>OZ012739.1:320186476-321386476 GCA_963859935.3 Lathyrus sativus
GCTCAGTTTTTGAAGATGTTTCGAACAATCAGAGTATCGTTTACCTGTGCGGTTGGCAAATCGCCAGTTACCATGTAAGCGGTGATCCCTTGCTGATTTAAGGATGCAATGATATCAAATAAATTAGAGAATCATCTTGACGGAGGTTCAGATCAGTATTTCTCTAGCTAGTTGCCGTGCAGCTATTATTTCAGGTTCCGAAGATTTGTCCCCATCAGAGTACCGTGTACTTGTGCAGTTGGCAAATTTCTGGGTTTGTTGGTATTCAACCGTCTTTTACCTTGATTGTGTGAGATCCGTTCGCTTCTCACCCAGTCAGGTCCAAGCTGTTTGAATAGGGGCAGCTGTTGCACCCCAAAATTTGCCCAACATTTCTTTACCTAGCTTATGTTTCATTTCATTCACATTAGCATTATCATTTGCATTTCATTGACATGTATGCAGGAGATCAAGAGGTATGATTACCAATCAAGAGCTATACAAGACCGTGAGGCTAGCTAAGAAGGTTATTCAGATGTTCAAGGGTTGATATCCTTGTCAGAGAAGTTAAAAGATCCTCAGAGAGAGTGATTGATGCCAAGAGGGTGTGTCTCCTAACTTGAGAGTTGTGGGAAGTCATCAGATGATTCTGAAGCCATGAAGTTAGACTTGAGGTCTTGAGAGAGCTCATGGGAAGTGTTGAAGATCACTTTGAAGCCTAGACATGTCATTGTGCAAGATTAAGAAGATTCAGCCATGAGTGGTGCAGCTAGGGTTTGACTGGGTCAACCCTAAGTCAACTGATGATTTGAAGGAGGTTGAGACCTAATTCAAGAGACATGTGATCATGGGTTGATGCATTGAGATGCTATAAGGACGATTCCAAGGTTAACTCATCATGATTGAAGAGTTTGAGAAGTTTCAAGCTAGGGTTTCTAAGGCTTGACAGTGTAAAATCCCCTAGTTTGACCCCTATCTTCAAGGCAGTTTAGCTCAAGATGTGATTGTCATCTCATCTTGCCCCCAACATGAATGTTGTAGAGAATGCTCTTAGCTTTAATTTGAGTACTAGAAGTCCTTGATAGGATTTGTAGAACTCAAGTTATGTCTTTGACAAGTTACAGGTCATCTGAGGTGTGTGAATTTGGGAGCTTGAAAGTTATCCAACTTGCATCAAACGTTTTCCCTAGAATGATGATTCCTATGAACTTTTGGTCAACATGAATGTTGTTCCTTATTCTCATAGCTTTCTAGAGAGTACTAGAAGTCCATGATTGGATGTGTAGAACTCAACTTATGGCTTTGACAAGTCAAGGGCATTTTGGTCATTTGGAGATTACAGGTCATTTCAAGCATAAGGCCATAACTCCTATTTCCAAGCTCCAAATGGATTTTTTTTCAAAATGAAAGTTGTTCAAAATGATGTTTTTAGCTTGTATAAACATCAAGTGTCCATTGATATGGATTATATCAAGCATTGGTTGAAGAAACTTCACATGAAAGCCATTTTAATGAATTAAAATGAGAAAATTCAAAATAAATGAGATTAACATGTTTCCAAGTCAAATTTGTGGTCATTTTGAATGGAATTAATGTTTTAGAAAGATTGGCATTGCCACATTTTTGATTCGAGGTCCATAACATGGTCATTTGGATGGTTACTTCACAATTAAGAAACATATCATATACATTCCATATGTTAAAACCAAAGGAAGAAAACCATTACATCACACTCCTTAATGATTAAGTGAAGGGTTTGGATTGAGTTTAGAGCATGAGTAAGGCTTGAAGGCACACATCCATGTTGAAATTTGGAAGGAAAAGTGAATATCCAAAATCCATAATTGGACCTAGTTTGGGCTTGATATCCATCTGAACACATTATAAATAAGAATTAGAACGAATTTGGAAGGTTCTGGAGCAGAATTCTATTAAGAATCCATTGATGTGAAGTGAAGAAAAATCTTGAAAATTGGAAATGCGTTTTGGAGAGTCAAGAAGTTTCAGCAAGAACTGAGCATCAAGAATTGCCCACCATTACTCCTTGAAGGATTCTGCATAGTTTGGGAGAGAATTGAGGTGCATAACCACTGCAATCCAAGCTTCAAGGTTGGTTCTAAGTTCTTGAAATATCTCTGTGATTATGCACTTTTAATCCATTAGAAGCATGTGGTTAAGTTCCCCTTAGCATGTAGATGAATTCTGGTTGGTTAATTTGATGATTAGAGACAAGTTAGGGTTTATGCCATTTTCAGTTGAGATCTTGGTTTTGCAATCCTTGCGATTTTAGCATAAACTAGTGGGATGGTTGAATTACTTGTGAAAATTCGAGCAACTTTGGTTCAGAAATCGCGCGCAAAGGTTGAGTGTAGAGATAGTTAGGGTGTCATGAGGTTTTCCGGTGGAACTCCGGCCGCCCTCGCCGGATTCTGCATCTTTCCCTCCTCTTGCACATTTGAAAGGTTGAAGACGTAATCTAGGACATCCATGCGTGTGGAAATGTAGACTGAGTCAAGCAATCCAAGGCTCAGCGTTGTGCCACGTCCCCCTCCCCTCAAAACACTGCGTTTTGATTAGTGAGGTACCCCAGCCTTGTTCATTTTGCTGCATGGACCAAGAACGAGCGAGTTCGAACCTGGTGTGTAGATTTTATTTTGTTTAAGTTTAAAAAGAATGAGCGCATGGGCCTATGAATCCTTTGATATCAGCACCCCTCTTTCAAGCCCAATGGGAGTTGTAACGTGAAATTTGTACTTAGCACACCTCCCCTGGTCCTTTTGCTTGTGACTGAATTGAGATTTGAATGGGCCTAGCGCCCAGTTGCTATGCACACCCCCAGGATGAGGGGCCCAAGCGAGGGTAATGGAAATTGTTTGCTGATCACACCCTCTGACTTATTGTCCATTTTTTTTAATTCCTTCATTTTATGTAGTTTAGTAATTAAATCATATAAAATTGAAAAATGATCAATTATATATATATATATATATATATATATATATATATATATATATATATATATATATATATATATATATATATATATATATATATATATATATATATATATATATATATATATATATATATATATATATATATATATATATATATATATATATATATATATATATATATATATATATATATATATATATATATATATATATATATATATATCCAAATTAGATTAATAAATTTAATGACTTCCCCAATACAAATATCTTATGTCTTTGAGTTATAAAAATGTGTTTAAGACTCGAGAGAAACATTTACCTAAGAACTAGATATATTTTAAATGAATAAATACAACTACATTGATTTTACAATTTTTTCAAACACAAAATCTGAAAATAAGTGAACCCTGACATGAGTTAAATTAGTAAATATGATGACATTGTTATTATAAATCGATTTTATTTCCTGAAGCACACTATTACATTTTTTTTTGATTTTTCAAAAATAAATCTTTAAAAGGATATATTTTAGAGAGAAGACTTAAATCAACAGAATTATTTTAGAAAGTTAAAAAATTGAACAGAACTATTTTATATATTTTAAAAATTATGAAAATATATGGTATTTATTTAAAACTAAAAATTAAACATAACGCACATTGACATTATACCTCGATTTTTTTGTTGGGTGAAGGAGAAATTTTGTCATATAATGTATTATTTGTAGCAGTGATCCAAATAATTATATTGTTAATATAAATTAAATCAACAATTTCAATGACCTTATCATAATAAATATATGTTCATATAGATTCACCTCGTTTATAAGATATTAAAGATTTAATGAACAAATTATTTAACATAAACCTAAAATAAAATATATAAAAAGAGTGAATCTGATAATTATACATAAGAAATTGATATATTTTAAACGAATAAATACAATTACATTGATATTATAACTTTTTCTAAAATAAAATTTGAAAAAAAGTGAATCTTGACACAAGTTAAATGAATAAATACAATGACAATTTTATAATAAATTCATTTTATTTCCCCAGGTACACTATTATACTTTTTTTAATTTTTCAAAAATAAATTCTTAAGAGGGTAGGATTTAGAAAGAAAATTGAAATAAACAGAACTATTTTAGAAAATTATAAAATTAAATTGAACTATTTTAATTGTTTTATAATTGAAATGAATTTAATTATTAAATTGGGGTTCTAAATTTTGCACTGAGCGAACTTTTAGTAAACATTTTTCTTAAACTGAATTGCTATACTTTTTTATTAAAGAAAAAACATTTTGACTATTTTTTAATCTTTTTATAAGCATTTTAAATTATATTTTTAATTTATTTATTTTCATATAATTTTTTCACATTATATTTGATAATATAAAGTTGTATAAGTTCATCTTTTGAAAGAAAAAAATTAGTTGAGCAATATATTGAAACCTCGTGATTTGTTACAATAAAGTTTGAAGTTACTAGGTTCAACCTAAATTTTAAGATTTGTATATAATCTTTTGATTATATATGACAAAAATTCTAAGTTTTGTGAATTTACATTGTAAACCAACTTATCATGAGTTTATTTCATTTTCGTTATGTTTTATAACATGGTAGTCAACAAAATCACACGTGTCACAAAATTTAGAAAAATATTTTATATTTTTATTTTGACACTTTTTGAATTAATGTTTGTGTGAAATTCCTTCAACAATTATCAAATCATTAAAAAAAAGTTTTTTTTTTTTAATTTTATTGTTACTTTGACTTATTTTATACATTTTTTAGATAAAAATCAAACAAATCTAAAAGTTTTAAAGATTTTTAAGAACAAATGTTGATCAATAACAAATGAAAGACATTAAATTTATTAATTTTATTTTTTTTTAAAAAAAAGAGAAAATTGATGAAAGAAATGAAACAAATATTAGACAATATTCACTATTTAAAAAATTAGTAGCTTAAAAGATTATGATTTCACAATAATGTTTTAGTTTTAAAAAATATTTTTTTTTATTAATGGAGGTGTCGATGCTTTAAAACCATCCCTAGGAGATTGAAACTAAATTACCTTGAAATTTACAAGGTTAAACTTTTACCACTAAAGTATTTCCTCAAGTGTCAAAAATACATAATGCACAAATACAATAGAGGTTAGAGTTTGTCATGACATTGTATTTTTAACAAATATATACTATCCCTTCATAAATGAGATTCATGACTAAAAAAATCATATTTGTTACATGATGAATGAATTAGTTTACATGAATTAGTTATTCATGATTCTAAAAGGCTTTTAATAGTGAAGAATGCTGGAGACTGAATTTTCTAACTTGATATATTTACAATGGCATGTTTATATTGATGTTGTTGATGTAAACGAAATGAATGATTCTATTAGTCACATTTCATACATAATATTAAAAAAATTGTATATGATTTATCTAATATTTAAAATTGTTTTTTTTTTTTAAATTTAAACTTTTGGATTGGTTTATTGAATTTAAACATAGTCATATATATAAACTATTTTTGTATCGCTTCGTATATTGAATTTTTATCACAAATTTAAAAAAAAAAAATAATAGACGAAATCCAAAATTATATTATATTTCTCAAGAATAATGAAATTTGATATTTGGTACCAACAATACTTTTTTATTTTAAATTCTTAAATTCGATTACAAGCATATTTAAATTTTAGATTACATGTTCATAAATTTCCATACAACTTTTAAAATTTAAAATATCAACACTATAAGGGTAAAATAATTGAACAGATAAATATAAATGTTATTAAGGAAGTAATAAAAATTAAATTCTTTTATTTACAAATATAGTAGCAAAAACTAAAATTTTAAAATAAAATATAAAAAAAGGAGTAGTATGAAAAAGAATTTGAGGTAATATCTGTTAAATGTTTGTTTTTCTGTCCCTAATATTTTTTAAAATTGAGAGGAAAAAAAAAGAATGTTTAAATTATTTTTAATTTAGTTTTTTCAATAATCTCAAGCACCTATTGTATGGCCATGAAAATTAAAGAGAATATGGATATAAAGTTAAACATAAAATTTATACTAATCTAGTTTTCCTACGAGAAAGAATGGTCTGCCTAGGTAACTTTGGTGCCTTTAGTTTAATAATAAGACATATGCATTTGTATAAAATAATTTATTTTAGTGAGAGATTCTAATATATTAGAGAGAGACATTAAATTCTAATTTTCCTTATACTTGAGAGATTTCCACTACAATCGCATCTTAATTACAAACAACAATTAAGACAATTTAGTCTTAGATTTTTTTGTCTAACACTAGAGGACTTTCTTACCTTTCAGTTTGTAGAAACTCCCTTACCTTAAATCTTTAAGTTCTTTCTTGTCTCACACTTGAGAACTTGCTTATCTCATGCTTGAGAAGATGGAAAATTACAACAAAAAGTATTATTTACAACAATTCACACAAAGTGGTAAACTCAATACAAATTGGTTATAAGTGAAACTTTACTAATAAAGAATAATAAATAATAAATAATTTTTGTATAAGTGTTTCTTTACTAATTTGGAAGTGATTTCCAAGGCTTACAAAATCTTTAAAATGTTGTTGTACTTATTTAAAAATAGTATACTATTAGGTGACCTTTAACATTTGAATTTGATTTCATTATATTGGCAATGGAAATCTAATTTTCTAATCATATTTAGTTTCAAATCATATGTTCATTGGAAATGGAGATGTTGGAGTTGTAATATAAAAATAACTATTTTCTTAATGAGTTCCCAAAAAAAATCATATGTATTTGAGTTATAAAATTGTGTATAAGACTAGACTGAAACATTAATTTTACTGCTTTTTAAAAAAATAAAACATATAAAAAGAGTGAACCTCATAATTATACATAAGAAGTATATATATTTTAAACGAATAAATACAATTACATTGATATTACAACTTTTTCTAAAATAAAATATGAAAATAAGTGAAACTTAACATGATTTAAATGACTAAATACAATGATATTGTTATAATATATCCAATTTATCTCCACAATAACACTATTACACTTTTTCAATTTTTCAAAAATAATTCTTAAAAGGATATAATTTAGAGATAAAATTGAAATAAACAGAATTATTTTAGAAAATTAAAAAAATGAACTGAACTAATTTAATTATTTTAGAAATCGAGAGAATATGTGGTTTTTATTTAAAAGTAAAAATAAAAAATGACGTCCTTTGACATTATACTTCGAATTTTTGTTGGGTGAAGTGAAAGTTTTGTTATATAATATTTTATTTATAGTAGTGAGTAGAACAATTACAAAGTTAATATGAATTAAATCAACAACTTTAATCACATTATCGTAATAAATATATGATCTATTAGATTCACCTCATTTATAACCTATTAAAGATTTATGAACAATATATTTAACATAACTGTTATGTAATTTTGTTGCTGTAAATATTTGAGATATGACTTTGTTTTCTAATGTATATATTCAAATTAGATTAATAAATTTAATGAGTTTCGAACATATAACCACAGCGAACCTATAAATTATAGGTAAGAAGTAGATATATTTTAAATGAGTAAATACGATGGCATTGTTATTATAAATTCATTTAATTTCACCAAGCACACTATTATACTTTTTCAACTTTTCAAAAATAGATTCTTAAATGGATATGATTTAGAGAGAAAATTTAAATAAACAGAATTATTTTAGAAAACTAAAAAATTTAAATGAATTATTTTAAATATTTTAGAAATCGAAAGAATATGTGGTATTTATTTAAATCAAAAATTAAAACATGGCGTCCCTTGACATTATACCTCGAATTTTTTTGAGAGAAGTAGAAATTTTGTCAAATATTATATTATTTTTAGTAGTGAATCGAACAATTACAAAATTAATATGAACTAAATCAACAATTTTTATGACATTATCATAATAAATTTACATGCAATTAAATTCACCTCGTTTATAAAACATTAAAGATTTAATAATTAAATTACTTAACATACCGTTACGTGATTTTGTTGTTGTAAATATTTGAGTCAAACTTTGTTTTAAGGTATATGTCCAAATAAGATTAATAAATTTAACGGTTTCCCATAAAAATAATTTTACCGATTTTATTTAAACTAAAAAATATAAAAAGAGCGAATCTTATTTTTTTACATAAGAAGTAGATATATTTTAAATGAATAAATAAAATTACATTGATATCATAACTTTTTCTAAAATAAAATTTAAAAAGAAGTGAACCTTGACATGAGTTAAATTAGTATATACAATGATATTGTTATAATAAATCCATTTTATTTGCCCAAGCACACTATTACACTTTTTCAATTTTTAAAAAATAATTTCTTAAAAGGATATGATTTAGAGAGAAAATTTAAATAAAGAGAATTATTTTAGAAAATTAAAAAATCGAACTTAACTATTTTAATTATCTTAGAAATCGAGAGAATATGTGGTATTTATTTAAAACTAAAAATAAAATATGACGCCCCTTGACACTATCCATAGAATTTTTGTTGGGTGAAGTAGAAGTAGTCATAATAAATATATGTTCCATTAGATTCACCTTGTTTATAACATCTTAAAGATTTAATGATCAACTTATTTAACATAACCGTTAGGTAATTTTATTGTTGTAGATATTTGAGTATATATATATATATATATATATATATATATATATATATATATATATATATATATATATATATATATATATATATATATATATATATATATATATATATATATATATATATATATATATATATATATATATATATATATATATATATATATATATATATATATCCAAATTAGATTAATAAATTTAATGACTTCCCCAATACAAATATCTTATGTCTTTGAGTTATAAAAATGTGTTTAAGACTCGAATGAAACATTTACATAAGAACTAGATATATTTTAAATGAATAAATACAACTACATTGATTTTACAATTTTTTCAAACACAAAATCTGAAAATAAGTGAACCCTGACATGAGTTAAATTAGTAAATATGATGACATTGTTATTATAAATCGATTTTATTTCCTCAAGCACACTATTACATATTTTTTTTCATTTTTCAAAAATAAATCTTTAAAAGGATATATTTTAGAGAGAAGACTTAAATCAACAGAATTATTTTAGAAAGTTAAAAAATTGAACTGAACTATTTTATATATTTTAGAAATTATGAAAATATATGGTATTTATTTAAAACTAAAACTTAAACATAACGCACATTGACATTATACCTGGAGAAATTTTGTCATATAATGTATTATTTGTAGCAGTGATCCAAATAATTATATTGTTAATATAAATTAAATCAACAATTTCAATGACCTTATCATAATAAATATATGTTCATATAGATTAACCTCGTTTATAAGATATTAAAGATTTAATGAACAAATTATTTAACATAAACCTAAAATAAAATATATAACAAGAGTGAATCTGATAATTATACATAAGAAATTGATATATTTTAAACGAATAAATACAATTACATTGATATTATAACTTTTTCTAAAATAAAATTTGAAAAAAATTGAATCTTGATACAAGTTAAATGAATAAATACAATGACAATTTTATAATAAATTCATTTTATTTCCCCAGGTACACTATTATACTTTTTTAATTTTTCAAAAATAAATTCTTAAGAGGGTAGGATTTAGAAAGAAAATTGAAATAAACAGAACTATTTTAGAAAATTAAAAAATTAAATTGAACTATTTTAATTGTTTTATAATTGAAATGAATTTAATTATTAAATTGGGGTTCTAAATTTTGCACTGAGCGAACTTTTAGTAAACATTTTTCTTAAACTGAATTGCTATACTTTTTTATTAAAGAAAAAACATTTTGACTATTTTTTAATCTTTTTTTAAGCATTTTAAATTATCTTTTTAATTTATTTATTTTCATATAATTTTTTCACATTATATTTGATAATATAAAGTTGTATAAGTTCATCTTTTGAAAGAAAAAAATTAGTTGAGCAATATATTAAAACCTCGTGATTTGTTACAATAAAGTTTGAAGTTACTAGGTTCAACCTAAATTTTAAGATTTGTATATAATCTTTTGATTATATATGACAAAAATTCTAAGTTTTGTGAATTTACATTGTAAACCAACTTATCATGAGTTTATTTCGTTTTCCTTATGTTTTATAACATGGTAGTCAACAAAATCACACGTGTCACAAAATTTAGAAAAATATTTTATATTTTTATTTTGACACTTTTTGAATTAATGTTTGTGTGAAATTCCTTCAACAATTATCAAATCATTAAAAAAAAGTTTTTTTTTTAATTTTATTGTTACTTTGACTTATTTTATACATTTTTTAGATAAAAATCAAACAAATCTAAAAGTTTTAAAGATGTTTAAGAACAAATGTTGATCAATAAAAAATGAAAGACATTAAATTTATTAATTTTATTTTTTTTTAAAAAAGAGAAAATTGAAGAAAGAAATGAATCAAATATTAGACAATATTCACTATTTAAAAAATTAGTTGCTTAAAAGATTATGATTTCACAATAATGTTTTAGTTTTAAAAAATATATTTTTTTATTAATGGAGGTGTCGATGCTTTAAAACCATCCTAGGAGATTGAAACTAAATTACCTTAAATATACAACGTTAAACTTTTACCACTAAAGTATTTCCTCAAGTGTCATAAATACATAATGCACAAATACAATAGAGGTTAGAGTTTGTCATGACATTGTATTTTTAACAAATATATACTATCCATTCTTAAATGAGATTCATGACTAAAAAAATCATATTTGTTACATGATGAATGAATTAGTTTACATGAATTAGTTATTCATGATTCTAAAAGGCTTTTAATAGTGAAGAATGCTGGAGACAAAATTTTCTAACTTGATAGATTGACAATGGCATGTTTATATTGGTGTTGTTGATGTAAATGAAATGAATGATTCTATTAGTCACATTTAATACATAATATTAAAAAAATTGTATATGATTTATCTAATATTTAAAATTGTTTTTTTTTTAAATTTAAACTTTTTGATTATTTTATTGAATTTAAACATAATCATATATAAACTATTTTTGTATCGCTTCGTATATTGAATTTTTATCACAAATTTAAAAAAAAATAATAGACGAAATCCAAAATTATATTATATTTCTCAAGAATAATGAAATTTGATATTTGGTACCAACAATACTTTTTATTTTAAATTCTTAAATTCGATTACAAGCATATTGAAATTTTAGATTACATGTTCATAAATTTCCATACAACTTTTAAAATTTAAAATATCAACACTGTCAGGGTAAAATAATTGAACATATAAATATAAATGTTATTAAGGAAGTAATAAAAATTAAATTCTTTTATTTACAAATATAGTAGCAAAAAATAAAATTTTAAAATAAAATATAAAAAAAGGAGTAGTATGAAAAAGAATTTGAGGTAATATCTGTTAAATGATTGTTTTTCTGTCCCTAATATTTTTTAAAGCTGAGAAAAAAAAAGAATGTTTAAATTATTTTTAATTTATTTTTTTCAATATTCTCAAGCACCTATTGTATGGCCATGAAAATTAAAGAGAATATGGATATAAAGTTAAACATAAAATTTATACTAATCTAGTTTTCCTACGAGAAAGAATGGTCTGCCTAGGTAACTTTGGTGCCTTTAGTTTAATAATAAGACATATGCATTTGTATAAAATAATTTATTTTAGTGAGAGATTCTAATATATTAGAGAGAGACAATGAATTCTAATTTGCCTTATACTTGAGAGATTTCCACTACAATCGCATCTTAATTACAAACAACAATTAAGACAATTTAGTCTTAGATTTTTTTGTCTAACACTAGAGGACTTTCTTACCTTTCAGTTTGTAGAAACTCCCTTACCTTAAATCTTTAAGTTCTTTCTTGTCTCACACTAGAGAACTTGCTTATCTCATGCTTGAGAAGATGGAAAATTACAACAAAAAGTATTATTTACAACAATTCACACAAAGTGGTAAACTCAATACAAATTGGTTACAAGTGAAACTTTACTAATAAAGAATAATAAATAATAAATAATTTTTGTATAAGTGTTTCTTTACTAATTTGGAAGTGATTTCCAAGGCTTACAAAATCTTTAAAATGTTGTTGTACTTATTTAAAAATAGTATACTATTAGGTGACCTTTAACATTTGAATTTGATTTCATTATATTGGCAATGGAAATCTAATTTTCTAATCATATTTAGTTGTAAATCATATGTTCATTGGAAATGGAGATGTTGGAGTTGTAATATAAAAATAACTATTTTTTTAATGAGTTCCCAAAAAAAATCATATGTATTTGAGTTATAAAATTGTGTATAAGACTAGACTGAAACATTAATTTTACTGCTTTTTAAAAAAATAAAGCATATAAAAAGAGTGAACCTCATAATTATACATAAGAAGTATATATATTTTAAATGAATAAATACAATTACATTGATATTACAACTTTTTCTAAAATAAAATATGAAAATAAGTGAAACTTAACATGATTTAAATGACTAAATACAATGATATTGTTATAATATATCCAATTTATCTCCACAATAACACTATTACACTTTTTCAATTTTTCAAAAATAATTCTTAAAAGGATATAATTTAGAGATAAAATTGAAATAAACAGAATTATTTTAGAAAATTAAAAAAATGAACTGGACTAATTTAATTATTTTAGAAATCGAGAGAATATGTAGTTTTTATTTAAAAGTAAAAATAAAAAATGACGTCCTTTGACATTATACTTCGAATTTTTGTTGGGTGAAGTGAAAGTTTTGTTATATAATATTTTATTTATAGTAGTGAGTAGAACAATTACAAAGTTAATATGAATTAAATCAACAACTTTAATCACATTATCGTAATAAATATATGATCTATTAGATTCACCTCGTTTATAACCTATTAAAGATTTATGAACAATATATTTAACATAACTGTTATGTAATTTTGTTGCTGTAAATATTTGAGATATGACTTTGTTTTCTAATGTATATATTCAAATTAGATTAATAAATTTAATGAGTTTCGAACATATAACAAGAGCGAACCTATAAATTATAGGTAAGAAGTAGATATATTTTAAATGAGTAAATACGATGGCATTGTTATTATAAATTTATTTAATTTCACCAAGCACACTATTATACTTTTTCAACTTTTCAAAAATAGATTCTTAAATGGATATGATTTAGAGAGAAAATTTAAATAAACAGGATTATTTTAGAAAACTAAAAAATTTAAATGAATATTTTAATTATTTTAGAAATCGAAAGAATATGTGGTATTTATTTAAATCAAAAAATAAAACATGGCGTCCCTTGACATTATACCTCGAATTTTTTTGAGTGAAGTAGAAATTTTGTCAGATATTATATTATTTTTAGTAGTGAATCGAACAATTACAAAATTAATATGAACTAAATCAACAATTTTTATGACATTATCATAATAAATTTACATGCAATTAAATTCACCTCGTTTATAAAACATTAAAGAATTAATAATTAAATTACTTAACATACCATTACGTGATTTTGTTGTTGTAAATATTTGAGTCAAACTTTGTTTTAAGGTATATGTCCAAATAAGATTAATAAATTTAACGGTCTCCCCAACAAAATAATTTTACCGATTTTATTTAAACTAAAAAATATAAAAAGAGCGAATCTTATTTTTTTACCTAAGAAATAGATATATTTTAAATTAATAAATAAAATTACATGGATATCATAACTTTTTCTAAAATAAAATTTAAAAAGAAGTGAACCTTGACATGAGTTAAATGAGTATATACAATGATATTGTTATAATAAATCCACTTTATTTGCCCAAGCACACTATTACACTTTTTCAATTTTTAAAAAATAATTTCTTAAAAGGACATGATTTAGAGAGAAAATTTAAATAAAGAGAATTATTTTAGAAAATTAAAAAATCGAACTTAACTATTTTAATTATTTTAGAAATTGAGAGAATATGTGGTATTTATTTAAAACTAAAAATAAAATATGACGCCCCTTGACACTATCCATCGAATTTTTGTTGGGTGAAGTAGAAGTAGTCATAATAAATATATGTTCCATTAGATTCACCTTGTTTATAACATCTTAAAGATTTAATGATCAAATTATTTAACATAACCGTTAGGTAATTTTATTGTTGTAAATATTTGAGTCACGACTTTGTTTTAACAACTTTGTTTTAAGATATATATATATATATATATATATATATATATATATATATATATATATATATCCAAATTAGATTAATAAATTTAATGACTTCCCCAATACAAATATCTTATGTCTTTGAGTTATAAAAATGTGTTTAAGACTCAAATGAAACATTTACATAAGAACTAGATATATTTTAAATGAATAAATACAACTACATTGATTTTACAATTTTTTCAAACACAAAATCTAAAAATAAGTGAACCCTGACATGAGTTAAATTAGTAAATATGATGACATTGTTATTATAAATCGATTTTATTTCCTCAAGCACACTATTACATTTTTTTTTCATTTTTCAAAAATAAATCTTTAAAAGGATATATTTTAGAGAGAAGACTTAAATCAACAGAGTTATTTTAGAAAGTTAAAAAATTGAACTGAACTATTTTATATATTTTAGAAATTATGAAAATATATGGTATTTATTTAAAACTAAAAATTAAACATAATGCACATTGACATTATACCTCGATTTTTTTGTTGGGTGAAGGAGAAATTTTGTCATATAATGTATTATTTGTAGCAGTGATCCAAATAATTATATTGTTAATATAAATTAAATCAACAATTTCAATGACCTTATCATAATAAATATATGTTCATATAGATTCACCTCGTTTATAAGATATTAAAGATTTAATGAACAAATTATTTAACATAAACCTAAAATAAAATATATAAAAAGAGTGAATCTGATAATTATACATAAGAAATTGATATATTTTAAACGAATAAATACAATTAAATTGATATTATAACTTTTTCTAAAATAAAATTTGAAAAAAAGTGAATCTTGACACAACTTAAATGAATAAATACAATGACAATTTTATAATAAATTCATTTTATTTTCCCAGGTACACTATTATACTTTTTTAATTTTTCAAAAATAAATTCTTCAGAGGGTAGGATTTAGAAAGAAAATTGAAATAATTAGAACTATTTTAGAAAATTAAAAAATTAAATTGAACTATTTTAATTGTTTTATAATTGAAATGAATTTAATTATTAAATTAGGGTTCTAAATTTTGCACTGAGCGAACTTTTAGTAAACATTTTTCTTAAACTGAATTGCTATACTTTTTTATTAAAGAAAAAACATTTTGACTATTTTTTAATCTTTTTATAAGCATTTTAAATTATCTTTTTAATTTATTTATTTTCATATAATTTTTTCACATTATATTTGATAATATAAAGTTGTATAAGTTCATCTTTTGAAAGAAAAAAAATTAGTTGAGCAATATATTGACACCTCGTGATTTGTTACAATAAAGTTTGAAGTTACTAGGTTCTACCTAAATTTTAAGATTTGTATATAATCTTTTGATTATATATGACCAAAATTCTAAGTTTTGTGAATTTACATTGTAAACCAACTTATCATGAGTTTATTTCATTTTCCTTATGTTTTATAACATGGTAGTCAACAAAATCACACGTGTTACAAAATTTAGAAAAATATTTTATATTTTTATTTTGACACTTTTTGAATTAATGTTTGTGTGAAATTCCTTCAACAATTATCAAATCATTAAAAAAAAGTTTTTTTTTAAATTTTATTGTTACTTTGACTTATTTTATACATTTTTTAGATAAAAATCAAACAAATCTAAAAGTTTTAAAGATGTTTAAGAACAAATGTTGATCAATAACAAATGAAAGACATTAAATTTATTAATTTTATTTTTAAAAAAAAAAGAGAAAATTGAAGAAAGAAATGAATCAAATATTAGACAATATTCACTATTTAAAAAATTAGTTGCTTAAAAGATTATGATTTCACAATAATGTTTTAGTTTTAAAAAATATATTTTTTTATTAATGGAGGTGTCGGTGCTTTAAAACCATCCCTAGGAGATTGAAACTAAATTACCTTAAATTTACAACGTTAAACTTTTACCACTAAAGTATTTCCTCAAGTGTCATAAATACATAATGCACAAATACAATAGAGGTTAGAGTTTGTCATGACATTGTATTTTTAACAAATATATACTATCCATTCTTAAATGAGATTCATGACTAAAAAAATCATATTTGTTACATGATGAATGAATTAGTTTACATGAATTAGTTATTCATGATTCTAAAAGGCTTTTAATAGTGAAGAATGCTGGAGACAGAATTTTCTAACTTGATATATAGACAATGGCATGTTTATATTGGTGTTGTTGATGTAAATGAAATGAATGATTCTATTAGTCACATTTAATACATAATATTAAAAAAATTGTATATGATTTATCTAATATTTAAAATTGTTTTTTTTTAAATTTAAACTTTTTGATTATTTTATTGAATTTAAACATAATCATATATAAACTATTTTTGTATCGCTTCGTATATTGAATTTTTATCACAAATTTAAAAAAAAAAATAATAGACGAAATCCAAAATTATATTATATTTCTCAAGAATAATGAAATTTGATATTTGGTACCAACAATACTTTTTTATTTTAAATTCTTAAATTCGATTACAAGCATATTGAAATTTTAGATTACATGTTCATAAATTTCCATACAACTTTTAAAATTTAAAATATCAACACTGTCAGGGTAAAATAATTGAACATATAAATATAAATGTTATTAAGGAAGTAATAAAAATTAAATTCTTTTATTTACAAATATAGTAGCAAAAAATAAAATTTTAAAATAAAATATAAAAAAAGGAGTAGTATGAAAAAGAATTTGAGGTAATATCTGTTAAATGTTTGTTTTTCTGTCCCTAATATTTTTTAAAGCTGAGAAAAAAAAAGAATGTTTAAATTGTTTTTAATTTATTTTTTTCAATATTCTCAAGCACCTATTGTATGGCCATGAAAATTAAAGAGAATATGGATATAAAGTTAAACATAAAATTTATACTAATCTAGTTTTCCTAGGAGAAAGAATGGTCTGCCTAGGTAACTTTGGTGCCTTTAGTTTAATAATAAGACATATGCATTTGTATAAAATAATTTATTTTAGTGAGAGATTCTAATATATTAGAGAGAGACATTGAATTCTAATTTGCCTTATACTTGAGATATTTCCACTACAATTGCATCTTAATTACAAACAACAATTAAGACAATTTAGTCTTAGATTTTTTTGTCTAACACTAGAGGACTTTCTTACCTTTCAGTTTGTAGAAACTCCCTTACCTTAAATCTTTAAGTTCTTTCTTGTCTCACACTTGAGAACTTGCTTATCTCATGCTTGAGAAGATGGAAAATTACAACAAAAAGTATTATTTACAACAATTCACACAAAGTGGTAAACTCAATACAAATTGGTTACAAGTGAAACTTTACTAATAAAGAATAATAAATAATAAATAATTTTTGTATAAGTGTTTCTTTACTAATTTGGAAGTGATTTCCAAGGCTTACAAAATCTTTAAAATGTTGTTGTACTTATTTAAAAATAGTATACTATTAGGTGACCTTTAACATTTGAATTTGATTTCATTATATTGGCAATGGAAATCTAATTTTCTAATCATATTTAGTTGCAAATCATATGTTCATTGGAAATGGAGATGTTGGAGTTGTAATATAAAAATAACTATTTTTTTAATGAGTTCCCAAAAAAAATCATATGTATTTGAGTTATAAAATTGTGTATAAGACTAGACTGAAACATTAATTTTACTGCTTTTTAAAAAAATAAAGCATATAAAAAGAGTGAACCTCATAATTATACATAAGAAGTATATATATTTTAAACGAATAAATACAATTACATTGATATTACAACTTTTTCTAAAATAAAATATGAAAATAAGTGAAACTTAACATGATTTAAATGACTAAATACAATGATATTGTTATAATATATCCAATTTATCTCCACAATAACACTATTACACTTTTTCAATTTTTCAAAAATAATTCGTAAAAGGATATAATTTAGAGATAAAATAGAAATAAACAGAATTATTTTAGAAAATTAAAAAAATGAACTGAACTAATTTAATTATTTTAGAAATCGAGAGAATATGTAGTTTTTATTTAAAAGTAAAAATAAAAAATGACGTCCTTTGACATTATACTTCGAATTTTTGTTGGGTGAAGTGAAAGTTTTGTTATATAATATTTTATTTATAGTAGTGAGTAGAACAATTACAAAGTTAATATGAATTAAATCAACAACTTTAATCACATTATCGTAATAAATATATGATCTTTTAGATTCACCTCGTTTATAACCTATTAAAGATTTATGAACAATATATTTAACATAACTGTTATGTAATTTTGTTGTTGTAAATATTTGAGATATGACTTTGTTTTCTAATGTATATATTCAAATTAGATTAGTAAATTTAATGAGTTCCGAACATATAACAAGAGCGAACCTATAAATTATAGGTAAGAAGTAGATATATTTTAAATGAGTAAATACGATGGCATTGTTATTATACATTCATTTAATTTCACCAAGCACACTATTATACTTTTTCAACATTTCAAAAATAGATTCTTAAATGGATATGATTTAGAGAGAAAATTTAAATAAACAGGATTATTTTAGAAAACTAAAAAATTTAAATGAATATTTTAATTATTTTAGAAATCGAAAGAATATGTGGTATTTATTTAAATCAAAAAATAAAACATGGCGTCCCTTGACATTATACCTCGAATTTTTTTGAGTGAAGTAGAAATTTTGTCAGATATTATATTATTTTTAGTAGTGAATCGAACAATTACAAAATTAATATGAACTAAATCAACAATTTTTATGACATTATCATAATAAATTTACATGCAATTAAATTCACCTCGTTTATAAAACATTAAAGAATTACTAATTAAATTACTTAACATACCGTTACGTGATTTTGTTGTTGTAAATATTTGAGTCAAACTTTGTTTTAAGGTATATGTCCAAATAAGATTAATAAATTTAACGGTTTCCCATAAAAATAATTTTACCGATTTTATTTAAACTAAAAAATATAAAAAGAGAGAATCTTATTTTTTTACATAAGAAGTAGATATATTTTAAATGAATAAATAAAATTACATTGATATCATAACTTTTTCTAAAATAAAATTTAAAAAGAAGTGAACCTTGACATGAGTTAAATTAGTATATACAATGATATTGTTATAATAAATCCATTTTATTTGCCCAAGCACACTATTACACTTTTTCAATTTTTAAAAAATAATTTCTTAAAAGGATATGATTTAGAGAGAAAATTTAAATAAAGAGAATTATTTTAGAAAATTAAAAAATCGAACTTAACTATTTTAATTATTTTAGAAATCGAGAGAATATGTGGTATTTATTTAAAACTAAAAATAAAATATGACGCCCCTTGACACTATCCATAGAATTTTTGTTGGGTGAAGTAGAAGTAGTCATAATAAATATATGTTCCATTAGATTCACCTTGTTTATAACATCTTAAAGATTTAATGATCAACTTATTTAACATAACCGTTAGGTAATTTTATTGTTGTAGATATTTGAGTATATATATATATATATATATATATATATATATATATATATATATATATATATATATATATATATATATATATATATATATATATATATATATATATATATATATATATATATATATATATATATATATATATATATATATATATATATATATATATATATATATATATATATATATATATATATATATATATATATATATATATATATATATATATCCAAATTAGATTAATAAATTTAATGACTTCCCCAATACAAATATCTTATGTCTTTGAGTTATAAAAATGTGTTTAAGACTCGAATGAAACATTTACATAAGAACTAGATATATTTTAAATGAATAAATACAACTACATTGATTTTACAATTTTTTCAAACACAAAATCTGAAAATAAGTGAACCCTGACATGAGTTAAATTAGTAAATATGATGACATTGTTATTATAAATCGATTTTATTTCCTCAAGCACACTATTACATTTTTTTTCATTTTTCAAAAATAAATCTTTAAAAGGATATATTTTAGAGAGAAGACTTAAATCAACAAAATTATTTTAGAAAGTTAAAAAATTGAACTGAACTATTTTATATATTTTAGAAATTATGAAAATATATGGTATTTATTTAAAACTAAAACTTAAACATAACACACATTAACATTATACCTCGATTTTTTTGTTGGGTGAAGGAGAAATTTTGTCATATAATGTATTATTTGTAGCAGTGATCCAAATAATTATATTGTTAATATAAATTAAATCAACAATTTCAATGACCTTATCATAATAAATATATGTTCATATAGATTCACCTCGTTTATAAGATATTAAAGATTTAATGAACAAATAATTTAACATAAACCTAAAATAAAATATATAAAAAGAGTGAATCTGATAATTATACATAAGAAATTGATATATTTTAAACGAATAAATACAATTACATTGATATTATAACTTTTTCTAAAATAAAATTTGAAAAAAATTGAATCTTGACACAAGTTAAATGAATAAATACAATGACAATTTTATAATAAATTCATTTTATTTCCCCAGGTACACTATTATACTTTTTTAATTTTTCAAAAATAAATTCTTAAGAGGGTAGGATTTAGAAAGAAAATTGAAATTAACAGAACTATTTTAGAAAATTAAAAAATTAAATTGAACTATTTTAATTGTTTTATAATTCAAATGAATTTAATTATTAAATTGGGGTTCTAAATTTTGCACTGAGCGAACTTTTAGTAAACATTTTTCTTAAACTGAATTGCTATACTTTTTTATTAAAGAAAAAACATTTTGACTATTTTTTAATCTTTTTTTAAGCATTTTAAATTATCTTTTTAATTTATTTATTTTCATATAATTTTTTCACATTATATTTGATAATATAAAGTTGTATAAGTTCATCTTTTGAAAGAAAAAAATTAGTTGAGCAATATATTAAAACCTCGTGATTTGTTACAATAAAGTTTGAAGTTACTAGGTTCAACCTAAATTTTAAGATTTGTATATAATCTTTTGATTATATATGACAAAAATTCTAAGTTTTGTGAATTTACATTGTAAACCAACTTATCATGAGTTTATTTCATTTTCCTTATGTTTTATAACATGGTAGTCAACAAAATCACACGTGTCACAAAATTTAGAAAAATATTTTATATTTTTATTTTGACACTTTTTGAATTAATGTTTGTGTGAAATTCCTTCAACAATTATCAAATCATTAAAAAAAAGTTTTTTTTTTTAATTTTATTGTTACTTTGACTTATTTTATACATATTTTAGATAAAAATCAAACAAATCTAAAAGTTTTAAAGATGTTTAAGAACAAATGTTGATCAATAAAAAATGAAAGACATTAAATTTATTAATTTTATTTTTTTTAAAAAAGAGAAAATTGAAGAAAGAAATGAATCAAATATTAGACAATATTCACTATTTAAAAAATTAGTTGCTTAAAAGATTATGATTTCACAATAATGTTTTAGTTTTAAAAAATATATTTTTTTATTAATGGAGGTGTCGATGCTTTAAAACCATCCTAGGAGACTGAAACTAAATTACCTTAAATATACAACGTTAAACTTTTACCACTAAAGTATTTCCTCAAGTGTCATAAATACATAATGCACAAATACAATAGAGGTTAGAGTTTGTCATGACATTGTATTTTTAACAAATATATACTATCCATTCTTAAATGAGATTCATGACTAAAAAAATCATATTTGTTACATGATGAATGAATTAGTTTACATGAATTAGTTATTCATGATTCTAAAAGGCTTTTAATAGTGAAGAATGCTGGAGACAAAATTTTCTAACTTGATATATTGACAATGGCATGTTTATATTGGTGTTGTTGATGTAAATGAAATGAATGATTCTATTAGTCACATTTAATACATAATATTAAAAAAATTGTATATGATTTATCTAATATTTAAAATTGTTTTTTTTTTAAATTTAAACTTTTTGATTATTTTATTGAATTTAAACATAATCATATATAAACTATTTTTGTATCGCTTCGTATATTGAATTTTTATCACAAATTTAAAAAATAAATAATAGACGAAATCCAAAATTATATTATATTTCTCAAGAATAATGAAATTTGATATTTGGTACCAACAATACTTTTTTATTTTAAATTCTTAAATTCGATTACAAGCATATTGAAATTTTAGATTACATGTTCATAAATTTCCATACAACTTTTAAAATTTAAAATATCAACACTGTCAGGGTAAAATAATTGAACATATAAATATAAATGTTATTAAGGAAGTAATAAAAATTAAATTCTTTTATTTACAAATATAGTAGCAAAAAATAAAATTTTAAAATAAAATATAAAAAAAGGAGTAGTATGAAAAAGAATTTGAGGTAATATCTGTTAAATGTTTGTTTTTCTGTCCCTAATATTTTTTAAAGCTGAGAAAAAAAAAGAATGTTTAAATTGTTTTTAATTTATTTTTTTCAATATTCTCAAGCACCTATTGTATGGCCATGAAAATTAAAGAGAATATGGATATAAAGTTAAACATAAAATTTATACTAATCTAGTTTTCCTAGGAGAAAGAATGGTCTGCCTAGGTAACTTTGGTGCCTTTAGTTTAATAATAAGACATATGCATTTGTATAAAATAATTTATTTTAGTGAGATATTCTAATATATTAGAGAGAGACATTGAATTCTAATTTGCCTTATACTTGAGAGATTTCCACTACAATCGCATCTTAATTACAAACAACAATTAAGACAATTTAGTCTTAGATTTGTTTGTCTAACACTAGAGGACTTTCTTACCTTTCAGTTTGTAGAAACTCCCTTACCTTAAATCTTTAAGTTCTTTCTTGTCTCACACTAGAGAACTTGCTTATCTCATGCTTGAGAAGATGGAAAATTACAACAAAAAGTATTATTTACAACAATTCACACAAAGTGGTAAACTCAATACAAATTGGTTACAAGTGAAACTTTACTAATAAAGAATAATAAATAATAAATAATTTTTGTATAAGTGTTTCTTTACTAATTTGGAAGTGATTTCCAAGGCTTACAAAATCTTTAAAATGTTGTTGTACTTATTTAAAAATAGTATACTATTAGGTGACCTTTAACATTTGAATTTGATTCCATTATATTGGCAATGGAAATCTAATTTTCTAATCATATTTAGTTGCAAATCATATGTTCATTGGAAATGGAGATGTTGGAGTTGTAATATAAAAATAACTATTTTTTTAATGAGTTCCCAAAAAAAATCATATGTATTTGAGTTATAAAATTGTGTATAAGACTAGACTGAAACATTAATTTTACTGCTTTTTAAAAAAATAAAGCATATAAAAAGAGTGAACCTCATAATTATACATAAGAAGTATATATATTTTAAATGAATAAATACAATTACATTGATATTACAACTTTTTCTAAAATAAAATATGAAAATAAGTGAAACTTAACATGATTTAAATGACTAAATACAATGATATTGTTATAATATATCCAATTTATCTCCACAATAACACTATTACACTTTTTCAATTTTTCAAAAATAATTCTTAAAAGGATATAATTTAGAGATAAAATTGAAATAAACAGAATTATTTTAGAAAATTAAAAAAATGAACTGAACTAATTTAATTATTTTAGAAATCGAGAGAATATGTAGTTTTTATTTAAAAGTAAAAATAAAAAATGACGTCCTTTGACATTATACTTCGAATTTTTGTTGGGTGAAGTGAAAGTTTTGTTATATAATATTTTATTTATAGTAGTGAGTAGAACAATTACAAAGTTAATATGAATTAAATCAACAACTTTAATCACATTATCGTAATAAATATATGATCTATTAGATTCACCTCGTTTATAACCTATTAAAGATTTATGAACAATATATTTAACATAACTGTTATGTAATTTTGTTGCTGTAAATATTTGAGATATGACTTTGTTTTCTAATGTATATATTCAAATTAGATTAATAAATTTAATGAGTTTCGAACATATAACAAGAGCGAACCTATAAATTATAGGTAAGAAGTAGATATATTTTAAATGAGTAAATACGATGGCATTGTTATTATAAATTTATTTAATTTCACCAAGCACACTATTATACTTTTTCAACTTTTCAAAAATAGATTCTTAAATGGATATGATTTAGAGAGAAAATTTAAATAAACAGGATTATTTTAGAAAACTAAAAAATTTAAATGAATATTTTAATTATTTTAGAAATCGAAAGAATATGTGGTATTTATTTAAATCAAAAAATAAAACATGGCGTCCCTTGACATTATACCTCGAATTTTTTTGAGTGAAGTAGAAATTTTGTCAGATATTATATTATTTTTAGTAGTGAATCGAACAATTACAAAATTAATATGAACTAAATCAACAATTTTTATGACATTATCATAATAAATTTACATGCAATTAAATTCACCTCGTTTATAAAACATTAAAGAATTAATAATTAAATTACTTAACATACCGTTACGTGATTTTGTTGTTGTAAATATTTGAGTCAAACTTTGTTTTAAGGTATATGTCCAAATAAGATTAATAAATTTAACGGTCTCCCCAACAAAATAATTTTACCGATTTTATTTAAACTAAAAAATATAAAAAGAGCGAATCTTATTTTTTTACCTAAGAAATAGATATATTTTAAATTAATAAATAAAATTACATTGATATCATAACTTTTTCTAAAATAAAATTTAAAAAGAAGTGAACCTTGACATGAGTTAAATGAGTATATACGATGATATTGTTATAATAAATCCACTTTATTTGCCCAAGCACACTATTACACTTTTTCAATTTTTAAAAAATAATTTCTTAAAAGGACATGATTTAGAGAGAAAATTTAAATAAAGAGAATTATTTTAGAAAATTAAAAAATCGAACTTAACTATTTTAATTATTTTAGAAATCGAGAGAATATGTGGTATTTATTTAAAACTAAAAATAAAATATGACGCCCCTTGACACTATCCATCGAATTTTTTGTTGGGTGAAGTAGAAGTAGTCATAATAAATATATGTTCCATTAGATTCACCTTGTTTATAACATCTTAAAGATTTAATGATCAAATTATTTAACATAACCGTTAGGTAATTTTATTGTTCTAAATATTTGAGTCACGACTTTGTTTTAACAACTTTGTTTTAAGATATATATATATATATATATATATATATATATATATATATATATATATATATATATATATATATATATATATATATATATATATATATATATATATATATATATATATATATATATATATATATATATATATATATATATATATATATATATATCCAAATTAGATTAATAAATTTAATGACTTCCCCAATACAAATATCTTATGTCTTTGAGTTATAAAAATGTGTTTAAGACTCGAATGAAACATTTACATAAGAACTAGATATATTTTAAATGAATAAATACAACTACATTGATTTTACAATTTTTTCAAACACAAAATCTAAAAATAAGTGAACCCTGACATGAGTTAAATTAGTAAATATGATGACATTGTTATTATAAATCGATTTTATTTCCTCAAGCACACTATTACATTTTTTTTTCATTTTTCAAAAATAAATCTTTAAAAGGATATATTTTAGAGAGAAGACTTAAATCAACAGAGTTATTTTAGAAAGTTAAAAAATTGAACTGAACTATTTTATATATTTTAGAAATTATGAAAATATATGGTATTTATTTAAAACTAAAAATTAAACATAATGCACATTGACATTATACCTCGATTTTTTTGTTGGGTGAAGGAGAAATTTTGTCATATAATGTATTATTTGTAGCAGTGATCCAAATAATTATATTGTTAATATAAATTAAATCAACAATTTCAATGACCTTATCATAATAAATATATGTTCATATAGATTCACCTCGTTTATAAGATATTAAAGATTTAATGAACAAATTATTTAACATAAACCTAAAATAAAATATATAAAAAGAGTGAATCTGATAATTATACATAAGAAATTGATATATTTTAAACGAATAAATACAATTAAATTGATATTATAACTTTTTCTAAAATAAAATTTGAAAAAAAGTGAATCTTGACACAAGTTAAATGAATAAATACAATGACAATTTTATAATAAATTCATTTTATTTCCCCAGGTACACTATTATACTTTTTTAATTTTTCAAAAATAAATTCTTCAGAGTAGGATTTAGAAAGAAAATTGAAATAAACAGAACTATTTTAGAAAATTAAAAAATTAAATTGAACTATTTTAATTGTTTTATAATTGAAATGAATTTAATTATTAAATTAGGGTTCTAAATTTTGCACTGAGCGAACTTTTAGTAAACATTTTTCTTAAACTGAATTGCTATACTTTTTTATTAAAGAAAAAACATTTTGACTATTTTTTAATCTTTTTATAAGCATTTTAAATTATCTTTTTAATTTATTTATTTTCATATAATTTTTTCACATTATATTTGATAATATAAAGTTGTATAAGTTCATCTTTTGAAAGAAAAAAATTATTTGAGCAATATATTGAAACCTCGTGATTTGATACAATAAAGTTTGAAGTTACTAGGTTCAACCTAAATTTTAAGATTTGTATATAATCTTTTGATTATATATGACAAAAATTCTAAGTTTTGTGAATTTACATTGTAAACCAACTTATCATGAGTTTATTTCATTTTCCTTATGTTTTATAACATGGTAGTCAACAAAATCACACGTGTTACAAAATTTAGAAAAATATTTTATATTTTTATTTTGACACTTTTTGAATTAATGTTTGTGTGAAATTCCTTCAACAATTATCAAATCATTAAAAAAAAGTTTTTTTTTTAATTTTATTGTTACTTTGACTTATTTTATACATTTTTTAGATAAAAATCAAACAAATCTAAAAGTTTTAAAGATGTTTAAGAACAAATGTTGATCAATAACAAATGAAAGACATTAAATTTATTAATTTTATTTTAAAAAAAAAAAAGAGAAAATTGAAGAAAGAAATGAATCAAATATTAGACAATATTCACTATTTAAAAAATTAGTTGCTTAAAAGATTATGATTTCACAATAATGTTTTAGTTTTAAAAAATATTTTTTTTTATTAATGGAGGTGTCGATGCTTTAAAACCATCCCTAGGAGATTGAAACTAAATTACCTTAAATTTACAACGTTAAACTTTTACACTAAAGTATTTCCTCAAGTGTCATAAATACATAATGCACAAATACAATAGAGGTTAGAGTTTGTCATGACATTGTATTTTTAACAAATATATACTATCCATTCTTAAATGAGATTCATGACTAAAAAAATCATATTTGTTACATGATGAATGAATTAGTTTACATGAATTAGTTATTCATGATTCTAAAAGGCTTTTAATAGTGAAGAATGTTGAAGACTGAATTTTCTAACTTGATATATTGACAATGGCATGTTTATATTGGTGTTGTTGATGTAAATGAAATGAATAATTCTATTAGTCACATTTAATACATAATATTAAAAAAATTGTATATGATTTATCTAATATTTAAAATTGTTTTTTTTAAATTTAAACTTTTTGATTATTTTATTGAATTTAAACATAATCATATATAAACTATTTTTGTATCGCTTCGTATATTGAATTTTTATCACAAATTTTAAAAAAAAATAATAGACGAAATCCAAAATTATATTATATTTCTCAAGAATAATGAAATTTGATATTTGGTACCAACAATACTTTTTTATTTTAAATTCTTAAATTCGATTACAAGCATATTAAAATTTTAGATTACATGTTCATAAATTTCCATACAACTTTTAAAATTTAAAATATCAACACTGTAAGGGTAAAATAATTGAACATATAAATATAAATGTTATTAAGGAAGTAATAAAAATTAAATTCTTTTATTTACAAATATAGTAGCAAAAAATAAAATTTTAAAATAAAATATAAAAAAAGGAGTAGTATGAAAAAGAATTTGAGGTAATATCTGTTAAATGTTTGTTTTTCTGTCCCCAATATTTTTTAAAGCTGAGAAAAAAAAAGAATGTTTAAATTGTTTTTAATTTATTTTTTTCAATATTCTCAAGCACCTATTGTATGGCCATGAAAATTAAAGAGAATATGGATATAAAGTTAAACATAAAATTTATACTAATCTAGTTTTCCTAGGAGAAAGAATGGTCTGCCTAGGTAACTTTGGTGCCTTTAGTTTAATAATAAGACATATGCATTTGTATAAAATAATTTATTTTAGTGAGATATTCTAATATATTAGAGAGAGACATTGAATTCTAATTTGCCTTATACTTGAGAGATTTCCACTACAATCGCATCTTAATTACAAACAACAATTAAGACAATTTAGTCTTAGATTTTTTTGTCTAACACTAGAGGACTTTCTTACCTTTCAGTTTGTAGAAACTCCCTTACCTTAAATCTTTAAGTTCTTTCTTGTCTCACACTAGAGAACTTGCTTATCTCATGCTTGAGAAGATGGAAAATTACAACAAAAAGTATTATTTACAACAATTCACACAAAGTGGTAAACTCAATACAAATTGGTTACAAGTGAAACTTTACTAATAAAGAATAATAAATAATAAATAATTTTTGTATAAGTGTTTCTTTACTAATTTGGAAGTGATTTCCAAGGCTTACAAAATCTTTAAAATGTTGTTGTACTTATTTAAAAATAGTATACTATTAGGTGACCTTTAACATTTGAATTTGATTTCATTATATTGGCAATGGAAATCTAATTTTCTAATCATATTTAGTTGCAAATCATATGTTCATTGGAAATGGAGATGTTGGAGTTGTAATATAAAAATAACTATTTTTTTAATGAGTTCCCAAAAAAAATCATATGTATTTGAGTTATAAAATTGTGTATAAGACTAGACTGAAACATTAATTTTACTGCTTTTTAAAAAAATAAAACATATAAAAAGAGTGAACCTCATAATTATACATAAGAAGTATATATATTTTAAATGAATAAATACAATTACATTGATATTACAACTTTTTCTAAAATAAAATATGAAAATAAGTGAAACTTAACATGATTTAAATGACTAAATACAATGATATTGTTATAATAAATCCAATTTATCTCCACAATAACACTATTACACATTTTCAATTTTTCAAAAATAATTCTTAAAAGGATATAATTTAGAGAGAAAATTGAAATAAACAGAATTATTTTAGAAAATTAAAAAAATGAACTGAACTAATTTAATTATTTTAGAAATCGAGAGAATATGTAGTTTTTATTTAAAAGTAAAAATAAAAAATGACGTCCTTTGACATTATACTTCGAATTTTTGTTGGGTGAAGTGAAAGTTTTGTTATATAATATTTTATTTATAGTAGTGAGTAGAACAATTACAAAGTTAATATGAATTAAATCAACAACTTTAATCACATTATCGTAATAAATATATGATCTATTAGTTTCACCTCGTTTATAACATATTAAAGATTTATGAACAATATATTTAACATAACTGTTATGTAATTTTGTTGTTGTAAATATTTGAGATATGACTTTGTTTTCTAATGTATATATTCAAATTAGATTAGTAAATTTAATGAGTTCCGAACATATAACAAGAGCGAACCTATAAATTATAGGTAAGAAGTAGATATATTTTAAATGAGTAAATACGATGGCATTGTTATTATAAATTCAATTAATTTCACCAAGCACACTATTATACTTTTTCAACTTTTCAAAAATAGATTCTTAAATGGATATGATTTAGAGAGAAAATTTAAATAAACAGGATTATTTTAGAAAACTAAAAAATTTGAATGAATATTTTAATTATTTTAGAAATCGAAAGAATATGTGGTATTTATTTAAATCAAAAAATAAAACATGGCGTCTCTTGACATTATACCTCGAATTTTTTTTGAGTGAAGTAGAAATTTTGTCAGATATTATATTATTTTTAGTAGTGAATTGAACAATTACAAAATTAATATGAACTAAATCAACAATTTTTATGACATTATCATAATAAATTTACATGCAATTAAATTCACCTCGCTTATAAAACATTAAAGAATTAATAATTAAATTACTTAACATACCGTTACGTGATTTTGTTGTTGTAAATATTTGAGTCAAACTTTGTTTTAAGGTATATGTCCAAATAAGATTAATAAATTTAACGGTTTCCCCAACAAAATAATTTTATCGATTTTATTTAAACTAAAAATTATAAAAAGAGCGAATCTTATTTTTTTACCTAAGAAATAGATATATTTTAAATTAATAAATAAAATTACATTGATATCATAACTTTTTCTAAAATAAAATTTAAAAAGAAGTGAACCTTGACATGAGTTAAATGAGTATATACAATGATATTGTTATAATAAATCCACTTTATTTGCCCAAGCACACTATTACACTTTTTCAATTTTTAAAAAATAATTTCTTAAAAGGACATGATTTAGAGAGAAAATTTAAATAAAGAGAATTATTTTAGAAAATTAAAAAATCGAACTTAACTATTTTAATTATTTTAGAAATCGAGAGAATATGTGGTATCTATTTAAAACTAAAAATAAAATATGACGCCCCTTGACACTATCCATCGAATTTTTGTTGGGTGAAGTAGAAGTAGTCATAATAAATATATGTTCCATTAGATTCACCTTGTTTATAACATCTTAAAGATTTAATGATCAACTTATTTAACATAACCGTTAGGTAATTTTATTGTTGTAAATATTTGAGTCACTATATATATATATATATATATATATATATATATATATATATATATATATATATATATATATATATATATATATATATATATATATATATATATATATATATATATATATATATATATATATATATATATATATATATATATATATATATCCAAATTAGATTAATAAATTTAATGACTTCCCCAATACAAATATCTTATGTCTTTGAGTTATAAAAATGTGTTTAAGACTCGAATGAAACATTTACATAAGAACTAGATATATTTTAAATGAATAAATACAACTACATTGATTTTACAATTTTTTCAAACACAAAATCTGAAAATAAGTGAACCCTGACATGAGTTAAATTAGTAAATATGATGACATTGTTATTATAAATCGATTTTATTTCCTCAAGCACACTATTACATTTTTTTTCATTTTTCAAAAATAAATCTTTAAAAGGATATAATTTAGAGAGAAGATTTAAATCAACAGAATTATTTTAGAAAGTTAAAAAATTGAACTGAACTATTTTATATATTTTAGAAATCAAGAAAATATATGGTATTTATTTAAAACTAAAAATTAAACATAACGCACATTGACATTATACCTCGATTTTTTGTTGGGTGAAGGAGAAATTTTGTCATATAATGTATTATTTGTAGCAGTGATCCAAATAATTATATTGTTAATATAAATTAAATCAAAAATTTCAATGACCTTATCATAATAAATATATGTTCATATAGATTCACCTCGTTTATAAGATATTAAATATTTAATGAACAAATTAGTTAACATAAATAAAATATATAAAAAGAGTGAATCTGATAATTATACATAAGAAATTGATATATTTTAAATGAATAAATACAATTACATTGATATTATAACTTTTTCTAAAATAAAATTTGAAAAAAAGTGAATCTTGACAAAAGTTAAATGAATAAATACAATGAAAATTTTATAATAAATTCATTTTATTTCCCCTGGTACACTATTATACTTTTTAATTTTTCAAAAATAAATTCTTAAGAGGGTAGGATTTAGAAAGAAAATTGAAATAAACAGAACTATTTTAGAAAATTAAAAAGTTAAATTGAACTATTTTAATTGTTTTATAATTGAAATGAATTTAATCATTAAATTGGGATTCTAAATTTTGCACTGAGCGAACTTTTAGTAAACATTTTTCTTAAACCGAATTGCTATACTTTTTTATTAAAGAAAAAACATTTTGACTATTTTTTAATCTTTTTATAAGCATTTAAATTATCTTTTTAATTTATTTATTTTCATATAATTTTTTCACATTATATTTGATAATATAAAGTTGTATAAGTTCATCTTTTGAAAGAAAAAAATTAGTTGAGCAATATATTAAAACCTCGTGATTTGTTACAATAAAGTTTGAAGTTACTAGGTTCAACCTAAATTTTAAGATTTGTATATAATCTTTTGATTATATATGACAAAAATTCTAAGTTTTGTGAATTTACATTGTAAACCAACTTATCATGAGTTTATTTCATTTTCCTTATGTTTTATAACATGGTAGTCAACAAAATCACACGTGTCACAAAATTTAGAAAAATATTTTATATTTTTATTTTGACACTTTTTGAATTAATGTTTGTGTGAAATTCCTTCAACAATTATCAAATCATTAAAAACAAGTTTTTTTTTTTAATTTTATTGTTACTTTGACATATTTTATACATTTTTTAGATAAAAATCAAACAAATCTAAAAGTTTTAAAGATGTTTAAGAACAAATGTTGATCAATAAAAAATGAAAGACATTAAATTTATTAATTTTATTTTTAAAAAAAAAGAGAAAATTGAAGAAAGAAATGAATCAAATATTAGACAATATTCACTATTTAAAAAATTAGTTGCTTCAAAGATTATGATTTCACAATAATGTTTTAGTTTTAAAAAATATATTTTTTTATTAATGGAGGTGTCGATGCTTTAAAACCATCCCTAGGAGATTGAAACTAAATTACCTTAAATTTACAAGGTTAAACTTTTACCACTAAAGTATTTCCTCAAGTGTCATAAATACATAATGCACAAATACAATAGAGGTTAGAGTTTGTCATGACATTGTATTTTTAACAAATATATACTATCCATTCTTAAATGAGATTCATGACTAAAAAAATCATATTTGTTACATGATGAATGAATTAGTTTACATGAATTAGTTATTCATGATTCTAAAAGGCTTTTAATAGTGAAGAATGTTGGAGACTGAATTTTCTAACTTGATATATTGACAATGGCATGTTTATATTGGTGTTGTTGATGTAAATGAAATGAATGATTCTATTAGTCACATTTAATACATAATATTAAAAAAATTGTATATGATTTATCTAATATTTAAAATTGTTTTTTTTAAATTTAAACTTTTTGATTATTTTATTGAATTTAAACATAATCATATATAAACTATTTTTGTATCGCTTCGTATATTGAATTTTTATCACAAATTTTAAAAAAAAATAATAGACGAAATCCAAAATTATATTATATTTCTAAAGAATAATGAAATTTGACATTTGGTACCAACAATACTTTTTTATTTTAAATTCTTAAATTCGATTACAAGCATATTGAAATTTTAGATTACATGTTCATAAATTTCCATACAACTTTTAAAATTTAAAATATCAACACTGTCAGGGTAAAATAATTGAACATATAAATATAAATGTTATTAAGGAAGTAATAAAAATTAAATTCTTTTATTTACAAATATAGTAGCAAAAAATAAAATTTTAAAATAAAATATAAAAAAAGGAGTAGTATGAAAAAGAATTTGAGGTAATATCTGTTAAATGTTTGTTTTTCTGTCCCCAATATTTTTTAAAGCTGAGAAAAAAAAAGAATGTTTAAATTGTTTTTAATTTATTTTTTTCAATATTCTCAAGCACCTATTGTATGGCCATGAAAATTAAAGAGAATATGGATATAAAGTTAAACATAAAATTTATACTAATCTAGTTTTCCTAGGAGAAAGAATGGTCTGCCTAGGTAACTTTGGTGCCTTTAGTTTAATAATAAGACATATGCATTTGTATAAAATAATTTATTTTAGTGAGATATTCTAATATATTAGAGAGAGACATTGAATTCTAATTTGCCTTATACTTGAGAGATTTCCACTACAATCGCATCTTAATTACAAACAACAATTAAGACAATTTAGTCTTAGATTTTTTTGTCTAACACTAGAGGACTTTCTTACCTTTCAGTTTGTAGAAACTCCCTTACCTTAAATCTTTAAGTTCTTTCTTGTCTCACACTAGAGAACTTGCTTATCTCATACTTGAGAAGATGGAAAATTACAACAAAAAGTATTATTTACAACAATTCACACAAAGTGGTAAACTCAATACAAATTGGTTACAAGTGAAACTTTACTAATAAAGAATAATAAATAATAAATAATTTTTGTATAAGTGTTTCTTTACTAATTTGGAAGTGACTTCCAAGGCTTACAAAATCTTTAAAATGTTGTTGTACTTATTTAAAAATAGTATACTATTAGGTGACCTTTAACATTTGAATTTGATTTCATTATATTGGCAATGGAAATCTAATTTTCTAATCATATTTAGTTGCAAATCATATGTTCATTGGAAATGGAGATGTTGGAGTTGTAATATAAAAATAACTATTTTTTTAATGAGTTCCCAAAAAAAATCATATGTATTTGAGTTATAAAATTGTGTATAAGACTAGACTGAAACATTAATTTTACTGCTTTTTAAAAAAATAAAACATATAAAAAGAGTGAACCTCATAATTATACATAAGAAGTATATATATTTTAAATGAATAAATACAATTACATTGATATTACAACTTTTTCTAAAATAAAATATGAAAATAAGTGAAACTTAACATGATTTAAATGACTAAATACAATGATATTGTTATAATAAATCCAATTTATCTCCACAATAACACTATTACACATTTTCAATTTTTCAAAAATAATTCTTAAAAGGATATAATTTAGAGAGAAAATTGAAATAAACAGAATTATTTTAGAAAATTAAAAAAATGAACTGAACTAATTTAATTATTTTAGAAATCGAGAGAATATGTAGTTTTTATTTAAAAGTAAAAATAAAAAATGACGTCCTTTGACATTATACTTCGAATTTTTGTTGGGTGAAGTGAAAGTTTTGTTATATAATATTTTATTTATAGTAGTGAGTAGAACAATTACAAAGTTAATATGAATTAAATCAACAACTTTAATCACATTATCGTAATAAATATATGATCTATTAGTTTCACCTCGTTTATAACATATTAAAGATTTATGAACAATATATTTAACATAACTGTTATGTAATTTTGTTGTTGTAAATATTTGAGATATGACTTTGTTTTCTAATGTATATATTCAAATTAGATTAGTAAATTTAATGAGTTCCGAACATATAACAAGAGCGAACCTATAAATTATAGGTAAGAAGTAGATATATTTTAAATGAGTAAATACGATGGCATTGTTATTATAAATTCAATTAATTTCACCAAGCACACTATTATACTTTTTCAACTTTTCAAAAATAGATTCTTAAATGGATATGATTTAGAGAGAAAATTTAAATAAACAGGATTATTTTAGAAAACTAAAAAATTTAAATGAATATTTTAATTATTTTAGAAATCGAAAGAATATGTGGTATTTATTTAAATCAAAAAATAAAACATGGCGTCTCTTGACATTATACCTCGAATTTTTTTTGAGTGAAGTAGAAATTTTGTCAGATATTATATTATTTTTAGTAGTGAATTGAACAATTACAAAATTAATATGAACTAAATCAACAATTTTTATGACATTATCATAATAAATTTACATGCAATTAAATTCACCTCGTTTATAAAACATTAAAGAATTAATAATTAAATTACTTAACATACCGTTACGTGATTTTGTTGTTGTAAATATTTGAGTCAAACTTTGTTTTAAGGTATATGTCCAAATAAGATTAATAAATTTAACGGTTTCCCCAACAAAATAATTTTATCGATTTTATTTAAACTAAAAATTATAAAAAGAGCGAATCTTATTTTTTTACCTAAGAAATAGATATATTTTAAATTAATAAATAAAATTACATTGATATCATAACTTTTTCTAAAATAAAATTTAAAAAGAAGTGAACCTTGACATGAGTTAAATGAGTATATACAATGATATTGTTATAATAAATCCACTTTATTTGCCCAATCACACTATTACACTTTTTCAATTTTTAAAAAATAATTTCTTAAAAGGACATGATTTAGAGAGAAAATTTAAATAAAGAGAATTATTTTAGAAAATTAAAAAATCGAACTTAACTATTTTAATTATTTTAGAAATCGAGAGAATATGTGGTATCTATTTAAAACTAAAAATAAAATATGACGCCCCTTGACACTATCCATCGAATTTTTGTTGGGTGAAGTAGAAGTAGTCATAATAAATATATGTTCCATTAGATTCACCTTGTTTATAACATCTTAAAGATTTAATGATCAACTTATTTAACATAACCGTTAGGTAATTTTATTGTTGTAAATATTTGAGTCACTATATATATATATATATATATATATATATATATATATATATATATATATATATATATATATATATATATATATATACATATATATATATATATATATATATATATATATATATCCAAATTAGATTAATAAATTTAATGACTTCCCCAATACAAATATCTTATGTCTTTGAGTTATAAAAATGTGTTTAAGACTCGAATGAAACATTTACATAAGAACTAGATATATTTTAAATGAATAAATACAACTACATTGATTTTACAATTTTTTCAAACACAAAATCTGAAAATAAGTGAACCCTGACATGAGTTAAATTAGTAAATATGATGACATTGTTATTATAAATCGATTTTATTTCCTCAAGCACACTATTACATTTTTTTTCATTTTTCAAAAATAAATCTTTAAAAGGATATAATTTAGAGAGAAGATTTAAATCAACAGAATTATTTTAGAAAGTTAAAAAATTGAACTGAACTATTTTATATATTTTAGAAATCAAGAAAATATATGGTATTTATTTAAAACTAAAAATTAAACATAACGCACATTGACATTATACCTCGATTTTTTGTTGGGTGAAGGAGAAATTTTGTCATATAATGTATTATTTGTAGCAGTGATCCAAATAATTATATTGTTAATATAAATTAAATCAACAATTTCAATGACCTTATCATAATAAATATATGTTCATATAGATTCACCTCGTTTATAAGATATTAAAGATTTAATGAACAAATTAGTTAACATAAATAAAATATATAAAAAGAGTGAATCTGATAATTATACATAAGAAATTGATATATTTTAAACGAATAAATACAATTACATTGATATTATAACTTTTTCTAAAATAAAATTTGAAAAAAAGTGAATCTTGACAAAAGTTAAATGAATAAATACAATGAAAATTTTATAATAAATTCATTTTATTTCCCCTGGTACACTATTATACTTTTTAATTTTTCAAAAATAAATTCTTAAGAGGGTAGGATTTAGAAAGAAAATTGAAATAAACAGAACTATTTTAGAAAATTAAAAAGTTAAATTGAACTATTTTAATTGTTTTATAATTGAAATGAATTTAATCATTAAATTGGGATTCTAAATTTTGCACTGAGCGAACTTTTAGTAAACATTTTTCTTAAACCGAATTGCTATACTTTTTTATTAAAGAAAAAACATTTTGACTATTTTTTAATCTTTTTATAAGCATTTAAATTATCTTTTTAATTTATTTATTTTCATATAATTTTTTCACATTATATTTGATAATATAAAGTTGTATAAGTTCATCTTTTGAAAGAAAAAAATTAGTTGAGCAATATATTAAAACCTCGTGATTTGTTACAATAAAGTTTGAAGTTACTAGGTTCAACCTAAATTTTAAGATTTGTATATAATCTTTTGATTATATATGACAAAAATTCTAAGTTTTGTGAATTTACATTGTAAACCAACTTATCATGAGTTTATTTCATTTTCCTTATGTTTTATAACATGGTAGTCAACAAAATCACACGTGTCACAAAATTTAGAAAAATATTTTATATTTTTATTTTGACACTTTTTGAATTAATGTTTGTGTGAAATTCCTTCAACAATTATCAAATCATTAAAAACAAGTTTTTTTTTTTAATTTTATTGTTACTTTGACATATTTTATACATTTTTTAGATAAAAATCAAACAAATCTAAAAGTTTTAAAGATGTTTAAGAACAAATGTTGATCAATAAAAAATGAAAGACATTAAATTTATTAATTTTATTTTTAAAAAAAAAGAGAAAATTGAAGAAAGAAATGAATCAAATATTAGACAATATTCACTATTTAAAAAATTAGTTGCTTCAAAGATTATGATTTCACAATAATGTTTTAGTTTTAAAAAATATATTTTTTTATTAATGGAGGTGTCGATGCTTTAAAACCATCCCTAGGAGATTGAAACTAAATTACCTTAAATTTACAAGGTTAAACTTTTACCACTAAAGTATTTCCTCAAGTGTCATAAATACATAATGCACAAATACAATAGAGGTTAGAGTTTGTCATGACATTGTATTTTTAACAAATATATACTATCCATTCTTAAATGAGATTCATGACTAAAAAAATCATATTTGTTACATGATGAATGAATTAGTTTACATGAATTAGTTATTCATGATTCTAAAAGGCTTTTAATAGTGAAGAATGTTGGAGACTGAATTTTCTAACTTGATATATTGACAATGGCATGTTTATATTGGTGTTGTTGATGTAAATGAAATGAATGATTCTATTAGTCACATTTAATACATAATATTAAAAAAATTGTATATGATTTATCTAATATTTAAAATTGTTTTTTTTAAATTTAAACTTTTTGATTATTTTATTGAATTTAAACATAATCATATATAAACTATTTTTGTATCGCTTCGTATATTGAATTTTTATCACAAATTTTAAAAAAAAATAATAGACGAAATCCAAAATTATATTATATTTCTAAAGAATAATGAAATTTGACATTTGGTACCAACAATACTTTTTTATTTTAAATTCTTAAATTCGATTACAAGCATATTGAAATTTTAGATTACATGTTCATAAATTTCCATACAACTTTTAAAATTTAAAATATCAACACTGTCAGGGTAAAATAATTGAACATATAAATATAAATGTTATTAAGGAAGTAATAAAAATTAAATTCTTTTATTTACAAATATAGTAGCAAAAAATAAAATTTTAAAATAAAATATAAAAAAAGGAGTAGTATGAAAAAGAATTTGAGGTAATATCTGTTAAATGTTTGTTTTTCTGTCCCCAATATTTTTTAAAGCTGAGAAAAAAAAAGAATGTTTAAATTGTTTTTAATTTATTTTTTTCAATATTCTCAAGCACCTATTGTATGGCCATGAAAATTAAAGAGAATATGGATATAAAGTTAAACATAAAATTTATACTAATCTAGTTTTCCTAGGAGAAAGAATGGTCTGCCTAGGTAACTTTGGTGCCTTTAGTTTAATAATAAGACATATGCATTTGTATAAAATAATTTATTTTAGTGAGATATTCTAATATATTAGAGAGAGACATTGAATTCTAATTTGCCTTATACTTGAGAGATTTCCACTACAATCGCATCTTAATTACAAACAACAATTAAGACAATTTAGTCTTAGATTTTTTTGTCTAACACTAGAGGACTTTCTTACCTTTCAGTTTGTAGAAACTCCCTTACCTTAAATCTTTAAGTTCTTTCTTGTCTCACACTAGAGAACTTGCTTATCTCATACTTGAGAAGATGGAAAATTACAACAAAAAGTATTATTTACAACAATTCACACAAAGTGGTAAACTCAATACAAATTGGTTACAAGTGAAACTTTACTAATAAAGAATAATAAATAATAAATAATTTTTGTATAAGTGTTTCTTTACTAATTTGGAAGTGACTTCCAAGGCTTACAAAATCTTTAAAATGTTGTTGTACTTATTTAAAAATAGTATACTATTAGGTGACCTTTAACATTTGAATTTGATTTCATTATATTGGCAATGGAAATCTAATTTTCTAATCATATTTAGTTGCAAATCATATGTTCATTGGAAATGGAGATGTTGGAGTTGTAATATAAAAATAACTATTTTTTTAATGAGTTCCCAAAAAAAATCATATGTATTTGAGTTATAAAATTGTGTATAAGACTAGACTGAAACATTAATTTTACTGCTTTTTAAAAAAATAAAACATATAAAAAGAGTGAACCTCATAATTATACATAAGAAGTATATATATTTTAAATGAATAAATACAATTACATTGATATTACAACTTTTTCTAAAATAAAATATGAAAATAAGTGAAACTTAACATGATTTAAATGACTAAATACAATGATATTGTTATAATAAATCCAATTTATCTCCACAATAACACTATTACACATTTTCAATTTTTCAAAAATAATTCTTAAAAGGATATAATTTAGAGAGAAAATTGAAATAAACAGAATTATTTTAGAAAATTAAAAAAATGAACTGAACTAATTTAATTATTTTAGAAATCGAGAGAATATGTAGTTTTTATTTAAAAGTAAAAATAAAAAATGACGTCCTTTGACATTATACTTCGAATTTTTGTTGGGTGAAGTGAAAGTTTTGTTATATAATATTTTATTTATAGTAGTGAGTAGAACAATTACAAAGTTAATATGAATTAAATCAACAACTTTAATCACATTATCGTAATAAATATATGATCTATTAGTTTCACCTCGTTTATAACATATTAAAGATTTATGAACAATATATTTAACATAACTGTTATGTAATTTTGTTGTTGTAAATATTTGAGATATGACTTTGTTTTCTAATGTATATATTCAAATTAGATTAGTAAATTTAATGAGTTCCGAACATATAACAAGAGCGAACCTATAAATTATAGGTAAGAAGTAGATATATTTTAAATGAGTAAATACGATGGCATTGTTATTATAAATTCAATTAATTTCACCAAGCACACTATTATACTTTTTCAACTTTTCAAAAATAGATTCTTAAATGGATATGATTTAGAGAGAAAATTTAAATAAACAGGATTATTTTAGAAAACTAAAAAATTTAAATGAATATTTTAATTATTTTAGAAATCGAAAGAATATGTGGTATTTATTTAAATCAAAAAATAAAACATGGCGTCTCTTGACATTATACCTCGAATTTTTTTTGAGTGAAGTAGAAATTTTGTCAGATATTATATTATTTTTAGTAGTGAATTGAACAATTACAAAATTAATATGAACTAAATCAACAATTTTTATGACATTATCATAATAAATTTACATGCAATTAAATTCACCTCGTTTATAAAACATTAAAGAATTAATAATTAAATTACTTAACATACCGTTACGTGATTTTGTTGTTGTAAATATTTGAGTCAAACTTTGTTTTAAGGTATATGTCCAAATAAGATTAATAAATTTAACGGTTTCCCCAACAAAATAATTTTATCGATTTTATTTAAACTAAAAATTATAAAAAGAGCGAATCTTATTTTTTTACCTAAGAAATAGATATATTTTAAATTAATAAATAAAATTACATTGATATCATAACTTTTTCTAAAATAAAATTTAAAAAGAAGTGAACCTTGACATGAGTTAAATGAGTATATACAATGATATTGTTATAATAAATCCACTTTATTTGCCCAATCACACTATTACACTTTTTCAATTTTTAAAAAATAATTTCTTAAAAGGACATGATTTAGAGAGAAAATTTAAATAAAGAGAATTATTTTAGAAAATTAAAAAATCGAACTTAACTATTTTAATTATTTTAGAAATCGAGAGAATATGTGGTATCTATTTAAAACTAAAAATAAAATATGACGCCCCTTGACACTATCCATCGAATTTTTGTTGGGTGAAGTAGAAGTAGTCATAATAAATATATGTTCCATTAGATTCACCTTGTTTATAACATCTTAAAGATTTAATGATCAACTTATTTAACATAACCGTTAGGTAATTTTATTGTTGTAAATATTTGAGTCACTATATATATATATATATATATATATATATATATATATATATATATATATATATATATATATATATATATATATACATATATATATATATATATATATATATATATATATATATATCCAAATTAGATTAATAAATTTAATGACTTCCCCAATACAAATATCTTATGTCTTTGAGTTATAAAAATGTGTTTAAGACTCGAATGAAACATTTACATAAGAACTAGATATATTTTAAATGAATAAATACAACTACATTGATTTTACAATTTTTTCAAACACAAAATCTGAAAATAAGTGAACCCTGACATGAGTTAAATTAGTAAATATGATGACATTGTTATTATAAATCGATTTTATTTCCTCAAGCACACTATTACATTTTTTTTCATTTTTCAAAAATAAATCTTTAAAAGGATATAATTTAGAGAGAAGATTTAAATCAACAGAATTATTTTAGAAAGTTAAAAAATTGAACTGAACTATTTTATATATTTTAGAAATCAAGAAAATATATGGTATTTATTTAAAACTAAAAATTAAACATAACGCACATTGACATTATACCTCGATTTTTTGTTGGGTGAAGGAGAAATTTTGTCATATAATGTATTATTTGTAGCAGTGATCCAAATAATTATATTGTTAATATAAATTAAATCAACAATTTCAATGACCTTATCATAATAAATATATGTTCATATAGATTCACCTCGTTTATAAGATATTAAAGATTTAATGAACAAATTAGTTAACATAAATAAAATATATAAAAAGAGTGAATCTGATAATTATACATAAGAAATTGATATATTTTAAACGAATAAATACAATTACATTGATATTATAACTTTTTCTAAAATAAAATTTGAAAAAAAGTGAATCTTGACAAAAGTTAAATGAATAAATACAATGAAAATTTTATAATAAATTCATTTTATTTCCCCTGGTACACTATTATACTTTTTAATTTTTCAAAAATAAATTCTTAAGAGGGTAGGATTTAGAAAGAAAATTGAAATAAACAGAACTATTTTAGAAAATTAAAAAGTTAAATTGAACTATTTTAATTGTTTTATAATTGAAATGAATTTAATCATTAAATTGGGATTCTAAATTTTGCACTGAGCGAACTTTTAGTAAACATTTTTCTTAAACCGAATTGCTATACTTTTTTATTAAAGAAAAAACATTTTGACTATTTTTTAATCTTTTTATAAGCATTTAAATTATCTTTTTAATTTATTTATTTTCATATAATTTTTTCACATTATATTTGATAATATAAAGTTGTATAAGTTCATCTTTTGAAAGAAAAAAATTAGTTGAGCAATATATTAAAACCTCGTGATTTGTTACAATAAAGTTTGAAGTTACTAGGTTCAACCTAAATTTTAAGATTTGTATATAATCTTTTGATTATATATGACAAAAATTCTAAGTTTTGTGAATTTACATTGTAAACCAACTTATCATGAGTTTATTTCATTTTCCTTATGTTTTATAACATGGTAGTCAACAAAATCACACGTGTCACAAAATTTAGAAAAATATTTTATATTTTTATTTTGACACTTTTTGAATTAATGTTTGTGTGAAATTCCTTCAACAATTATCAAATCATTAAAAACAAGTTTTTTTTTTTTAATTTTATTGTTACTTTGACATATTTTATACATTTTTTAGATAAAAATCAAACAAATCTAAAAGTTTTAAAGATGTTTAAGAACAAATGTTGATCAATAACAAATGAAAGACATTAAATTTATTAATTTTATTTTAAAAAAAAAAGAGAAAATTGAAGAAAGAAATGAATCAAATATTAGACAATATTCACTATTTAAAAAATTAGTTGCTTAAAAGATTATGATTTCACAATAATGTTTTAGTTTTAAAAAATATATTTTTTTATTAATGGAGGTGTCGATGCTTTAAAACCATCCCTAGGAGATTGAAACTAAATTACCTTAAATTTACAAGGTTAAACTTTTACCACTAAAGTATTTCCTCAAGTGTCATAAATACATAATGCACAAATACAATAGAGGTTAGAGTTTGTCATGACATTGTATTTTTAACAAATATATACTATCCATTCTTAAATGAGATTCATGACTAAAAAAATCATATTTGTTACATGATGAATGAATTAGTTTACATGAATTAGTTATTCATGATTCTAAAAGGCTTTTAATAGTGAAGAATGTTGGAGACTGAATTTTCTAACTTGATATATTGACAATGGCATGTTTATATTGGTGTTGTTGATGTAAATGAAATGAATGATTCTATTAGTCACATTTAATACATAATATTAAAAAAATTGTATATGATTTATCTAATATTTAAAATTGTTTTTTTTTAATTTAAACTTTTTGATTATTTTATTGAATTTAAACATAATCATATATAAACTATTTTTGTATCGCTTCGTATATTGAATTTTTATCACAAATTTTAAAAAAAAATAATAGACGAAATCCAAAATTATATTATATTTCTAAAGAATAATGAAATTTGACATTTGGTACCAACAATACTTTTTTATTTTAAATTCTTAAATTCGATTACAAGCATATTGAAATTTTAGATTACATGTTCATAAATTTCCATACAACTTTTAAAATTTAAAATATCAACACTGTCAGGGTAAAATAATTGAACATATAAATATAAATGTTATTAAGGAAGTAATAAAAATTAAATTCTTTTATTTACAAATATAGTAGCAAAAAATAAAATTTTAAAATAAAATATAAAAAAAGGAGTAGTATGAAAAAGAATTTGAGGTAATATCTGTTAAATGTTTGTTTTTCTGTCCCCAATATTTTTTAAAGCTGAGAAAAAAAAAGAATGTTTAAATTGTTTTTAATTTATTTTTTTCAATATTCTCAAGCACCTATTGTATGGCCATGAAAATTAAAGAGAATATGGATATAAAGTTAAACATAAAATTTATACTAATCTAGTTTTCCTAGGAGAAAGAATGGTCTGCCTAGGTAACTTTGGTGCCTTTAGTTTAATAATAAGACATATGCATTTGTATAAAATAATTTATTTTAGTGAGATATTCTAATATATTAGAGAGAGACATTGAATTCTAATTTGCCTTATACTTGAGAGATTTCCACTACAATCGCATCTTAATTACAAACAACAATTAAGACAATTTAGTCTTAGATTTTTTTGTCTAACACTAGAGGACTTTCTTACCTTTCAGTTTGTAGAAACTCCCTTACCTTAAATCTTTAAGTTCTTTCTTGTCTCACACTAGAGAACTTGCTTATCTCATGCTTGAGAAGATGGAAAATTACAACAAAAAGTATTATTTACAACAATTCACACAAAGTGGTAAACTCAATACAAATTGGTTACAAGTGAAACTTTACTAATAAAGAATAATAAATAATAAATAATTTTTGTATAAGTGTTTCTTTACTAATTTGGAAGTGACTTCCAAGGCTTACAAAATCTTTAAAATGTTGTTGTACTTATTTAAAAATAGTATACTATTAGGTGACCTTTAACATTTGAATTTGATTTCATTATATTGGCAATGGAAATCTAATTTTCTAATCATATTTAGTTGCAAATCATATGTTCATTGGAAATGGAGATGTTGGAGTTGTAATATAAAAATAACTATTTTTTTAATGAGTTCCCAAAAAAAATCATATGTATTTGAGTTATAAAATTGTGTATAAGACTAGACTGAAACATTAATTTTACTGCTTTTTAAAAAAATAAAACATATAAAAAGAGTGAACCTCATAATTATACATAAGAAGTATATATATTTTAAATGAATAAATACAATTACATTGATATTACAACTTTTTCTAAAATAAAATATGAAAATAAGTGAAACTTAACATGATTTAAATGACTAAATACAATGATATTGTTATAATAAATCCAATTTATCTCCACAATAACACTATTACACATTTTCAATTTTTCAAAAATAATTCTTAAAAGGATATAATTTAGAGAGAAAATTGAAATAAACAGAATTATTTTAGAAAATTAAAAAAATGAACTGAACTAATTTAATTATTTTAGAAATCGAGAGAATATGTAGTTTTTATTTAAAAGTAAAAATAAAAAATGACGTCCTTTGACATTATACTTCGAATTTTTGTTGGGTGAAGTGAAAGTTTTGTTATATAATATATTATTTATAGTGAGTAGAACAATTACAAAGTTAATATGAATTAAATCAACAACTTTAATCACATTATCGTAATAAATATATGATCTATTAGTTTCACCTCGTTTATAACATATTAAAGATTTATGAACAATATATTTAACATAATTGTTATGTAATTTTGTTGTTGTAAATATTTGAGATATGACTTTGTTTTCTAATGTATATATTCAAATTAGATTAGTAAATTTAACGAGTTCCGAACATATAACAAGAGCGAACCTATAAATTATAGGTAAGAAGTAGATATATTTTAAATGAGTAAATACGATGGCATTGTTATTATAAATTCATTTAATTTCACCAAGCACACAATTATACTTTTTCAACTTTTCAAAAATAGATTCTTAAATGGATATGATTTAGAGAGAAAATTTAAATAAACAGGATTATTTTAGAAAACTAAAAAATTTAAATGAATATTTTAATTATTTTAGAAATCGAAAGAATATGTGGTATTTATTTAAATCAAAAAATAAAACATGGCGTCCCTTGACATTATACCTCGATTTTTTTTGAGTGAAGTAGAAATTTTGTCAGATATTATATTATTTTTAGTAGTGAATCGAACAATTACAAAATTAATATGAACTAAATCAACAATTTTTATGACATTATCATAATAAATTTACATGCAATTAAATTCACCTCGTTTATAAAACATTAAAGATTTAATAATTAAATTACTTAACATACCGATACGTGATTTTGTTGTTGTAAATATTTGAGTCAAACTTTGTTTTAAGGTATATGTCCAAATAAGATTAATAAATTTAACGGTTTCCCCAACAAAATAATTTTACCGATTTTATTTAAACTAAAAAATATAAAAAGAGCGAATCTTATTTTTTTACATAAGAAGTAGATATATTTTAAATGAATAAATAAAATTACATTGATATCATAACTTTTTCTAAAATAAAATTTAAAAAGAAGTGAACCTTGACATGAGTTAAATGAGTATATTTAATGATATTGTTATAATAAATCCACTTTATTTGCCCAAGCACACTATTACACTTTTTCAATTTTTAAAAAATAATTTCTTAAAAGGACATGATTTAGAGTGAAAATTTAAATAAATAGAATTATTTTAGAAAATTCAAAAATCGAACTTAACTATTTTAATTATTTTAGAAATCGAGAGAATATGTGGTATTTATTTAAAACTAAAAATAAAATATGACGCCCCTTGACACTATCCGTAGAATTTTTGTTGGGTGAAGTAGAAGTAGTTATAATAAATATATGTTCTATTAGATTCACCTTGTTTATAACATCTTAAAGATTTAATGATCAACTTATTTAACATAACCGTTAGGTAATTTTATTGTTGTAAATATTTGAGTCACGACTTTGTTTAACGACTTTGTTTTAAGATATATATATATATATATATATATATATATATATATATATATATATATATATATATATATATATATATATATATATATATATATATATATATATATATATATATATATATATATATATATATATATATATATATATATATATATATATATATATATATATATATATATATATATATATATATATATATATATATATATATATATATATATATATATATATATATATATATATATATATCCAAATTAGATTAATAAATTTAATGACTTCCCCAATACAAATATCTTATGTCTTGGAGTTATAAAAATGTGTTTAAGACTCGAATGAAACATTTACATAAGAACTAGATATATTTTAAATGAATAAATACAACTACATTGATTTTACAATTTTTTCAAACACAAAATCTGAAAATAAGTGAACCCTGACATGAGTTAAATTAGTAAATATGATGACATTGTTATTATAAATCGATTTTATTTCCTCAAACACACTATTACATTTTTTTTCATTTTTCAAAAATAAATCTTTAAAAGGATATAATTTAGAGAGAAGATTTAAATCAACAGAATTATTTTAGAAAGTTAAAAAATTGAACTGAACTATTTTATATATTTTAGAAATCAAGAAAATATATGGTATTTATTTAAAACTAAAAATTAAACATAACGCACATTGACATTATACCTCGATTTTTTGTTGGGTGAAGGAGAAATTTTGTCATATAATGTATTATTTGTAGCAGTGATCCAAATAATTATATTGTTAATATAAATTAAATCAAAAATTTCAATGACCTTATCATAATAAATATATGTTCATATAGATTCACCTCGTTTATAAGATATTAAATATTTAATGAACAAATTAGTTAACATAAATAAAATATATAAAAAGAGTGAATCTGATAATTATACATAAGAAATTGATATATTTTAAACGAATAAATACAATTACATTGATATTATAACTTTTTCTAAAATAAAATTTGAAAAAAAGTGAATCTTGACAAAAGTTAAATGAATAAATACAATGAAAATTTTATAATAAATTCATTTTATTTCCCCTGGTACACTATTATACTTTTTAATTTTTCAAAAATAAATTCTTAAGAGGGTAGGATTTAGAAAGAAAATTGAAATAAACAGAACTATTTTAGAAAATTAAAAAGTTAAATTGAACTATTTTAATTGTTTTATAATTGAAATGAATTTAATCATTAAATTGGGATTCTAAATTTTGCACTGAGCGAACTTTTAGTAAACATTTTTCTTAAACCGAATTGCTATACTTTTTTATTAAAGAAAAAACATTTTGACTATTTTTTAATCTTTTTATAAGCATTTAAATTATCTTTTTAATTTATTTATTTTCATATAATTTTTTCACATTATATTTGATAATATAAAGTTGTATAAGTTCATCTTTTGAAAGAAAAAAATTAGTTGAGCAATATATTAAAACCTCGTGATTTGTTACAATAAAGTTTGAAGTTACTAGGTTCAACCTAAATTTTAAGATTTGTATATAATCTTTTGATTATATATGACAAAAATTCTAAGTTTTGTGAATTTACATTGTAAACCAACTTATCATGAGTTTATTTCATTTTCCTTATGTTTTATAACATGGTAGTCAACAAAATCACACGTGTCACAAAATTTAGAAAAATATTTTATATTTTTATTTTGACACTTTTTGAATTAATGTTTGTGTGAAATTCCTTCAACAATTATCAAATCATTAAAAACAAGTTTTTTTTTTTAATTTTATTGTTACTTTGACATATTTTATACATTTTTTAGATAAAAATCAAACAAATCTAAAAGTTTTAAAGATGTTTAAGAACAAATGTTGATCAATAACAAATGAAAGACATTAAATTTATTAATTTTATTTTTAAAAAAAAAGAGAAAATTGAAGAAAGAAATGAATCAAATATTAGACAATATTCACTATTTAAAAAATTAGTTGCTTAAAAGATTATGATTTCACAATAATGTTTTAGTTTTAAAAAATATATTTTTTTATTAATGGAGGTGTCGATGCTTTAAAACCATCCCTAGGAGATTGAAACTAAATTACCTTAAATTTACAAGGTTAAACTTTTACCACTAAAGTATTTCCTCAAGTGTCATAAATACATAATGCACAAATACAATAGAGGTTAGAGTTTGTCATGACATTGTATTTTTAACAAATATATACTATCCATTCTTAAATGAGATTCATGACTAAAAAAATCATATTTGTTACATGATGAATGAATTAGTTTACATGAATTAGTTATTCATGATTCTAAAAGGCTTTTAATAGTGAAGAATGTTGGAGACTGAATTTTCTAACTTGATATATTGACAATGGCATGTTTATATTGGTGTTGTTGATGTAAATGAAATGAATGATTCTATTAGTCACATTTAATACATAATATTAAAAAAATTGTATATGATTTATCTAATATTTAAAATTGTTTTTTTTAAATTTAAACTTTTTGATTATTTTATTGAATTTAAACATAATCATATATAAACTATTTTTGTATCGTTTCGTATATTGAATTTTTATCACAAATTTTAAAAAAAAATAATAGACGAAATCCAAAATTATATTATATTTCTAAAGAATAATGAAATTTGACATTTGGTACCAACAATACTTTTTTATTTTAAATTCTTAAATTCGATTACAAGCATATTGAAATTTTAGATTACATGTTCATAAATTTCCATACAACTTTTAAAATTTAAAATATCAACACTGTCAGGGTAAAATAATTGAACATATAAATATAAATGTTATTAAGGAAGTAATAAAAATTAAATTCTTTTATTTACAAATATAGTAGCAAAAAATAAAATTTTAAAATAAAATATAAAAAAAGGAGTAGTATGAAAAAGAATTTGAGGTAATATCTGTTAAATGTTTGTTTTTCTGTCCCCAATATTTTTTAAAGCTGAGAAAAAAAAAGAATGTTTAAATTGTTTTTAATTTATTTTTTTCAATATTCTCAAGCACCTATTGTATGGCCATGAAAATTAAAGAGAATATGGATATAAAGTTAAACATAAAATTTATACTAATCTAGTTTTCCTAGGAGAAAGAATGGTCTGCCTAGGTAACTTTGGTGCCTTTAGTTTAATAATAAGACATATGCATTTGTATAAAATAATTTATTTTAGTGAGATATTCTAATATATTAGAGAGAGACATTGAATTCTAATTTGCCTTATACTTGAGAGATTTCCACTACAATCGCATCTTAATTACAAACAACAATTAAGACAATTTAGTCTTAGATTTTTTTGTCTAACACTAGAGGACTTTCTTACCTTTCAGTTTGTAGAAACTCCCTTACCTTAAATCTTTAAGTTCTTTCTTGTCTCACACTAGAGAACTTGCTTATCTCATGCTTGAGAAGATGGAAAATTACAACAAAAAGTATTATTTACAACAATTCACACAAAGTGGTAAACTCAATACAAATTGGTTACAAGTGAAACTTTACTAATAAAGAATAATAAATAATAAATAATTTTTGTATAAGTGTTTCTTTACTAATTTGGAAGTGACTTCCAAGGCTTACAAAATCTTTAAAATGTTGTTGTACTTATTTAAAAATAGTATACTATTAGGTGACCTTTAACATTTGAATTTGATTTCATTATATTGGCAATGGAAATCTAATTTTCTAATCATATTTAGTTGCAAATCATATGTTCATTGGAAATGGAGATGTTGGAGTTGTAATATAAAAATAACTATTTTTTTAATGAGTTCCCAAAAAAAATCATATGTATTTGAGTTATAAAATTGTGTATAAGACTAGACTGAAACATTAATTTTACTGCTTTTTAAAAAAATAAAACATATAAAAAGAGTGAACCTCATAATTATACATAAGAAGTATATATATTTTAAATGAATAAATACAATTACATTGATATTACAACTTTTTCTAAAATAAAATATGAAAATAAGTGAAACTTAACATGATTTAAATGACTAAATACAATGATATTGTTATAATAAATCCAATTTATCTCCACAATAACACTATTACACATTTTCAATTTTTCAAAAATAATTCTTAAAAGGATATAATTTAGAGAGAAAATTGAAATAAACAGAATTATTTTAGAAAATTAAAAAAATGAACTGAACTAATTTAATTATTTTAGAAATCGAGAGAATATGTAGTTTTTATTTAAAAGTAAAAATAAAAAATGACGTCCTTTGACATTATACTTCGAATTTTTGTTGGGTGAAGTGAAAGTTTTGTTATATAATATTTTATTTATAGTAGTGAGTAGAACAATTACAAAGTTAATATGAATTAAATCAACAACTTTAATCACATTATCGTAATAAATATATGATCTATTAGTTTCACCTCGTTTATAACATATTAAAGATTTATGAACAATATATTTAACATAACTGTTATGTAATTTTGTTGTTGTAAATATTTGAGATATGACTTTGTTTTCTAATGTATATATTCAAATTAGATTAGTAAATTTAATGAGTTCCGAACATATAACAAGAGCGAACCTATAAATTATAGGTAAGAAGTAGATATATTTTAAATGAGTAAATACGATGGCATTGTTATTATAAATTCAATTAATTTCACCAAGCACACTATTATACTTTTTCAACTTTTCAAAAATAGATTCTTAAATGGATATGATTTAGAGAGAAAATTTAAATAAACAGGATTATTTTAGAAAACTAAAAAATTTAAATGAATATTTTAATTATTTTAGAAATCGAAAGAATATGTGGTATTTATTTAAATCAAAAAATAAAATATGGCGTCTCTTGACATTATACCTCGAATTTTTTTTGAGTGAAGTAGAAATTTTGTCAGATATTATATTATTTTTAGTAGTGAATTGAACAATTACAAAATTAATATGAACTAAATCAACAATTTTTATGACATTATCATAATAAATTTACATGCAATTAAATTCACCTCGTTTATAAAACATTAAAGAATTAATAATTAAATTACTTAACATACCGTTACGTGATTTTGTTGTTGTAAATATTTGAGTCAAACTTTGTTTTAAGGTATATGTCCAAATAAGATTAATAAATTTAACGGTTTCCCCAACAAAATAATTTTATCGATTTTATTTAAACTAAAAATTATAAAAAGAGCGAATCTTATTTTTTTACCTAAGAAATAGATATATTTTAAATTAATAAATAAAATTACATTGATATCATAACTTTTTCTAAAATAAAATTTAAAAAGAAGTGAACCTTGACATGAGTTAAATGAGTATATACAATGATATTGTTATAATAAATCCACTTTATTTGCCCAAGCACACTATTACACTTTTTCAATTTTTAAAAAATAATTTCTTAAAAGGACATGATTTAGAGAGAAAATTTAAATAAAGAGAATTATTTTAGAAAATTAAAAAATCGAACTTAACTATTTTAATTATTTTAGAAATCGAGAGAATATGTGGTATCTATTTAAAACTAAAAATAAAATATGACGCCCCTTGACACTATCCATCGAATTTTTGTTGGGTGAAGTAGAAGTAGTCATAATAAATATATGTTCCATTAGATTCACCTTGTTTATAACATCTTAAAGATTTAATGATCAACTTATTTAACATAACCGTTAGGTAATTTTATTGTTGTAAATATTTGAGTCACTATATATATATATATATATATATATATATATATATATATATATATATATATATATATATATATATATATATATATATATATATATATATATATATATATATATATATATATATATATCCAAATTAGATTAATAAATTTAATGACTTCCCCAATACAAATATCTTATGTCTTTGAGTTATAAAAATGTGTTTAAGACTCGAATGAAACATTTACATAAGAACTAGATATATTTTAAATGAATAAATACAACTACATTGATTTTACAATTTTTTCAAACACAAAATCTGAAAATAAGTGAACCCTGACATGAGTTAAATTAGTAAATATGATGACATTGTTATTATAAATCGATTTTATTTCCTCAAGCACACTATTACATTTTTTTTCATTTTTCAAAAATAAATCTTTAAAAGGATATAATTTAGAGAGAAGATTTAAATCAACAGAATTATTTTAGAAAGTTAAAAAATTGAACTGAACTATTTTATATATTTTAGAAATCAAGAAAATATATGGTATTTATTTAAAACTAAAAATTAAACATAACGCACATTGACATTATACCTCGATTTTTTGTTGGGTGAAGGAGAAATTTTGTCATATAATGTATTATTTGTAGCAGTGATCCAAATAATTATATTGTTAATATAAATTAAATCAACAATTTCAATGACCTTATCATAATAAATATATGTTCATATAGATTCACCTCGTTTATAAGATATTAAAGATTTAATGAACAAATTAGTTAACATAAATAAAATATATAAAAAGAGTGAATCTGATAATTATACATAAGAAATTGATATATTTTAAACGAATAAATACAATTACATTGATATTATAACTTTTTCTAAAATAAAATTTGAAAAAAAGTGAATCTTGACAAAAGTTAAATGAATAAATACAATGAAAATTTTATAATAAATTCATTTTATTTCCCCTGGTACACTATTATACTTTTTAATTTTTCAAAAATAAATTATTAAGAGGGTAGGATTTAGAAAGAAAATTGAAATAAACAGAACTATTTTAGAAAATTAAAAAGTTAAATTGAAATATTTTAATTGTTTTATAATTGAAATGAATTTAATCATTAAATTGGGATTCTAAATTTTGCACTGAGCGAACTTTTAGTAAACATTTTTCTTAAACCGAATTGCTATACTTTTTTATTAAAGAAAAAACATTTTGACTATTTTTTAATCTTTTTATAAGCATTTAAATTATCTTTTTAATTTATTTATTTTCATATAATTTTTTCACATTATATTTGATAATATAAAGTTGTATAAGTTCATCTTTTGAAAGAAAAAAATTAGTTGAGCAATATATTAAAACCTCGTGATTTGTTACAATAAAGTTTGAAGTTACTAGGTTCAACCTAAATTTTAAGATTTGTATATAATCTTTTGATTATATATGACAAAAATTCTAAGTTTTGTGAATTTACATTGTAAACCAACTTATCATGAGTTTATTTCATTTTCCTTATGTTTTATAACATGGTAGTCAACAAAATCACACGTGTCACAAAATTTAGAAAAATATTTTATATTTTTATTTTGACACTTTTTGAATTAATGTTTGTGTGAAATTCCTTCAACAATTATCAAATCATTAAAAACAAGTTTTTTTTTTAATTTTATTGTTACTTTGACATATTTTATACATTTTTTAGATAAAAATCAAACAAATCTAAAAGTTTTAAAGATGTTTAAGAACAAATGTTGATCAATAACAAATGAAAGACATTAAATTTATTAATTTTATTTTTAAAAAAAAAAGAGAAAATTGAAGAAAGAAATGAATCAAATATTAGACAATATTCACTATTTAAAAAATTAGTTGCTTAAAAGATTATGATTTCACAATAATGTTTTAGTTTTAAAAAATATATTTTTTTATTAATGGAGGTGTCGATGCTTTAAAACCATCCCTAGGAGATTGAAACTAAATTACCTTAAATTTACAAGGTTAAACTTTTACCACTAAAGTATTTCCTCAAGTGTCATAAATACATAATGCACAAATACAATAGAGGTTAGAGTTTGTCATGACATTGTATTTTTAACAAATATATACTATCCATTCTTAAATGAGATTCATGACTAAAAAAATCATATTTGTTACATGATGAATGAATTAGTTTACATGAATTAGTTATTCATGATTCTAAAAGGCTTTTAATAGTGAAGAATGCTGGAGACTGAATTTTCTAACTTGATATATTGACAATGGCATGTTTATATTGGTGTTGTTGATGTAAATGAAATGAATGATTCTATTAGTCACATTTAATACATAATATTAAAAAAATTGTATATGATTTATCTAATATTTAAAATTGTTTTTTTTTAATTTAAACTTTTTGATTAGTTTATTGAATTTAAACATAATCATATATAAACTATTTTTGTATCGCTTCGTATATTGAATTTTTATCACAAATTTAAAAAAAAAATAATAGACGAAATCCAAAATTATATTATATTTCTCAAGAATAATGAAATTTGATATTTGGTACCAACAATACTTTTTTATTTTAAATTCTTAAATTCGATTACAAGCATATTGAAATTTTAGATTACATGTTCATAAGTTTCCATAACACTTTTAAAATTTAAAATATCAACACTATCAGGGTAAAATAATTGAACATATAAATATAAATGTTATTAAGGAAGTAATAAAAATTAAATTCTTTTATTTACAAATATAGTAGCAAAAAATAAAATTTTAAAATAAAATATAAAAAAAAGGAGTAGTATGAAAAAGAATTTGAGGTAATATCCGTTAAATGTTTGTTTTTCTGTCCCTAATATTTTTTAAAGCTGAGAAAAAAAAAAGAATGTTTAAATTGTTTTTAATTTAGTTTTTTCAATATTCTCAAGCACCTATTGTATGGCCATGAAAATTAAAGAGAATATGGATATAAAGTTAAACATAAAATTTATACTAATATAGTTTTCCTAGGAGAAAGAATGGTCTGCCTAGGTAACTTTGGTGCCTTTAGTTTAATAATAAGACATATGCATTTGTATAAAATAATTTATTTTAGTGAGAGATTCTAATATATTAGAGAGAGACATTGAATTCTAATTTGCCTTATACTTGAGAGATTTCCACTACAATCGCATCTTAATTACAAACAACAATTAAGACAATTTCGTCTTAGATTTTTTTGTCTAACACTAGAGGACTTTCTTATCTTTCAGTTTGTAGAAACTCCCTTACCTTAAATCTTTAAGTTCTTTCTTGTCTCACACTAGAGAACTTGCTTATCTCATGCTTGAGAAGATGGAAAATTACAACAAAAAGTATTATTTACAACAATTCACACAAAGTGGTAAACTCAATACAAATTGGTTACAAGTGAAACTTTACTAATAAAGAATAATAAATAATAAATAATTTTTGTATAAGTGTTTCTTTACTAATTTGGAAGTGATTTCCAATGCTTACAAAATCTTTAAAATGTTGTTGTACTTATTTAAAAATAGTATACTATTAGGTGAACTTTAACATTTGAATTTGATTTCATTATATTGGCAATGGAAATCTAATTTTCTAATCATATTTAGTTGCAAATCATATGTTCATTGGAAATGGAGATGTTGGAGTTGTAATATAAAAATAACTATTTTTTTAATGAGTTCCCAAAAAAAATCATATGTATTTGAGTTATAAAATTGTGTATAAGACTAGAATGAAACATTAATTTTACTGCTTTTTAAAAAAATAAAACATATAAAAAGAGTGAACCTCATAATTATACATAAGAAGTATATATATTTTAAATGAATAAATACAATTACATTGATATTACAACTTTTTCTAAAATAAAATCTGAAAATAAGTGAAACTTAACATGATTTAAATGAGTAAATACAATGATATTTTTATAATAAATCCAATTTATCTCCACAATAACACTATTACACTTTTTCAAAAATAAATTCTTAAAAGGATATAATTTAGAGAGGAAATTGAAATAAACAGAATTATTTTAGAAAATTAAAAAAATGAACTGAACTAATTTAATTATTTTAGAAATCGAGATAATATGTAGTTTTTATTTAAAAGTAAAAAAAAAATGACGTCCTTTGACATTATACTTCGAATTTTTGTTGGGTGAAGTAAAAGTTTTGTTATATAATATATTATTTATAGTAGTGAGTAGAACAATTACAAAGTTAATATGAATTAAATCAACAACTTTAATCACATTATCGTAATAAATATATGATCTATTAGATTCACCTCGTTTATAACATATTAAAGATTTATGAACAATATATTTAACATAATTGTTATGTAATTTTGTTGCTGTAAATATTTGATATATGACTTTGTTTCCTAATGTATATATTCAAATTAGATTAATAAATTTAACGAGTTCCGAACATATAACAAGAGCGAACCTATAAATTATAGGTAAGAAGTAGATATATTTTAAATGAGTAAATACGATGGCATTGTTATTATAAATTCATTTAATTTCACCAAGCACACTATTATACTTTTTCAACTTTTCAAAAATAGATTCTTAAATGGATATGATTTAGAGAGAAAATTTAAATAAACAAGATTATTTTAGAAAACTAAAAAATTTAAATGAATATTTTAATTATTTTAGAAATCGAAAGAATATGTGGTATTTATTCAAATCAAAAAATAAAACATGGCGTCCCTTGACATTATACCTCGATTTTTTTTGAGTGAAGTAGAAATTTTGTCAGATATTATATTATTTTTAGTAGTGAATCGAACAATTACAAAATTAATATGAACTAAATCAACAATTTTTATGACATTATCATAATAAATTTACATGCAATTAAATTCACCTCGTTTATAAAACATTAAAAATTTAATAATTAAATTACTTAACATACCGATACGTGATTTTGTTGTTGTAAATATTTGAGTCAAACTTTGTTTTAAGGTATATGTCCAAATAAGATTAATAAATTTAACGGTTTCCCCAACAAAATAATTTTACCGATTTTATTTAAACTAAAAAATATAAAAAGAGCGAATCTTATTTTTTTACATAAGAAGTAGATATATTTTAAATGAATAAATAAAATTACATTGATATCATAACTTTTTCTAAAATAAAATTTAAAAAGAAGTGAACCTTGACATGAGTTAAATGAGTATATTTAATGATATTGTTATAATAAATCCACTTTATTTGCCCAAGCACACTATTACACTTTTTCAATTTTTAAAAAATAATTTCTTAAAAGGACATGATTTAGAGAGAAAATTTAAATAAAGAGAATTATTTTAGAAAATTAAAAAATCGAACTTAACTATTTTAATTATTTTAGAAATCGAGAGAATATGTGGTATTTATTTAAAACTAAAAATAAAATATGACGCCCCTTGACACTATCCATAGAATTTTTGTTGGGTGAAGTAGAAGTAGTCATAATAAATATATGTTCTATTAGATTCACCTTGTTTATAACATCTTAAAGATTTAATGATCAACTTATTTAACATAACCGTTAGGTAATTTTATTGTTGTAAATATTTGAGTCACGACTTTGTTTTAAGATAGATAGATATATATATATATATATATATATATATATATATATATATATATATATATATATATATATATATATATATATATATATATATATATATATATATATATATATATATATATATATATATATATATATATATATATATATATATATATATATATATATATATATATATATATATATATATATATATATATATATATATATATATATATATATATATATATATATATATATATATATATATATATATATATCCAAATTAGATTAATAAATTTAATGACTTCCCCAATACAAATATCTTATGTCTTTGAGTTATAAAAATGTGTTTAAGACTCGAATGAAACATTTACATAAGAACTAGATATATTTTAAATGAATAAATACAACTACATTGATTTTACAATTTTTTTAAACACAAAATCTGAAAATAAGTGAACCCTGACATGAGTTAAATTAGTAAATATGATGACATTGTTATTATAAATCGATTTTATTTCCTCAAACACACTATTACATTTTTTTTCATTTTTCAAAAATAAATCTTTAAAAGGATATAATTTAGAGAGAAGATTTAAATCAACAGAATTATTTTAGAAAGTTAAAAAATTGAACTGAACTATTTTATATATTTTAGAAATCAAGAAAATATATGGTATTTATTTAAAACTAAAAATTAAACATAACGCACATTGACATTATACCTCAATTTTTTGTTGGGTGAAGGAGAAATTTTGTCATATATTATTTGTAGCAGTGATCCAAATAATTATATTGTTAATATAAATTAAATCAACAATTTCAATGACCTTATCATAATAAATATATGTTCATATAGATTCACCTCGTTTATAAGATATTAAAGATTTAATGAACAAATTAGTTAACATAAACCTAAAATAAAATATATAAAAAGAGTGAATCTGATAATTATACATAAGAAATTGATATATTTTAAACGAATAAATACAATTAAATTGATATTATAACTTTTTCTAAAAAAAAATTTGAAAAAAAGTGAATCTTGACACAAGTTAAATGAATAAATACAATGAAAATTTTATAATAAATTCATTTTATTTCCCCTGGTACACTATTATACTTTTTTAATTTTTCAAAAATAAATTCTTAAGAGGGTAGGATTTAGAAAGAAAATTGAAATAAACAGATCTATTTTACAAAATTAAAAAATTAAATTGAACTATTTTAATTGTTTTATAATTGCAATGAATTTAATTATTAAATTGGGGTTCTAAATTTTGCACTGAGCGAACTTTTAGTAAACATTTTTCTTAAACCGAATTGCTATACTTTTTATTAAAGAAAAAACATTTTGACTATTTTTTAATCTTTTTATAAGCATTTTAAATTATCTTTTTAATTTATTTATTTTTATATAATTTTTTCACATTATATTTGATAATATAAAGTTGTATAAGTTCATCTTTTGAAAGAAAAAAATTAGTTGAGCAATATATTGAAACCTCGTGATTTGTTACAATAAAGTTTGAAGTTACTAGGTTCTACCTAAATTTTAAGATTTGTATATAATATTTTGATTATATATGACCAAAATTCTAAGTTTTGTGAATTTACATTGTAAACCAACTTATCATGAGTTTATTTCATTTTCCTTATGTTTTATAACATGGTAGTCAACAAAATTACACGTGTCACAAAATTTAGAAAAATATTTTATATTTTTATTTTGACACTTTTTGAATTAACGTTTGTGTGAAATTCCTTCAACAATTATCAAATCATTAAAAAAAGTTTTTTTTTTAATTTTATTTTTACTTTGACTTATTTTATACATTTTTTAGATAAAAATCAAACAAATCTAAAAGTTTTAAAAATGTTTAAGAACAAATGTTGATCAATAACAAATGAAAGACATTAAATTTATTAATTTTATTTTTTAAAAAAAAAGAGAAAATTGATGAAAGAAATGAAACAAATATTAGACAATATTCACTATTTAAAAAATTAGTTGCTTAAAAGATTATGATTTCACAATAATGTTTTAGTTTTAAAAAATATATTTTTTTATTAATCAAGGTGTTGATGCTTTCAAACCATCCCTTGGAGATTGAAACTAAATTACCTTAAATTTACAACGTTAAACTTTTACCACTAAAGTATTTCCTCAAGTGTCATAAATACATAATGCACAAATACAATAGAGGTTAGATTTTGTCATGACATTGTATTTTTAACAAATATATACTATCCATTCTTAAATGAGATTCATGACTAAAAAAATCATATTTGTTACATGATGAATGAATTAGTTTACATGAATTAGTTATTCATGATTCTAAAAGGCTTTTAATAGTGAAGAATGCTGGAGACTGAATTTTCTAACTTGATATATTGACAATGGCATGTTTATATTGGTGTTGTTGATGTAAATGAAATGAATGATTCTATTAGTCACATTTAATACATAATATTAAAAAAATTGTATATGATTTATCTAATATTTAAAATTTTTTTTTTTTAATTTAAACTTTTTGATTAGTTTATTGAATTTAAACATAATCATATATAAACTATTTTTGTATCGCTTCGTATATTGAATTTTTATCACAAATTTAAAAAAAAAATAATAGACGAAATCCAAAATTATATTATATTTCTCAAGAATAATGAAATTTGATATTTGGTACCAACAATACTTTTTTATTTTAAATTCTTAAATTCGATTACAAGCATATTGAAATTTTAGATTACATGTTCATAAGTTTCCATAACACTTTTAAAATTTAAAATATCAACACTATCAGGGTAAAATAATTGAACATATAAATATAAATGTTATTAAGGAAGTAATAAAAATTAAATTCTTTTATTTACAAATATAGTAGCAAAAAATAAAATTTTAAAATAAAATATAAAAAAAAGGAGTAGTATGAAAAAGAATTTGAGGTAATATCTGTTAAATGTTTGTTTTTCTGTCCCTAATATTTTTTAAAGCTGAGAAAAAAAAAGAATGTTTAAATTGTTTTTAATTTAGTTTTTTCAATATTCTCAAGCACCTATTGTATGGCCATGAAAATTAAAGAGAATATGGATATAAAGTTAAACATAAAATTTATACTAATCTAGTTTTCCTAGGAGAAAGAATGGTCTGCCTAGGTAACTTTGGTGCCTTTAGTTGAATAATAAGACATATGCATTTGTATAAAATAATTTATTTTAGTGAGAGATTCTAATATATTAGAGAGAGACATTGAATTCTAATTTGCCTTATACTTGAGAGATTTCCACTACAATCGCATCTTAATTACAAACAACAATTAAGACAATTTCGTCTTAGATTTTTTTGTCTAACACTAGAGGACTTTCTTATCTTTCAGTTTGTAGAAACTCCCTTACCTTAAATCTTTAAGTTCTTTCTTGTCTCACACTAGAGAACTTGCTTATCTCATGCTTGAGAAGATGGAAAATTACAACAAAAAGTATTATTTACAACAATTCACACACAGTGGTAAACTCAATACAAATTGGTTACAAGTGAAACTTTACTAATAAAGAATAATAAATAATAAATAATTTTTGTATAAGTGTTTCTTTACTAATTTGGAAGTGATTTCCAATGCTTACAAAATCTTTAAAATGTTGTTGTACTTATTTAAAAATAGTATACTATTAGGTGAACTTTAACATTTGAATTTGATTTCATTATATTGGCAATGGAAATCTAATTTTCTAATCATATTTAGTTGCAAATCATATGTTCATTGGAAATGGAGATGTTGGAGTTGTAATATAAAAATAACTATTTTTTTAATGAGTTCCCAAAAAAAATCATATGTATTTGAGTAATAAAATTGTGTATAAGACTAGAATGAAACATTAATTTTACTGCTTTTTAAAAAAATAAAACATATAAAAAGAGTGAACCTCATAATTATACATAAGAAGTATATATATTTTAAATGAATAAATACAATTAGATTGATATTACAACTTTTTCTAAAATAAAATTTGAAAATAAGTGAAACTTGACATGATTTAAATGAGTAAATACAATAATATTGTTATAATAAATCCAATTTATCTCCACAATAACACTATTACACTTTTTCAATTTTTCAAAAATAAATTCTTAAAAGGATATAATTTAGAGAGAAAATTGAAATAAACAGAATTATTTTAGAAAATTAAAAAAAGGAACTGAACTAATTTAATTATTTTAGAAATCGAGAGAATATGTGGTTTTTATTTAAAAGTAAAAATAAAAAATGACGTCCTTTGACATTATACTTCGAATTTTTGTTGGGTGAAGTAAAAGTTTTGTTATATAATATATTATTTATAGTAGTGAGTAGAACAATTAGAAAGTTAATATGAATTAAATCAACAACTTTAATCACATTATCGTAATAAATATATGATCTATTAGATTCACCTCGTTTATAACATATTAAAGATTTATGGACAATATATTTAACATAATTGTTATGTAATTTTGTTGCTGTAAATATTTGATATATGACTTTGTTTCCTAATGTATATATTCAAATTAGATTAATAAATTTAATGAGTTCCGAACATATAACAAGAGCGAACCTATAAATTATAGGTAAGAAGTAGATATATTTTAAATGAGTAAATACGATGGCATTGTTATTATAAATTCATTTAATTTCACCAAGCACACTATTATACTTTTTCAACTTTTCAAAAATAGATTCTTAAATGGATATGATTTAGAGAGAAAATTTAAATAAACAAGATTATTTTAGAAAACTAAAAAATTTAAATGAATATTTTAATTATTTTAGAAATCGAAAGAATATGTGGTATTTATTCAAATCAAAAAATAAAACATGGCGTCCCTTGACATTATACCTCGATTTTTTTTTAGTGAAGTAGAAATTTTGTCAGATATTATATTATTTTTTGTAGTGAATCGAACAATTACAAAATTAATATGAACTAAATCAACAATTTTTATGACATTATCATAATAAATTTACATGCAATTAAATTCACCTCGTTTATAAAACATTAAAGATTTAATAATTAAATTACTTAACATACCGATACGTGATTTTGTTGTTGTAAATATTTGAGTCAAACTTTGTTTTAAGGTATATGTCCAAATAAGATTAATAAATTTAACGGTTTCCCCAACAAAATAATTTTACCGATTTTATTTAAACTAAAAAATATAAAAAGAGCGAATCTTATTTTTTTACATAAGAAGTAGATATATTTTAAATGAATAAATAAAATTACATTGATATCATAACTTTTTCTAAAATAAAATTTAAAAAGAAGTGAACCTTGACATGAGTTAAATGAGTATATTTAATGATATTGTTATAATAAATCCACTTTATTTGCCCAAGCACACTATTACACTTTTTCAATTTTTAAAAAATAATTTCTTAAAAGGACATGATTTAGAGAGAAAATTTAAATAAAGAGAATTATTTTAGAAAATTAAAAAATCGAACTTAACTATTTTAATTATTTTAGAAATCGAGAGAATATGTGGTATTTATTTAAAACTAAAAATAAAATATGACGCCCCTTGACACTATCCATAGAATTTTTGTTGGGTGAAGTAGAAGTAGTCATAATAAATATATGTTCTATTAGATTCACCTTGTTTATAACATCTTAAAGATTTAATGATCAACTTATTTAACATAACCGTTAGGTAATTTTATTGTTGTAAATATTTGAGTCACGACTTTGTTTAACGACTTTGTTTTAAGATATATATATATATATATATATATATATATATATATATATATATATATATATATATATATATATATATATATATATATATATATATCCAAATTAGATTAATAAATTTAATGACTTCCCCAATACAAATATCTTATGTCTTTGAGTTATAAAAATGTGTTTAAGACTCGAATGAAACATTTACATAAGAACTAGATATATTTTAAATGAATAAATACAACTACATTGATTTTACAATTTTTTTAAACACAAAATCTAAAAATAAGTGAACCCTGACATGAGTTAAATTAGTAAATATGATGACATTGTTATTATAAATCGATTTTATTTCCTCAAACACACTATTACATTTTTTTTTCATTTTTCAAAAATAAATCTTTAAAAGGATATAATTTAGAGAGAAGATTTAAATCAACAGAATTATTTTAGAAAGTTAAAAAATTGAACTGAACTATTTTATATATTTTAGAAATCAAGAAAATATATGGTATTTATTTAAAACTAAAAATTAAACATAACGCACATTGACATTATACCTCAATTTTTTGTTGGGTGAAGGAAAAATTTTGTCATATAATGTATTATTTGTAGCAGTGATCCAAATAATTATATTGTTAATATAAATTAAATCAACAATTTCAATGACCTTATCATAATAAATATATGTTCATATAGATTCACCTCGTTTATAAGATATTAAAGATTTAATGAACAAATTAGTTAACATAAACCTAAAATAAATATATAAAAAGAGTGAATCTGATAATTATACATAAGAAATTGATATATTTTAAACGAATAAATACAATTAAATTGATATTATAACTTTTTCTAAAAAAAAATTTGAAAAAAAGTGAATCTTGACACAAGTTAAATGAATAAATACAATGAAAATTTTATAATAAATTCATTTTATTTCCCCTGGTACACTATTATACTTTTTTAATTTTTCAAAAATAAATTCTTAAGAGGGTAGGATTTAGAAAGAAAATTGAAATAAACAGATCTATTTTACAAAATTAAAAAATTAAATTGAACTATTTTAATTGTTTTATAATTGCAATGAATTTAATTATTAAATTGGGGTTCTAAATTTTGCACTGAGCGAACTTTTAGTAAACATTTTTCTTAAACCGAATTGTTATACTTTTTATTAAAGAAAAAACATTTTGACTATTTTTTAATCTTTTTATAAGCATTTTAAATTATCTTTTTAATTTATTTATTTTTATATAATTTTTTCACATTATATTTGATAATATAAAGTTGTATAAGTTCATCTTTTGAAAGAAAAAAATTAGTCGAGCAATATATTGAAACCTCGTGATTTGTTACAATAAAGTTTGAAGTTACTAGGTTCTACCTAAATTTTAAGATTTGTATATAATATTTTGATTATATATGACCAAAATTCTAAGTTTTGTGAATTTACATTGTAAACCAACTTATCATGAGTTTATTTCATTTTCCTTATGTTTTATAACATGGTAGTCAACAAAATTACACGTGTCACAAAATTTAGAAAAATATTTTATATTTTTATTTTGACACTTTTTGAATTAACGTTTGTGTGAAATTCCTTCAACAATTATCAAATCATTAAAAAAAAGTTTTTTTTTTAATTTTATTTTTACTTTGACTTATTTTATACATTTTTTAGATAAAAATCAAACAAATCTAAAAGTTTTAAAAATGTTTAAGAACAAATGTTGATCAATAACAAATGAAAGACATTAAATTTATTAATTTTATTTTTTAAAAAAAAAAGAGAAAATTGATGAAAGAAATGAAACAAATATTAGACAATATTCACTATTTAAAAAATTAGTTGCTTAAAAGATTATGATTTCACAATAATGTTTTAGTTTTAAAAAATATATTTTTTTATTAATCAAGGTGTTGATGCTTTAAAACCATCCCTTGGAGATTGAAACTAAATTACCTTAAATTTACAACGTTAAACTTTTACCACTAAAGTATTTCCTCAAGTGTCATAAATACATAATGCACAAATACAATAGAGGTTAGATTTTGTCATGACATTGTATTTTTAACAAATATATACTATCCATTCTTAAATGAGATTCATGACTAAAAAAATCATATTTGATACATGATGAATGAATTAGTTTACATGAATTAGTTATTCATGATTCTAAAAGGCTTTTAATAGTGAAGAATGCTGGAGACTGAATTTTCTAACTTGATATATTGACAATGGCATGTTTATATTGGTGTTGTTGATGTAAATGAAATGAATGATTCTATTAGTCACATTTAATACATAATATTAAAAAAATTGTATATGATTTATCTAATATTTAAAATTGTTTTTTTTTTTTAATTTAAACTTTTTGATTAGTTTATTGAATTTAAACATAATCATATATAAACTATTTTTGTATCGCTTCGTATATTGAATTTTTATCACAAATTTAAAAAAAAAATAATAGACGAAATCCAAAATTATATTATATTTCTCAAGAATAATGAAATTTGATATTTGGTACCAACAATACTTTTTTATTTTAAATTCTTAAATTCGATTACAAGCATATTGAAATTTTAGATTACATGTTCATAAGTTTCCATAACACTTTTAAAATTTAAAATATCAACACTATCAGGGTAAAATAATTGAACATATAAATATAAATGTTATTAAGGAAGTAATAAAAATTAAATTCTTTTATTTACAAATATAGTAGCAAAAAATAAAATTTTAAAATAAAATATAAAAAAAAGGAGTAGTGTGAAAAAGAATTTGAGGTAATATCTGTTAAATGTTTGTTTTTCTGTCCCTAATATTTTTTAAAGCTGAGAAAAAAAAAAGAATGTTTAAATTGTTTTTAATTTAGTTTTTTCAATATTCTCAAGCACCTATTGTATGGCCATGAAAATTAAAGAGAATATGGATATAAAGTTAAACATAAAATTTATACTAATCTAGTTTTCCTAGGAGAAAGAATGGTCTGCCTAGGTAACTTTGGTGCCTTTAGTTTAATAATAAGACATATGCATTTGTATAAAATAATTTATTTTAGTGAGAGATTCTAATATATTAGAGAGAGACATTGAATTCTAATTTGCCTTATACTTGAGAGATTTCCACTACAATCGCATCTTAATTACAAACAACAATTAAGACAATTTCGTCTTAGATTTTTTTGTCTAACACTAGAGGACTTTCTTATCTTTCAGTTTGTAGAAACTCCCTTACCTTAAATCTTTAAGTTCTTTCTTGTCTCACACTAGAGAACTTGCTTATCTCATGCTTGAGAAGATGGAAAATTACAACAAAAATTATTATTTACAACAATTCACACACAGTGGTAAACTCAATACAAATTGGTTACAAGTGAAACTTTACTAATAAAGAATAATAAATAATAAATAATTTTTGTATAAGTGTTTCTTTACTAATTTGGAAGTGATTTCCAATGCTTACAAAATCTTTAAAATGTTGTTGTACTTATTTAAAAATAGTATACTATTAGGTGAACTTTAACATTTGAATTTGATTTCATTATATTGGCAATGGAAATCTAATTTTCTAATCATATTTAGTTGCAAATCATATGTTCATTGGAAATGGAGATGTTGGAGTTGTAATATAAAAATAACTATTTTTTTAATGAGTTCCCAAAAAAAATCATATGTATTTGAGTAATAAAATTGTGTATAAGACTAGAATGAAACATTAATTTTACTGCTTTTTAAAAAAATAAAACATATAAAAAGAGTGAACCTCATAATTATACATAAGAAGTATATATATTTTAAATGAATAAATACAATTAGATTGATATTACAACTTTTTCTAAAATAAAATCTGAAAATAAGTGAAACTTGACATGATTTAAATGAGTAAATACAATGATATTGTTATAATAAATCCAATTTATCTCCACAATAACACTATTACACTTTTTCAATTTTTCAAAAATAAATTCTTAAAAGGATATAATTTAGAGAGAAAATTGAAATAAACAGAATTATTTTAGAAAATTAAAAAAAGGAACTGAACTAATTTAATTATTTTAGAAATCGAGAGAATATGTGGTTTTTATTTAAAAGTAAAAATAAAAAATGACGTCCTTTGACATTATACTTCGAATTTTTGTTGGGTGAAGTAAAAGTTTTGTTATATAATATATTATTTATAGTAGTGAGTAGAACAATTAGAAAGTTAATATGAATTAAATCAACAACTTTAATCACATTATCGTAATAAATATATGATCTATTAGATTCACCTCGTTTATAACATATTAAAGATTTATGGACAATATATTTAACATAATTGTTATGTAATTTTGTTGCTGTAAATATTTGATATATGACTTTGTTTCCTAATGTATATATTCAAATTAGATTAATAAATTTAATGAGTTCCGAACATATAACAAGAGCGAACCTATAAATTATAGGTAAGAAGTAGATATATTTTAAATGAGTAAATACGATGGCATTGTTATTATAAATTCATTTAATTTCACCAAGCACACTATTATACTTTTTCAACTTTTCAAAAATAGATTCTTAAATGGATATGATTTAGAGAGAAAATTTAAATAAACAAGATTATTTTAGAAAACTAAAAAATTTAAATGAATATTTTAATTATTTTAGAAATCGAAAGAATATGTGGTATTTATTCAAATCAAAAAATAAAACATGGCGTCCCTTGACATTATACCTCGATTTTTTTTAGTGAAGTAGAAATTTTGTCAGATATTATATTATTTTTTGTAGTGAATCGAACAATTACAAAATTAATATGAACTAAATCAACAATTTTTATGACATTATCATAATAAATTTACATGCAATTAAATTCACCTCGTTTATAAAACATTAAAGATTTAATAATTAAATTACTTAACATACCGATACGTGATTTTGTTGTTGTAAATATTTGAGTCAAACTTTGTTTTAAGGTATATGTCCAAATAAGATTAATAAATTTAACGGTTTCCCCAACAAAATAATTTTACCGATTTTATTTAAACTAAAAAATATAAAAAGAGCGAATCTTATTTTTTTACATAAGAAGTAGATATATTTTAAATGAATAAATAAAATTACATTGATATCATAACTTTTTCTAAAATAAAATTTAAAAAGAAGTGAACCTTGACATGAGTTAAATGAGTATATTTAATGATATTGTTATAATAAATCCACTTTATTTGCCCAAGCACACTATTACACTTTTTCAATTTTTAAAAAATAATTTCTTAAAAGGACATGATTTAGAGAGAAAATTTAAATAAAGAGAATTATTTTAGAAAATTAAAAAATCGAACTTAACTATTTTAATTATTTTAGAAATCGAGAGAATATGTGGTATTTATTTAAAACTAAAAATAAAATATGACGCCCCTTGACACTATCCATAGAATTTTTGTTGGGTGAAGTAGAAGTAGTCATAATAAATATATGTTCTATTAGATTCACCTTGTTTATAACATCTTAAAGATTTAATGATCAACTTATTTAACATAACCGTTAGGTAATTTTATTGTTGTAAATATTTGAGTCACGACTTTGTTTAACGACTTTGTTTTAAGATATATATATATATATATATATATATATATATATATATATATATATATATATATATATATATATATATATATATATATATATATATATATATATATATATATATATATATATATATATATATATATATATATATATATATATATATCCAAATTAGATTAATAAATTTAATGACTTCCCCAATACAAATATCTTATGTCTTTGAGTTATAAAAATGTGTTTAAGACTCGAATGAAACATTTACATAAGAACTAGATATATTTTAAATGAATAAATACAACTACATTGATTTTACAATTTTTTTAAACACAAAATCTAAAAATAAGTGAACCCTGACATGAGTTAAATTAGTAAATATGATGACATTGTTATTATAAATCGATTTTATTTCCTCAAACACACTATTACATTTTTTTTTCATTTTTCAAAAATAAATCTTTAAAAGGATATAATTTAGAGAGAAGATTTAAATCAACAGAATTATTTTAGAAAGTTAAAAAATTGAACTGAACTATTTTATATATTTTAGAAATCAAGAAAATATATGGTATTTATTTAAAACTAAAAATTAAACATAACGCACATTGACATTATACCTCAATTTTTTGTTGGGTGAAGGAGAAATTTTGTCATATAATGTATTATTTGTAGCAGTGATCCAAATAATTATATTGTTAATATAAATTAAATCAACAATTTCAATGACCTTATCATAATAAATATATGTTCATATAGATTCACCTCGTTTATAAGATATTAAAGATTTAATGAACAAATTAGTTAACATAAACCTAAAATAAATATATAAAAAGAGTGAATCTGATAATTATACATAAGAAATTGATATATTTTAAACGAATAAATACAATTAAATTGATATTATAACTTTTTCTAAAAAAAAATTTGAAAAAAAGTGAATCTTGACACAAGTTAAATGAATAAATACAATGAAAATTTTATAATAAATTCATTTTATTTCCCCTGGTACACTATTATACTTTTTTAATTTTTCAAAAATAAATTCTTAAGAGGGTAGGATTTAGAAAGAAAATTGAAATAAACAGATCTATTTTACAAAATTAAAAAATTAAATTGAACTATTTTAATTGTTTTATAATTGCAATGAATTTAATTATTAAATTGGGGTTCTAAATTTTGCACTGAGCGAACTTTTAGTAAACATTTTTCTTAAACCGAATTGTTATACTTTTTATTAAAGAAAAAACATTTTGACTATTTTTTAATCTTTTTATAAGCATTTTAAATTATCTTTTTAATTTATTTATTTTTATATAATTTTTTCACATTATATTTGATAATATAAAGTTGTATAAGTTCATCTTTTGAAAGAAAAAAATTAGTCGAGCAATATATTGAAACCTCGTGATTTGTTACAATAAAGTTTGAAGTTACTAGGTTCTACCTAAATTTTAAGATTTGTATATAATATTTTGATTATATATGACCAAAATTCTAAGTTTTGTGAATTTACATTGTAAACCAACTTATCATGAGTTTATTTCATTTTCCTTATGTTTTATAACATGGTAGTCAACAAAATTACACGTGTCACAAAATTTAGAAAAATATTTTATATTTTTATTTTGACACTTTTTGAATTAACGTTTGTGTGAAATTCCTTCAACAATTATCAAATCATTAAAAAAAAGTTTTTTTTTAATTTTATTTTTACTTTGACTTATTTTATACATTTTTTAGATAAAAATCAAACAAATCTAAAAGTTTTAAAAATGTTTAAGAACAAATGTTGATCAATAACAAATGAAAGACATTAAATTTATTAATTTTATTTTTTAAAAAAAAAAAGAGAAAATTGATGAAAGAAATGAAACAAATATTAGACAATATTCACTATTTAAAAAATTAGTTGCTTAAAAGATTATGATTTCACAATAATGTTTTAGTTTTAAAAAATATATTTTTTTATTAATCAAGGTGTTGATGCTTTAAAACCATCCCTTGGAGATTGAAACTAAATTACCTTAAATTTACAACATTAAACTTTTACCACTAAAGTATTTCCTCAAGTGTCATAAATACATAATGCACAAATACAATAGAGGTTAGATTTTGTCATGACATTGTATTTTTAACAAATATATACTATCCATTCTTAAATGAGATTCATGACTAAAAAAATCATATTTGTTACATGATGAATGAATTAGTTTACATGAATTAGTTATTCATGATTCTAAAAGGCTTTTAATAGTGAAGAATGCTGGAGACTGAATTTTCTAACTTGATATATTGACAATGGCATGTTTATATTGGTGTTGTTGATGTAAATGAAATGAATGATTCTATTAGTCACATTTAATACATAATATTAAAAAAATTGTATATGATTTATCTAATATTTAAAATTGTTTTTTTTTTAATTTAAACTTTTTGATTAGTTTATTGAATTTAAACATAATGATATATAAACTATTTTTGTATCGCTTCGTATATTGAATTTTTATCACAAATTTAAAAAAAAATAATAGACGAAATCCAAAATTATATTATATTTCTCAAGAATAATGAAATTTGATATTTGGTACCAACAATACTTTTTTATTTTAAATTCTTAAATTCGATTACAAGCATATTGAAATTTTAGATTACATGTTCATAAGTTTCCATAACACTTTTAAAATTTAAAATATCTACGCTATCAGGGTAAAATAATTGAACATATAAATATAAATGTTATTAAGGAAGTAATAAAAATTAAATTCTTTTATTTACAAATATAGTAGCAAAAAATAAAATTTTAAAATAAAATATAAAAAAAAGGAGTAGTGTGAAAAAGAATTTGAGGTAATATCTGTTAAATGTTTGTTTTTCTGTCCCTAATATTTTTTAAAGCTGAGAAAAAAAAAGAATGTTTAAATTGTTTTTAATTTAGTTTTTTCAATATTCTCAAGCACCTATTGTATGGCCATGAAAATTAAAGAGAATATGGATATAAAGTTAAACATAAAATTTATACTAATCTAGTTTTCCTAGGAGAAAGAATGGTCTGCCTAGGTAACTTTGGTGCCTTTAGTTTAATAATAAGACATATGCATTTGTATAAAATAATTTATTTTAGTGAGAGATTCTAATATATTAGAGAGAGACATTGAATTCTAATTTGCCTTATACTTGAGAGATTTCCACTACAATCGCATCTTAATTACAAACAACAATTAAGACAATTTAGTCTTAGATTTTTTTGTCTAACACTAGAGGACTTTCTTACCTTTCAGTTTGTAGAAACTCCCTTACCTTAAATCTTTAAGTTCTTTCTTGTCTCACACTTGAGAACTTGCTTATCTCATGCTTGAGAAGATGGAAAATTACAACAAAAAGTATTATTTACAACAATTCACACACAGTGGTAAACTCAATACAAATTGGTTACAAGTGAAACTTTACTAATAAAGAATAATAAATAATAAATAATTTTTGTATAAGTGTTTCTTTACTAATTTGGAAGTGATTTCCAATGCTTACAAAATCTTTAAAATGTTGTTGTACTTATTTAAAAATAGTATACTATTAGGTGACCTTTAACATTTGAATTTGATTTCATTATATTGGCAATGGAAATCTAATTTTCTAATCATATTTAGTTTCAAATCATATGTTCATTGGAAATGGAGATGTTGGAGTTGTAATATAAAAATAACTATTTTCTTAATGAGTTCCCAAAAAAAATCATATGTATTTGAGTTATAAAATTGTGTATAAGACTAGACTGAAACATTAATTTTACTGCTTTTTAAAAAAATAAAACATATAAAAAGAGTGAACCTCATAATTATACATAAGAAGTATATATATTTTAAATGAATAAATACAATTACATTGATATTACAACTTTTTCTAAAATAAAATATGAAAATAAGTGAAACTTAACATGATTTAAATGAGTAAATACAATGATATTGTTATAATATATCCAATTTATCTCCACAATAACACTATTACACTTTTTCAATTTTTCAAAAATAATTCTTAAAAGGATATAATTTAGAGATAAAATTGAAATAAACAGAATTATTTTAGAAAATTAAAAAAATGAACTGAACTAATTTAATTATTTTAGAAATCGAGAGAATATGTGGTTTTTATTTAAAAGTAAAAATAAAAAATGACGTCCTTTGACATTATACTTCGAATTTTTGTTGGGTGAAGTGAAAGTTTTGTTATATAATATATTATTTATAGTAGTGAGTAGAACAATTACAAAGTTAATATGAATTAAATCAACAACTTTAATCACATTATCGTAATAAATATATGATCTATTAGATTCACCTCATTTATAACATATTAAAGATTTATGGACAATATATTTAACATAACTGTTATGTAATTTTGTTGCTGTAAATATTTGATATATGACTTTGTTTCCTAATGTATATATTCAAATTAGATTAATAAATTTAATGAGTTCCGAACATATAACAAGAGCGAACCTATAAATTATAGGTAAGAAGTAGATATATTTTAAATGAGTAAATACGATGGCATTGTTATTATAAATTCATTTAATTTCACCAAGCACACTATTATACTTTTTCAACTTTTCAAAAATAGATTCTTAAATGGATATGATTTAGAGAGAAAATTTAAATAAACAAGATTATTTTAGAAAACTAAAAAATTTAAATGAATATTTTAATTATTTTAGAAATCGAAAGAATATGTGGTATTTATTCAAATCAAAAAATAAAACATGGCGTCCCTTGACATTATACCTCGATTTTTTTTAGTGAAGTAGAAATTTTGTCAGATATTATATTATTTTTTGTAGTGAATCGAACAATTACAAAATTAATATGAACTAAATCAACAATTTTTATGACATTATCATAATAAATTTACATGCAATTAAATTCACCTCGTTTATAAAACATTAAAGATTTAATAATTAAATTACTTAACATACCGATACGTGATTTTGTTGTTGTAAATATTTGAGTCAAACTTTGTTTTAAGGTATATGTCCAAATAAGATTAATAAATTTAACGGTTTCCCCAACAAAATAATTTTACCGATTTTATTTAAACTAAAAAATATAAAAAGAGCGAATCTTATTTTTTTACATAAGAAGTAGATATATTTTAAATGAATAAATAAAATTACATTGATATCATAACTTTTTCTAAAATAAAATTTAAAAAGAAGTGAACCTTGACATGAGTTAAATGAGTATATTTAATGATATTGTTATAATAAATCCACTTTATTTGCCCAAGCACACTATTACACTTTTTCAATTTTTAAAAAATAATTTCTTAAAAGGACATGATTTAGAGAGAAAATTTAAATAAAGAGAATTATTTTAGAAAATTAAAAAATCGAACTTAACTATTTTAATTATTTTAGAAATCGAGAGAATATGTGGTATTTATTTAAAACTAAAAATAAAATATGACGCCCCTTGACACTATCCATAGAATTTTTGTTGGGTGAAGTAGAAGTAGTCATAATAAATATATGTTCTATTAGATTCACCTTGTTTATAACATCTTAAAGATTTAATGATCAACTTATTTAACATAACCGTTAGGTAATTTTATTGTTGTAAATATTTGAGTCACGACTTTGTTTAACGACTTTGTTTTAAGATATATATATATATATATATATATATATATATATATATATATATATATATATATATATATATATATATATATATATATATATATATATATATATATATATCCAAATTAGATTAATAAATTTAATGACTTCCCCAATACAAATATCTTATGTCTTTGAGTTATAAAAATGTGTTTAAGACTCGAATGAAACATTTACATAAGAACTAGATATATTTTAAATGAATAAATACAACTACATTGATTTTACAATTTTTTTAAACACAAAATCTAAAAATAAGTGAACCCTGACATGAGTTAAATTAGTAAATATGATGACATTGTTATTATAAATCGATTTTATTTCCTCAAACACACTATTACATTTTTTTTTCATTTTTCAAAAATAAATCTTTAAAAGGATATAATTTAGAGAGAAGATTTAAATCAACAGAATTATTTTAGAAAGTTAAAAAATTGAACTGAACTATTTTATATATTTTAGAAATCAAGAAAATATATGGTATTTATTTAAAACTAAAAATTAAACATAACGCACATTGACATTATACCTCAATTTTTTGTTGGGTGAAGGAAAAATTTTGTCATATAATGTATTATTTGTAGCAGTGATCCAAATAATTATATTGTTAATATAAATTAAATCAACAATTTCAATGACCTTATCATAATAAATATATGTTCATATAGATTCACCTCGTTTATAAGATATTAAAGATTTAATGAACAAATTAGTTAACATAAACCTAAAATAAATATATAAAAAGAGTGAATCTGATAATTATACATAAGAAATTGATATATTTTAAACGAATAAATACAATTAAATTGATATTATAATTTTTTCTAAAAAAAAATTTGAAAAAAAGTGAATCTTGACACAAGTTAAATGAATAAATACAATGAAAATTTTATAATAAATTCATTTTATTTCCCCTGGTACACTATTATACTTTTTTAATTTTTCAAAAATAAATTCTTAAGAGGGTAGGATTTAGAAAGAAAATTGAAATAAACAGATCTATTTTACAAAATTAAAAAATTAAATTGAACTATTTTAATTGTTTTATAATTGCAATGAATTTAATTATTAAATTGGGGTTCTAAATTTTGCACTGAGCGAACTTTTAGTAAACATTTTTCTTAAACCGAATTGTTATACTTTTTATTAAAGAAAAAACATTTTGACTATTTTTTAATCTTTTTATAAGCATTTTAAATTATCTTTTTAATTTATTTATTTTTATATAATTTTTTCACATTATATTTGATAATATAAAGTTGTATAAGTTCATCTTTTGAAAGAAAAAAATTAGTCGAGCAATATATTGAAACCTCGTGATTTGTTACAATAAAGTTTGAAGTTACTAGGTTCTACCTAAATTTTAAGATTTGTATATAATATTTTGATTATATATGACCAAAATTCTAAGTTTTGTGAATTTACATTGTAAACCAACTTATCATGAGTTTATTTCATTTTCCTTATGTTTTATAACATGGTAGTCAACAAAATTACACGTGTCACAAAATTTAGAAAAATATTTTATATTTTTATTTTGACACTTTTTGAATTAACGTTTGTGTGAAATTCCTTCAACAATTATCAAATCATTAAAAAAAGGTTTTTTTTTTAATTTTATTTTTACTTTGACTTATTTTATACATTTTTTAGATAAAAATCAAACAAATCTAAAAGTTTTAAAAATGTTTAAGAACAAATGTTGATCAATAACAAATGAAAGACATTAAATTTATTAATTTTATTTTTTAAAAAAAAAAGAGAAAATTGATGAAAGAAATGAAACAAATATTAGACAATATTCACTATTTAAAAAATTAGTTGCTTAAAAGATTATGATTTCACAATAATGTTTTAGTTTTAAAAAATATATTTTTTTATTAATCAAGGTGTTGATGCTTTAAAACCATCCCTTGGAGATTGAAACTAAATTACCTTAAATTTACAACGTTAAACTTTTACCACTAAAGTATTTCCTCAAGTGTCATAAATACATAATGCACAAATACAATAGAGGTTAGATTTTGTCATGACATTGTATTTTTAACAAATATATACTATCCATTCTTAAATGAGATTCATGACTAAAAAAATCATATTTGATACATGATGAATGAATTAGTTTACATGAATTAGTTATTCATGATTCTAAAAGGCTTTTAATAGTGAAGAATGCTGGAGACTGAATTTTCTAACTTGATATATTGACAATGGCATGTTTATATTGGTGTTGTTGATGTAAATGAAATGAATGATTCTATTAGTCACATTTAATACATAATATTAAAAAAATTGTATATGATTTATCTAATATTTAAAATTGTTTTTTTTTTTAATTTAAACTTTTTGATTAGTTTATTGAATTTAAACATAATCATATATAAACTATTTTTGTATCGCTTCGTATATTGAATTTTTATCACAAATTTAAAAAAAAAAATAATAGACGAAATCCAAAATTATATTATATTTCTCAAGAATAATGAAATTTGATATTTGGTACCAACAATACTTTTTTATTTTAAATTCTTAAATTCGATTACAAGCATATTGAAATTTTAGATTACATGTTCATAAGTTTCCATAACACTTTTAAAATTTAAAATATCAACACTATCAGGGTAAAATAATTGAACATATAAATATAAATGTTATTAAGGAAGTAATAAAAATTAAATTCTTTTATTTACAAATATAGTACCAAAAAATAAAATTTTAAAATAAAATATAAAAAAAAGGAGTAGTGTGAAAAAGAATTTGAGGTAATATCCGTTAAATGTTTGTTTTTCTGTCCCTAATATTTTTTAAAGCTGAGAAAAAAAAAGAATGTTTAAATTGTTTTTAATTTAGTTTTTTCAATATTCTCAAGCACCTATTGTATGGCCATGAAAATTAAAGAGAATATGGATATAAAGTTAAACATAAAATTTATACTAATCTAGTTTTCCTAGGAGAAAGAATGGTCTGCCTAGGTAACTTTGGTGCCTTTAGTTTAATAATAAGACATATGCATTTGTATAAAATAATTTATTTTAGTGAGAGATTCTAATATATTAGAGAGAGACATTGAATTCTAATTTGCCTTATACTTGAGAGATTTCCACTACAATCGCATCTTAATTACAAACAACAATTAAGACAATTTCGTCTTAGATTTTTTTGTCTAACACTAGAGGACTTTCTTATCTTTCAGTTTGTAGAAACTCCCTTACCTTAAATCTTTAAGTTCTTTCTTGTCTCACACTAGAGAACTTGCTTATCTCATGCTTGAGAAGATGGAAAATTACAACAAAAAGTATTATTTACAACAATTCACACACAGTGGTAAACTCAATACAAATTGGTTACAAGTGAAACTTTACTAATAAAGAATAATAAATAATAAATAATTTTTGTATAAGTGTTTCTTTACTAATTTGGAAGTGATTTCCAATGCTTACAAAATCTTTAAAATGTTGTTGTACTTATTTAAAAATAGTATACTATTAGGTGAACTTTAACATTTGAATTTGATTTCATTATATTGGCAATGGAAATCTAATTTTCTAATCATATTTAGTTGCAAATCATATGTTCATTGGAAATGGAGATGTTGGAGTTGTAATATAAAAATAACTATTTTTTTAATGAGTTCCCAAAAAAAATCATATGTATTTGAGTAATAAAATTGTGTATAAGACTAGAATGAAACATTAATTTTACTGCTTTTTAAAAAAATAAAACATATAAAAAGAGTGAACCCCATAATTATACATAAGAAGTATATATATTTTAAATGAATAAATACAATTAGATTGATATTACAACTTTTTCTAAAATAAAATCTGAAAATAAGTGAAACTTGACATGATTTAAATGAGTAAATACAATTATATTGTTATAATAAATCCAATTTATCTCCACAATAACACTATTACACTTTTTCAATTTTTCAAAAATAAATTCTTAAAAGGATATAATTTAGAGAGAAAATTGAAATAAACAGAATTATTTTAGAAAATTAAAAAAAGGAACTGAACTAATTTAATTATTTTAGAAATCGAGAGAATATGTGGTTTTTATTTAAAAGTAAAAATAAAAAATGACGTCCTTTGACATTATACTTCGAATTTTTGTTGGGTGAAGTAAAAGTTTTGTTATATAATATATTATTTATAGTAGTGAGTAGAACAATTACAAAGTTAATATGAATTAAATCAACAACTTTAATCACATTATCGTAATAAATATATGATCTATTAGATTCACCTCGTTTATAACATATTAAAGATTTATGGACAATATATTTAACATAATTGTTATGTAATTTTGTTGCTGTAAATATTTGATATATGACTTTGTTTCCTAATGTATATATTCAAATTAGATTAATAAATTTAATGAGTTCCGAACATATAACAAGAGCGAACCTATAAATTATAGGTAAGAAGTAGATATATTTTAAATGAGTAAACACGATGGCATTGTTATTATAAATTCATTTAATTTCACCAAGCACACTATTATACTTTTTCAACTTTTCAAAAATAGATTCTTAAATGGATATGATTTAGAGAGAAAATTTAAATAAACAAGATTATTTTAGAAAACTAAAAAATTTAAATGAATATTTTAATTATTTTAGAAATCGAAAGAATATGTGGTATTTATTCAAATCAAAAAATAAAACATGGCGTCCCTTGACATTATACCTCGATTTTTTTTTAGTGAAGTAGAAATTTTGTCAGATATTATATTATTTTTAGTAGTGAATCGAACAATTACAAAATTAATATGAACTAAATCAACAATTTTTATGACATTATCATAATAAATTTACATGCAATTAAATTCACCTCGTTTATAAAACATTAAAGATTTAATAATTAAATTACTTAACATACCGATACGTGATTTTGTTGTTGTAAATATTTGAGTCAAACTTTGTTTTAAGGTATATGTCCAAATAAGATTAATAAATTTAACGGTTTCCCCAACAAAATAATTTTACCGATTTTATTTAAACTAAAAAATATAAAAAGAGCGAATCTTATTTTTTTACATAAGAAGTAGATATATTTTAAATGAATAAATAAAATTACATTGATATCATAACTTTTTCTAAAATAAAATTTAAAAAGAAGTGAACCTTGACATGAGTTAAATGAGTATATTTAATGATATTGTTATAATAAATCCACTTTATTTGCCCAAGCACACTATTACACTTTTTCAATTTTTAAAAAATAATTTCTTAAAAGGACATGATTTAGAGAGAAAATTTAAATAAAGAGAATTATTTTAGAAAATTAAAAAATCGAACTTAACTATTTTAATTATTTTAGAAATCGAGAGAATATGTGGTATTTATTTAAAACTAAAAATAAAATATGACGCCCCTTGACACTATCCATAGAATTTTTGTTGGGTGAAGTAGAAGTAGTCATAATAAATATATGTTCTATTAGATTCACCTTGTTTATAACATCTTAAAGATTTAATGATCAACTTATTTAACATAACCGTTAGGTAATTTTATTGTTGTAAATATTTGAGTCACGACTTTGTTTAACGACTTTGTTTTAAGATATATATATATATATATATATATATATATATATATATATATATATATATATATATATATATATATATATATATATATATATATATATATATATATATATATATATATATATATATATATATATATATATATATATATATATATATATATATATATATATATATATATATCCAAATTAGATTAATAAATTTAATGACTTCCCCAATACAAATATCTTATGTCTTTGAGTTATAAAAATGTGTTTAAGACTCGAATGAAACATTTACATAAGAACTAGATATATTTTAAATGAATAAATACAATTACATTGATTTTACAATTTTTTAAACACAAAATCTGAAAATAAGTGAACCCTGACATGAGTTAAATTAGTAAATATGATGACATTGTTATTATAAATCGATTTTATTTCCTCAAACACACTATTACATTTTTTTTCATTTTTCAAAAATAAATCTTTAAAAGGATATAATTTAGAGAGAAGATTTAAATCAACAGAATTATTTTGGAAAGTTAAAAAATTGAACTGAACTATTTTATATATTTTAGAAATCAAGAAAATATATGGTATTTATTTAAAACTAAAAATTAAACATAACGCACATTGACATTATACCTCAATTTTTTGTTGGGTGAAGGAGAAATTTTGTCATATAATGTATTATTTGTAGCAGTGATCCAAATAATTATATTGTTAATATAAATTAAATCAACAATTTCAATGACCTTATCATAATAAATATATGTTCATATAGATTTACCTCGTTTATAAGATATTAAAGATTTAATGAACAAATTAGTTAACATAAACCTAAAATAAAATATATAAAAAGAGTGAATCTGATAATTATACATAAGAAATTGATATATTTTAAATGAATAAATACAATTACATTGATATTATAACTTTTTCTAAAATAAAATTTGAAAAAAAGTGAATCTTGACACAAGTTAAATGAATAAATACAATGAAAATTTTATAATAAATTCATTTTATTTCCCCTGGTACACTATTATACTTTTTTAATTTTTCAAAAATAAATTCTTAAGAGGGTAGGATTTAGAAAGAAAATTGAAATAAACAGATCTATTTTACAAAATTAAAAAATTAAATTGAACTATTTTAATTGTTTTATAATTGAAATGAATTTAATTATTAAATTGGGGTTCTAAATTTTGCACTGAGCGAACTTTTAGTAAACATTTTCCTTAAACCGAATTGCTATACTTTTTTATTAAAGAAAAAATATTTTGACTATTTTTTAATCTTTTTATAAGCATTTTAAATTATCTTTTTAATTTATTTATTTTTATATAATTTTTTCACATTATATTTGATAATATAAAGTTGTATAAGTTCATCTTTTGAAAGAAAAAAATTAGTTGAGCAATATATTGAAACCTCGTGATTTGTTACAATAAAGTTTGAAGTTACTAGGTTCTACCTAAATTTTAAGCTTTGTATATAATATTTTGATTATATATGACCAAAATTCTAAGTTTTGTGAATTTACATTGTAAACCAACTTATCATGAGTTTATTTCATTTTCCTTATGTTTTATAACATGGTAGTCAACAAAATTACACGTGTCACAAAATTTAGAAAAATATTTTATATTTTTATTTTGACACTTTTTGAATTAATGTTTGTGTGAAATTCCTTCAACAATTATCAAATCATTAAAAAAAAGTTTTTTTTTTAATTTTATTTTTACTTTGACTTATTTTATACATTTTTTAGATAAAAATCAAACAAATCTAAAAGTTTTAAAAATGTTTAAGAACAAATGTTGATCAATAACAAATGAAAGACATTAAATTTATTAATTTTATTTTTAAAAAAAAAAGAGAAAATTGATGAAAGAAATGAAACAAATATTAGACAATATTCACTATTTAAAAAATTAGTTGCTTAAAAGATTATGATTTCACAATAATGTTTTAGTTTTAAAAAATATATTTTTTTATTAATCGAGGTGTTGATGCTTTAAAACCATCCCTTGGAGATTGAAACTAAATTACCTTAAATTTACAACGTTAAACTTTTACCACTAAAGTATTTCCTCAAGTGTCATAAATACATAATGCACAAATACAAAATAGAGGTTAGAGTTTGTCATGACATTGTATTTTTAACAAATATATACTATCCATTCTTAAATGAGATTCATGACTAAAAAAATCATATTTGTTACATGATGAATGAATTAGTTTACATGAATTAGTTATTCATGATTCTAAAAGGCTTTTAATAGTGAAGAATGCTGGAGACTGAATTTTCTAACTTGATATATTGACAATGGCATGTTTATATTGGTGTTGTTGATGTAAATGAAATGAATGATTCTATTAGTCACATTTAATACATAATATTAAAAAAATTGTATATGATTTATCTAATATTTAAAATTGTTTTTTTTTTAATTTAAACTTTTTGATTAGTTTATTGAATTTAAACATAATCATATATAAACTATTTTTGTATCGCTTCGTATATTGAATTTTTATCACAAATTTAAAAAAAAAAATAATAGACGAAATCCAAAATTATATTATATTTCTCAAGAATAATGAAATTTGATATTTGGTACCAACAATACTTTTTTATTTTAAATTCTTAAATTCGATTACAAGCATATTGAAATTTTAGATTACATGTTCATAAGTTTCCATAACACTTTTAAAATTTAAAATATCAACACTATTAGGGTAAAATAATTGAACATATAAATATAAATGTTATTAAGGAAGTAATAAAAATTAAATTCTTTTATTTACAAATATAGTAGCAAAAAATAAAATTTTAAAATAAAATATAAAAAAAAGGAGTAGTATGAAAAAGAATTTGAGGTAATATCTGTTAAATGTTTGTTTTTTTGTCCCTAATATTTTTTAAAGCTGAGAAAAAAAAGAATGTTTAAATTGTTTTTAATTTAGTTTTTTCAATATTCTCAAGCACCTATTGTATGGCCACGAAAATTAAAGAGAATATGGATATAAAGTTAAACATAAAATTTATACTAATCTAGTTTTCCTAGGAGAAAGAATGGTCTGCCTAGGTAACTTTGGTGCCTTTAGTTTAATAATAAGACATATGCATTTGTATAAAATAATTTATTTTAGTGAGAGATTCTAATATATTAGAGAGAGACATTGAATTCTAATTTGCCTTATACTTGAGAGATTTCCACTACAATCGCATCTTAATTACAAACAACAATTAAGACAATTTCGTTTTAGATTTTTTTGTCTAACACTAGAGGACTTTCTTACCTTTCAGTTTGTAGAAACTCCCTTACCTTAAATCTTTAAGTTCTTTCTTGTCTCACACTAGAGAACTTGCTTATCTCATGCTTGAGAAGATGGAAAATTACAACAAAAAGTATTATTTACAACAATTCACACAAAGTGGTAAACTCAATACAAATTGGTTACAAGTGAAACTTTACTAATAAAGAATAATAAATAATAAATAATTTTTTTATAAGTGTTTCTTTACTAATTTGGAAGTGATTTCCAATGCTTACAAAATCTTTAAAATGTTGTTGTACTTATTTAAAAATAGTATACTATTAGGTGAACTTTAACATTTGAATTTGATTTCATTATATTGGCAATGGAAATCTAATTTTCTAATCATATTTAGTTGCAAATCATATGTTCATTGGAAATGGAGATGTTGGAGTTGTAATATAAAAATAACTATTTTTTTAATGAGTTCCCAAAAAAAATCATATGTATTTGAGTAATAAAATTGTGTATAAGACTAGAATGAAACATTAATTTTACTGCTTTTTAAAAAAATAAAACATATAAAAAGAGTGAACCTCATAATTATACATAAGAAGTATATATATTTTAAATGAATAAATACAATTAGATTGATATTACAACTTTTTCTAAAATAAAATCTGAAAATAAGTGAAACTTAACATGATTTAAATGAGTAAATACAATGATATTTTTATAATAAATCCAATTTATCTCCACAATAACACTATTACACTTTTTCAATTTTTCAAAAATAAATTCTTAAAAGGATATAATTTAGAGAGAAAATTGAAATAAACAGAATTATTTTAGAAAATTAAAAAAAGGAACTGAACTAATTTAATTATTTTAGAAATCGAGAGAATATGTGGTTTTTATTTAAAAGTAAAAATAAAAAATGACGTCCTTTGACATTATACTTCGAATTTTTGTTGGGTGAAGTAAAAGTTTTGTTATATAATATATTATTTATAGTAGTGAGTAGAACAATTACAAAGTTAATATGAATTAAATCAACTTTAATCACATTATCGTAATAAATATATGATCTATTAGATTCACCTCGTTTATAACATATTAAAGATTTATGAACAATATATTTAACATAACTGTTATGTAATTTTGTTGCTGTAAATATTTGAGATATGACTTTGTTTTCTAATGTATATATTCAAATTAGATTAATAAATTTAATGAGTTCCCAACATATAACAAGAGCGAACCTATAAATTATAGGTAAGAAGTAGATATATTTTAAATGAGTAAATACGATGGCATTGTTATTATAAATTCATTTAATTTCACCAAGCACACTATTATACTTTTTCAACTTTTCAAAAATAGATTCTTAAATGGATATGATTTAGAGAGAAAATTTAAATAAACAAGATTATTTTAGAAAACTAAAAAACTTAAATGAATATTTTAATTATTTTAGAAATCGAAAGAATATGTGGTATTTATTTAAATCAAAAAATAAAACATGGCGTCCCTTGACATTAGTGAAGTAGAAATTTTGTCAGATATTATATTATTTTTAGTAGTGAATCGAACAATTACAAAATTAATATGAACTAAATCAACAATTTTTATGACATTATCATAATAAATTTACATGCAATTAAATTCACCTCGTTTATAAAACATTAAAGATTTAATAATTAAATTACTTAACATACCGTTACGTGATTTTGTTGTTGTAAATATTTGAGTCAAACTTTGTTTTAAGGTATATGTCCAAATAAGATTAATAAATTTAACGGTTTCCCCAACAAAATAATTTTACCGATTTTATTTAAACTAAAAAATATAAAAAGAGCGAATCTTATTTTTTTACATAAGAAGTAGATATATTTTAAATGAATAAATAAAATTACATTGATATCATAACTTTTTCTAAAATAAATTTTAAAAAGAAGTGATCCTTGACATGAGTTAAATGAGTATATACAATGATATTGTTATAATAAATCCACTTTATTTGCCCAAGCACACTATTACACTTTTTCAATTTTTAAAAAATAATTTCTTAAAAGGACATGATTTAGAGAGAAAATTTAAATAAAGAGAATTATTTTAGAAAATTAAAAAATCGAACTTAACTATTTTAATTATTTTAGAAATCGAGAGAATATGTGGTATTTATTTAAAATTAAAAATAAAATATGACGCCCCTTGACACTATCCATAAAATTTTTGTTGGGTGAAGTAGAAGTAGTCATAATAAATATATGTTCCATTAGATTCACCTTGTTTATAACATCTTAAAGATTTAATGATCAACTTATTTAACATAACCGTTAGGTAATTTTATTGTTGTAAATATTTGAGTCACGACTTTGTTTTAACGACTTTGTTTTAAGATATATATATATATATATATATATATATATATATATATATATATATATATATATATATATATATATATATATATATATATATATATATATATATATATATATATATATATATATATATATATATATATATATATATATATATATATATATATATATATATATATATATATATATATATATATATATATATATATATATATATATATATATATATATATATATATATATATAATAAATTTAATGACTTCCCCAATACAAATATCTTATGTCTTTGAGTTATAAAAATGTGTTTAAGACTCGAATGAAACATTTACGTAAGAACTAGATATATTTTAAATGAATAAATACAACTACATTGATTTTACAATTTTTTCAAACACAAAATCTAAAAATAAGTGAACCCTGACATGAGTTAAATTTGTAAATATGATGACATTGTTATTATAAATCGATTTTATTTCCTCAAGCACACTATTTCATTTTTTTTTCATTTTTCAAAAATAAATCTTTAAAAGGATATAATTTAGAGAGAAGATTTAAATCAACAGAATTATTTTAGAAAGTTAAAAAATTGAACTGAACTATTTTATATATTTTAGAAATCAAGAAAATATATGGTATTTATTTAAAACTAAAACATAAACATAACGCACATTGACATTATACCTCGATTTTTTGTTGGGTGAAGGAGAAATTTTGTCATATAATGTATTATTTGTAGCAGTGATCCAAATAATTATATTGTTAATATAAATTAAATCAACAATTTCAATGACCTTATCATAATAAATATATGTTCATATAGATTCACCTCGTTTATAAGATATTAAAGATTTAATGAACAAATTAGTTAACATAAACCTAAAATAAAATATATAAAAAGAGTGAATCTGATAATTATACATAAGAAATTGATATATTTTAAACGAATAAATACAATTACATTGATATTATAACTTTTTCTAAAATAAAATTTGAAAAAAAGTGAATCTTGACACAAGTTAAATGAATAAATACAATGAAAATTTTATAATAAATTCATTTTATTTCCCCTAGTACACTATTATACTTTTTAAATTTTTCAAAAATAAATTCTTAAGAGGGTAGGATTTAGAAAGAAAATTGAAATAAACAGAACTACTTTAGAAAATTAAAAAATTAAATTGAACTATTTTAATTGGTTTATAATTGAAATGAATTTAATTATTAAATTAGGGTTCTAAATTTTGCACTGAGCGAACTTTTAGTAAACATTTTCCTTAAACCGAATTGCTATACTTTTTTATTAAAGAAAAAACATTTTGACTATTTTTTAATCTTTTTATAAGCATTTTAAATTATCTTTTTAATTTATTTATTTTCATATAATTTTTTCACATTATATTTGATAATATAAAGTTGTCTAAGTTCATCTTTTGAAAGAAAAAAATTAGTTGAGCAATATATTAAAACCTCGTGATTTGTTACAATAAAGTTTGAAGTTACTAGGTTCTACCTAAATTTTAAGATTTGTATATAATCTTTTGATTATATATGACCAAAATTCTAAGTTTTGTGAATTTACATTGTAAACCAACTTATCATGAGTTTATTTCATTTTCCTTATGTTTTATAACATGGTAGTCAACAAAACTACACGTGTCACAAAATTTAGAAAAATATTTTATATTTTTATTTTGACACTTTTTGAATTAATGTTTATGTGAAATTCCTTCAACAATTATCAAATCATTAAAAAAAAAGTTTTTTTTTAATTTTAATTTTACTTTGACTCATTTTATACATTTTTTAGATAAAAATCAAACAAATCTAAAAGTTTTAAAGATGTTTCAGAACAAATGTTGATCAATAACAAATGAAAGACATTAAATTTATTAATTTTATTTTTTTTTAAAAAAGAGAAAATTGATGAAAGAAATGAAACAAATATTAGACAATATTCACTATTTAAAAAATTAGTTGCTTAAAAGATTATGATTTCACAATAATGTTTTAGTTTTAAAAAATATATTTTTTTATTAATGGAGGTGTCAATGCTTTAAAACCATCCCTAGGAGATTGAAACTAAATTACCTTAAATTTACAAGGTTAAACTTTTACCACTAAAGTATTTCCTCAAGTGTCATAAATACATAATGCACAAATACAATGGAGGTTAGAGTTTGTCATGACATTGTATTTTTAACAAATATATACTATCCATTCTTAAATGAGATTCATGACTAAAAAAATCATATTTGTTACATGATGAATGAATTAGTTTACATGAATTAGTTATTCATGATTCTAAAAGGCTTTTAATAGTGAAGAATGCTGGAGACTGAATTTTCTAACTTGATATATTGACAATGGCATGTTTATATTGGTGTTGTTGATGTAAATGAAATGAATGATTCTATTAGTCACATTTAATACATAATATTAAAAAAAGTGTATATGATTTATCTAATATTTAAATTTTTTCTTTTAAATTTAAATATATCCAAATTAGATTAATAAATTTAAGGACTTCCCCAATACAAATATCTTATGTCTTTGAGTTATAAAAATGTGTTTAAGACTCGAATGAAACATTTACCTAAGAACTAGATATATTTTAAATGAATAAATACAACTACATTGATTTTACAATTTTTTCAAACACAAAATCCGAAACTAAGTAAACCCTGACATGAGTTAAATTAGTAAATATGATGACATTGTTATTATAAATCGATTTTATTTCCTCAAGCACACTATTACATTTTTTTTCATTTTTCAAAAATAAATCTTTAAAAGGATATAATTTAGAGAGAAGACTTAAATCAACAGAATTATTTTAGAAAGTTAAAAAATTGAACTGAACTATTTTATATATTTTAGAAATCAAGAAAATATATGGTATTTATTTAAAACTAAAAATTAAACATAACGCACATTGATATTATACCTCGATTTTTTTGTTGGGTGAAGGAGAAATTTTGTCATATAATGTATTATTTGTAGCAGTGATCCAAATAATTATATGGTTAATATAAATTAAATCAACAATTTCAATGACATTATCATAATAAATATATGTTCATATAGATTCACCTCGTTTATAAGATATTAAAGATTTAATGAACAAATTATTTAACAAAAACCTAAAATAAAATATATAAAAAGAGTGAATCTGATAATTATACATAAGAAATTGATATATTTTAAACGAATAAATACAATTACATTGATATTATAACTTTTTCTAAAATAAAATTTGAAAAAAAGTGAATCTTGACACAAGTTAAATGAATAAATACAATGACAATTTTATAATAAATTCATTTTATTTCCCTAGGTACACTATTATACTTTTTTAATTTTTCAAAAATAAATTCTTAAGAGGGTAGGATTTAGAAAGAAAATTGAAACAAAACAAAACTATTTTAGAAAATTAAAAAATTAAATTGAACTATTTTAATTGTTTTATAATTGAAATGAATTTAATTATTAAATTGAGGTTCTAAATTTTGCACTGAGCGAACTTTTAGTAAACATTTTTCTTAAACCGAATTGCTATACTTTTTTATTAAAGAAAAAACATTTTGAATATTTTTTAATCTTTTTATAAGCATTTTAAATTATCTTTTTAATTTATTTATTTTCATATATTTGATAATATAAAGTTGTATAAGTTCATCTTTTGAAAGAAAAAAATTAGTTGAGCAATATATTGAAACCTCGTGATTTGTTACAATAAAGTTTGAAGTTACTAGGTTCTACCTAAATTTTAAGATTTGTATATAATCTTTTGATTATATATGACCAAAATTCTAAGTTTTGTGAATTTACATTGTAAACCAACTTATCATGAGTTTATTTTCCTTATGTTTTATAATTTGGTAGTCAACGAAATTACACGTGTCACAAAATTTAGAAAAATTTACACGTGTCACAAAATTTACACGTGTCGATGCTTTAAAACCATCCCTAGGAGATTGAAACTAAATTACCTTGAAATTTACAAGGTTAAACTTTTACCACTAAAGTATTTCCTCAAGTGTCATAAATACATAATGCACAAATACAATAGAGGTTAGAGTTTGTCATGACATTGTATTTTTAACAAATATATACTATCCATTCTTAAATGAGATTCTTGACTAAAAAAATCATATTTGATACATGATGAATGAATTAGTTTACATGAATTAGTTATTCATTATTCTAAAAGGCTTTTAATAGTGAAGAATGCTGGAGACTGAATTTTCTAACTTGATATATTGACAATGGCATGTTTATATTGGTGTTGTTGATGTAAATGAAATGAATGATTCTATTAGTCACATTTAATACATAATATTAAAAAAATTTATATGATTTATCTAATATTTAAAATTGTTTTTTTTTAATTTAAACTTTTTGATTAGTTTATTGAATTTAAACACAATCATATATAAACTATTTTTGTATCGCTTCGTATATTGAATTTTTAGCACAAATTTAAAAAAAAATAATAGATGAAATCCAAAATTATATTTTATTTCTCAAGAATAATGAAATTCGATATTTGGTATCAACAATACTTTTTTTACTTTATATTCTTAAATTCGATTACAAGCATATTGAAATTTTAGATTACATTTTCATAAATTTCCATACAACTTTTAAAATTTAAAATATCAACACTATCAGGGTAAAATAATTGAACATATAAATATAAATGTTATTAAGGAAGTAATAAAAATTAAATCCTTTTATTTACAAATATAGTAGCAAAAAATAAAATTTTAAAATAAAATATAAAAAAAGGAGTAGTATGAAAAAGAATTTGAGGTAATCTCTGTTAAATGTTTGTTTTTCTCTCCCTAATATTTTTTAAAGCTGAGAAAAAAAAAAGAATGTTTAAATTCTTTTTCATTTATTTTTTTCAATATTCTAAAGCACCTATCGTATGGCCATGAAAATTAAAGAGAATATGGATATAAAGTTATACATAAAATTTATACTAATCTAGTTTTTCTACGGGAATGAATGAATGGTCTGCCTAGGTAACTTTGGTGCCTTTAGTTTAATAATAAGACATATGCATTTGTATAAAATAATTTATTTTGTGAGAGATTCTAATATATTAGAGAGACATTGAATTCTAATTTGCCCTATACTTGAGTGATTTCCACTACAATCACATCTTAATTTCAAACAACAATTAAGACAATTTAGCCTTAGATTTTTTTCTTAACACTAGAGGACTTTCTTACCTTACAGTTTGTAAAAACTCCCTTACCTCACACTAGAGAACTTGCTTATCTCATGCTTGAGAAGATGGAAAATTACAACAAGAAGTATTATTTACAACAATTCACACAAAGTGGTAAACTCAATACAAATTGGTTACAAGTGAAACTTTACTAATAAAGAATAATAAATAATAAATAATTTTTGTATAAGTGTTTCTTTGCTAATTTGTATGTGATTTTCAAGGCTTACAAAATCTTTAAAATGTTGTTGTACTTATTTAAAAATAGTATATACTATTAGGTGACCTTTAACGTTTGAATTTGATTTCATTATATTGGCAATGAAAATCTAATTTTCTAATCATATTTAGTTGCAAATCATATGTTCGTTGGAAATGGAGACGTTGGAGTTGTAATATAAGTATACCTATTTTGCATAGGTAATATGAAGGTTGAAAACACACTTATTGATTTAGGTGCAAATGTGAATATAATAATATTATTAGTGGTAGAAAGGATTAGGTATATGCAAATAGAGTCATTTGCATCACATTGCAAATGACAGACAAAATATGCAGAACATCAGTTGAAATAGTCAAAAGATATATCCATATAAATTGATAAGTTCTGATTTCATGTGAACTTTGTGATGGTGGACACCAAAGAAGACCCAAAGATACCTCTCATAATTGAAATGCTATTCATGAAAACTGCGAGGATACTCGTGGGCATTGGTAAAGGTGAAGTTAGAATCAAATATCGTAAGTATTGTTATAAGTTAATTTTTATTACGTAACATTGATCACTGTCAAACTTCTGACACTAAAGAAGTATTTTTTGGGAGGAAACCCAACCATAATTTATAATTTTTATTTAAAATTGCTTGTAGTTTAGTCATTTTATTTTAAACACGTTGATGAAAGAAAAATGCCAAGCCAACAAAAGGTGAACTCGCTAAGTGCAAAACGACCATTCCATTCCGCGCTTAGAAGGAAACCTAAAATTGAAATACAACCTCTCAACTAGTGCAACCCAATTCGCCTAGCGAGAGACCTGTTACAAAACATTGGGAACTGCAATGAGACTTAACATTAACTCTCCAAGTCACTTTCTTTCATTCTTTCCATTTGTGAAAAACCCTAGCAATCCACGTAGGCCCTTATTTTCCCTCCACCCCCCCCCCCAGAAAGCTACCCATACGCGTAATGGTTTCCCCCTTACGCGTACGACCAGAAGGTCGTGCTAGCTTCGGGGACGAGTGCGTATGCTACGTGTAATTCCCCTGGGTGAGTCCCCCATACGCGTAATGCCCCCTGGCATACGTGTATGGTCAGTCTGCTGCAGAAAAATAGGTGTTTCGCATCAGTGCAATTTTTTCCACATTGTAGCACCTTCAAGCTCCTGATTTCGACCCAAAACTGCATATGTATCAGTATAATCCTAAAGTCCTGATTCTACTTCATCAATTCATCATTTTATCCAAGTTTTCTACCATTAGAATCTGTTTTCGTTAACCCTGAAATTCCCAGATCTGACCCCATAGCAGAACCCAACAACAACGGTACATAAATTCACACGAATTTCATATCCAATATCAGCATGCAACATGAATTCACATCAATATAGTACACAAATACGAATTTACATTGAACATAACACAAGCATACAATCAATCAAGAAGAAGAAGAAGAAGAAGAAGAAATGCACAGAGATTCTAAGAGGGGAAGGAACCCTCACTACCCTCTCATGCTCAAACCACCATTAAAGAACCCATTCTTCCCCTTACCTTAATTTCAAGCTTTATTTCTCTAATAATGGTGGAGATTCTTCGTCTCTATTTGCCCTAACTCTGCTTCCTTCTCTCTTTTACTTTTCATGTAACTGACATTTTCTGATCTTTTTCCCCACTTCCCTCTAATTTTGTTTTAATTCCTTAATTTTAGTAATAATAATAGTGGTCATAATAATATTAATAATCCTAATAATAATACCAATAATATTAATATTAATAGAATATCTCAATATTCATATTATTATTACAATGTTGTCCTAAGACTTAACTCCACTTAAATCCTTCCACTAAGCTCTCACACTCATCCTTACACACATACCCTTAACTAAGTCAATGCCAAAATAATCATACAAAATAAATCATCAAATAACTTAATAATTAAATGGGGTGTTACACGTATCCCCTGTCTAACTTGTTCATTTATCATGGGTCTCCCTCCTTTGTCGAATGCACCGCGGTTACCAGAATCCCTCCAGTTATTCTTGATCTTGGCCCGTCGAACTCCATGTATGTTCTCTGCAGCCTTTCTGTTGAAGACCGCGCTGCACCTTGGGCACAACATTACTTCAGAGTTCTTTCTTTTGCATACACAAAAGAATTTAACCAAATTCTTCTCCTACTTAGGATAAGCCACCTTGACGTATTCTTCCTGCTTGAGGTTGTGTTCATCCATGTCCATTGCAGATTCTTGGATCATTTCAAACATATTGACTCCTAAGTTGGCACCCAGTGATGCCCAAATCTTGAAATTTGATCATAAGGCCTTCAGTAGCCTTAGTTTCGTTGTTAACTTGTATGAAACCTTCAGTAGTCTCATGGGTTGTGATTATTTGTTTGGAACCTTAATTTATCCCTTTGTGGAAGCTTTCAGTAGCTTTCTTGTTGAAACCCTCCATGGTTTCCATTTTGAAGCCCTCAGTGACATCCTTGGCGAAACCTTCAGTAGCTTCCTTATTGAGGCCATCAGGGACCTCTTGATCGAAGTTATTAGTAACTTCTTAGGTAAAACCCTCAGTGGTTTCTTTGTTAGAATCCTCAGTGACCCCTTCAGCGAAGTCTTCATCAACTTCGACCATCACAGCATCGTTGGCGAAGTCCTTAGCAACTTCTACTATGTTAACCATGGATGGTTCAGAGTAATCTACATCTGCTACTAGGAGAGGATCAGAGTCTATCTTTATTTGATTATTTGATTTGTCAGCAAACCTGAGCCTTCCCTCCTTGATTGCATTTTGAACAAGATCCCTGAAAAGAAAGTATTGAGAAGTTTTATGACCCAAAAAGTTATAGTATTTATAAAAACCGCTATTTCTCCTTTTCTCTAAAGGAGGCATTTTAGCATTAGGGGCACTATCATCTGGCCATCCATAACTAACAAATCAAAAATTTCATCACACTTAGTGACGTCGAAGGTATAAGTTCTCTTGGGGAAGCTATCACTTTTCTCTAAATCGACTGGATTTTTCCATTTGATGGTGTTAAGACTTTACAGGAATAAGATGGACCTTGCTTTAGTTCAGCAAGGTTGATTTCGATCTCATCGAAAAAAATATCACTACTCGTTTCTTGTTCGTCTTCCTCAAATTTGACATAGGATACTCTTTCTTTTCTATCATTCTTGTTCTCCCTGGCTTTCTCAGCCTTCAGGCGTTCTACCTGTCGAACTCTGTTAGCCAACTGAGTCATGTCTCTCAGGTATTGTGTATCCAATTTCTTCTTAATTGAGTAAGCAAGCCCACCAGCGGCCATTTCGACCAACTCATGCTAAGGAACTTGTGTAAAAACCTGGCCTTATGCAAGCGAAACTTATTCAAGTAATCATCTATTGGCTCGGAAAATTTCCTCTTAATGTTGGCCAATTTCTTCAGACTTATTTTCGACTATCCCATATAGAATTGTTCATGGAACAACCTTTCCAGTTGAGTCCAATTGTGAATCGAATTTGTTGGTAATATGGTGAAGTAAGTAAAGGTATTCTTGGTAAGTGAACTTGGGAAATATTTCATCCTTAGGTTCTCATTCTTAGCAATTTCGCCTGCCTCTATTAGGTATCTTGCCACATGTTCGACTTTGGACTCACTAGTATTCCCATAAAACTTAGTAAATTTGGGGACTTTTCATCTAGGAGGTAATTTTGTTTGCATAACGTACTCCGACATTGGTGATGTATAGTTTGGACTATGAAGGCCAACATTCACACCATTCCTCGCCATAATTCCTTCGACCATGGCTGCTAGGTTATTATCTTTTGCCATATCCTCACGTCGAACCTGATTTATGACTTCATCAGCATTTTGGTTTTTATTTACCATCACTACCCTAGGTTCCCTTGGGATTTATTGCTCAATTATAGGAAGTTCGACCATAGGTGGTTCGACTCCTACTCCTGGATCTACTGCATTTGCATGGGGTCCATTTTATTGTACTTGGTTAATTGTGGGGTCTTCTTCCAAGACTAACCCTGGGTTTTGTTTTACACATACCCCTTGAAGTTATCGAGGAGGTTGAGGACACCAAAGAAATCAACAATGCGTTTTATTTCCGTTTCTAATTGTTGGTTCATTTGGGTAGTGTTTTGGATTAAAGGATTGAATACAACACATATTTGTTAGGCAAGCATTTGAATCATTTCATGATTGCTTTCGTCCATTTGCTTCCTTATCACCGTTGCAGAATTATTAGTGATATTTGGCATTTGAGTGGGAAATCCCGCCCCTAAGGGCTGACTAATTTGACCCAGATTGTTAACGCTTAAACCAGATCCTTGTAATGGCGATGTTATATTCACCACTGGGTCTGAGAACATTGATGACAAATTATGTAAATTTGTCATCACTGATGTAGACATGCCATAAGGTTGTTTACACCCTATTGGAGGCATCTAAAATCCATGCATATAAGACCTAAATACATTACTCCCCACTTGAGGGGGGGTCATTGATGGACCTTATGTTCCCACATAAGATAAATTGGGTCCACTTTATGCAACTGACTGGATAGGCGTTGTAGACGCCATAGATTGCACTGGTTCTGAAACTGATGTTGGAACCGTAGTTCCCCCTGTCGAAGACGAACGGGGTGGTTCTTCATTATTTGATGGATTTTGGTTATTTGGTAGATTTTGATTTACCATCCTTCTTACGTATCTTATCCTTGATCTCTCTTCATTGTTCGTGGCTATTCTACCACTCCTAAGTCTCATGTAGCGAAGTTTAATGAGATAGTAAAGAGTGAACAAATTATTTAACATAAACCTGTTGCACCCCAAAATTTGACCAACATTTATTTATCCATCAAGTGTTTGAAAGTTGATACCTTCATCAGAAAGTTCCAGAGATCCTCAGAGGAATTGGTTGAAACCAGGGTTGTGTGCTTCATAGCTTGAGAGTTGTGAGGGCTACTCAGTTGATGCTGAGACTTTGAGAATGAACTTGAAGCTTTGAGAAAGGTTATGAGATGTCTTGAGAGCCATCATGAAGCCCAGAGAGGTCATTGTGCAAGAACTCAGAAGATTCAACCATGAATGGTAAAATTAGGGTTTTGACTGGGTCAACCCTAGATCAGCTGAAGATTTGGAGAAGGTTGAGACCTAATCCAAGGGCCATGAGATCATGGAATGATGTAGGGAGATGTTATAAATATGATTCCTAGACCAACTCATCATGATTGAGGAGTTTGAGAAGTTTTGAGTTAGGGTTTCCAGGGATTGTCAATGAAAAGCCCTAATTTGATCCCTATCTTCCAGGCAGTTTTAGCTCAAGATGTGATTGATATATCATCTTCCCCACAACATGAATGTTGTAGATCTTGTTCTTAGCTTTAATTTGAGTGGTAGAAGTCCTTTATAGGATGTGCATAGCTCAAGTTATGGTTTTGACAAATTACAGGTCATCTGAGGTGTGTGAATCTGGGTCCTTGAAAGTCACCCAACTTGCAGACAACTTTTACCCTAGTAGGATGATTCCTATGATCTCTTGGTCAACATTAATGTTGAAGAGAATCTTCTTAGCTTTCTAGAGAGTACTAGAAGTCCTTGATAGGATTTGTATAACTCAACTTATGGTTTGAACAAGACAGGGGTATTTTGGTCATTTGGTGATTATAGGTCATTTTAAGCAAAGACCATATCTCCTATTTCCAAGCCTAAAATGAAAAAACTCAAAACATCAAAGTTGTTCAAAATGGGATTTTAAGCTTAGAAAAGAGGTCATGAGTTATTGAAAAAGCTTGTAGCAAGGATTTTCATGATTGGGTAAAAATGACCTAAAAATGGCTTATAAGTTAAAAAAGTTGAAATGGAATTTTGGTTTAGGAGATGTACAAATCCAAAATGGGTCATCCCATATGTCATTTTGAATCCAAACATTATTTTAAAAACAATGGTTCAAGTAGAATTTTGATTTGAGGTCTTAAAATGGAGGTTGCTTTGTAATTTTTATTCTTGCATAATAAGGCAACTTGCAAATCTTCACATAAGGTAAAACCAAGGCATGTTTTTCACTCATTCCCTTTCAATATCTCACAAGGGGAGATTTTAAAGCCAAATTGAAAGTCTTAAGGCATGAGATATGAGATGTACAATGTACCACTTCATGAGAAATTCCTTAACTTTCTAGCTCATTCTAGAAGTTCCTAGACTATTCCATTGATTGTTATAAAAAGGATGAATCACCATGAGATCAAGGTTGGTGAAAGTTGCTGAGTTCATTGGAGAGAGTGAGAGAGAAAGTGACATTTCAAGATTCCTTCAAGATCAAGCAAGTTCCCATTTCTTCATCTACAAGCCTCATCCATCTCAATTCTTGCAAACAGAAAGGTGTCCACCATTAGAGGAGTATTTTGAAGCAAGTTCAAGTGCCAAATCGAGCTCTAACATCACTCACCATTGAAGCTTGACAGGTTGGTGGATCCTCCCATATCTCCTTAATTATGCATGCTTAGGTTAGATCTTTAGTATAGGATGGTTAAGCTAGATCAGAGGACCAATTCCATAGAGTTTCAGAGGATATTATGAAGATTGGTAACAGGTCACGATTTTTTCAAGATTCAATAGCAAGCTGTTTAATGTGCATTAATGGATATGGTATGGCATAGTGTGGTTAGGGCAACATGTAGAACACTTGCACATCATTAGATTGAAGCTCTATCGTGTTTGATCTCAGAGAATCATGGTGGAACCCTAACGTTCGTGTGTTCTGTTAGAGTGATATGAGGGGTTTCAGGGAAAACTATTGGTATAGTCGTGTTCATGGTGATCATTAGCACAAGTTTTCTCTTGGAAGTTTTGGATTTCATTGAGGGATCAGAGAGAACGAGTGGATTGAACTCTCATGCATGGAAGATAGACTGAAAACCCTAATTGTCATTTTGGGGAAGACGAGTGTATAGCCGTTGGATCATCCTGGGTCTCTTGACTTTGTAATTCCATCGCACGACCACGATTCAATTTCAAAACGGAGGGAAAGACTTAACGCCAAAACGCAGCGTTCCAATTAGTGAGGTGTTCTGGGCTGAATGCAGATTGCGCTATTCACACCCCACTCAGAGGCCCAATCCAGAAATGAACGTGAAAAGCATGCTATTTACACCGTATCCTTTCCAATATTCTGGTGATTTTTCTTTTAATTTTCTGACGCGCATGGGCTTAACCAAGTTGATATTCGCACCACCCTTTCTTGGCCCACCATCATAATCAACTGGGCGCCCCTTCTAATGACACCCCCATCCCCTTTAATTCATTTTTTCTTATTTTTAATTTCTTTTAATTTTCTTGCATATTAAAAATCCATATAAAATTGAAAAATGATTATTTTTTACTCCTTGTTTTTTTCACATATTCATAATTCTGTCTAGAAAAATGTAAATAAATAAAATTCCATTTTATTTTCCTTTTAATATTTTTAGCATATTATTCTTGTAGATAGTCTTTTTAATTGATTTTAGTTAATACTTGATTTTGTATAATTTCTTTTAGGGCTTTCCCTTGGGATTTTTGAGCCATTATTTTTGGCATAGTTAGGTATTGAACCACAGATCATATAGGATTTAATTCACAATTTGTAGATTGAAATTTGATTAGTTTGTTAAGCATAGACTTAGTGTACTCAAATTAGGGTTTTAGGTTGTATAAGTAGATTTGAGAAATTCTGTTTTGGGGTTTATAGGCCAAATTAGTGTATGGGGAATATATGGGTTAGGGGTAAGTATGTATAGAATCCCCTAGAATTTTCCTAGAATATTATATAGTATTTTAGTATTTTTAATTGATTTTTGAATGTATGGTTAGTATGTGTGTTGCTTAAAGGCATAGTTTGTATTGTTGTGCTTGTTTTTCTTCTCCTTTGAGTGTGTGAGCCTTGAAGATTGAGTTGAAGACCTTGTGGATCATCATTGAAGCTTTGAAGACCTTGCAGTGGAGTTTAGTTAGCTTTTGTTTGTTCTGTTTATAGGATCATAAGTGCATAGGTAGAGCTTTAGATAGAATACTTCCATTCAATAAACAAGGAGTGTCTTGTTCACCTCCTTCCTTCTCTATGACATAAAGTCCCTTAAGAGTATTCACCTCTCTCCTTTGGAGGGATTAGTGACCTTGCCATATGAGGTAGAACTTTGAGAGAGCCCTTCCATTTGATGTTAAGTCCTCAATGGCATCCTTTGGAAGTCAGTGAGCACTTTAACATCCTCACCTCATCTTGTGGACTGAATCTTGCTTGTTGAAGCATTTGGGTTGTTGAAGATAGCAATGGAAAGTATTGAAGACTTGATTGAAGATCTAAAAGTCATTGAAGATAGAAGCTGAAGCTTTGAAGAGGATGATTCCTTGAAGACTGTTGAAGTCTGAAGACTTTGTGAAGATCAAGTTGATACTTGAAGATCCCTGAAGATAGTGAAGCCTGAAGGTGGAGTTGATCAAAGAAGCTGAAGCTTAAGGGAGAAGATGAGTTGATACTCATGTTGTAGGGTTGATACCTGGAAAGCAGTTGATGATTGAAGTCTGAAGACTGGGTAGCTGCTGGAGGAGCTGAAGCTTTCTTCTGTTTTTCTTTTCTGTATTGTGTGTTTTGTTTGATTTGTCTGTTGCATTAGATTAAGTCCATCTAGAATAAGTTCAATCTAGGAGCATGGTTGCATTAGAGGTTGAGCTGCTCCCTCTGCTTGTATTGTTATTGCGTGGCTTTGCTTGCGGGTATTCGGTAGAGCCCAACTCCCTTGCCCATGTGGTTTGTTTGCCTGATGGCATTTCATTTCTTTTATCTGTATGATTGCAGTTTACTGTTTATTGCTTGATAGCATGTTGTTTATTTTTCAGTATGATTACTGTTATTTCATGACTGGCTTGAGGTCGAGATGAGCTTGTGGAGGCTGAAGCCCCACACACATTTCCTCCCTTACTTGCATTGCATGCATTTTACTGTTAAGCTGATGCTTTGTCTGTTTTGGTGTATCATTGACATGATCCCTTAGGACTCTCATTTCCTTTGATAAGGATTTGATGATAGACTTTTAGGTTGAAACCTATGCATGACAACATCTAGGAGTTCCCTGTTCAAACCTCAACCATAGGATGAATCCATGGCATGATAACAGTAGGACTTGATAGTCTCCCTCCTAGTTGAGCATGTTCTCTTCTCATCTCAAAACAGTTTAAGATACAGTAATCATGAATGATTTCTTTCGTACGTTACGAGCCTTAAGCTATCTGAGAAAGGATTGTGGGAGAGATTCTTTTCCATAGTCTGGATGTTTAGTATGGTACCCTTCGGGTGACATGCGACGCATTCACTCTCAGGTCATAGTCTCTAGTGCGATTGAAATCGCAAACACAATAAAAAACACTTCTTTCGTAAAAACAGGAAATAAACCGTAGTTTCCCGAACTACGTGAGCTCTGATCTCTCATGCCTGTTGAGAGTACGTAAGCACAAGACGGCGATGTCTTGGCGAGCTACCTTCCCCCATAATCCTTCGTAGGCCGAACTACGTTGACTCTGATTTCTCATTCTCTGATGAGAATACGTAGGCATAAAGTGCGACGCTTTGCCGAGTCATTTTTCTTTTCTTTTTTCTTTTTTCAGTCAGCCTTGATAGGTAGATAGATTATAACCAACCCGTCCAAGTAAACAAACAAGCGTGGATCCCGTCGAGTACGACGGACGTGAGGGGTGCTAATACCTTCCCCTTGCGTAACCGACTCCCGAACCCAGACAATGGTTGCGATGACCTTGTCTTACCCTTTTTCGTCAGGTTTTTACGATCGTTTCCTTTCCCGCTCTGAGGGATAAATAACGAAAGGTGGCGACTCTTCTGTCATGCCGACACCTTATTTTCGCGCAAGCGACAAAACCTAAAATTAAAATATATATATATATATATATATATATATATATATATATATATATATATATATATATATATATATATATATATATATATATATATATATATATATATATATATATATATATATATATATATATATATATATATATATATATATATATATATATATATATATATATATATATATATATATATATATATATATATATATATATATATATATATATATATATATATATATATATATATATATATATATATATATATATATATATATATATATATATATATATATATATATATATATATTTATATATAAAAGAGTGAATCTGATGATTATACATAAGAAATTGATATATTTTAAACGAATAAATACAATTACATTGATATTATAACTTTTTCTAAAATAAAATTTGAAAAAAAGTGAATCTTGACACAAGTTAAATGAATAAATACAATGACATTTTTATAATAAATTCATTTTATTTTCCCATGTACACTATTATACTTTTTTAATTTTTCAAAAATAAATTCTTAAGAGGGTAGGATTTAGAAAGAAAATTGAAATAAACAGAACTATTTTAAAAAATTAAAAAATTAAATTGAACTATTTTAATTGTTTTATAATTGAAATGAATTTAATTATTAAATTGGGGTTCTAAATTTTGCACTGAGCGAACTTTTAGTAAACATTTTTCTTAAACCGAATTGCTATACTTTTTTATTAAAGAAAAAACATTTTGACTATTTTTTAATCTTTTTATAAGCATTTTAAATTATCTTTTTAATTTATTTATTTTCATATAATTTTTTCACATTATATTTGATAATATAAAGTTGTATAAGTTCATCTTTTGAAAGAAAAAAATTAGTTGAGCAATATATTGAAACCTCGTGATTTGTTACAATAAAGTTTGAAGTTACTAGGTTCTACCTAAATTTTAAGATTTGTATATAATCTTTTGATTATATATGACCAAAATTCTAAGTTTTGTGAATTTACATTGTAAACCAACTTATCATGAGTTTATTTCATTTTCCTTATGTTTTATAACATGGTAGTCAACAAAATTACACGTGTCACAAAATTTAGAAAAATATTTTATATTTTTATTTTGACACTTTTTGAATTAATGTTTGTGTGAAATTCCTACAACAAGTATCAAATCATTAAAAAAAAGTTTTTTTTTAATGTTATTTTTATTTGACTCATTTTATACATTTTTTAGATAAAAATCAAACAAATCTAAAAGTTTTAAAGATGTTTCAGAACAAATGTTGATCAATAACAAATGAAAGACATTAAATTTATTAATTTTATTTTAAAAAAAAGAAGAGAAAATTGATGAAAGAAATGAAACAAATACTAGACAATATTCACTATTTAAAAAATTAGTTGCTTAAAAGATTATGATTTCACAATAATGTTTTAGTTTAAAAAAATATATTTTTTTATTAATGGAGGTGTCGATGCTTTAAAACCATCCCTAGGTGATTGAAACTAAATTACCTTGAAATTTACAAGTTTAAACTTTTACCACTAAATACAATAGAGGTTAGACTTTGTCATGACATTGTATTTTTAACAAATATATACTATCCATTCTTAAATGAGATTCATGACTAAAAAAATCATATTTGATACATGATGAATGAATTAGTTTACATGAATTAGTTATTCATGATTCTAAAAGTCTTTTAATAGTGAAGAATGCTGGAGACTGAATTTTCTAACTTGATATATTGACAATGGCATGTTTATATTGGTGTTGTTGATGTAAATGAAATGAATGATTCTATTAGTCACATTTAATACATAATATTAAAAAAATTGTATATGATTTATCTAATATTTAAAATTGTTTTTTTTTTTAAATTTAAACTTTTTTATTGGTTTATTGAATTTAAACCTAATCATATATAAACTATTTTGTTATCGCTTCGTATATTGAATTTTTAGCACAAATGTTTTTTTAAAAAAATAATAGATGAAATCCAAAATTATATTTTTTTTCTCAAGAATAATGAAATTTGATATTTGGTACCAACAATACTTTTTTTTATTTTAAATTCTTAAATTCGATTACAAGCATATTGAAATTTTAGATTACATGTTCATAAATTTCCATACAACTTTTAAAATTTAAAATATCAACACTATCAGGGTAAATTAATTGAACATATAAATATAAATGTTATTAAGGAAGTAATAAAAATTAAATTCTTTTATTTACAAATATAGTAGCAAAAAATAAAATATAAAAAAAGGAGTAGTTGAAAAAGAATTTGAGGTAATATCTGTTAAATGTTTGTTTTTCTGTCCCTAATATTTTTTAAAGCTGAGAAAAACAAGAATGTTTAAATTGTTTTTCATTTTGTTTTTTCAATATTCTCAAGCACCTATTGTATGGCCATGAAAATTAAAGAGAATATGGATATAAAGTTATACATAAAATTTATACTAATCTAGTTTTCCTACGAGAAAGAATGGTCTGCCTAGGTAACTTTGGTGCCTTTAGTTTAATAATAAGACATATGCATTTTTATTAAATAATATATTAGAGAGAGACATTGAATTCTAATTTTCCCTATACTTGAGAGATTTCCACTACAATCACATCTTAATTACAAACAACAATTAAGACAATTTAGTTTTAGATTTTTTTGTCTAACACTAGAGGACTTTCTTACCTTTCAGTCTGTAGAAACTCCCTTACCTTAAATCTTTAAGTTCTTTCTTGTCTCACACTAGAGAACTTGCTTATCTCATCCTTGAGAAGATGGAATATTACAACAAAAAGTATTATTTACAACAATTCACACAAAGTGGTAAACTCAATACAAATTGGTTACAAGTGAAACTTTACTAATAAAGAATAATAAATAATAAATAATTTTTGTATAAGTGTTTCTTTACTAATTTGGAAGTGATTTTCAAGGCTTACAAAATCTTTAAAATGTTGTTGTACTTATTTAAAAATAGTATACTATTAGGTGACCTTTAACATTTGAATTTGATTTCATTATATTGGCAATGGAAATCTAATTTTCTAATCATATTTAGTTGCAAATCATATGTTCATTGGAAATGGAGATGTTGGAGTTGTAATATAAAAATAACTATTTTTCTAATGAGTTCCCAAAAAAAATCATATGTATTTGAGTTATAAAATTGTGTATAAGACTAGACTGAAACATTAATTTTACTGCTTTTTAAAAAAATAAAACATATAAAAAGAGTGAACCTCATAATTATACATAAGAAGTATATATATTTTAAATGAATAAATACAATTACATTGATATTACAACTTTTTCTAAAATAAAATCTGAAAATAAGTGAAACTTAACATGATTTAAATGAGTAAATACAATGATATTGTTATAATAAATCCAATTTATCTCCACAATAACACTATTACACTTTTTCAGTTTTTCAAAAATAAATTCTTAAAAGGATATAATTTAGAGAGAAAATTGAAATAAACAAAATTATTTTAGAAAATTAAAAAAATGAACTTAACTAATTTAATTATTTTAGAAATCGAGAGAATATGTAGTTTTTATTTAAAAGTAAAAATAAAAAATGACGTCCTTTGACATTATACTTCGAATTTTTGTTGGGTGAAGTAAAAGTTTTGTTATATAATATATTATTTATAGTAGTGAGTAGAACAATTACAAAGTTAATATGAATTAAATCAACAACTTTAATCACATTATCGTAATAAATATATGATCTATTAGATTCACCTCGTTTATAACATATTAAAGATTTATGAACAATATATTTAACATAACTGTTATGTAATTTTGTTGCTGTAAATATTTGAGATATGACTTTGTTTTCTAATGTATATATTCAAATTAAATTAATAAATTTAATGAGTTCCGAACATATAACAAGAGCGAACCTATAAATTATAGGTAAGAAGTAGATATATTTTAAATGAGTAAATACGATGGCATTGTTATTATAAATTCATTTAATTTCACCAAGCACACTATTATACTTTTTCAACTTTTCAAAAATAGATTCTTAAATGGATATGATTTAGAGAGAAAATTTAAATAAACAGGATTATTTTAGAAAACTAAAAAATTTAAATGAATTATTTTAATTATTTTAGAAATCGAAAGAATATGTGGTATTTATTTAAATCAAAAAATAAAACATGGCGTCCCTTGACATTATACCTCAAATTTTTTTGAGTGAAGTAGAAATTTTGTCAAATATTATATTATTTTTAGTAGTGAATCGAACAATTACAAAATTAATATGAACTAAATCAACAATTTTTATGACATTATCATCATAAATTTACATGCAAATAAATTCACCTCGTTTATAAAGCATTAAAGATTTAATAATTAAATTACTTAACATACCGTTACGTGATTTTGTTGTTGTAAATATTTGAGTCAAACTTTGTTTTAAGGTATATGTCCAAATAAGATTAATAAATTTAACGGTTTCCCCAACAAAATAATTTTACCGATTTTATTTAAACTAAAAAATATAAAAAGAGCGAATCTTATTTTTTTACATAAGAAGTAGATATATTTTAAATGAATAAATAAAATTACATTGATATCATAACTTTTTCTAAAATAAAATTTAAAAAGAAGTGAACCTTGACATGAGTTAAATGAGTATATACAATGATATTGTTATAATAAATCCATTTTATTTGCCCAGGCACACTATTACACTTTTTCAATTTTTAAAAAATAATTTCTTAAAAGGACATGATTTAGAGATAAAATTTAAATAAAGAGAATTATTTTAGAAAATTAAAAAATCAAACTTAACTATTTTAATTATTTTAGAAATCGAGAGAATATGTGGTATTTATTTAAAACTAAAAATAAAATATGACGCCCCTTGATACTATCGATAGAATTTTTGTTGGGTGAAGTAGAAGTAGTCATAATAAATATATGTTCCATTAGATTCACCTTGTTTATAACATCTTAAAGATTTAATGATCAACTTATTTAACATAACCGTTAGGTAATTTTATTGTTGTAAATATTTGAGTCACAACTTTGTTTTAACGACTTTGTTTTAAGATATATATATATATATATATATATATATATATATATATATATATATATATATATATATATATATATATATATATATATATATATATATATATATCCAAATTAGATTAATAAATTTAATGACTTCCTCAATACAAATATCTTATGTCTTTGAGTTATAAAAATGTGTTTAAGACTCGAATGAAACATTTACATAAGAACTAGATATATTTTAAATGAATAAATACAACTACATTGATTTTACAATTTTTTCAAACACAAAATCTTAAAATAAGTGAACCCTGACATGAGTTAAATTAGTAAATATGATGACATTGTTATTATAAATCGATTTTATTTCCTCAAGCACACTATTACATTTTTTTTCATTTTTCAAAAATAAATCTTTAAAAGGATATAATTTAGAGAGAAGATTTAAATCAACAGAATTATTTTAGAAAGTTAAAAAATTGAACTGAACTATTTTATATATTTAGAAATCAAGAAATAATATGGTATTTATTTAAAACTAAAAATTAAACATAACGCACATTGACATTATACCTCGATTTTTTGTTGGGTGAAGGAGAAATTTTGTCATATAATGTATTATTTGTAGCAGTGATCCAAATAATTATATTGTTAATATAAATTAAATCAACAATTTCAATGACCTTATCCTAATAAATATATGTTCATATAGATTCACCTCGTTTATAAGATATTAAAGATTTAATGAACAAATTAGTTAACATAAACCTAAAATAAAATATATAAAAAGAGTGAATCTGATGATTATACATAAGAAATTGATATATTTTAAACGAATAAATACAATTACATTGATATTCTAACTTTTTCTAAAATAAAATTTGAAAAAAAGTGAATCTTGACACAAGTTAAATGAATAAATACAATGAAAATTTTATAATAAATTCATTTTATTTCCCCTTGTACACTATTATACTTTTTTAATTTTTCAAAAATAAATTCTTAAGAGGGTAGGATTAAAAAGAAAATTGAAATAAACAGAACTATTTTAAAAAATTAAAAAATTAAATTGAACTATTTTAATTGTTTTATAATTGAAATGAATTTAATTATTAAATTGGGGTTCTAAATTTTGCACTGAGCGAACTTTTAGTAAACATTTTTCTTAAACCGAATTGCTATACTTTTTATTAAAGAAAAAACATTTTGACTATTTTTTAATCTTTTTATAAGCATTTTAAATTATCTTTTTAATTTATTTATTTTCATATAATTTTTTCACATTATATTTGATAATATAAAGTTGTATAAGTTCATCTTTTGAAAGAAAAAAATTAGTTGAGCAATATATTGAAACCTCGTGATTTGTTACAATAAAGTTTGAAGTTACTAGGTTCTACCTAAATTTTAAGATTTGTATATAAGCTTTTGATTATATATGACCAAAATTCTAAGTTTTGTGAATTTACATTGTAAACCAACTTATCATGAGTTTATTTCATTTTCCTTATGTTTTATAACATGGTAGTCAACAAAATTACACGTGTCACAAAATTTAGAAAAATATTTTATATTTTTATTTTGACACTTTTTGAATTAATGTTTGTGTGAAATTCCTTCAACAATTTTCAAATCATTAAAAAAAAAGTTTTTTTTTTAATTTTATTTTTACTTTGACTCATTTTATACATTTTTTAGATAAAAATCAAACAAATCTAAAAGTTTTAAAGATGTTTCAGAACAAATGTTGATCAATAACAAATGAAAGACATTAAATTTATTAATTTTATTTTTTTTTTAAAAAAAAAAAGAGAAAATTGATGAAAGAAATGAAACAAATATTAGACAATATTCACTATTTAAATAATTAGTTGCTTAAAAGATTATGATTTCACAATAATGTTTTAGTTTTAAAAAATATTTTTTTTTATTAATGGAGGTGTCGATGCTTTAAAACCATCCCTAAGAGATTGAAACTAAATTACCTTAAATTTACAAGGTTAAACTTTTACCACTAAAGTATTTCCTCAAGTGTCATAAATACATAATGCACAAATACAATAGAGGTTAGAGTTTGTCATGACATTGTATTTTTAACAAATATATACTATCCATTCTTAAATGAGATTCATGACTAAAAAAATCATATTTGTTACATGATGAATGAAATAGTTTACATGAATTAGTTATTCATGATTCTAAAAGGCTTTTAATAGTGAAGAATGCTGGAGACTGAATTTTCTAACTTGATATATTGACAATGGCATGTTTATATTGGTGTTGTTGATGTAAATGAAATGAATGATTCTATTAGTCACATTTAATACATAATATTAAAAAAGTTGTATATGATTTATCTAATATTTAAAATTGTTTTTTTTTTAATTTAAACTTTTTGATTAGTTTATTGAATTTAAACATAATCATATATAAACTATTTTTGTATCGCTTCGTATATTGAATTTTTATCACAAATTTAAAAAAATATATAATAGATGAAATCCAAAATTATATTATATTTCTCAAGAATAATGAAATTTGATATTTGGTACCAACAATACTTTTTTATTTTAAATTCTTAAATTTGATTACAAGCATATTGAAATTTTAGATTACATGTTCATAAATTTTCATACAACTTTTAAAATTTAAAATATCAACACTATTAGGGTAAAATAATTGAACATATAAATATAAATGTTATTAAGGAAGTAATAAAAATTAAATTCTTTTATTTACAAATATAATAGCAAAAAATAAAATTTTAAAATAAAATATAAAAAAAGGAGTAGTATGAAAAAGAATTTGAGGTAATATCTGTTAAATGTTTGTTTTTCTGTCCCTAATATTTTTTAAAGCTGAGAAAAAAAAAAGAATGTTTAAATTGTTTTTAATTTAGTTTTTTCAATATTCTCAAGCACCTATTGTATGGCCATGAAAATTAAAGAGAATATGGATATAAAGTTAAACATAAAATTTATACTAATCTAGTTTTCCTATGAGAAAGAATGGTCTGCCTAGGTAACTTTGGTGCCTTTAGTTTAATAATAAGACATATGCATTTGTATAAAATAATTTATTTTAGTGAGAGATTCTAATATATTAGAGAGAGACATTGAATTCTAATTTGCCTTATACTTGAGAGATTTCCACTACAATCACATCTTAATTACAAACAACAATTAAGACAATTTAGTCTTAGATTTTTTTTGTCTAACACTAGAGGACTTTCTTACCTTTTAGTTTGTAGAAACCCCCTTACCTTAAATCTTTTAGTTCTTTCTTGTCTCACACTAGAGAACTTGCTTATCTCATGCTTGAGAAGATGGAAAATTACAACAAATGTATTATTTACAACAATTCACACAAAGTGGTAAACTCAAAACAAATTGGTTACAAGTGAAACTTTACTAATAAAGAATAATAAATAATAAATAATTTTTGTATAAGTGTTTCTTTTCTAATTTGGAAGTGATTTTCAAGGCTTACAAATGTTGGTGCAAAGATAGAATAAATGATGAAATAGGGAAATATTCTATTAAAGAGAATGACGGATACAAAACATGATATTTGGTTACAATGATTGTCACCCTATTTATAAGCTAAAACTAGGGTTACTAGAATAAGATAAATACTAAAATACCATCTAACAAACTTATGGGCTTAAGAAAGTAATATAATAAAATATGAATTATTACTAATACCATCCCTTAATTCATATTCCATCAAAACTTGTAACACCAATTCCATCCCTTAATCTGAGAAATTGATCAGTCTTGATAGCTTTCGTCAGAACATCTGCCAACTGCTTCTGAGTGCTGCAGTGTACAACTTCTAACACTCCACTCTGAACTTGATGTCTCAGAAAATGATACTTGGTATCAATATGCTTGCTTCTCCCATGCAGCACTGGGTTTCTGGCAAGGTTGATTGCAGACTTGTTGTCAATCATCAACTTTAGAGGTTTGCTTACTTTAATCTTCAGATCCTGCAACAGATTCAGAATCCACACAGCTTGGCATGCAGTAACAGCACCTGCAATGTATTCAGCTTCACAGGTTGACAACACCACAACAGGTTGCTTCTTGGAACACCAAGAAATAGAACCTCCCAGAAATTTGAACAAGTACCCAGATGTACTTCTTCTGTCAACTCTGTCTCCACACCAATCAGAGTCTGAATAACTCAGAAGTTCTGACTCATTATTTCCTCCAGAGGGAAATAACACTCCATACTTCAGAGTTCCTTTGATATACCTCAGAATCCTGACAGCAGCTTGATAATGGGACCACTTAGGTTTACTCATGAACCTACTAACCATCCCAACTGAGTAGCAAATATCAGGTCTGGTATTGCACAGATACCTCAGAGAACCAACCAACTGTTTGAAGGTTGTAGCATCCACATCCTTTCCTTCAGAGTCTGAATCCAGTTTCTGATTTGTATCAGAAGGTGTGACAGCCATCTTACAATTCTTCAGATCAAATCTCTTCAGAAGTTCTAATTCATACTTGAGTTGATGCAAAATGATACCTTTCTCAGAATATCTGAACTCCATCCCTAGAAAGTATGTCATTTTGCCTAGATCAGTCATTTCAAATTCATTCATCAGAACTTTCTTGAACTTGGCTATCTCCTGTTCAGAACTTCCAGTCAGCAGTATATCATCAACATATAAACATACCAGAGTCATATTGCCTTCAGAAGTATGCTGAACATAGACACCGTACTCCATCTCACATTTCTGAAAGCCTTGCTTCTTGAAAAATGAATCAATCTTCTGATTCCAAGCTCTGGGCGCTTGTTTCAATCCATATAGAGCTTTGTATAATCTGTACACCATCCCTTCCTGATTCTTTTTCACAAATCCAGGAGGTTGTGACACGTAAACTTCTTCTTCTAATGGACCATTCAGAAATGCAAATTTTACATCTAAATGCATCAGAGGCCAATTCCTGTTAGCAGCTATTGCAATCACCATTCTGATTGTTTCATGTCTTGCTACAGGTGCAAACACTTCAGAATAATCCAGCCCAGGTTTCTGTAGAAATCCTCTGGCTACCAACCTTGCTTTATGTTTGCCAATTGAACCATCTGGCTTTAACTTCTGCTTGAAAACCCATCTGACGTTGATGGCTTTCTTGTCTTTTGGAAGTTCTGTCAGCTTCCAAGTCTTGTTTCTCTCTATAGCATCAAGTTCTTCTTTCATGGCCTTTAGCCAAAGATTCTGCTTAAGAGCCTCTTCTGTACTTATGGGTTCAGAGTCTACCATCATGGCACACTGAATAACTTCTCCTTCAGAGTCTACTTCAGTGTCTTGCAGCATGTCAAATTCTGCAAATCTTCTGGGAACGCTTCTGATTCTTTGTGGTCTCTGAACTTGTTCAGAGTCTTGAGCTTCAGATGATTGACTTTCTCCAGAGCTTTGACCAACTTCAGGATCTGGCATATTTCCAGAGTCTTGAACTTCAGAATTTCTAGCTTCAGAGGCTTGACTTCCTCCAGAGCCTTGGCCATCTTCAGAGTCTGAATTTCCACCAGAATCTGGATTACCATCAGAGTCTGGATCATCAGAGTCACCTTCATCTTCTGAGTCTTCTACAGAGTCAGAATCACTATCAGAGTCAGAATCAACGTCAGAATTTATTCCAACTTCAGAAATTCTTAACTCTGACCTTTCTTCAGAAGTTCTAACATCAGAATCAGATTGAGACTTATCCCAATTCCAAACTTCTGATTCCTTCACAATCACATCTCTGCTGAATTCAATTTTGTTGGTTTCTGGACAATAGAGCTTGTATGCACCTGTATTGTGGTACCCTATCAGAATCATCACTTTGCTTCTATCATCCAGCTTCTGTCTTCTGGCTTCTGGAACATGTTTATAGCAAACAGAACCAAACACCTTCAGATGACTAACACTTTGCTTGTCTCCAGTCCACTTCTGCATAGGAACTATTTCCTTCAACTTCTTCGTAGGACATCTGTTGAGTACATACGTTGCAATGGCAACAGCTTCTCCCCAAAGCTTCTGAGGAAGCTTCTTCTCCTTTAGCATGCTTCTCACCATGTCAAGCAAAGTACGGTTTCTTCTTTCAGCAAGACCATTGTGTTGAGGGGTATAAGGAGCAGTAACCTCATGCTCAATTCCATTCTCCTCACAGAACTTCTGGAACTCTTTGGAGTTATACTCACCTCCACCATCAGTTCTAAGAATCTTCAACTTCTGACCACTCTGATTCTTAGCCTTCATTCTGAACTTCTTGAATTCATCAAACACCTCGTGTTTGAACTTAATAAGGGATACCCATGTCATTCTTGTGAATTCATCAACAAATAACACAAAGTATTTATTCCCTCCAATTGATGCTACTGGAAATGGACCACACACATCAGAGTGTACAACTCCCAAGGCATGTTTTGCTCTTGGAGCAACTTCTGATGCAAATGGCAATCTTGGTTATTTTCCTTCCATGCAAACTTTGCATGACTTTTCAGGCTTCTTAATTGCAGGAATTCCATGTACCAATTTCTTTGAATTCAGATGTTGTAAGCTTCTGAAATTCAAATGACCAAATCTTCTGTGCCACAGCTCACTCTCCTTCTCAGTACTTGTTGCACTAAGACACTCTGAGTCTGCAGTTCTGACATTCACCTTGAATGTTCTATTCCTTCCCTGTTCTGACTCCATAATCAACTTCTGATTGCAGTCATACAGCTTCAGAAGATTATCCTTCATGGTAACTGAAAAACCTTTCTCAATTAATTGTCCCACACTCATCAGATTGCTTCTAATGCCAGGTACATACCACACATTCTGAATCAATGCTATTTTCCCATTGTTCAGAGTCACTCTGACATTTCCCATACCTTCTGCATTAAGATATTTGTCATCAGCACATCTGATCTTTGTCCTCTTTTCAGAGTCAAAGTCAACCAGCCATTTCTTGTTTCCAGTAAGATGATTTGAACAACCAGTGTCCATATACCACCAGTCTGTCAGATCCACATTATCAGATTCAGAGGCCATCAACAGCACAGATTCGTCATCAGAGCCTCTGGCTATATTTGCTTCTTCTGATTTCTTCTCCTTGTTTGACCAACAATCTCTAGCAAAATGGCCAAACTTCTTACAACAGTAACATTGTATTTTTCTTTTGTCATACTTCTCTTTCCCCTCTGAGCATTCTTTTGTCTATCAGAGGTTGAGTTTTCTGACTTCTGACCACCATCAGATCTTCTCTTGGCTTCTGACTGCTTCTGATACCTCCTATCAGAAGTTGCTTTCAGAGCCTGCTGCTCTACTTCCCTTTCAGAAGTTCTTTCAGTCAAACGCAACTCTTGCGCTTCTAAACTGCTCTGCAGCTCTTCTATTCTCATGGTACTCAGATCTTTGGAATGTTCTATTGCTACCACAATGTAATCAAATTGAGAGGTAAGGGATCTCAATACCTTCTCCATGATTGTTTCTTCAGAAAGAGTTTCTCCACATGCCTTCATCTCATTAGTGATCAGAATCACTCTGGAGATGTATTCAGAAACTTTCTCATTATTCTTCATGTTGAGATTCTCATATTGCTTTCTCAAGGACTGAAGCTTCACCTTCTTCACTGATGCGTCACCACCATAACATCTCACCAGAGTGTCCCATGCAGCCTTTGCTGTTGTAGAGTCTGCAATCTTCTCAAACACGTTTACATCCACACATTGATGAATGAAGAACAATGCTTTCTGATCCTTCTTCCTTACTTCCTTCTGCGTGTTTTTCTGTTCATCAGTTGCATCTGCTGCTACTGGAACATAACCATCAGTGACAAGATCTAGAACATCTTGAGCACCAAATAGTACACGCATTTGGATCATCCAACGATTCCAATTTTTACCGTCAAATACTGGAAGTTTGGTGTTCATGTTGCCGTTTCTGTTCATCTTCTACTTTGCACAATACACTCAGAGTTTTCTCACACAGTGTTTCCCAATCCACAGAATTAAAAATTCTGATCAGATTTTGTTCAAGATTCAACAAGAATCTGAGAAACAAAATCAAACACACAAGACCTCACGTTCACTCGTGTTTCCCGTGTTTCCCAATGAATCTGAACCGGAGCTCTAGATACCAATTTGTTGGTGCAAAGATAGAATAAATGATGAAATAGGGAAATATTCTATTAAAGAGAATGACGGCTACAAAACATGATATTTGGTTACAATGATTGTCACCCTATTTATAAGCTAAAACTAGGGTTACTAGAATAAGATAAATACTAAAATACCCTCTAACAAACTTATGGGCTTAAGAAAGTAATATAATAAAATATGAATTATTACTAATAACAAAATCTTTAAAATGTTGTTGTAATTATTTAAAAATAGTATACTATTAGGTGACCTTTAACATTTGAATTTGATTTCATTATATTGGCAATGGAAATCTAATTTTCTAATCATATTTAGTTGCAAATCATATGTTCATTGGAAATGGAGATGTTGGAGTTGTAATATAAAAATACCTATTTTTTTAATGAGTTCCCAAAAAAAATCATATGTATTTGAGTTATAAAATTGTGTATAAGACTAGAATGAAACATTAATTTTACTGCTTTTTAAAAAAATAAAACATATAAAAAGAGTGAACCTCATAATTATACATAAGAAGTATATATATTTTAAATGAATAAATACAATTACATTGATATTACAACTTTTTCTAAAATAAAATCTGAAAATAAGTGGAACTTAACCTGATTTAAATGAGTAAATGCAATAATATTGTTATAATAAATCCAATTTATCTCCACAATAACACTATTACACTTTTTCAGTTTTTCAAAAATAAATTCTTAAAAGGATATAATTTAGAGAGAAAATTGAAATAAACAGAATTATTTTAGAAAATTAAAAAAATGAACTGAACAAATTTAATTATTTTAGAAATCGAGAGAATATGTGGTTTTTATTTAAAACTAAAAATAAAAAATGACGTCCTTTGACATTATACTTCGAATTTTTGTTGGGTGAAGTGAAAGTTTTGTTATATAATATTTTATTTATAGTAGTGAGTAGAACAATTACAAAGTTAATATGAATTAAATCAACAACTTTAAGCACATTATCGTAATAAATATATGATCTATTAGATTCACCTCGTTTATAACATATTAAAGATTTATGAACAATATATTTAACATAATTGTTATGTAATTTTGTTGCTGTAAATATTTGAGTTATGACTTTGTTTTCTAATGTATATATTCAAATTAGATTAATAAATTTAATGAGTTCCGAACATATAACAAGAGCGAACCTATAAATTATACTTAAGAAGTAGATATATTTTAAATGAGTAAATACGATGGCATTGTTATTATAAATTCATTTAATTTCACCAAGCACACTATTATACTTTTTAACTTTTCAAAAATAAATTCTTAAATGGATATGATTTAGAGAGAAATTTTAAATAAACAAAATTATTTAAGAAAACTAAAAAATTTAACTGAACTATTTTAATTATTTTAGAAATCGAAAGAATATGTGGTATTTATTTAAAACAAAAAATAAAACATGGCGTCCCTTGACATTATACCTCGAATTTTTTTGAGTGAAGTAGAAATTTTGTCATATATTATATTATTTTTAGTAGTGAATCGAACAATTAAAAAATTAATATGAATTAAATCAACAATTTTTATGACATTATCATAATAAATTTACATCCAATTAAATTCCCCTTGTTTATAACACATTAAAGATTTAATGATTAAATTACTTAACATACCGTTACGTGATTTTGTTGTTGTAAATATTTGAGTCAAACTTTTTTTTAAGGTATATGTCCAAATAAGATTAATAAATTTAACGGTTTCCCCAACAAAATAATTTTACCGATTTTATTTAAAATAAAAAATATAAAAAGTGCGAATCTTATTTTTTTACATAAGAAGTAGATATATTTTAAATGAATAAATAAAATTACATTGATATCATAACTTTTTCTAAAATAAAATTTAAAAAGAAGTGAACCTTGACATGAGTTAAATGAGTATATACAATGACATTGTTATAATAAATGCATTTTATTTGCCCAAGCACACTATTACACTTTTTCAATTTTTTAAAAATAATTTCTTAAAAGGATATGATTTAGAGAGAAAATTGAAATAAAGAGAATTATTTTAGAAAATTAAAAAATCAAACTTAACTATTTTAATTATTTTAGAAATCGAGAGAATATGTGGTATTTATTTAAAACTAAAAATAAAATATGACGCCCCTTGAGTCACGACTTTGTTTTAAGATATATATATATATATATATATATATATATATATATATATATATATATATATATATATATATATATATATATATATATATATATATATATATATATATATATATATATATATATATATATATATATATATATATATATATATATATATATATATATATATATATATATATATATATCCAAATTAGATTAATAAATTTAATTACTTCCCCAATACAAATATCTTATGTCTTTGAGTTATAAAAATGTGTTTAAGACTCAAATGAAACATTTACATAAGAACTAGATATATTTTTAATGAATAAATACAACTACATTGATTTTACAAGTTTTTTCAAACACAAAATCTGAAAATAAGTGAACCTTGACATGAGTTAAATTAGTAAATATGATGACATTGTTATTATAAATCGATTTTATTTCCTCAAGCACACTATTACATTTTTTTTCATTTTTCAAAAATAAATCTTTAAAAGGATATAATTTAGAGAGAAGACTTAAATCAACATAATTATTTTAGAAAGTTAAAAATTTATTCTCGCCCTAACAATAGATTATAATTGGCCTTTGTTTCCACCGCCATGAAAATGGTAGGTCTTGTTATTGTTCCAACCTATCGTACCTCGAAAAAGCACGATCCTTCGTGAATGGTCGCGAAAAACAGAGTCGCCGCCGAATTTTATTTATTCCAAGATGGAATAGGAAAATATTGGTAAAACCTTTAGGGAAGGAACATGGTCATTGCAACCAAGTTCTAGGTTCGGGAGTCGGTTACATGAGGGAAAGGTATTAGCACTCACGTTCGTTGTACTCAACGAGAACCTCTTGATTCGATTCGTAAGAAATGTTAGCCTAGTTTGTTTGTTTTCTTCCAAAGGGATAAAGTGAAAATATAAAAGGGTTTAGATTGCTAAGGAGAAATGGGTGGTTTTAGATTAGGGTGCTCGCCAAGGATTGGGGCCCTTGTGCCTACGTATTTTCACTTGAAAGAAGTGAAGAATCAGAGCGTCTGTAGTTCGGACTATGGATGTTGGTTTGATTTTATCGAAAGATACTTAGCTATATTTGACAGAAAATATTTCTTTATCTAAACGGGTGAGGAGAGGACACTTGCATCATTTTGAATGGATTTCCATATATCAACATTCATGGGAAACACGCCACTTATATTGACTCAAGTAGGTTATGGACGAAGCAATATTTTGCGTCATTCTCAAGACACCATATCTCACGTTTATGAAAAAGTTTGACGGTTCGCACGGCGACAAGAAATTAGTGTTGCGGTGAGAATCGTGATACCAAGCTATTGATTAACTTGCATCTTAATTCTTAAAATTCACAACCGGACTTTGATTTATCCAAAGGAAAGGTTAAAGAAAGAAAAACAACAATGCGCTATGTAACAACAATGCTAAGAGATTCGGGGATCGGGGGTTGGTTATGCCTAGGGTAGGTATTTCACATCCTAAACATATGTAGTACTCTACAGGAACCTTTTGTTTGTTTGCATGTTAATACTTGCTAAATGTTTGATTATGGTTTGGGATTGGGTATAAGGTTAAGGGTGTAAGTAAATACCTAAGGATAGTTTCTGATTTTGCTCACAAAGATATCGCATCCTCTGCCTATGTATCCTAACTAGGATAGAATCAGAGCAATCGTAGTTCACCTCACTAGGGATGAAGAACACTTGATTATGATCAAGGTTCAAAGGGGAACAAACATCACAATGCTTGTGTAGAGTTTATCCAAACTCTCTAGATCTAAATTGTACACTCAAGAAAGGGGAGTAAGAAATCATCTCCTTGATTCTTACATAGAGTTAACAAACTCTATCTAGTTCTACGTTGTAAGACCAATTGGTACTAACCAAAAGGAAGGAGGGGGAAGTGCTCATCAAGATATCGCATCTTGTGCCTACGTATTCTTATTAACAAATAAGAAATCAGAGCGTCTATAGTTCGGACTAAACCGAAGAACGAGGATCAATTGGTTCTTTCCAGACCAAAAGAGGGAAGAAGGTTCTACCCAGACCTATGAGTTTAAGTCCAATTGGTTCTATCCAGAACAAAAGGAAGGAAAAGGGAAGGTTCTATCCAGACCTATGAGGTTAATGAGCTATCTATGACCCAAAGGTCAATAGAGAGACTTTCCTTTGGAAGGAAAAAGATGAGGCAACTTGGATGAGAACTAAAGAGTTCCATCACTTGGGGAAATAAACTTAACAAATCTATAATCATTCAATCATAATGAATACAAGAGATATGGTTACAACCAAGAATAAGCAAGCATATTACAATAAGAAAGGTTTCCAATCAAAATGAATGGTTGCAACCAAAACAAACTTTAAGATATTACAATATCAAGCAATGATTTCAATTAAGATAAATGGTTATGACCAAAACAAACATCAAGATATTACAATATCATGAAAGGCGAAGTTCTTACAAGACTTAATGAAAGGTAAAAACCAAAGCATATCTTAACAAAGAGGGGGGTACATCTTAACAAAGATGGAAAGGGATCTTAACAAAGATAAAGATGTATCTTGACAAATATGAGGTTTCCTAAGGTTTACAATATGTCATGTGTACTTACAAACATCAGGCCTAAACAAGCAATGTCACAACAAATGTAAGTGAGAAGTTCAATACTTCATAGGAGAAAATTTTCAAGTTTTAATGATGATTAAACACAAATGCTTACAAGCAAGGATTTTAAGTCAAACTCAAGTACACAAGGATGCTAACAAGCCAAAATCATAACTTTAAAATAAAACTCAAAAGAGAATGAAATTAAAGTTGGAAATGAGAAAGGAAAAGTAAGAGGGTGAAAACCCTAAAACGAAACGCCATTTTCTCATAATGTAAAGTGTTCCCAAACAAAATTTTTAGGATTCTTTAAACATCATATACGAGAATTTGTCAAAAAGAATCATTTAAAAATGATAAAAAATGAAGGAGTTATGGAAATTTGAAATTCAATGACAATTAAATAAAATCACAAAAAAAATCCAATTGCTAAAAATTAAGAAATGCCTCCCCTGGGCTTGAACCCAAGACCTTGGGGTCATAGGCTCAAAATTAAGCCAACCCAACCACTTGATGCATGTGAACTTAGAGTGGGAAAAAGAAGAAAAATAGTAAAAACTATGAAAAATCACAAAATGCCCAAAAATTGTCCTCACTAAGGATCGAACCAAGGATCAAAGGCATGGCAAGTTCTTATGGACGAGGCATTAACCACTGGGGTGGCGATACATCCATTGTATCAAGCCACCCCATTAAATGTTAAACCTAAAAAGGCACATTTTCTGGGCAACTGCAAGAACAAAACAAGGCAAGTTGTCAAAAACGATTACAATCCAAATTCCTCAAATCTTAATCATTTTCAGTGAAATAAAAGTCTAACTTACTTGAAATCTGATGAGGATTATGATGGTGCCATTCATTTTTCAAAAGATGCACACACAAAGGATTTCGATGGGAAATGCAAATGAGGGTTTTGAAATGCATTTTGCAACTTATGGGCCAAACCAGATGCCAACATGATCAAGGAAAGCCATGAACATGTTTCAAATATGTTACTCATGAATTAAGTCCAAAGAAAAGTCTCAGTTTCTCAATGAATCAAATAATGACCATCAAGTTGTAAGTTATGGAAGTGGTGTTTGTCAAAACAACCTAGTCTAACCAATGTGAAAAACAAAGATTCAAGACAGAATATGCTTATCAATCCAAACTTCCATCTCAATGGACCCTATACATACACAGATTATAGGAGTTTTCAAATCAAATTGGTAGCATAAAGGTGACCAATCATCAAAAACAGCAACTAACAATAAGCTAGTAATGTGCACAACAGTGCTTTTATAAAAACAACAACATACATGTATTGCTCTAAAACTGGATCCTATAAACAAACTTGATCTTTTCAACACAGAAAACATAATTCAAAATAGTTTTGTTTGGAAACAGAAGCAACAACACAGTTTGACATTACAATGTCCAAACACTAGTTCAAAACAATGCCTTCATGACAGTTACTAATGCAAGCACACATAGGTTGGACAGTCTCAAACCTAACATGGACAAAAGCAGTAAGTTTTTGTCATTTCATCCATTGATGAATTCCGGTTAAAGATCCAAAGGCAACAACAGAAAGTCTCTTAAATGCAACATATGACTTAAGAGGCTTTGGTTGAAAAACAAAACATCTCTTAACTCCCATTGTAACAGGCAGTGAATTCCAAACATTCATGGAGAGTCAATGTCCAAACTAAAAAAACTGTTGTTGTTTAAAACCAAACAAGAACTCTCAAAGCAGCAGTTGACTGCTAGCTCCAGGTATTTTAATTAGTACCACTAATGAATCCCCATCATATCTTCAAAAGCAAGTTGTAAAAATCTTTTGAAAGTTAACAAACTCATGATTAGAATCTGAACAGAAGCAGTAAAATCTTGATGTTTATCAATGTCAACACTTACACTGATTCAAACATTGTTTTCAAAAAAAGAAAAATCAAATACCAAGTTGTCAAGCATACCAACACTATTCCAATAGGAGGATCATGATTTTAAAACGTTGCCAAGTCCTACATGTCCCACAACTAGCTTATTATCCATTTAAAATGACAGAGGATATATCCAAGCAAAATTCATGTTATACAAATAGTCTTGACAATAACAAAAACCAACTTGACATCACAATGTCCAATCCTAAATTTCACCATTTGTTCCAACAGTGATATTCAAACATGATGCATTTTTCTTAAAACAGAAACCAACAACAAATTTTGATGCTATGTAAAAAAAAAGAAGTCCAATGTTTTGCAGTAATTGACATGACCATGCTAAATCTTACTGCCTCACACATAAACTTAAAGATATATGCCGTCGGTGACAGTCACACATCCACTAGCACATGAGTTTTACAAACTCATGATGATTCCTAACAGAGCCAAAGCATAACAATGTTGATCCACAATGCATCATATGTTGCAACAATATTCTAACAAAAGTTCTATAGTTCTACCAACAACACCTCTAACTCTAACAAAACAGTCTTGGTGTCAATGAGTATAAATTCAACATAACCATGCTAAACCTAAGCTCATCATATACTTCCACAACGTAAACTCTCACAAGAAAATAACAAAGTGCAACCTTATCCTAATGATGGTCTAACAGCTAATGCTCATGAGTTGACAAACTCCACATCAATAACAATTTTGATAGCCTAAATACCTTGTCAACATAACAATGCACAATCCCTTCGATCAATCAATAAACATATATGATGCATTAGTGAGAGAGTTTAGGATTACTTACCTCTTGTAGACCTCCTTGAGCAAGTTAGCAGCAAAGAAAACCAAAGATCCTTCCTTTTGAACAAGTTTGTGAAGCTTACTTCATTTTGAAGAAACAAGCAAATCTTGAGGACATTTTGAGCAGGTGAGGTTCCAACTGTTGTTTGAGGTTTTAGACAGTTGGTATAACACAAATGGAAGGTGTTCAAAGTGTCAAAGTGGTTCAAACTGTTTTATGCTGTGAGTTTTATCACTTTGTGCAGAAAAGTCAAACTAATGGGTGTGAGAAGTTGACTTTTGGTTTTGTGGTGTTTTTGATCAAAATCATGGTTAGAACACCTTCTAATGGTGATTTGGAAGTTGTGTGGATGATTTTTAAGGTGGTTGAATGATTAGAAAGGCTGCTGGTATGAAGTTTGCACAAGGCAGTTTTTTGGTGGTTTTGGATTTCTCTTCACTTACAAGTAAAGAAAGGCAAGAATGAGAGCTTGATTTTATCTTGGGTTTAAAGGGCTCTGGTGTGATTTTAAGAGTGGAATGAAACCTCTTTTTATAGGCCAAGGAAGGTTGGGGCAGAATTGATATTTGGCCAAGCAAATTGCATTTTGGTGGGAAAAAACTTAGGAGTTTCAAATGGTGATTTGCATTTGCTGGTTTTAGATTCTTTCCATTGGTTATTATCCTTAATAATAGTTATCTTTGAACTGGTCGTGCTGACCATAGAGGTTCCAAGGCAATCTCTAAAGCTGCATCAAATCCAATGTTCTCTCTCATATGTACTTTTGTACTTTTTATATTAAACAAATGTATTATGGATGGATTCTTGGTATTGCTTTGCTTTCCTTCAGATATGATTCAATCCTCCCTCTAAAACATCACTTCAGCTGCTTTCTCATGGTTAGAAATGAAGTACATGGTTAGAAACCAAGTCCATGTTGAGTTTTGACAAGTTGACAAACTAGTGCACAGGCCCAACTTGCTCAATTCGAAACTCTCAGCTCACAAGGGCTATGGAAAAGTTCTAGTACTTTTTGGAAATACCTCATGGAGCTCTACAACTTTCATGTTTTTGAAGTTTTCAAATTCCAAGTGGAACTAGGTCAAAAATCCCCTCAAACTTGACTGAAAACATGATTTGCAAGGCTAGAAACTTAGAATTTTTCTAAGTGTTTTCTCCCTCTTGTGATGATTTTGGCTATACCTCCAAATCTATGCATTTTATGCCCATGGACCACTGTGAGACTTTTGTAAGACTTGTCAAGACCTTTCCAACAAGCTTTGAACCAACTCAATTGGATGTGTGGTTAGGAAGTTATGGTCTTGCCCCTTTCAAAACCCTAATTTCCCGATTTTTCGATTACTCTCCAATCCTTGATCCAATGGTCATGAAACTTCATGGATAGCTGTAATATGTTATTAGTGTTAGACTATGACACGGATCTAGAAGGGGGGGGTGAATAGATCCCAATTAAAATTTGAGTCGGCGCTACCAATTAAAAATTGGTTTTGAAAATTTGTTTTAAGTGCGGAAGCGGCCGAGGAAAATATAGTCTAAAACGAACGATTATTGGAAAACCGGATATGCGTAAGCCTTTGGTTTAATGATAATATGGAAAATAGAATCACAACACTAATCACACTTATCAATGATCTAATTCACTTGTTAGGATTCCTAGTTCCAATGATTTAAAGAGCAAACCAAAACTAGATACACAAGTAAAATAATTTTGGTTTAGGCAATTTGTCAAACACTTGGTGTGCAAAACACTCCAAGTGATATTTATGTTGAGTAAGAGATTACAACTAGCCTAGTACAATGTCTTATTGTACTTTGGAGTCAAAAACAGAGTTTTAACCTCTTACTCAATTGATATCACAGTTTAATAATAGTGCTTATACAAAAATCACTTATTTTTGAGCTAAAACGTAAATGCTAAAAAATAGAGAAGACAAGTATTTGGTGAGGCAGTTCCCCCATCGTCCTCGCTTCGGGGTACGTCTGCCCTCAATTCTAAAACTAGAATTGAGATAGATTTAATATATATATCACCTGTTGAATGTAACAGTTTATACAAGGATTGAACAACAAATATACAACAGAAATCTCAAGACGTTGAATGTTGCTTTCACTCCTTGCCCCTTGATTCAAGATGAATCAAGTCCTCTGATCGTTGTTGATAGACCTCTGATTCCAGCCACCTTATTGAATAACCCGTTGTTGTTCAAACCTTCGGCTCCGGCTGATCTCAACTGCAACGAATCGAACCCGAGATCTTCCCTTCAATATCACTGAATCCGCTACTAGACTGTTGAAGAACACCTCTTCACAATCACCTTCGCTCAGTTGACCCTTGATGAAGAATCTCGTCCAAAAACCCCCAAAATTCAAACCAATCTTGGAGGATAAAACCCTAACGGTTTTATTCAAGAAAGAACCTGTCACAAGCTTCAACCCGAACTAGATTACCCAATCTAAGCTTTGAACCTTATCACCTTTAATCATTCACAATGCACTTCAAAAATGAATGTGTGTAATTGATGTGTTGTGAGATGTTTGAAGATGAAGATGAAGAATCTTGGACACCTATTTCACTCTTTCTTATTCTTGAACACATGAATCAATTTTTATCAAATGTTAAAATGACATAAGTGGTTGAACTTGTATATATAGTACCAGACCAACCAAAGACATAACAACTTTTCAAATAGTAGAGGGAATCACTTAAAAACTGGATTTCTGCGCGAATGGTCGACCACAGCAGGTCTGTACGTCGACGCATAGCCTGCGTTTTTTGGAAATCTGGAAAATGTATCAGTATGCGTCGACCACACAGTCGGCGTGCGCTGACCCGTTGAAAAATATTTCCTTCATGCGCCGACCTTATGGTCGACTCATGCCTTCATGCGTTGACCCGTTGAAAAATGCTCTGATGCATGCGCCGACCCTATGGTTGACTCATGCCCTGCAAACCTGCAAAAATTGATCTTTTTGTGGTTTTTCATGCCTCTGGTCATGACTGCATTTTATCTACACATAGTATATTTATTACAACAGTTTTAAGACACATATAAAAGGATATGGTAGGTGATACGTTGCATTTTTTTTAGTAGATCTGGAGTTCATAATTTCCAATCCATCCAAGGTTGTAATTTGTCATCATCGAAACCTATATCGAGTAATGTCTTGCAGACTCGTGTGATGTGTGGCGATTTGCCTCCACATTCTCCCCCTTTTTGATGATGACAACCTGTATACAACCAAAACAACCAAGACCACAACAATGTGCAACAATATGCAATGTATACACAAGCTCCCCCTTTCTTTTGTAATATGAGGCTGTAGAACAAACAATCATCAATGTTTGTAACCATCAACTATTGTGAACATCCTGGCTTGGCTTTGGTGCTTGCTACATGTTCTTCTCCCCCTTTGACAACATCAAAAAGAGAAGGAGAATGCATCAATTAACATAAAAACATACAATAGGTGATAACCTAGTCAATTATCAAACTTCACACATAAGAGTGATAATGAACACAAAAAAAACTAGAGTTAATAGATAGTGAAAAAGAATTACATGCAAATAGGTGAAATATGCAGGCAAACATAAAACGGAAAAATGGAAAGTACACAGAAGAAAAAAATGCAACTATGTAACTAATATCCCCGACCCCGACCTCGGCCCCTCCCCCGGTATGCAATATCGGGATTGCGATAAGGATCCGAGAAGTCCACAAACGCTTCTACGTACATGTTGAGGTGATGGAGACAGTCGGTGATTTCCAAGTCTTGCCTTTCATGTGATGCAACAAGAGCTTCAAGACGGGCGTCCATCCGAGTTGAAAATGAATTTAATCTTTCATTTTGAGTACGAAGCTCAGCTCTGATCTGTTCCATTTGCGTATCTTGACTCCTCATGAAGGTCTGTTGATCTAACTGCATGGTCTGCAGCATATTAAGTACTTCAGAGTTGTCTGATGGTGGAAGAGGTGATGAGTGCTGGGAAGGTTGATGATCTTGAGGGTAGCCGTGATATGGATCGTAGAATCTACCCAGGGTGGTCCAGCCTGTGTGTTGCCATTCACCCCATCCCTGATTTGTATAACCTTCTTCCTGTTCTTCAGATGGAGCTGAATCCTGGAGCCAATCGGTATTTGGAATCTCATGTTGAACCGACGATTGATAATAGTCTTGCGTCTCGCATACAGGTTCTTCTACCTCTTCTGCTGTATTTTCTTCATCATCATCCTGTTCACCTTGATCTTCACTTTCCTGTTAAGAATTGTCATCGGAGCTGTCATGAGTCACCCGAGGAATGTTTGCTCGACGGATAAACTTGTATGTTTGTCGTTCATCACACCAAAAATACCCCATCATGGCAAAGGTTTTGGTGCTAAATTCTTTGTCAGAGGATACTGAAACACAAGGAAATGTTGGGTATACAACATTTTTTGCGGAAAGAACTTCCGAGATAAAAGATCCATAGGCTAGAGCAGTGCCTCTACCTGAGTCTCTCAGAGAAAAAATCCTGCTTGCAATATAGTATGGCCAGTTTTTTTGATCTTATGTTTCAAGATATAGATGAGATGTACCTCAGCTTGTTCGACACGGGACATGCCACCTTTTTCGGTTGCAGAATGCGAGCGGCAATCCACTGAAGGATGCACTCCCCTGTTTGGAGTTTCCCTGCTGTAACTGTTCTAGGAAAAGCATCGCTATTGACAATAGCATCTGAATAGGGCCTTTTTAGCATGTCATTCAGATCACTCTTGAACTCGTATCCCGGCACCGTACGAGAGTCCGTGACCTCATGAAGAGGTGGTGCATCAGCATCTACAGTCAAATCAAAATATTTATTCCAGACTTCAGAATTTACGTTTACCAGTTTATTGCCGACCGAGGTGTGGAAATATTGACTTTGAAAGTTATCACGCAGACTCGTGTAGAACACCCGGACTAAATCCTCACTGTATTTTGTGTTGCACTCCAGAAAGTTGAAGAATCCCTGAAACTCCAGCAGAGACAGAATTTGGGTGAGATGCATCCGCTCCGCCATTGCCTTGTAAAAGGCATGTTGTGGAACGATTGCTCTTTTGCTGAGATATCTGTTGAAGTTTTCAACCGCAGGTGGAGGAACTAGTGAGACAGCGGTAACGGGTACTGAAGCGGATGATGATGAGGCCATTGATCTCTTTCCTGTATTTTTGCGAAATAGAGAAGCCATTGATGATGATTTTTGAAGATTTTGTAGAGATGAACTTTAATGCTTTTGGAGAGAGTAGTTGGGGATGATTTTGGAGAAGATGAAGACTATTCCTTTTTATAGGGAGAGGTTTAAGGTTTTGGTAAGAGGGAGGAGACAAAGGGACACAATAGATGTCTAGATGCAACTTAAAAGAAAATGCACTTTCAAATCATAGATGCTTTTGACTGCACATTTAATGAAGAAATGAAGAGATGGAACGGTTTTCAAATTTTTTTTTGGGTTTTTGCGCGAGCCGTCGACCATAACCCCTGTATGCGTCGACGCATACTGTGTGATTTTTGATAATTTTGAAAGTCTACAGCATGCGTCGACCGCTGTCCTGTTTTGGTCGACTCATAGTGATCAAAAACTCAATTTTTCAGTTTTATGTCATGTAGAATGCCACACTTGCCTATTTACCCTTTCACAATATAATTTGCATCCAAAACACATAGTATTTGCAGCAAATGTCATATATATAAATAAAAAACCATGATTGTCAAACGATATACTTAGTTTAAGTCATGAATGTTTAGAGAAAGAGAGAGAAAGAGAGAGATAAAGGAACAATATCACCTATATACCAACAACACTTGATAATATCATATTTGTGCTCTATACCTTTTTACCTCAACGTCCTTGCCACTTTCATCTTTACTCATATTTACACATGTTGGCATAGGAGTGTCTATGACTTTTGAATTTGCCATGTCAAATCTCTTGAGAAGCTCCAAGCAATATTTTGTTTGGCTCACGAATGTTCCTTCTTTCAGTTGCTTGATTTGCAAACCAACAAAGTATGTGAGTTCACCCATCATACTCATCTCAAATTCACCCTGCATAAGCTCAGAAAACTCTCTTACAAGACTCATGTTAGTGGATCCAAATATGATATCGTCAACATAAATTTGTACAAGAATTAAGTGCTTTCCTTGACGTTTAATGAAGAGAGTAGTGTCAACCTTTCCTCTTGAGTAGCCGTGATCAAGTAAAAATTTACTCAGTCTCTCATACCAAGCTCTAGGAGCCTGTTTGAGACCGTATAAAGCTCTTTTCAGTTTGTAGACATGATCAGGATACTCATGAGACTTAAAACCAGGAGGTTGAGCAACATAGACTTCTTCATTTATGAACCCGTTAAGGAACGCACTCTTAACGTCCATTTGAAATAACTTAAAATCTTCCGCACAAGCGAAAGCAAGCAACAGGCATACAACCTCGAGTCGGGCAACCGGCGCATAAGTTTCCTCATAGTCGATGCCTTCCTCTTGGTTATTCCCTTGCGTGACTAACCGCGCCTTGTTGCAAGTTATTACTCCGTTTTCGTCCAATTTATTTCTAAACACCCATCGGGTGCCGATTACTCGATGACCTCGCGGAGGAGGGACAAGGTCCCTAACCTCATTTCTAGTGAACTGATTCAGTTCCTCCTGCATTGATAAAAACCAGTGTTCATCGAGTAGGGCTTCCTTAGGGTTTTTAGGTTCCATTTGTGAAACAAACGCGAAGTGATAACAGAAATTACTTAGCTTCGATCGAGTTGTTACACCCTTTGTGATGTCTCCAAGAATGTTTTCAATTGGATGGTCTTTGGAAGACTTCCAAGCTTGAGGGAGATCATCGTTTGAAGGCGGATGAACTTCCTCGGGTATATCATGGTGTACATCCTTATCCTCCTCAACTTTGGTTTTGTCAGGTTGATCAATCCCCGTCTCACCACCTTTGAGTATGTATTCTGTAGATGTACCTGCACCATGAACAACACTATCCTTTCTGACATTTCTCAGATAGGACTCATCAAAAGTAACATGCACATACTCTTCTACAGCAAGCAATCGTTTATTATATATTCTATATGCTTTACTCGATTGAGAGTATCCGAGGAAGATACCTTCATCGGCCTTGGAATCGAATTTGCCCAAGTTTTCCTTTCCATTGTTTAATACAAAACATTTGCAGCCAAACACATGTAAGTGAGAAACATTTGGCTTTCGCCCTTTCAGAAGTTCATACGGTGTCTTATTTAGAATGGGGCGAATAAGCACCCTATTCAAAACATAACACGCCGTACTAATGGCGTCGGCCCAAAAATATTTCGGTAAACCACTTTCGTTAATCATTGTTCTTCCTAATTCTTCTAAAATTCAGTTTTTACGCTCCACAACCCCGTTTTGTTGAGGGGTGCGTGGAGCGGAGAAGTTATGATCTATACCATAGTTACCGCAATATTCTTCAAATAAGTGATTTTCAAACTCACCTCCATGGTCGCTTCTAATTGACACTATGTTTGTATTTAACTTATTTTGAGAAAGCTTAGCAAACCTTTCAAAAGCGGCAAATGTATCACTCTTACTTACTAAAAAGATGGTCCAACAAAACCTAGAAAAGTCGTCCACTATTACAAACCCGTAATAGTTTCCTCCTAGACTTTTAATCCTAGACGGCCCAAACAAGTCCATATGAAGAAGTTCGAGAGGTCTCGTTGTTGAAACTATCTTTTTGGATTTAAATGAGATCTTCGTTTGCTTCCCTTTTTGAAAAGCATCACAAAGGTGATCCTTGGTGAACTTTATTTTGGGAAGTCCTAAGACTAAGTCTTTTGAGACTACCTTATTGAGTAAGTCAAAGTTAACGTGCACTAACCGCCTATGCCATAGCCATGAGTCTTCACTCATAGTTATGAGGCATTTATCTCTTGTTAACGATACTTCATTTAAGTCAAGCATATATACGTTGTTTACTCTAAAACCATTAAGCATATTCCTCTTATCATTTTCATGCACAATTTTGCAGCAATCTTTTGAAAAAGATACATTGTATCCTTTGTCGCATAATTGGCTAATGCTAAGCAGATTATGTTTAAGGTTTTCGACAAGCAACACGTCGTAAATCGTAGTAGAGGAGGGGTTACCTACACTACCTTTACCTAATATTGCTCTGTGGTTGTTATCACCATAAGTTACACACCCTTTCTTCTTAGCCACGAAGTCTATGAATAAGGATATGTCTCCAGACATGTGTCTTGAGCACCCACTGTCGAGAACCCATCATCTCTCGGTGGTCTCGACACATTTCACCTATCAAAACATAATTAGCAAAAGGAGGTACCCAATGGCACATTGGGTCCTAATAGGTTAGCGACAAAATGGTTGCATTTGGGCAACCATTGATAGATGCCTTTAGGAATAAGAGATCTCCTAAATCGGCATTTACCAATGGAGTGGCCTTTCTTGCAACAATATAAGCATGCAAAATCGACTTTAGAATCACTTTTACTTGCTTGATCCTTAATTACATATGCATATTTTTGATATGGGTTTATCATACTTTTTCTAAAATCCTTTTTATCAATAGCAAATGTAACTTTAGGCTCAAGTGCCTTGTTTAATTTGGCCTTAAGGTTTCTAACCTCACTTTGCCAAATATGACAAGTATCACACCCAAAGTCGAAAGGATTTCTATTGTCCTTACAATCCGATTTATTACCTTCCACAATGGAAGCCTTAAGGTCCTCTAGTTTCTTTTCGGGCTCTTTAACTTTGTGCTCTAAGTACGTAAAAATTCTTTTATTAGAGGCTAGTTTCTTGAAGGCTTCAGTTGCTTCATTGTGTAAAGCATTAAATGCGGTTTGTAACTCTGAATGCGACATATTTGAGGACTTATCATATTTAGAGTGACGTACCTGCTTTTTCTTATTTTTCTGATGAGCGGAGAGGCATAGATTCACGGACTCTTCTTCATCACTAGAGCTTTCATCAGAGGAGGAGGAGTCGTTGTCGCTTTCCCAAGCTATGTACGCTCTTCTAGGCTTTGATGATTTCTTGTGTGACTTTGATGATTCCTTTTCCTTTGCCTTTTTGTTCATCGGACAGTCCGGTTTGTAGTGACCGGGCTTTCCACACTTGTAGCATGTCCCTCTAGTCTTTTTGCCTTTTGAGTCATCATCTTTGGAGTACCTCGATTGTTTCCGGAAGTTTACCAAGTTCTTCTCGGAATGTTGGATGCCGTTCTTTCTCACGTAACGGTTGTACCGTTTAACGAACAGCCCCATATCTTCGCTCGTGTCCTCTTCTTCTTTGTCGCTTGAGGAATAATCACTCTGCTCTTTTGCTTGAGACTTCGAGGAGGAAGTCTTGAGAGCTATCGATTTCTTTTCACTCACCTTCGTTTTGTCTTTCTTTTCCATCTTTTCGCGTTAGTCTGGGCTCAAGAATACCTGTTCATGCTCTTGTAGTTTGCCAAACAATGTTGTCAAGTCTAATAAGGTAAGATCATGTGCTTCTTTGATGGCGGTCACTTTTGGCTGTCATTCCTTGTTAAGACATCTTAAGATCTTATTAGTAGCAACATCATTGGAAACATGCCTACCTAATGAATGTAAACGATTGATGAGATGAGTAAATCTCTTTTGCATGTCAGCAATGGTTTCCCCTTGCTCCATGAAAAAGAGATCAAACTCTTGAGTTAATGTGTTGATTCTAGCCAACTTGACATCGTTTGTCCCCTCATGGGAGATTTGTAGTGAATCCCACATGGCCTTAGCAGTAGGACAATGGGATACACGATAGTATTCATCTACACCTAATGAGGAGATTAAGATATTTTTGGCTTTCCAATCATAATTGTATTTTTTCTCATCGTCATCGGTCCATTGTGCTTCGGGCTTTGGCACAACTACGTTATCCGCATTGGTCATAGTAATTTCTATTGGACCATTGAGGATGACGTTCCATATTTTTCTGTCTATGGAGTTTATGTGCACCCGCATACAGTCTTTCCAATAACTATAGTTTTCACCGTTGAAAACAGGAGCTCTATTGTACACCCTTTTTGGTTCGTTAGCCATTCTCTATCAACGTTGTATTTGAAGCACCGAGTAACCGGAGCTCTAGATACCACTTGTTAGACTATGGCACGGATATAGAAGTGGGGTGGGGGGGGGGGGGTTGAATAGATCCCAATTAAAATTTGAGTCGGCGCTACCAATTAAAAATTTTTTTTGAAAATTTGTTTTAAGTGCGGAAGCGGCCGAGGAAAATACAGTCTAAAACGAACGATTATTGGAAAACCGGATATGCGTAAGCCTTTGGTTTAATGACAATATGGAAAATAGAATCACAACACTAATCACACTTATCAATGATCTAATTCACTTGTTAGGATTCCTAGTTCCAATGATTTAAAGAGCAAACCAAAACTAGATACACAAGTAAAATAATTTTGGTTTAGGAAATTTGTCAAACGCATGGTGTGCAAAACACTCCAAGTGATATTTATGTTGAGTAAGAGATTCCAACTAGCCTAGTACAATGTCTTATTGTACTTTGGAGTCAAAAACAGAGTTTTAACCTCTTACTCAATTAATATCACAGTTTGACAATAATGCTTATACAAAAATCACTTATTTTTGAGCTAAAACGTAAATGCTGAAAAATAGAGAAGACAAGTATTTGGTGAGGCAGTTCCCCCGTCGTCCTCGCTTCGGGGTACGTCTGTCCTCAATTCTAAAACTAGAATTGAGATAGATTTAATAGATATCACCTGTTGAATGTAACAATTTATACAAGGATTGAACATCAAATATACAACAAAAATCTCAAGATGTTGAATGTTGTTTTCACTCCTTGCCCCTTGATTCAAGATGAATCAAGTCCTCCGATCGTTGTTGATAGACCTCCGATTCCAGCCACCTTATTGAATAACTCGTTGTTGTTCAAACCTTCGGCTCCGGCTGATCTCAACTGTAACGAATCGAACCCGAGATCTTCCCTTCAATATCATTGAATCCGCTATTAGACTGTTGAAGAACTCCTCTTCACAATCACCTTTGCTCAGTTGACCCTTGATGAAGAATCTCGTCCAAAAACCTCTAAAATTCAAACCAATCTTGGAGGATAAAACCCTAACGGTTTTATTCAAGAAAGAACCTGTCACAAGCTTCAACCCGAACTAGATTACCCAATCTAAGCTTCGAACCTTATCACCTTTAATCATTCACAATGCATTTCAAAAATGACTGTGTGTAATTGATATGTTGTGAGATATTTGAAGATGAAGATGAAGAATCTTGGACACCTATTTCACTCTTTCTTATTCTTGAACACATGAATCAATTTTTATCAAATGTTAAAATGACATAAGTGGTTGAACTTGTATATATAGTACCAGACCAACCAAAGACATAACAACTTTTCAAATAGTAGAGGGAATCACTTAAAAACTGGATTTCCGAGCGAACGGTCGACCACAGCAGGTCTGTGCGTCGACGCATAGCCTGTGTTTTTTGGAAATCTGGAAAATGAATCAGTATGCGTCGACCATACAGTCGGCGTGCGCTGACCCGTTGAAAAATATTTCCTTCATGCGCCGACCCTATGGTCGACTCATGCCTTCATGCGCTGACCCGTTGAAAAATGCTCTGATGCATGCGCCGACCCTATGGTCGACTCATGCCCTGCAAACCTGCAAAAATTGATCTTTTTGTGGTTTTTCATGCCTCTGGTCATGACTGCATTTTATCTACACATAGTATATTTATTACAACAGTTTTAAGACACATATAAAAGGATATGGTAGGTGATACGTTGCATTTGTTTTAGTAGATCTGGAGTTCATAATTTCCAATCCATCCAAGGTTGTAATTTGTCATCATCGAAACCTATATCGAGTAATGTCTTGAAGACTCGTGTGATGTGTGGCGATTTGCCTCCACGTTCTCTCCCTTTTTGATGATGACAACCTGTATACAACCAAGACCACAACAATGTGCAACAAAATACAATGTATACACAAGCTCCCCCTTTCTTTTGTAATATGAGGCTGCAGAACAAACAACCATCAATGTTTGTAACCATCAACTGTTGTGAACATCCTGGCTTGCTACATGTTGATCGAACAATCGATCGATGACTATTTTTTGGTCAATCGAACAATCGATCAATGACTACCAAGTCGACTGTTGATGTTCTGGGTCTTCTGAGGCCTTGAAACTGCTTGAGTTGACTTCACTAAGCCATATGAACTTCATGGACCATAATTACATCATTGGAACACCTTTTACATCAAAAGTCAGACTACGGTTGACTTTTCCTGATCGAAAACCCTAATCGGGGATCCTGAAATGCATTGTCTTTAATCTTTGGGTGATAACCTCAAATTGGATTCATACTTGATCCAATGGAGTATATTTGATGATTTGGAAACTTGTTTCATGGAGAATCAATCCAATACATTTACTGATTAAACCGTCGAAACCTTGATTCTTGACTGTACGAAACCCTAATTCACCTGTATCTTAACAAAGATAAACTTGTAATAGGTTATGGTTAGATAATCAAATGAAAATGATCCTAGAATGATGATGGAGATCTAAGGGGTCAAAATTTGGGGTGCAACAATTAGTATTTGAGAAGTTTCAGTCACACGAGGGCAAGAAGAGATTTTGATGTGTTGGATATTTTGGTTTGGAAAAGAGAATAGATTTGAATAGGTTTTAGGGTTTTGGTCGCACAGGGCGAGAAAATGAGGTTAATGTATTTGACGTTTAGCTAGAGGTGATGATTACCTTAAGCTTAAGAAAGGTTTCTCGAGCCCTAGCAATCGGGAAAGAAAGTCAAAGGCTTGACTATCTCTCTTTTTCAACCTTAAATGCGAAAAGATAGGATGTGGTTCGAGTAAGTTAATTGGATGACGATTACTCAAAGCTTAAGAAAGGCTCTTCGGGCCTAAGTAATCGGGAGAGTGAGTCAAAGACTTGACTCCCTCTCTTTTCCATCTTAATTCTGAAAGGGTTGAATATGGTTCGAGTAGGCTAATCGGATAACGATTACTCGAAGCTTAAGAAAGACTCATCGGGCCCATGTAATCGTAAGAGTGAGTCAAAGGCTTGACTCTCTTTCTCTCTCTCTCTTTCATCTTAAAAGAGATAACGTAGGAAAAGCAATGAACGATGGAAGATGGTTAAATTATTTTAAATGGATGAGGATTACTTGAAGCTTAAGAAAGGCTCCTCGGGCCCAAGTAATCAAGAATGAGTCAAAGGCTCGACTCCCTCTGTTTTCATCTTATATTATGAAAGATCTTTGATATAATTAGCGTGGCTTATGAATGACGATTACTCGAGGCTTAAGAAAGGCTTCTCGGGCCTAAGCAATCGAGAGAGTGAGTCAAAGACTTGACTCGCTCTCTTTTTCATCTAAGTGTTTAGGAAAATAGATTTGGTTTTGTTTAACAGATTAGAAGACAATTCTTCAAGCTTAAGAAAGGCTCCTCGGGCCCAAACAATTGAGGAGAGGAATCGAAGCTCGATTCCAACTCCCTTTTCATCTTTTCTCAAAAATGTGTTTAAATATGATTAAGTATATTAATTTGATTTGAAGAGAATACTCGATGTGAATCGAGGTATAAATTTGAGGTTTGAATTTGGTAAATGAATAAGCAACTGGATTAAATTTTAATCGTGTGTACTAGCAAAGTGGGCTAGTCTTCTAAATGACCAACTAGAGATAATTGATCAAATAGGTCTCACTATAAGAAAGCCCAGGAGTAAGCTTTAAATTTTGTGTATTGTGACCAAGAGGTTGATGGCGATACTCAGAAAAAAATCGACTTATAAGGTAGAAAATGGCTTGATGTGAATCGAGAATTATTTTGAAAATGGTTTAGATTAAGCAAATGATAAAGTTATTACATGCCATGGGAATGGGGGTACATTTTATAGAATAAGGATTAAATGAAAACACTTAAATTGAACCCAAACAACAAATATAAACAAATGAATGCTCATTGTAAGAAAAGCCCAAAAGTAAGCCACGAGACTCGAAAACCAATCAAAATCTAAAGCAAATCGAATTTAGAACTATTTTAAGCTCATTTGGAGTGGATTCAAACAAGAATCACTCTATGAATAACCAGCCCAAAATTTATGCATCCAAAATGATGTTCGAAAGCAAAATCAAATGTGTGCTTCGAATTCACAACGCAATTGAATAGATGAATAATCAAACAATCTCTTAATAATTCAACAATCAATCAACTATAACTGTAATTATTTAACAAAGAAAAAAAACTAACTAAATATTTAATTAAAAGAATAAAAATGATAACAAATAATGGAGTATATAAATAAAAAGGTGATATAAAAATGAATTGGACCCACATCCCATAATCCAGACAAGACTTAACTAAAATAATAATAAAAAACAAATTAAAAAATATTAACTAGAAGCAACACGTGACACTGTTGTTGCTAAATAATCTGAAATTTTATTTTAAACAAAAACCAACTGATATTGCAAGGCATATGGTAGAAAATAAAAAGAAATGAATCAGTATTCTTCTCATCATTGTTAGCTACTAAAAAAATTTATTTAAAACACAAACTGCATATAGAACTACCAATCAAGCATCTAAAAGCAGCAAGAATAACATACAATTGCAACCTAAACACAAGCAGCAACAATCACATGAACACACCGAACAACATTTGTTATTTCTATGAACGTGCAAAACAAATAGCACAGCGAAGTCTCAAAAGAATCAAACATATAAAACAACTTAATACAAAAGAGAAATCGACTTTGAGCATCACCTCTATGTTGGATAGTCGTTGCCGGTGTCAAAGGAGCAATGATGTGTTGTTTGAATTGGAGTCGTCGGTTTCGTGCGACGGCGAAAGATAGACTACATTTGTCACTTGTTGTTCTTCCTTGAAACAATGGCGATGATGGGGAAGTTTGTCACGGTTTGGACAGATCACGTCTATGAGGGTGTTTGGAAAATATTGAAACAATGGCGATGGCGTGTTTTGGTGAAGGAAGATGGTAATGTGTTTCTGAGTTTTTATGAAGAGAGACGATGGAGATCTTTTGTGGGAGAGAAGATGTTGTTTTTGAAGAAGGGGATACCTCCTCTTAATTTTCTTCCTTTTCTATTTCCATTCTTTCACATTATTTTTTTTTAGAGAGATACCATGAAAAGTGGTGATGTAGTTTTTTGTAATGGATGAGATATGGAGGTTATAGATGGCGGTGGTCCAAATGGTGTTTCTATGGAGAGCAGTGTTTGCATAGAAAAATGAAGAAGATGATGTGAAATTAAACTGAAAAGCCACTTCAACATTTTCGTTTTCTGCAAACTAAAAAATGACCACCTTTTTCTTTTCAAATATGTGGTATGTGAAGAAAAAAACTCGTCTACCTCATATTCATTTGTGGATGAGATCAAGACTGATATGTTGTGCTTGGTATATCCCCAGCGGTCCTCTCTTTTTTTTTTTATTGGTTTTTTTTCCTCAATGAAGTGGGGCGCCGTTTTCACTTCCCCCCCTTCTACCACGTTAAACAACATGTATATGGTATGACTAGGGCTTTTTTTTTATAAAAAAACTAAGTGGATGTAGTAAAGATACTTTCAATCCTTCATGGGCTTTAGATATGGGCCTCTCTTTTTTGTATTTAGACTTTTGCATTTGAATTTTAGATTTTTTTTTAAGCTTGTAGAAATTTTAATGGAATAAGAATTGAATTTAATCTTGGAATAGAATTGAAATTTGGAATTGATTAGAAAGGAGGTTTGAAATTAAACTTGAATTTTGATAACAAATGGAGATGTATTGACACTTGGTGCTTGTTTCAATTGCAATAAAATTGAACTTGAATTAATACTTGACAATCTGATATGAGTTGATATTTGGAAAGGAACTTGAAATGAAATTGAAATCGGGCTTGAAAATTGAATTTGACTTGGATTGAAAAGAAACTTGAATTTGAATATAGAAATGGGGTTGAACTTGAATTGGAAATCAGGAAGAAACTTGAACTTAAATTGGTTTTGAATTAGAAAGAAATTGAATTTGAAGGCTAAACTTTCATTAGAACTTGAGATGGAAATCGTCTTGGCTTAGAATTGATTTTGAATTAAAATGAAATTTGTCTTTGAACTCGAATCCTTGAATTTCGACCAAACTATGAATTAATTCAAAAAGTGAACCACTTGAAACGAATTTTGAACAACTAACACTTCTGACTTTGATCCAACAATTTGTCCTTGAAACCATATTCCAACATCATGAACTCTTCACCAAAATCATACCAGAGATGTTGAAATCCTAACTCAATTTCATGAGAAAATGACCATACATCATGGTTCTACCTTTAAAATGGTCTTGAATAGAAAGCTCGAATTCTCCCACGATAGGGACACATACCACAATAATCAGAATTTAAAGTAACTGTCTGGACGCCTTGGATTTTGATGGTTCTTACAGCTTAACTTCATGAGATAAACTTGAGTTTTGCACCAAGCCCTAATCCTGATCTTCAAACATAAGAACTTGAATTCAATCCACACATATCCTTAAAGTAGCCCATGATACAGACGCTTTGAGATATTAACTGCACAACCACTTTATTGAAATCCTAATTAAAATTCACCTAACCCTGATGATTTTCCATCTTGAAACAATTTTCCTTTGCCACAGTCCGATAACTTGATACTGAAGCAAAACATTTGTTTGACCAAGATTAGGTCAAACTTCCATTAAATATTAACCAAGACTGCACACACACTTGATTTGATAACTTTTTCTGATTCCTGATTCAATCTTGCAAGACCTGAGCTTAACGAAGAGCAGAAAGACACACATTTACGTAAGCATACTGGTTAGATGACCTGAATGATGGATATGATGCGCAGATGGTGAAAGTGCTATGGTATGCAGGGCTGGTAACTCAGGGCCAATTTTATTCAGTAAGAAATTTGGGATCAAGTTCACCGTCGCGCCATAGTCCACCAGAATCTTATTTACCGACACACTTTCCACTTTTCTTGTGATATAAAGAGGCTTCAAATGATTCTTCATTGCCTCAGTGGGTCGCTCGATGAAGGCATTCTACTCCTCCACACAACCATTGTTCCTAACATAGTAGCACACAGGTTTGTGTGCCGCCATTTCTACCTCAGTGTAGGCGTCCAGATTCTCGACCTCTATCATTCGGTCGAAATCCATGGGCATTAATGATACCATATTAACCAGGATATCTAAAGAGGTGTCAGAGTCAGAATTAAAGTTATCAATCATCTCATCATCATCTTCGACTGATCTTTTATGTACAATATCTTGAGAAGGGAACAATCTTCATCCCACAGACATTTTCTTAACAGTCTTTGATTGACCCCCTTTGTTTTCAATAGGGACGTTGGTGCTGGATTCTGCCTGGTTTTTTGATGAGGTCTTCCTCTTTCGCTGCTCTCTTCTCCACTGAGATCGTGTCATTGGGTTTTTTCCATTGTAGTTCTTAGAGATATGTGCAGTCTTGAAGGATTGGAATTCTTTTCGATAGTTAACTAATGATTCTTGATTGACTTCAAAAATTTTCCACTTCTGTTGTCCCTTTTGTCTGTCCTCATTGGGTGTAACCCACTTGCCGTTAGAAATCTCGGAAAATAGCTTAAAGGTAGCAGGCTTGGCCCTTGGGGCCCTAGGGTTAGGCTCAGATTTTCTTGGGACACTGCTTCGAGGCCCAAAGTTGGGCCTCTCCCACTTCTATTTTGTCTTTCGTGCCCCCTCGAGTTTCTGGGCAGCCTTCAGATCGAAGATTGCACTACATATAGGACACAACATGACACCAGACCCCTTCTTCTGGCAACGGTGGAGGAATTTGATGATGGTCTCTTTGTGTCTTAGATAGGCCACTTTGTTGTGTTCTTCTTGATAATTTAATCCATCGTTCTCCATGGTCTCATGTGGTGTTATTTCCACTATATTCACATCGACGTCCTCCCTCAGGTTGAGCTTACAGAGGTCTAACTAAAGGCCTTCAGTGGCCTGATCTATCTTGATGAAACTATCAGCAACTTCTTTGGTTACTAGTATCAGGCTGGAACCCTTTGTGTCCTTTTGACTTGAGTTATCAACACTTTTGTCGAGACCCTCAGCAGCCTCCTTCATGGTTGTTTTTGGGGTATCATGTTCGAAGCCCATAACAACCTTGGCCAATACAGTTTCGTTGACAAAATCCTCAGTGATCTCCACCATGTTGATTAAGAAATCATAGCCATCATCAGCTTCGACCATATGTGCCTCCGTGGGCTCCGCATAGTGAGCGTCCACTACTTGTAATGGATCAGTGTCGACTTTAATATGGCTATTGGTTTTCTCTCTAAACTTCAATCTTCCTTCTTGGATGGTATTCTGAACCAGATCCCTGAAAAGAAAATATTGAGATGTTTTATGACCCAAAGAATTATGGTATTTACAAAACCCACTCTTTTTCCTTTGTTCTAAAGATGGAATTTTAGCACCAGGTGGCACTACCATTTGTCCATCCTTAACTAACAAATTAAAAATTTCGTCACATTTAGTGATATCGAAAGTGTATGTTTTCTTTGGGAATCTGTCGTTCTTTTCAGATTCGACAAAATATTTTCCCATGTGGGGGAGCCAATACTTTACAAGCGTAAGGAGGCCCCTGTTTTAATTCAGCAACATCTACTTCATTTTCGTCGAAGTATAATGGTTCCTCATGCACACCTTCAATGTTTTCATTATATTTGACATAAGCTACTTTCTTACTTTTATTGAATTTGGCCTTTTCGTCTTTAAGACGCTCTAGCTGTCGAACCATATCAGCTAGTTGGGCCATGTCTCTCAAGTACTGAGTATCTAATTTCTTTCTAATAGAGTAGTCGAGGCCACCAGCGGCCATTTCGACTAACTCATGTTCAGGCACTTGAGTAAAGCATATAGCCTTGAGTAGTTGGAACTTATTCAGGTATTCTTCTATTGGCTCAAAAAACTTACGTTTTATACTAGCCAGTTCTTTGAAGCTGATCTTGGTTTGCCCATATAGAACTGTTCATGGAATAAACATTCTAACTGGGTCCAATTACAAACTGAGTTAGGGGGCAAAGTTGTAAACCAAGTGAAAGCATTTTTAGTGAGAGAACTGGGGAAGTATTTTATCCTAAGGCTTTCATCATTTGCTATTTCTCCGGCTTCGATCATATAACGAGCCACATGTTCGATAGTAGACTTCGTCGTGTCTCCTGAGAATTTTGTGAATTTAGGCACCTTTGTTCTGAGAGGTAATTCTGACTGGAGAATGTAATCTACTATTGATGACGTGTAATTTGGCCTAGTGAAACCAGTGTTTACCCCGTTTCGAGCCATTATCCTTTCGACCATGGCTGCTAGGTTATTGTCGACGGCCATGTTATTATGTCGAACCTGTTGGACAACATTTTCTGCATCTTGGTTCCGATTTACCATGATTACCTCTGGGTCTCTTTCTACCGGGATTGGTATTTGGGCTCTTTGTGGTTCGACCCTGTGTGGTTCGAGTCTAGGGAGTTCGACCCTTCCCTGATTCTCTAAATTGGCCTCAGGTAGGTTCCCTAAGTCCTGTCGTGGAATGTTTTCCATAGTAGTTATGTTTCTGACAGTGGCTGGTACACCCATAAATTCTTCCATCCGTGTCAATTGCATTGCTAACTGTTGGTTAGTTTGAGTGGTATTTTGGATCAGAGGTTGAAAGATTTCACCCATAGTTTGGGACAAAGTTTGAACCATTTGCAGGTTGCTCTCATCCATTTGTTGTCTCAAGCACGCTATCAAAGTATTGGTTAGATTAGGGCCTTGAGCGGAATACCCCAAACCTAAACTTTGGTTGTTTCAACCAATGTTTACCCCCAGACCCTGATCCCTGTAATGGTGAAGCCATTGCATTGTCTAAGAATATTGGGGGAGCATTCTGGAGGCCTTGCATTACTCTTGTTGGAATTTCATATGGCGCGTTTCTAGGTAATAGTTGTGAAAACCCTGGAGGCACAAAATGTCTAGACGTTGAATTTCCTCCTGGCGGAGTTTGGGGATTCGACGCTTGAGGTCCAATATATTCCAACACAGGCTGGGTGTAGGCCCTTATGCTTATTGATCCTGGCCTCAATACTGATGGCACTGGTTCCAGTCTTACATGAGGCATTATCTGCTATCCAGTCGAAGGTACTGAAGGTGGAACTACATCATTTCTTAACCCCTCATGATGATAAGTGTTGCTAGGCTGAAGCTAAGGACCATCTCCTCGAAAGTTTGGGTTATTTGGCTGATTTACATCTTTCGCCATATCCCCAATGTAATTTCTTCTTGGTCTTTCTTCGTTTATAGCAGCTATCTTTCCAATTCTTAATAACATATAACAAAGTTTTATAGAAGACAAATTAAAACTGTAATTTTGCAAACTTTTTGCAAAAACTCATGAAATCTTTTAGCATTGTCCCACTGGGCGTGCCATTTTGTTTACCGTAAAAATTAGAAAACAACCGTTGATCTTCCAAATCTTACTTTGGTGACTCACATAATCGATCAGATTGATCCTAGGACATGTGTTAAAGTTTTATATGAACTGAGTTATCTAAACCACACACTTCGAAAGTGTTTTGAGAAAAGATCTTAATGTAAAGGAAATGTTTGACTGAAGTAAAAGGATGTAAATTTGCAGGAAGTGATGTAAAGAACTTTGAAAAATATTTAACAAAGTAAAACAAAATGCAGGGAAGGTGTAGACTGTAGGAAAATTAAAGAAAAACTCTTTAAGATTAAGCAAGTAAAGTAAATTTCATTGAAAGTAAAGATGGTGTGTTTACATAACGTACATTCTCCTAGAACTCGTTTCTCTACACTTGGATACTTTGAGTAAACTTGGGAGTGACTTGTACAAATAGTAAATTACAATACCTTGAATTCTAAGGCTAGAACTCTTATTTATAATAGTGAAAATAACTGTTGTTAATCTTCTAAAATCATCAGCTTGCGACAAGTGTCTTATTGCATGTAGTCACTTGTTAGATGAACGCCACTTGTCTTGCTTAGTCATGAGAGATCATAACCACTCCCTACTTTATTTGAATTTCAAAAACTACACTGATACTCAGCCAACATCTCAGTCGAAGGTAGTCTCCAGAACCTTTGGAAATTTTCTCTAAGTCCTAAGCGCTTGAATAACCTGTCCTGCTCGAAGGCCTCCCCATTCGAAGTCTATTACATTTCTTCAAGATTTTAATATTTTATTCAAACATTTAATCTTAATATGAGCGCCGAATTTGTGAGCTAACAGCCCTGCCATGGGAAATTGGCCACAAGGGACAGATTGAGGAGGTTTGGTTTAATCCAAGATATGGTGTGTTCTATGTAAGAATGAAGAGGAGTAAATTAACCATTTATTCTTCAGCTGCAACAAAACTAAACCAATCTGTAAGAATATTTTGAACTGGCTGGGAATTAATCATAGCCCGAAATATTGGGAGGATGAATTAGTTTGGCTTATTGGAGCAACTAAAGGAAAATGATGGAAATCTACTTTGTTAAAGATGGCAATAACAGAGACAATGTACAACATATGGAGGATGAGAAATAACATGTGTTTCACTAACAATGTTGATAATAATTGTATAGATGATAGAGTTAAAGATAATATAGTCTATAGAGGGTGGCAAAACACTATGATTAGACACCACCTTGCTAGAATAATGATGTAAGTATTACTCTCTTTTGTCCTTTTGGTAGGTTGGGTCCTTGTGATTACCTTGGTTTGTAATTCTGCTTTTGAATTAATATATATTCTTTGATTAAAAAAAAATTAATGACTTCCCCAATAAAAATATCTTAAGTCTTTGATTCTTAAAAATGTGTATAAGACTCGAATGAAACATTAATTTTACCGTTTTTTTAAAAAATAAAACATATAAAAAGAGTGAACCTCATAATTATACATAAGAAGTAGATATATTTTAAATGAATAAATACAATTATATTGATATTACAACTTTTTCTAAAATAAAATCTGAAAAGAAATGAACGTTTACATGACTTAAATGAGTAAATACAATGACATTTTTATAATAAATCCATTTTATTTCCCCAAGCACACTATTAAACTTTTTCAAATTTTCAAAACTAAATTCTTAAAAGGATATGATTTAGAGAAAATTGAAATAAACATGATTATTTTAGAAAATTAAAAAATTGAACTGAACTATTTTAATTATTTTAGAAATTGAAAGAATATGTGGTATTTATTTAAAACTAAAAATAAAACATGATTGCCTTGACGTTATACATCGAATTTTTGTATGGTGAAGTAGAAATTTGTTATATAATATATTATTTGTACTACTGAGCCGAACAATTACAAAAATAATATGAATTAAATCAATAATTTCAATCACATTATCATAATAAATATATGTTCCATTAGATTCACCTCGTTTATCACATATTAAAGATTTAATGAACAAATTATTTAACATAACGGTTTTGTAATTTTATTGTTGTAAATATTTGAGTTATAACTTTGTTTTTTAATGTATATATCCAAATTAGATTAATAAATTTAATGAGTTACCAAAAAAAAATCATATGCATTTGAGTTATAAAAATGTGTATAAGACTAGAATGAAACATTAATTTTACTGCTTTTTAAAAAAATAAAACATATAAAAAGAGTGAACCTCATAATTATACATAAGAAGTATATATATTTTAAATGAATAAATACAATTACATTGATATTACAACTTTTTCTAAAATAAAATCTGAAAATAAGTGAAACTTAACATGATTTAAATGAGTAAATACAATGACATTGTTATAATAAATCCAATTTATTTCCACAATAACACTATTACACTTTTTTAATTTTTCAAAAATAAAATTCTTAAAAGGATACAATTTAGAGAGAAAATTGAAATAAACAGAATTATTTTAGAAAATTAAAAAAAATGAACTGAACTAATTTAATTATTTTAGAAATCGAGAGAATATGTGGTATTTATTTAAAACTAAAAATAAAATATGACGCCCCTTAACATTATACCTCGAATTTTTGTTGGGTGAAGTAGAAGTAGTCATATAATATATTATTTGTAGCAATGAACAGAATAATTACAAAGTTAATCGAAATTAAATCAACAACTTCAATAACATTATCATAATAAATATACGTTCCATTAGATTCACCTCATTTATAACATCTTAAAGATTTAATGATGAACTTATTTAACATAACCGTTATGTAATTTTATTGTTGTAAATATTTGAGTCACCCAAATTAGGTTTATATATATATATATATATATATATATATATATATATATATATATATATATATATATATATATATATATATATATATATATATATATATATATATATATATATATATATATATATATATGATTTAATGTCAAAGTGTGTTATGTTATATATATATATATATATATATATATATATATATATATATATATATATATATATATATATATATATATATATATATATATATATATATATATATATATATATATATATATATATATATATATATATATATATATGATTTAAGATAAATATATAAAATAGTTCAGTTCAATTTATATCCTTTTAAAAAGTTAAAAAATTGAACTGAACTATTTTATATATTTTAGAAATCGAGAAAATATATGGTATTTATTTAAAACTAAAAATTACACCTAACACACCTTGACATTATACCTTGATTTTTTGTTGGGTGAAGTAAAAATTTTGTCATATAACGTATTATTTGTAGCAGTGATCCGAACAATTACAAAGTTAATATAAATTAAATCAACAATTTCAATGACATTATCATAATAAATATATGTTCAGTTAGATTCACCTCGTTTATAAGATATTAAAGATTTAATGAACAAATTATTTAACATAAACCTAAAATAAAATATATAAAAAGAGTGAATTTGATAATTATACATAAGAAATTGATATATTTTAAATGAATAAATACAATTACATTGATATTATAACTTTTTTAAAAATAAAATCTGAAAAGAAGTGAATCTTGACACAAGTTAAATGAGTAAATACAATAAAATTGTTATAATAAATTCATTTTATTTCCCCATGTGCACTATTATACTTTTTTTAATTTTTCAAAAATAAATTCTTAAGAGGGTAGGATTTAGAAAGAAAATTGAAATAAATAGAATTATTTTAGAAAATTAAAAAATTAAATTGAACTATTTTAATTATTTTATAATTGAAATGAATTTAATTATTAAATTGGGGTTCTAAATTTTGCACTAGCGAACTTTTAACTTTTAGCAAACATCTTTCTTAGAAAAAACATTTTGACTATTTTTTAATCTTTTTATAAGCATTTTAAGTTATCTTTTTAATCTATTTTTTTATATAATTTTTTCACATCATATTTAATAATATAAAGTTGTATAAGTTCATCTTTAGAAATATATTGAAACCTCGTGATTTGTTACAATAAAGTTTGAAGTTACTAGGTTCTACCTAATTTTTAAGATTTGTATATAATCTTCTATTTATATATGACCAAAATTCTAAGTTTTGTGAATTTACATTGTAAACTAACTTATCATGAGTTTATTTCATTTTTCTTATGTTTTATAACATGGTAGTCAACAAAATTACACGTGTCACAAAATTTAGAAAAATATTTTATATTTTTATTTTGACACTTTTTAAATTAATGTTTGTATTAAATTCCTACAACAAGTATCAAATCATTCAAAAAAAAAGTTTTTTATTTTATTTTATTTTTACTTTGACTCATTTTATACAATTTTTAGATAAAAATCAAACAAATCTAAAAGTTTTAAAGATGTTTCAGAACAAATGTTGATCAATAAAAGATGAAAACATTAAATTTATTAATTTTATTTTTAAAAAAGAGAAAAATGATGAAAGAAATGAAAAAAATATTAGACAATATTCACTATTTAAAAAAATAGTTGCTTAAAAGATTATGATTTCACAATAATGTTTTAGTTTAAAAAAAATATTTTTTTATTAATGGAAGTGTCGATACTTTAAAACCATCCCTAGGAGATTGAAACTAATTACCTTGAAATTTACAAGGTTAAACTTTTAACACTAAAATATTCCCTCAGTGTCATATATATTCCCTCACATTTAGTACATAATATTAAAAAAAATTGTATATGATTTATCTAATATTTAAATTCGTTTTTTTTAATTTAAACTTTTTGATTGGTTTATTGAATTTAAACCTAATCATATATAAACTATTTTTGTATGGCTTCGTATATTGAATTTTTAGCACAAATTTAAAAAAATAAATAATAGATGAAATCCAAAATTATATTTTTTTTCTCAAGAATAATGAAATTTGATATTTGGTATCAACAATACTTTTTTTATTTTAAATTCTTAAATTCGATTACAAGCATATTGAAATTTTAGATTACATGTTCATAAATTTCCATACAAGTTTTAAAATTTAAAATATCAACATTATTAGGGTAAAATAATTGAACATATAAATATAAATGTTATTAAGGAAGTAATAAAAATTAAATCCTTTTATTTACAAATATAGTAGCAAAAAATAAAATTTTAAAATAAAATATAAAAAAAAAAGGAGTAGTATGAAAAAGAATTTGAGGTAATATCTCTTAAATGTTTGTTTTTCTCCCTCTAATATTTTTTGAAGCTGAGAAAAACACAACAAAGAATGTTTAAATTGTTTTTCATTTATTTTTTTCAATATTCTCAAGCACCTATTGTATGGCCATGAAAATTAAAGAGAATATGGATATAAAGTTATACATAAAATTTATAGTAATCTAGTTGTTCTGGCTTGGGCCCAGCCTCGCGGTCCAACCCAATAACGCGCAAGGCCCAATAAGTGGGGCGGTTGACCGGGCGCGCAGCCCCCACAAGACGGGCAGGATACGCTCCCTGCCAAGCCAGACGGCGTGCTTCTAATTGTCCCCGGCGCTCCCCCTGGTCGGACAGGACGACCTCCACAGGCGAAATTCCCCGACCAACGAGCATGACGATTCGTCCTCCCCGCTCTCGGGTGCTCCCCCCATCGGGGAGAGCCACACACCGCCCGGGAATCCCACGAGCTCCCCTCCGCGGGGAGAACAACGCGGCCTGTGCGCGTTCTCCGCGTGCTCCCCTCCGCGGGGACACGTCACCAACCAATTGCCCACCTCCGAAAGAGCAGGTCAAACCCACTTTCCGGAGATCAAGGAGCATTTATGTTTAGTTGAGATTTACCCCTTTTGAGTTAATTATTTTTAAACATTAATATTCATGTGGTCGTTTCGTGAGTATTGTGACGCACTTCTTTTATACCTTAATGTAAATACACTCTGATGAAAATAAAAACACTTATATTCGTGACTATATGATTTGATATGTGATTATTTTGGGGGTATAGAAAGGGGGCGTTACAAGTTGACCTTGGAATCATCCTTATAACATCTCAATGTATCAATCCATGATCACATGGCCTTTGAATTAGGTCTCAACCATGTTCAAATCATCAGTTGACCTAGGGTGGACCCAGTCAAACCCTAATTACACCACTCATGACTGAGTCTTCTTAATCTTGCATAATGACCTGTCTAGGCTTCAAAGTGATATTCAACACTTCTCATGAGCTCTTTCAAGACCTCAAGTCTAACTCCATGGCTTCAGAATCATCTGATGACTTCCCACAACTCTCAAGTTAGGAGGCCCACACTCTTGGTTTCAACCATTCTCTCTGAGGATCTTTTAATTTCTCTGACAAGGATATCAACCCTTGAACACTTGAATAACCTTCTTAGCTAGCTTCATAGTCTTGTGCAGCTCTTGATTGGTAATCATACCTCTTGATCTCCTGTATACATGTCAATGAAATGCAAATGATAATGCTAATGTGAATGAAATGAAACACAAGCTAGGTAAAGAAATGTTGGGCAAATTTGGGGTGCAACAGCTGCCCCTATTCAAACGGCTTGGACTTGACTGGGTGAGAAGCGAACGACTCTCAAACAATCAAGGTACGAGACGGTTGAATATCAACAAACTCGGAAATTTGCCAACTACACAAGTACACGGTACTCTGATGGGAACAAATATTCGAAAACTGAAATATTAGCTGCACGACAACTAGCTGGGGAATTGGTCACACGGTAACCGGTGATACATGGTCGATCATGCCGTCAGGCATCAGGATTCCTCGGGATTTATCAGATCAACAATCAAGTTAATCATGCCATCGGGCATTCAAAGAAATTTTTGGGCGTCAGCCGGACTTCATCACTAAGTCGGGAATAGAATTCTCGGTCAATCATGAACCAATTGGGGATATCCAAACTTCTACCATCAGGCACTCCGCATCAGCCGGGAGAACTGCTTCGTTAATACGGTTGGACTTCAATCATCAAGTCTTCGAGGGAAGTTTCAACTTTGCTATTCGGAAACCTGCTGGGGATGACGCATCTCCGCTAGGGATTCTGGAGAACTATCAAGTAACTCTGCTTCGGGAATCCAGAAATCATTCTGGGTGAGTCAACTCTGCTGAGGACATCAAGAATCATCTTGAACAAATAACCCCGTGGGGACTTCAAGAATCATCTTGGACTAATACTCTTCTGGGGAAACCAAGAATCATCTGGAACAACGACTCTGCCGGAGATTTCAGGAATCCCCCTGAGCGAACACTCTGCCGGGGACCCTAAGCATCAACTTGAGCAACCAACTCTTGTGACTTCACTGGGGATTTTAAGAATCATCTTAAACGAACGCCTTTGCGGGAGAATTCAAGAATCATCTTGGGCAAACGACTTTTGCTGGGGGGGGGGGGGGGGGAATTCAAGAATCATCTTGAGCAAGCGACTCTGAGAAGGAACACCTACAAAACAAGCACAGTAACGACCTAGCTCATGTTTCATATGCATATGCTTTGACAATGACGCAATGCTCCACACGGTGGAAATGCTACGCGTTTAGGGTAGATGCTATGCAATCATGCAAAATGCTATGACCCCATCAGCAAAATAAATGCTGAAGGGAGAATCCTCCTGTCAAGGAGAAAGAACCACTCTGGTGGAGGAAGGAATCATCCTGTCAAGGAGAAGAAGCCACGCCAATCTCAATTGGACTCCGCCTGGGGAAACGACCGTCAGTCGACTGCTGCAGGGGAACAAAACTCTCCGAGAACTTCGATCTACTCATCTGGGTATTCAAACCACAACTGCTGAGGAAAACGATGTCAATCGCAGAAATAAATTGCACGACATTCGCAGCAAAACTTTCCTGGGGATAACGACTCCAGTGGGGAAACACAACATCAGCTATTCAACATTCTACTGGGGAAAACCAATCATGGCCCAAACGGCTTCCAAGGACTCGGCTCTCTTGGGGATCTGCATACTCGGCTGGGGAAGAAGGAATCGTCCTGCTTACTGGGGAGAGTACGCTCTGCGGGGAATCTCAATTCTGCCAGAGACGTCAGTCTGGAACCTCCGAGTGCCGCACACTTCAGTATATGACTCAGCTGGGGGGATGACGTTCCTTCAAGATACATCTGATTGGGGGAGAGAATCTTCTCTGCTTGGGGAGACATATCAATGCCTTATGATCTCACGTTTAGACTCTGTGGGGAGATGTTGCTGAACTTTGCTGGAGAGGGAGGAACCATCCTGCTTGGGGATGCATGCGGCGTACTGCCTGGAATATGCTATACCTGCAACAACACAAAAAAACAGATCAGATACCCTTTTCAAAGGGACCTATCAAGGTTATCATCCTGCGACAATGTTCAAGTAATTCATTGTTTCAACAATCAGTGGCCTAGGCCAGTAAGTTTATGTATGCGCATTTTTATCAAAAACATCGGCGTTCTTTTTCGCAAACAAAAAAGATAAATGCTAAACAAACAAACATAATTGCTGAATAGTATACGTTTTATTGATAACGAACCCCTGGATGGGTGAAAATGTTTTACAACAGATGCAAGCTCCTGGAATGAGGAAACCGCACAAATATAAAGATACATCAGTATACACATGTCGGCAATGAGGCGTAGACGAACACCATGAGTTGATCCCTCTATGACCCACTCGACTTCGATACTTCTCCGACGCTTCAGCTTCAGAAGAGATTGATTCAGATAAACGGCCCTCAGGTCTTCCAAACCACTAAACAATGAAAGTCCACACGCGGAACGCAGTCATTTGCTTTTTCAAATCCCTAACTTTTGCCTGAATCTCCCTTTCGGGTTTTCGATTCACCGGGATGCCCTTTTTTTGCCAAAGTCGCCCTTCCAGGTTTTCGACTTTGCGGGTGTACATGCTTTTCTTTATATCCCTAATTTTTGCCCGAACCCTTTCCCTTTTTTATGGTTCGCCGGGATGCCCCTTTTTTGCCTGGATATTCTTTTTCTTTCCAGCGGGTCATTCTTTAAGCAAAGTATTTTTTAACTGCGTCCGCATTCACCGGGGATGCAAAATCCTCACCATCCATCGTGGATAACAACAAGGCTCCTCCCGAAAAGACCTTGCTGACGACGTACGGACCTTCGTAATTAGGAGTCCACTTGCCCCGGTGATCGGAGTGTGGAGGAAGAATCTTCTTCAAGACGATATCACCCGTCTGAAAGCTTCTAGGACGCACCTTCTTATCATAAGCTTTCTTCATTCGGCTTTGGTACAGACGACCATATGCAATCGATGCTAACCTCTTCTCGTCCATTAGGCTGAGTTGGTTTAGTCGGTTCTGAATCCATTCTACCTCATCGAGTTTCACATCAACCAAAACTCGCAAAGAAGGGATCTCCACTTCTAACGGTAGGACAACTTCCATACCGTACACTAAGGAGAAAGGAGTTGCCCCGGTTGATGTACGTACCATTGTACGATAACCGTGCAATGCAAATGGCAACATGTCGTGCCAATCCTTATAGGTCACAACCATCTTTTGAATAATCTTCTTAATGTTCTTATTGGCCGCTTCAACGGCGCCATTCATCTTCGGCCGGTAAGGAGATGAGTTATGATGTTCAATCTTGAAACTCTGGCACAGCTCCTTCATCATCTTGTTATTCAGATTCGAACCATTATCAGTAATGATCCGCTCGGGAATTCCGTAACGACAGATGATGTCCCTCTTTATGAATTTAGCCACCACCTGCTTGGTCACATTAGCATATGAGGCTGCCTCTACCCACTTGGTGAAGTAGTCTAGCTACTAGAATGAAGCGATGACCGTTAGATGCAGTAGGCTCGATCTTGCCTATCATGTAGATGCCCCACATGGAGAACGGCAACGGGGAAGACATGACATTCAACGGGCACGGCGGCACATGAATCTTGTCAGCATAAATCTGGCATTTATGACATCTTTTCGCGAATTTAAAGCAATCCGATTCCATCGTCAGCCAGTAGTATCCTGCTCTCAGGATCTTTCTCGTCATGGCATGCCCGCCGGCGTGCATACCAAATGTGCCTTCATGGACTTCTTCCATGAGCATACTCGCCTCTTTCTCATCTACACATCTGAGTAGCACGAGATCGTGGTTTCTTTTATACAAAACTCCATCAGGATTGAGATAAAAATTTCCAGACAGCCTCCTCAGAGTCTTCTTATCCTGGGTTGACGCTCCCTCAGGATACTCCTTAGTCATAAGGAAAGTCTGGATATCATGGAACCATGGCTTGCCGTCGGAGGCTTCCTCGATCACGAAGACAAACGCAGGTCTATCAAGACTGGAAATGACAATTCTCGGAGCTTCATTCCAAAAATTGACTTTATACATCGAAGCCAACGTGGCTAAGGCATCAGCCATCTGGTTTTAAGCTCTGGGCACATGATGGAGTTCCACTCGATCAAAGAATGGAAGCAGCCTTCTGGCATAATTCATGTACGACACCAAATTCGATTGACGAGTCTCCCACTCCCCTTTAATCTGGTTAATCACAAGTGTCGAGTCACCATATACATCTAGGTTCTTGATTCTCAAATCAATCGCTTCTTCTAGACCCATGATGCATGCTTCGTACTCCGCTTCATTATTTGTGACCGGAAACGTCAGTCTCGCCGTGAACGGGATGTGGGATCCGTGGGGAGTCGTGATGATTGCCCCAATGCCACTTCCATAAGAATTAACCGCCCCGTCAAATATCAATTTCCATTGGGATTTCCTATCTGGACCCTCGTCGGGCAACGGTTCATCGCAATCTTTCGCTTTGAGAAACATGATATCCTCATCAGGGAATTCAAATTTCATCGGCTGATAGTCCTCGATCGGCTGTTCGGCAAGGTATTCAGACAATACGCTTCCCTTGATGGCCTTCTGGGAAACATACTGAATGTCATATTCCGTCAACACCATTTTCCATCTGGCAATCCTGCCCGAAAGCGCTTGCTTCTCGAAGACGTACTTGATTGGATCCATCTTCGAAATTAGCATGGTTGTGTGATTGAGCATGTACTGTCATAAACGTTTGGCAGCCCAGGCTAGTGCACAACACGTTTTCTCCAGCATTGAATAACGAGATTCACAGTCTGTGAACTTTTTACTCAAATAGTAAATGGCATGCTCCTTTCTGCCCGTCTCGTCGTGCTGACCGAGAACACACCCCATACTATTCTCCAGAACTGTCAAGTACATGATTAGGGGTCGTCCAGCCACTAGGGGTATCAAGATCGGAGGTTCCTATAGATATTGTTTTATCTTATCAAATGCCTTCTGGCAATCCTCGTTCCAGATAATCGCCTGATCTTTCTTTAGCAGTTTGAACATCGGTTCACACGTGGCCGTGAGCTGAGAAATAAACCTTGCAATGTAGTTTATTCTGCCCAGGAAACCACGAACTTCTTTTTCTGTTTTTGGCGCTGGCATATCTTGTATTGCTTTTATTTTCGCAGGATCAACCTCGATGCCTCTTTCACTCACGATAAACCCCAGTAGCTTTCCAGACCGTACTCCGAAAGTACACTTGTTAGGATTCAGCCTCAACTTGAACTTCCTAAGCCTCTCAAAAAGCTTCAGCAAATTGACCAGATGTCCATCCTCCGTTTGGGACTTCGCAATCATGTCATCCACATAGACTTCAATCTCATGATGAATCATGTCATGAAACAAAGTAACCATTACTCGTTGGTAAGTGGCCCCTGCGTTCTTCAGACTGAAAGGCATTACCTTGTAGTAAAATGTTCCCCAAGGTGTAATAAACGTAGTTTTCTCCATGTCCTCCGGCGCCATCTTGATCTGATTGTAACCGGAGAAGCCATCCATGAACGAAAACATGGAGAACTGAGCTGTATTGTCGACCAACACATCAATATGAGGCAGCGGGAAATAATCTTTAGGGCTCGCCCTATTCAAGTCCCGATAATTGACGCACATTCGCACCTTACCGTCCTTCTTCGGTACAGGCACTATGTTGGCGACCCATAGAGGGTAAGTAGTTACCGCTAAGAAACCAGCATCAAGCTGCTTTTGCACTTCTTCTTTGATCTTAACGGCCATATCTGGTCGTGTCCTCCTAAGCTTCTGCTTAACGGGAGGACAATCTTCTCGCAGCGGCAAGTGATGGACCACAATGTCAGTATCAAGTCCGAGCATATCTTCGTATGACCAAGCAAAGACGTCACTATACTCTCTTAGCATCTCGACCAATCTTTGCTTGACATCACTCTGCAATGCAGCCCCTATCCTGACATTCCTGACTAGTTCTTCAGAACCCAGATTCACAATCTCAATTTCTTCTTCGTGAGGCAGAATAACTTTCTCTTCTTGTTTCTGAAGGTGAGAAAATACTTAGAAGGGGGGGGGGGGTTGAATAAGTATGACAGAAAATAATCAAAGATAAAAACACAAGTATTTTTATCCTGGTTCGTTGAACTCAACTACTCCAGTCCACCCTTTTCAAGAGTGATTTGCCTTTCTCAACAAGGACTTAATCCACTATTCAAATCAACTGATTACAAATAGCAACCCCTAAGAACAACTGTTCTTAGTCTTCTCAAGAGCTACTGATCTAACCTAGATCCTCTTAAGGAAAACTTCCTTTACAAATTAATGTAATACAATGAAGAGTAATAAATGCTTCTATGAAAGCTATAAACACAACTGTGTTATTTCTCTAAGTTTAGAACAATGTATGAACAGCAAAGAATATGAGAGCTTTTAGCGTGAGAGAGTTCTTGCAATAAGTTCGTCAATTTCGTCACTTGAAGAATGAGCTATGATGTCCTTTATATAGCCACTTGAATATTGGAGAGAATATTTTACCGTTGGAGAAGATATTTCCAATATCAAAATAGTACTGTCCTTTGTACTATTGCAGCAGAGAGACGGCGCACAAAATGTGGGTGTAGCAATTGTCTGCTGAGCTGTGATTTTACCATATAAGGAATGTACCAGAGGAATAATATTCTTGCAGAGAATTTTGTCTATCCCAAATAAGGAAAGATTTGCTGGCATATTCCAACGGATATATTAAAATAATCTTCTTCAAATAATTCTTCAGATAGTTCAGATCAACAATCAATATCAGAGTCTTCAGTCTTCAGAATCTTCTGGAAACTTCAGAGCCTAAGATGTTCTTCAGATGTTGATGAATCAGAGTCTGGTGCAGCTGTGTGCTTGAAGCGTAACATGCTCTTAGATCAGAGTCTTCACTCAGATCAGAGTCTCTTCACTCAGAGTCTTCTCTCATTCAGATTCTTGATAACATATGCAGCGTGTTGTATCTTCAGAATCTTGATAACAAAACTCTTATACATCAGATTCTTCTAATCTTCAGATGCTCTTGAGTCATTCAGAATTCATTGTTCACATCAAATTTGCTCTTTAAGATTAAAATCTTTTGTGCCTGTAGAAAACAGTTTAGAACAAATTTAGAGAGTATAATTCTTGTATACAAATTATCATTAATGTTATCATCAAAACATAGAGATATTACTGAGACACAATCTGTGCTCTTACAATCTCCCCCTTTTTGATGATGACAAAACATGAGCAATTTGTTCAATAAAAGTATGAATTAAAATTACTCCCCCTGAGATTTACAATCTCCCCCTGAAATGAATACTCTAATGGAATTAGATACTTCCCTTTCTGGTTGAGTACATTTCAGATTCAGAGCCTGATTACATTTCAGATTCAGAGTCTGATGGAAGCCTGGTTGACAAATCCTGGTTGACATATGTTTGACTTCTAGAGTCAAAGCTTGATGCCATATTAAAGCTTGATGTCAGATGAACAACTTCAGAACTTCTGGTTGTTTATCTTGCCATTTCCTGTCTTGAGTTATCTTTAGATCATAGTACTCAAGGTTAGATATCAGAGTCTGGTCTTTAGATATCAGAGTCTGGTTTACTCAGATTTAGCTATTTTTGATCAGGTTCTGAAAAGATAGATCTCAGGAAAAACTTCAATGAAATTTGTCAGAGTCTGGTTAGATAAATTTATCAGAGTCTGGTTAGATTCAAAGAATGTTAGTAACATGTCTGACTTTAGTTCAGATAATTGCTTATAGATTTGAACAATCAGATTCTATTTTGTTTCTCCCCCTTTTTGTCATAATCAAAAAGACTTTTAAAAGACAGTAAAGATGCAGAAGAAACACATATCCAGATAAGCAAAAAAAATCATTGTCATTAAGAAAACATCCAGATTCAGATAGAAGCAAACAAAACATAACAGAAGACAATCAAAAACAAAACAAAACATGAAAAACTTGTGCAAAACATCAAGTAGGTTTAGCAGATGAGGCTTGTTGAGAAGCAATGAGGTGCAGCAGTGCTGTAATCCTTTCTGAATTTTCATCTTGCTTAGCCATCCAAGTTTTCATTTCTTCATTTGTTTTCTTTTGATCAACCATAAAGTCCTTTAGTTCTTTGACATCCTTCTGAAGATCTGAAGATTCTGAAATAGCAGATTCTGAAACAATGGATTCTGAAACATTCTTAGTAACATCAGGTGCAGGAATTTCTGGAGGTGGAGGAGCTTCTAGAAGAAGAATAGGTGGAGGGTTTCTCTTAATCCGTTTTTGATAAGCAGCAAGCCTTACTTTTGATAATCTAAGACATTGAGTCCTGATTTTCAAAGCCTCCCTATTCAGTCTGTAAAGATATTTCTTCCAAACAGCATTAGCAGCCTCTTTGTCCATGGTAGTCATGCAAACATCCATAATGTCAGCAAAGTCTGAGACATTATCCTTATCAAAATCTTTTAACATAGTATAAACACTTGATCCCAATTCTGCTTCATCAGGGATTCTGGGTTGGGTTGGTTGTGTTTGTGGTGTTTGTTTAGAAGGTTGAGGTTGTGAGGATGGATGTTCAGATGTTTGTGGTTCAGATGTTTGTTGGTTGATTGGTTCAGATGTTGGTTGTGTGGTTGGTTCAGATGTTGGTTGGGTGGTTTGTGGTTCAGATGTTGGTTGTGGAGTGTTTTGGATTTCAAGAGGTTGTGGAGTGAGAGTTTGAGTTGGGGAGTTTTGTAGAGAAGGTGGATGTTCAGAAGTTGGAGATTTAAACAGTTGTTTCCAAACACTCTCAGAACGAGGTTGTTTGAGATCATTCAAGCATTCATTAATATAACCAGATGATTCATCATCAGATGATGTATCAGAGTGGTTAGATTTTTCAGAAGTTGAAGATAAAATGATAGAACGGTTTAAAGGTGTGACATCTAATATTTCATTAGGATCAATGAGATTTTCAGGATGGTCAGAGTGTTCAGGGTGAACATCCTCTGGAATGGTAGATTCTGGGATAGTGTTTTGAGGTTGTGGTGTTGCTTGTTGAGTTTGTTGTGGAATGTTTGTTGGTTGTGGTGTATGAGTCTCAGATGGTCTAGATCTTTTAAATATAAGGGGTGAGTCAGATGGTGTGGGGGTAGCAGAATGATGAACAGGATTAGAATCAGTGTTAAATACCTGTTTCAGAGTATCTCTAATCTCTTCAAAAGTTGCTGCAGGAGGATTTTGTTGAACCTTCTTCAGCTTCTTCCTTTTCTTCTTCTTTTCAGCATCTGAATGCTTCCTTTTCTTCTGATGACCTTCTTTATCAGCTTTTCTCTTACGTCTTCTTTCTCTTGTTAAATCAGGAAGAACTTGGCCTTCCTTCTGCACAAGATTGGCAGGAATCTCAACACCATCTCTGATGCAGCGAGCAACATACTCAGCAATAAGTTCTCTAGGTTCATCTGAGGTGAATAAAGGAAAATCCTCAACAGGAATCCTTCTTCCCCTAACTTCTTCAGAGTTAGTTTTCCTTGGTTTCTCAGATAAATCTTCAACCAATTTCATCCTTCTCAGAGTTAAACCATTTATTTCAGAGCCAATGATAAAATTCAGATCTTCTGTCAACCCAGCCTCTTGCAGATGCGCCACAAGTTGGTTTTCTATCAGAATATCTGAAATCAGTCTTCCCATAGGAATCCATGTTCTGACTTTTCCAGTTTTATCTCTAGCTGTTTCCCTTGTTTCCTTGACGTGAGATACCAGATGATTAAACAACAGATATGGAAGATCAATCTGAATGTTTTGGTGTAAACAATACATGAAGTAAAGTTGTTCAGCATTAACATAATCAGATGAGTTTGAAGAGGGTCTGTGAAAGATGGTGTTCAAGAAAATCTTAGCCCATATCTTGTAGGTGGGTTTCAAGAACTTAACCTTCTTACAAGGTTCACCAGTAGTGCAGATTTCTTGACAAACATCTTTCAGGTCTTCACGCGCAGAAGACAGAGAGGTTACTCCATCAGTTGCCTTGAAACCTATGAGTTTCCTGATCAGATTTTCAGTGATAACAATCTTTTTCCCCAGCACAGAGGAATGAATGAACTTTGGAGTAGCAAATGCATGGATCCAAAACTCCTTCACTAACTTTGGATACACAGGACCCATAAGCCTGTCAAAGTAACCGTCCCAGCCTTGTGCTTTGATTGAAGGAATCAGATCAAACCCATTTTCAGCAAGATCTTCTAAATCCACGAAACTTTCACATAGAACTTCTAGTGAATCAACAGGAGTTAGGAGAGTGCGTACTGGTTCTATGATAGTGGTAGCATCTTTGGTAGTAACTGCCTTTGAAGTGGATGCCATTGTTGATGATGATGAAGAAGATGAAGATTTCTGGGTTCTTTTAGGGTTTGCGAAGAGAGAGAACAACAAGCAAAAACGCATATGTGTTTGAGAATGTGAAAAGTGTGAATGTGTTAAGAGAGTGGTTTATATAGACAAATAAAACACGCATGGGAAACACAACAGACATACATAGGACACATACGCACGTTTGCATTAAATGAAAAGTAATCATTTTTAATTATGATATGACATTTGGGGGGAAAATCAAGACAGATTGAGATTTTCAAAGCAATACCTTAAACGTCATAATCAATAGGTGTACTCCATCTTTTCAGATTCTGAGTGACACGTGTTTGCTTGCATGTGATTCTGTAACTCTTAAGAAATGAAACGTTTTCAACTTTCAGATCCTCTGAGATGGTCAGTACAGAGTTTCACAAAAAAATCACAGATAAAATAAACAAGCAAAACAGATGAAATACTTCAGAGTGTTAAACACTTAGCATCTGAGAAGTTGACTCCGAGAAATATTACTCTGGACAAAAATCCATACAAATATTTTTCAGAATAAACTTAAACCTATCTTCAGCAAGGGGTTTTGTGAAAATATCTGCCCATTGATGATCTGTATCAACAAAGGCTAAATTTATTACACCCTTCTGAACATAGTCTCTGATGAAATGATGTTTAATCTCTATATGTTTGGCCTTAGAGTGTAAAATTGGATTTTTGGATAAACATATAGCTGAAGTATTGTCACAGAAGATAGAAAGATTACTCTCATAGATTTGATAATCTTCTAGTTGACTCTTCATCCAGAGCATCTGAGTGGAACATCCAGCAGCAGCAATGTATTCTGCCTCTGTGGTTGATAGTGCAATTGTTGGTTGCTTCTTGCTGTACCACGAGATCAGATGACTTCCAAGAAACTGACAGCTTCCAGAAGTACTTTTGCGCTCAACTCTATCTCCAGCATAGTCAGCATCACAGAATCCAACTAGTGAATATTTGTCAGATCTTCTGTAACACAAACCAACATTAGCAGTACCTTTCAGATACCTTAGAATCCTCTTAACAGCAGTTAAGTGTGATTCTCTAGGATCTGATTGGAATCTAGCACATAAACAAACACTAAACAGAATGTCTGGTCTAGAAGCAGTCAAATAAAGAAGAGATCCTATCATACCTCTGTAGAGTTTCTGATCTACCTTCTTACTTACCTCTTCCTTACCTAGAGTGCTTGTAGGATGCATTGGAGTCTTTGCCATTTTGCTATCCAGCATGTTAAACTTCTTCAGAAGCTCTTTAACATACTTGGTCTGATGTATGTAGGTGCACTCTGGAGTCTGATTTACTTGGATTCCCAGAAAGAATCTCAATTCTCCCATCATGCTCATCTCAAATTCTTCCTGCATACATTTAGCAAACTCCTTTCCAAGCATAATATTTGTTGATCCAAAAATAATATCATCTACATAAATTTGACAAATCAACAAATCTTTCTTAATGGTTTTACAAAATAGTGTGGTATCCACTTTTCCTCTGATGAAATTTTTCTTCAGAAGAAAATTACTCAGCCTCTCATACCAAGCTCTGGGAGCTTGTTTTAGTCCATAAAGAGATTTTTTCAGTTTGTAAACATGATCTGGAAAATTTTCATTTTCAAAACCAGGAGGTTGGTGGACATACACTTCCTCTTCTATAATTCCATTAAGAAAAGCACTTTTAACATCCATCTGATAAAGAGTGATGTTATGTTGTGCAGCAAATGAAATAAGCAATCGTATAGACTCTAACCTTGCAACAGGAGCAAATGTTTCTGTGTAGTCTATGCCTTCTTGTTGACTGTAGCCTTGAGCAACCAGTCTTGCTTTGTTCCTTTCAACTTCTCCTTTTTCATTTAGTTTATTTCTGAAAACCCATTTTGTTCCAATAACATTGAAACCTTTAGGTCTTGGAACCAGATCCCAGACTTCATTCCTTGTGAATTGATTCAGCTCCTCTTGCATAGCTAAAATCCATTCATTATCTTCCAGAGCCTCATCAACAGATGTTGGTTCTATAATTGACACTAAGCCACAGAAGGAAGATTCAGAAGTTCTGAGAAATGCTCTTGTCCTTATTGGATCATCTTTCTTTCCAATTATCACATCCTCTGGATGAGAAGCTTTCATTCTGGAAGAAGATCCTCTGACTGTTGGTCTTTCAGAAATATGCAGATTGTCAAGTTAGGAAGTTAAAGGCGTAGCATCTGGATTTGCTTCAGAGTCTTTGTCTTCAGTCTTGTCTGCCTCTGAGCCTTCAGAGTCTGTGAGAATAACTTCTCTATCTGCAGAACTTTCAACTTGCTTTGGCTTTTCAGAGCCAAGCTTATCATCAAATCTAACATGAATAGATTCTTCCACAATCTGTGTTTCAGTATTGAATACTCTGTAGCCTTTAGAGCGTTCAGAATAACCAAGCATGAAACACTTCTGTGCTTTGGAATCAAACTTGTTCAGATGATCTTTAGTGTTAAGCATATAACAAATACATCCAAATGGATGAAAATAAGCAATGTTGGGCTTTCTGTTTCTCCACAATTCATAGGGAGTCTTTTCCAGAAGAGGTCTTACAGACACTCTGTTCTGAATATAACATGCTGTATTTATTGCTTCTGCCCAAAAGTATTTTGCCAGATTTGTCTCGTTGATCATGGTTCTGGCCATTTCTTGCAATGTTCTATTTTTCCTCTCTACAACTCCATTTTGTTGAGGAGTTCTAGGACAGGAGAAATCATGTGCAATTCCTTTTTCAGAAAAATATTTTTCAAAATATTTGTTTTCAAATTCGCCACCATGATCACTTCTGACTTTAATAATTTTGCATTCTTTTTCAGTCTGGACTTGATTGCAGAAGTCAATGAACACAGAATGAGACTCATCCTTGTGTTTTAGAAACTTTACCCATGTCCATCTGCTGTAGTCATCTACAATGACTAACCCATACTTCTTGCCTCTGATGGATGCAGTTTTCACTGGTCCAAACAGATCAATATGAAGTAATTCCAATGGTCTAGAGGTGGAAACAACATTTTTTGGTTTAAAATGAGATTTTGAAAATTTACCCTTTTGACATGCGCCACACAGAGCATCTGAATTGAACTTCAGATTAGGGAGTCCTCTGACCAGATTGAGTTTATTAATCTGAGATATACGTCTCATATTAATATGTCCCAATCTTCTATGCCAGACCCATTGCTCATCATTCACAGATAAAAGGCATTTTACATTTTGAACTTTAAGTTCTGAAAGGTTAATTTTGTAAATGTTGTTTTTCCTCTTTCCACTGAATAGGATAGAGCCATTCTTTTGACATACAGCTTTGCAACATTTTTGATTAAAGATGATATCATAACCATTGTCACTTAATTGACTTATGGACAATAGATTATGTTTCAATCCTTCAACTAACAGAACATTAGAAATAGAGGGTAGGTTACCATTACCTATTGTACCAGAGCCAATGATCTTGCCCTTCTGGTTCCCTCCAAATTTCACGTCCCCTCCAGATCTAAGTTCCAGGCTTTGGAACATAGACCTTTCGCCCGTCATATGTCGTGAGCATCCAGAGTCCAGGTACCATGATTGGTGTCTGGATTTTGCTGCTAAGAACATCTGCAACAGGTATTATTTGACTTTTAGGTACCCAGATCTTCTTGGGTCCTTTGGGGTTAGATGTTCTGTGGTTTTGCCTAAACTTCTGTTTTTCAACATAGTGTTTATTTTGGCTAACCCTTGGCTTAAACACATAAGTACTCTTTTCAGAGCTTGTATGTTTAATATCATTCAGATGACCAAACTTAAAATGAGAATACAGAGGAGTCTTCTTGATGAAGAGTTTATCAACAGACTTTGGATTGCTTCCAGAGGAGGATTCACATCCAATGCCTCTTCTGTTGTTCCCACTAACACCATAGATCATAGAAGCCATTTTGCTTCTGTCTATGCTTTTAGTGAGGAATCTTCTAAAACTTGAGTCATATTTTTCTAAAATATTTTCACTTGACTCTGTTTCAGTATCAGATTCTTGTTGAGTTGTTTCTAAATCATTTTTGAGTTTTAAATTTATTTCTTTCTGCTCAACAAGTTCTGTTCTCAGAAGATCAATCTCAGATTCAAGATTGCTTTTCAGCTTCTTGTATTTGAGTTTAATCTTGCTGTAGCTTTCCAACATGTCAGATAAACTTTCAACAAGTTCAGCTCTGGAGAGTTCAGAAAATACCTCTTCAGAGTCAGAGTCTGATTCTGACTCAGATTCAGATGATGACGTTCCTTCATCTTGATCATTTGTGTTGGCCATCAGCGCAACATTTGCACATTCTTCCTCAGATTCAGAAGATGATTCAGATTCATCTGAGTCATCCCATGTAGCCATCAGAACCTTTTTCTTTTTATCAAACTTCCTTTTGGGTTTTTCCTTTTGAAGTTTGGGACATTCACTCTTGTAGTGTCCAGGTTCTTTACATTCAAAGCAAGTGATCTCTTTCTTGCCAGATCTTCTGTGTCCAGAAGATTCTCTCTTTTGATCAGATCTTCTGAAGTTGTTGAACTTCTTCCCTTTGTGCTTCCAGAGTTTGTTGATCCTTCTGGACAGCATAGATAGTTCATCTTCTTCTTCAGAAGAAGATTCCTCAGAGCTTTCTTCATTAACCTGCAAGGCTTTAACAGATTTGTTAGATTTAAAAGCTAAGGATTTACCTTTATCTTTCTTCTGGGGTTCATCTTCCTCCAGCTCAATCTCATGACTTCTCAAAGAACTGATGAGTTCTTCTAATGAGATTTTGTTCAGATCCTTGGCCAGCTTCAATGCAGTCACCATAGGTCTCCATCTGGTAGGAAGACTTCTGATGATCTTCTTGACATGATCAGATGTTGAGTAGCCCTTGTCCAGAACTTTCAACCCAGCTGTTAGAATCTGAAATCTGGAAAACATAGTCTCAATGTTCTCAGATTCTTCCATTTTGAACGCTTCATACTTCTGTATCAGCGCTAGAGCCTTTGTTTCTTTCACCTGAGAATTTCCCTCATGAGTCATTTTGAGAGACTCAAACATATCATGAGCAGTTTCTCTGTTGGTAATCTTCTCATACTCTGTATGAGAGATTGCATTAAGAAGTATGGTTCTGGCTTTGTGATGATTCTTGAATTCTTTCTTCTGCTCCTCAGTCATTGATTTTCTATCAATCTTTTTGCCATCCTTAGTAGGATGTTCATACCCATCAATGACTAAATCCCAGAGATCAGCATCATACCCCAAGAAAAAACTTTCAAGTCTATCCTTCCAATAATCAAATTTTTCTCCATCAAACATTGGAGGTTTGGTACTGATTCTGTCTCCTTCATATTTGTTGCTTGATGTAGGAATATCACCCATATTAGCAACCAAATAAATAACAGAGTATTTTTCTCACTGGATCTTTAACTGTCACGGTTAAGCGAATGCACACTCAGAACCGGAGCTCTGATGCCAACTGAAGGTGAGAAAATACTTAGAAGGGGGGGGTTGAATAAGTATGACAGAAAATAATCAAAGATAAAAACACAAGTATTTTTATCCTGGTTCGTTGAACTCAACTACTCCAGTCCACCCTTTTCAAGAGTGATTTGCCTTTCTCAACAAGGACTTAATCCACTATTCAAATCAACTGATTACAAATAGCAACACCTAAGAACAACTGTTCTTAGTCTTCTCAAGAGCTACTGATCTAACCTAGATCCTCTTAAGGAAAACTTCCTTTACAAATTAATGTAATACAATGAAGAGTAATAAATGCTTCTATGAAAGCTATAAACACAACTGTGTTATTTCTCTAAGTTTAGAACAATGTATGAACAGCAAAGAATATGAGAGCTTTTAGCGTGAGAGAGTTCTTGCAATAAGTTCGTCAATTTCGTCACTTGAAGAATGAGCTATGATGTCCTTTATATAGCCACTTGAATATTGGAGAGAATATTTTACCGTTGGAGAAGATATTTCCAATATCAAAATAGTACTGTCCTTTGTACTATTGCAGCAGAGAGACGGCGCACAAAATGTGGGTGTAGCAATTGTCTGCTGAGCTGTGATTTTACCATATAAGGAATGTACCAGAGGAATAATATTCTTGCAGAGAATTTTGTCTATCCCAAATAAGGAAAGATTTGCTGGCATATTCCAACGGATATATTAAAATAATCTTCTTCAAATAATTCTTCAGATAGTTCAGATCAACAATCAATATCAGAGTCTTCAGTCTTCAGAATCTTCTGGAAACTTCAGAGCCTAAGATGTTCTTCAGATGTTGATGAATCAGAGTCTGGTGCAGCTGTGTGCTTGAAGCGTAACATGCTCTTAGATCAGAGTCTTCACTCAGATCAGAGTCTCTTCACTCAGAGTCTTCTCTCATTCAGATTCTTGATAACATATGCAGCGTGTTGTATCTTCAGAATCTTGATAACAAAACTCTTATACATCAGATTCTTCTAATCTTCAGATGCTCTTGAGTCATTCAGAATTCATTGTTCACATCAAATTTGCTCTTTAAGATTAAAATCTTTTGTGCCTGTAGAAAACAGTTTAGAACAAATTTAGAGAGTATAATTCTTGTATACAAATTATCATTAATGTTATCATCAAAACATAGAGATATTACTGAGACACAATCTGTGCTCTTACAGTTTCAACAAGCGGGCCAACTCTTCGGGAAGGTCTTCGTCCTCATCAATCTCTTCTTCGGCTTGATAGATCAAGCAATCGAAGTCGAAGTGAGTCGTAGAAGGTCCTGAGTCGATGTCATCTGCTATGTGGATCCTGCAATAACAAGGGTTAAGCTTAAAACAAAGATATGCAGGTTAGCACAAACCCCATTGCCATTTTATTGTTTTTCAAAACAAATATAAAACAGGAATAACAGAGATCACAATATTTGAATGCGAAGAAAACACCTTTTGATTTATTGATAAAATGCATGTACATAATCAAACAAGGCCCTGACAATAAAACCACTATGCCCCGGGTAGGACATAGGGTTGTACAATAATTGGAGAAAGTAAATCATTACTCTTTGCCTGTCACTTGGATGATATCCCTGACGGACCAGTTGTTAAGGCTCTCGCCTGATTTGCTTGGCTGAATCCAAGAGTCTAGGTCACAGTCGCTGTCTCCGCTGTCTTCAGACACTGCGTTGATGCTTTCAAATATCACCCCGCCACTAGTAAACTGGATCGGCCCTTTATCGCGCGACGCGCTGCTAGAAGAAGGGGCTTTAGCTCCAGGAGAATATCCCAACCCAAACTTGTCTTGCTTGTTAGGTATCTCCAAAATTCGTCCCCAGCCTGGGGTAGATCCGGCTTGAACAACAGCCCGGGCTTCCTTGAAGGAAGAGAGAGTCATCTCTGGCTTCTCAGTGATTACAGGAGCTACGTTCTTGACTTTAACAGCTTCGAACGCCTGACATAGGGTTTCGTGGATTTCCCCGTCCATCTCAACATATTTGAAGGACGACAAATGGCTCACCATTATGTCTTCCTCGCCACATACAGTCACGATGCTACCTCCGACAGCATACTTGAGCTTCTGGTGCAACGTGGAGGTTACGATGCCAGCAGAATGGATCCATGGCCGGCCTAGGAGATAGCTGTAGGCAGGCATGATGTCCACAATGTAGAATACTGCGTCGAAAGTTTCTGGCCCCACGTGGATTGGCAACGTCACCTTCCCAAAAACATGACGCTTGGTTCCATCAAACGCTTTCACAACCAGATCAATGGGTGTGCAAATAAATCCACGAGTATCTAACTTCATCAATGCCTTCTTCGGAAGAACATTGAGCGACGACCCCGTGTCTACCAACACGTGAGACATAATCGTTCCCCTACACTCTATCGAGATGTGCAGGGCGCTATTGTGGTTCCTCCCCTTCGGCGTCAGCTCCAGGTCAGTGAACCCTAACCCATTTCCAGCATTCACGTGGGCTACAACCTCTTCCAACTGGTTTACCGATATTTCCTGCGGTACATACGTAGCGTTCAACACCTTCAGCAGCGCGTTGCGGTGGGCCTCAGAACACAGCAACAGGTTCAGGATGGAAATTTTCGAGGGTGTTTGATGGAGATGATCCACGATCTTGTAGTCACTCTTCTTAATAAACCTCATAAACTCTTCAGCGTCTTTAACAAGTAAGTCTTTCTCTACCCCACAAGGGGTTTCTTCAACGACTTTACTCTTCCCTTTATCAGTTGCATCAGCTTTGTCCGCCTTTTCCGCCACGAGCTCAGGTGGAGCGAACACTCTTCCGCTGCGAGTAATTCCGCTAATGCCCACTAGGTTCTCCATAGACGACCCAAATGGTTCCAGCTCCAACTTATGTCCGTTGCAGTAGACCTCTGCCCCGTAATGCCATGGGACAGCATTGGTGCTTTCGAAAGGTATCGGCCCAGCTTTGGTGATGGTAATCATGGGCGGCCTAGGTGCATAAATAGTTATCGTCTGGCGAGGGATGGTGATGGTGGCAACCTCGTCATCTTACTTCAGCATTACCTCTCCTGATCCTATTTCGGCCCTTCGGCTAAACTGTAAGATTCCTTCGGTCATCAGACTTTGAATCCCCTCTACCAACTGTTCACATCCATCAGGACTTGTCGCACATCCCATACACAGTTCTCCGCAACCTGGAAAGAAACCCCTTTTCATCAGCTTAGCTTTAATGAAGCTAAGCGGCGTCTTCAGATCTCTGACGTCAGTCAACAAATCCAAATTCTCGTCTTCGATAATGGTGTTTACTCCACCTCCCCTGTGATTCGGCATAGGGTTCTTCGTGACGTTTGGCACATTATCTGAGAAGTTGATGATCCTGGCGTCCACCATGTCCTGCACCTTGTGCTTGAAGGCTTTGCAATTCTCTATTGTGTGGCCTGGTGCCCCTGAGTGAAACTCACATGTCGCATTCGCATCATAACCTGGCGGAGGTGCCCCTGTCAAGGGAGCCAAGGTTCTCTTTTGGATCAGCTGTAATTGGAGCAGAGTCTGTAACAGCTGAGCGTAAGACATGGGCGGTGTCTCGAGGTGACGGCTCGACAGAGGTGCCCTGTTCTGATACTTTATGTACCCTTGTCGATTCGGCTGCTGCTGCTGCTGCGGCTGCGGCTGCTGTGGAACTGCCGGGATAGTTATACTGGCCACCTGCTGGTGAGGGCCTTTACCCTTCCTTCGAGCGTTGGACACGGCGCTCGCCTCTCCTTCCCGTCTTTTGCCACCATAAGGTTTCTTGCCTCCTTCTCCAGCTGAGGATGAATCGCCTTGAATTTTCCCCAATTTGATCCCATTTTCAATGTGCTCACCCGTGATAATGAGATCTGAGAAGGTTTCGGACATACCGCTGACCAATTTCTCATAATAAACCCCTGGGAGGGTGGCTACGAACATTTGCACAAGCTCTTGTTCCACCATTGGCGGCTGAACCCTGGCTGCCAATTCACGCCACCGTTGGGCGTATTCCTTGAACCCTTCGTTGTTCCTTTGCGACAGATTCTGCAGTTGGACTCGGTTCGGAGCCAAGTCGTTGTTATATTGGTAGTGGTGCACAAATGCTTCAGCAAGTTCCTTCCACGTGCGCACACTGGTAGGTTCCAGACTCATGTACCATTCGAGGGAGGGTCCGGACAGACTGTCCTGAAAGAAGTGCATTAGCAACTTCTCGTCCTCAGAATGAGCTGACATTTTTCTGTAATACGATCTCAGGTGGACGCGAGGGAAAGTGGTTCCCTTGTACTTTTCAAAGTCAGGTACCTTGAACTTGGGAGGCACCTTGAAATCAGCAATCAGTCCCAACTTGGACATATCAACACCCATGGTGTTTTGATTCTCAATATTCCTCATCTTATCCTCGAGGGCCTTGAACCTTAGCCGTGCTTCAGCAGTCAGCTCCCCTTCAGCACCTCTCTGCGAGAACACATCGTCTTGGCGGTCTTCTAACCACGGCTGAGGCCCGAACAGATTTCCAACACCCGCGTTGCCGTTGCCCAGCCCAACATTGACGTTAGCTTCGAAATTCCCATTACCGACGCCTATCATATTACCATTGAGTCCCATGTTAGCTATCACATTGCCGTTGGCACTGCCATTCCCCCCGGTCACGGGGATGCCATTCTGAGGAGTTTCAACAGGTGGAGGGGTCGGGACAACCCCACCATGGAGTACGCCATTGCTGTCGACCCTTGAAATCAGAGGCTGAACCAAGGTTCTGAGCTGATCCTGGACGTTGGCGACCGCTTGCATGAGCTCCATGAAGCGGTCCATCCTTTCGCGGAGTTCTTGAACATCAGTCTGTACCTGCTCCATAACTCTGACTTGATTTGCTCTGGTCGGATAGCGGTGGATAGGTCTCTGATCAATCCTGGAACTACCTGAAACAACCTGGAAACACAAAAGGGTTAGGAAAAACGACAAAGTGCTCGTTATGCAAATGCTTCATGCAAATGCAAACGTGTGTCTGTGCGTTAGGGAGGTATCCCCCGATCCTAGTGCCTGAGTGCCAGTGCTGATAATAAGAAGTCCGAGTCCAGTCATGGAAATAACATCTCGTATATATAAAGAAAGCCCGTCAAGGCAGTACATAACATCACTGAGTACAAGCGGAATCAACGACATGACCTCAACCAACAGGCCTGGTGATGGTCAGCATACAACAATGATCAACGCAAAAGGAATACAAATAGTCAAGCACGGCCACGGGCGCGAAACTCTTCTAACAACCCCTTCGTTTCTGGATGATCAGGCCGAGTGAGTAACCCTTCGACGAGTAACTCCCTTTGTATAATGGTGTACTGAAGACCTTCGACCGAATCTTCCCATGCTCCTTCGCCGAAACAATCTTTTAGCTTCCGCTTCTTGGATGCAAACGTCAGTTTGCGCTCCTTCAGGTTAGCAAGAGCTTTGTTGAGCTGGCCTTCAGCGACATATCTGCGAGTGGTCTCTTCATCAAACCTCTTCTCACTGGCCTTCACCTGGGCTTTCAGCTTGGAGATATGTTACATCAGCTTATCCTCCCGCTCTTTCCTGTTGGCTAGGGTGGCCTTCCAATGTTGGTTAAACTTGGATATCCTCCGATACGCTTCGTCTAAGTGCTGCTTCTTCGTGGCCAGTACATCGTTGACAGCTCTGAAGTCTCGACCCAAGCGCTCACGCTCGGCTATCTGCTTAGTCAAATCTGCCCCTAACTGGTTCACCAGCTCGGTCTGTCTCTTGAAGGAATGAACGGCCTCGTTCCTCTCGCTTCTGAGTTGATCCAATTCCTTCTCCAGTTCTTCGTTGGCCTTCTTCAACTCATCTCGCTCAGTTAACACCTGATTATGCTGCTGAATGGGTACAGTGGTAGGCTCTTTAATCACTGGAGGGCTTTTTGGCTTGGCAGGAGGAAACGGCATCCCTATAGCATCTGCTCTGGCTCTGATCCAAGTCGCATATGGAGCGTAGGCCTGGCTGTTACTTTTCCCCAGTAATGGTTTTCCTCGCTTACAGATACCATTCCAAGCACGCTGAAGCTTAGATAACATATCCCCCTCTAGAAGACCAGTGAGGTACAGAGATTCCTGCACCTCTTCATCCTTCGGCGGAGCTCTCAAGGCATAAGCAAACTGTCGGACCAGTAAAGACGGATTATAGTTGATACAACTCTTCCTGCCTATCAAAGGCACATTCGGAAACCCGCTGCAGCTGAAGATGATCTCGGTACCCAACCTATCTCTATCAAACCAGTCAATATCCTCCGCTGACAGACTCATCAGACGCTCCGACCACTTAGCTGTGGCTGCAGACGAGGCAAACAGACCCTTCTTGGGTAGGTGGCTGTCAAGCCATCTATATAGCAGGGGCACACAGCACAAGACATTCTTGCCCCTTCTGTTCTCGTTTTTGTAGTGGATGGAATGGTAGACATCTCCTATCAAGGTAGGGACTGGATTCCCTGATGCAAAGATGTGAAATGCGTCGAAGTCTACGAAGTCAGGCATATTGGGGAACATAATGATGTTATATATGCACAGAGCGAGAATGGCGTTGAACACGACCCAACATCCGTCTTTGACGCACTGCTGAGCCTTTCCCACTAAGAACTGCAAGGAGAAACCGGGAACCTTGTTCCAACTAGACAATACCAGCTCGGAGGCATCCAGATGAAGTGACGGAGCTAGACTAGCCAGATTAGGCTCAGCATCCATATGGACAAAGGGCATCTGACTCTTGATAGGCACACCTAACAAATCAACATACTCCTCTAGCGTGGGTGCGAGAAAAAAATCCTAGAAAGTAAAGCATCTCAACGGAGGGTCGTAGAACTGCAGCAAGGCGTGCAACCCATTCAGCTCGAACATAGAGGGTTTACGAACCAAACTGAGCAGTTTACCGTAAGACTTTCTGAATTCATCTCTCACAGAATCATCTGCTAAAGCAATCAAACCAGTCAGCTGAACAACATCCAGAGTGGGGAGCTTGTAAGCCACGGTCTTCCTCAGAGAACCCATAATAACACAGTAGAAGGCAAGAAATCCTGAATCGGGGGAAACGGTACCTGCAACACAGACACACGTTAATGAAATGCATATGAGTATGCAAAGCAATGTAAAATGCAATCATGCAGCAGAAGATCAAGATGACTGTGTTGTTGGAGATATGAAGGTTTTGTATCAACAAAACCACAACACTGCTCTGTCAAGAACAACCACTATCTCTGATAAGAAGGAAACCCTGATATCAGACCATAAATCTGCTCTGTCAAGAACAAACACACATCCACAAATCTGCTTTGTCAAGAACAAACATCTGATAGCAAGGACCTCTGATACAGGACCATCAATCTGCTCTGTTAAGAACAAACACACATCTCTGAAGATAAGGTCCTCTGATACAGGACCATCGATCTGCTCTGTCAAGAACAAACATACATCTCTGAAGATAAGGTCCTCTGATACAGGACCATAACTCTGCTCTGTCAAGAACAAACATACATCTGCTGATGAGATCCTCTGATCCCAATCATAAACCTGCTCTGTCAAGAACAAATACACATCTGCTGATGAGATCCTTTGGTACCAACAAAACCGATCCACTATCAAGAAAACCAGGTAGTCTGAAGGTTAAGGTTTCCTGCAACACACCCAACCCTGCTCACAGGTATGGACCTAAACTGACACAAGTTCGGCATCTTATGCGGTCATCAGCGTCACAGACATTCAAGAGGGGTGATATGATACCCAGAAGGTGTGGCATCACCATCTCCTGAAGCGGCCTCACTTAGCTAAATCACAAATGATCGGTCCCTAGAGTCGACAATCCTCCAAACCAACAACCCCCTTAACCCAAAGGGTTGAAAAAGAAGTCAACTGGGAGAACCTCGTTTGAGCGTGGATTTCATGAGACACTAGTGCCTGCAAAGCAAGCACGCGCCCACTAATTTCCACAACTAATGCTAAGTACACTCAAGCCTGGGTCTGGCTTCTCACTCATCAGAATGCCCCTCCCATAACAGCACAGATAATCATATCATACTGAAAATAAAATGCGGGAAATAAAATGCGATAAATAAACACAACCCAACAAGTAATCATACAAGCGCTAGGATTGACTCTCGCAGGGGACGTTGGATCCCCAAACTGACTCGCATAAGGGACGTTGGATCCCAGGAAACTATCAAGTCGCCAGCAGAGTCGCCAGCTATCGCTTCCGCGAAAATAAGGTGCCGGCAAAACAGAAGAGTCGCCACCTTTCGTTATTTATCCCTCAGAGTGGGAAAGGAAACGATCGGAGAAACCTGACGAAAAAGGTATAAGACAAGGTCATCGCAACCGTTGTCTGGGTTCGGGAGTCGGTTACGCAAGGGGAAGGTATTAGCACCCCTCACGTCCATCGTACTCGATGGGATCCATGCTTGCTGTGTTTTTCTTATGAGTTGGTTTTATCTATCTACCTATCAAGGTTGGCTTAAAAAAGAAAAGAAAATGACTCGCCAAAGCGTCGCGCTTTATGCCTACGTATTCTCATCAGAGAATGAGAAATCAGAGTCAACGTAGTTCGCCTAACTACGGGTTACGGGGAAGGTGGCTCGCCAATACATCAGTATTGTGCCTATGTACTCTCAACAGGTATGAGAGATCAGAGCTTACGTAGTTCGGGATAATACGGTTTACGGGGGTTCATATTCATCTGTTTTTCGAGTAGGGTTAACAAACAGTTCCAGCAGTTTGGCGTACGCAGCTCGACCTTTGGAGACTCAAGCGTTACCGTTTGCGGTAGAACTGGGAGTTAACGACACTCTTTTCTTCAGAAAAGCTTCCTTTGAATTATGGGCCCACGAGGCAAAAAGGTTTGAAGTTTGTTTTCTGTCTTTTATGGAAGAACTGTTTTTTATGGATGTTTGCAATTTCAATCGCACTAAAGACTATGACCTGAGAGTGAATGCGTCGCATGTCACCCAAAGGGTGCCATACTAAACATCCAGACTGTTGAAAAGAAACTCTCCAACAACCCTTTCTCAGATAGCTTAAGGCTCGTAACGTACGAAAGAAATCATTCATGATTACTGTATCTTAAGCTGTTTTGAGATGAGAAGAGAAGGGGCTCAACTAACGGGGAGACTATCAAGTCCTACTGTTGTCATGCCATGGATTCATCCTATGGTTGAAGTTTGAAACAGGGAACTCCTAGAAGTTATCATGCATAGGTTTCAACCTAAAGTTCTATCATCACTTCCTTATCAAAGGAAGTGAGATTCCTAGGGGATCATGTCAATGATGAACAGAAACAGATAAAGCATCAGCTTAAACAGTAAACAGTAAACAGCTGTAAAAATTCATGCAATGCAAGTGAGGGAGGAAATGTGTGTGGGGTATCAGCCTCCACAAGCTCGTCTCGACCTCAAGCCAGATATGAACAACTGTAATCATACAGAAGAAATAACATGCTATCAAGCAAGATATAATAAGCTGTAATCATACAGAGGAAATAACATGCTATCAAGCAAATCACAAACCACATAGGCAAGAGAGCTGGGCTCTACCGAATACCCGCAAGCAAAGCCATACAGTAAAAATACAAGCAGAGGGAGCAACTCAACCTCTAGTGCAATCATGCTCCTAGCTTACATCAGTCTAGATATGGACTTATTCTAATGCATAAAGCAAATCAAACAAGTCACATCAATACAGAAAAGAAAACAGACAGGAAAGGAAGCAGATCAACCACTCCCTCTGGCATCAGTCCTGTAATACCCCAAATTTTACCCTTATATTTAGGCAGTCATTTCGCATAGCATCTCATCTGTGCATCTGCTAACCACTAACCAGTCATAAAGTGTGTTTTGTTTTGCAGGAAATACCCCAGGGGCATTTTGGTCATCTTGAAGCATAATTCGTAATTTTGGGCCTAATGAGGTTTTATTCCTGAGGTGTTTATTTACGTGGGTTTGATATCAATTTGGTTTGGAAAATCTGATCTGTGGAACAGGGTTTAACAAGAAATCATTCTTCTATCTTCCAGTTCATTTTAGAGGGAAAACAGTGAAAACCTCGACGGATTAATGGAACTTATTCATGTTGAAGGTGTTAAGCGTATTATGCAAGATTGAATCAGGGATATTTGACTGTTGAGGTTTAATCGGATATTGAGGTGTTTGCAAATTAAAGCATGGAAAAGCAATTGGAAAATGATTTTAATAGAATATGTGAATTTTATTCATAATATTTTATTATTATTACAATTTGTAAAGTGAATTTGGATAGAAATGTGAAGTTTATTCATAACATTTTGTCATGATCTACAAAGAGGAAATGATTTGGATAAAAAAAAATGTTATTGAATTTATTCATAATATTTTTTGTTACAAGTTACAAAAGAATTGTCTATCCTAAAAGTCCTAAGTCCTAAGCATCCATTGGTGTCTTCGTGATGTTCATCCCTTGGACATTTCTCCATGCTCCTCCGATTCAACCTGCACATCAAAAAGAAGCAAAACAGAATAGAAAAATGTTAGAGTTTGTTTTCGACACTCTCAGAACAGTGTCATCATCGAGTGCCGGGAGTGGCACAACCGAAGCTGCGTCCTACCCCCGTTACCGATCCGCGTCGTTGGCGTCAGATCAGGTAACACCTGTTCTTATCATTACGGGACATCCGAGAGATAGAAGTGATAAAAGAAGCGGGACTGATTCGCTTTTGCCGCAATTGGATTTCCAAACTGATACGAGAGTAAGGCAACATAGTCAATCTGGATTCAGACCCGGATGCCGGCAGGTCTGAATCACTTTGTGTTCAAAGTTTTTCCCACACTTGAAAATCCACAACAGCATCAGTACCAGGTTCAGAATTCAGAACTCAAAGCAAGACAGTTCATAAGCTGCCTAAACAAAACAGCCATAGGTAAGTAGAAATTCAAACTGAAAGTGCCAAAAACTGCATCAATTCTGAGTTCATGAAAAACCAAGTCCAAACAGAACAGAAAATACAAACCAAAACTGCATCATACACTGTATCGAAGTTCAGAATGCATCAACTAAAGTCAAGCTTCAGTTGGGAATCACAGCACAAATCATACCAGAAAAGCGAGGTAGGTTATGATCAGGCTCGCGCATCAATAAGCCTCAACCAAATGTGATGATATTGGAAAACCAAAATGCGAAGCCGGGCTCAGTGCGGAAGACATCATTGCCCAACAAACAAGTCACGAAAATCACAGTTCAAAGTTACGAGGATAAACCATATCAGCCAACAATCGGTCACTATCTTACTCGTAACACCAATAGCAGCCCAGAACTCATGTTCTGAACCCAATCAAGCATCGAAAACAACCAATCTCGAAGGCAACCGCAGCGTTCAAACTCGACCAAAGCATAGTAGTGATTCTGAAAAAGAAGAAGAAAGGTCGTGAAGATCAAACCAGATGGATATCGAAAACAAAATCTGTATCAGAAAGTGAAACAAGTTCACAAAACCATATCAGAAATAGTGGAAAAAGGTTCAGATCAAACGTATCAGTGAAACAAGTTCACAAAACCATAGCAGAAAAAGCAGGAAATCGCAAAAAGCCCAGAACTCATGTTCTGAACCACGACATCATCGAAGAACATCCCTCGAAGGCTCAGAACATTGTCATCATTGCCGTATACCTTCCTCGGCAGCGTTTGACGCGATCGAAGCCGGAGTACCTATCCTGAAAGAAGAAGAGGAAAAGTTAATGTAGGTTTCAAAACCGAAATCCAGAAATCAGAAGCAGATATCCAACGAAAACCCGAACTGCATCAAGAATAATACAAATCAGTTCGAAATCAAAACAAATCAGATAAAATCCGAGCGAATCCATATCCGAAATAGGGTCAATCAAGAAACCCCAAAAATGGAAAGCTTTGAATCAAATCAGAAAAATCATATCAGCTGGAAATCAAAAACCCCCCAATCAAATCCTAAAAGAGGAAACAGGATTCAATCAGTATCAGATGACTCCAATCCGTATTAGAAAGCATCCAATTGGAATCCAATCAATATCTGAAAAGCACACTAAAATCAAATCCAGATAAAATCAAATCACACGAAAGTGAAAGAGTAACGCAAATCCAACACAGATTAAAGGCCCAAAAGATAAATCAGAGTGATATAAAAGGGACGATTTCACCTGTGAGAAAGGAGGAACGAAAATCGCGAAACCCTAGAAGAAACGGAGAAACCACCATCGCAAGCCAAACCCTAACGGGCTAGTAGCCGAGAGAGAGAGAGATCGAAACGAGACGAGCTCAGTGGGACGAGTTCACCAGCGCCGTTCATTCAACGACGGGCAAACACCTCGAAGGCTCAGCAACATCATCGCCTCCGTTCGTCATTAATCGCGAACGAAGAATGTAAGCCAGGAGCGTAATACCATCATGTTTAACATTTATTCTGTGATTTCAGGTTTCTTAACATGATCGGAGAGGATCACAGCGAGAGACAGAAGCAATCGAGAGAGATGAAGAAGAAAGTCGAAACGGCGCCGCGAATGGTTTTTGGGTTGTGAAACCCTAAAAATGTTCTTGTCACATTTACTTCCACCGGGTTGGGTCCGGGGTGATGACCGGCCCAACCCTCTCTTTTATTTTTGTTTCTTTGTTTTTTAAAAATCTGTTTTTTTAACCTTTTTTTGTTTTTTAAGTTGTTTTTTAAAAAAACCATTTTATTTTATAATAAAAAAAAACCTTTTTTATAATAATAAATTAAAAACTTTTTTATAAGATTAAAAAAAACCTTTTTTATAATAATAAATTAAAAACTTTTTTATAAGATTAAGAAAAACCCTTTTTATAATAGTAAATAAAAAAACATTTTTTAAATAAATACATTAATCTTTTTTTGTTTTTTTAAAAAATATAATAACTAAGTTAAAATAGTTTTAGGGTTTGAGTTGAATTAATATTAATAATTTCATTTTAAGTTGAAGATTATATCACAAAATAAAATCACAAAAAAGATGCATAGTTTTATTTCGTCACCATCTGACAATTCCATCCATTAACAGTGTTTGCTCGTTTTTGCAGTTTATTGCATTTACCGTTATTTATTTCATTTTTATATCATTTTGTAACTGCTCCTCTCTTGTAACCTCGCGAACCCTAATAATCGCGTTTTAATTTCTGCCTTTTATTTTCTGCGTGTATGATTTTAATTTCTGTCATCATTTCCCTGCTCGTATGATTAATTTCTCACACATTCATCAATTATTCTGTCACACTACACATATCCGAATTAGGTCTAGCCGTTTGACCGCCGTGTCAATAGTCCTCACCTTCAACCCTTACAACTCGTACAAACCCTAATTTTCACAAATGCCTCGCCGCATGCAAAATTACCATTTTACCCCTAGCATTAGGTCAAAGAGCCGCCGCGCTCATTTTAGGGTTTCCCGCCGTGGAATCCCTAATTTAACCCTAATTACAACTTAACATTTCAACGTAGATACAGGAGTTTAGGACTCCACGTAAGCGTGTCCTTAAGACATGTTTATTCCCCTTGAGACCTTGACCACAGTCAAGAAGTCTCTAACCTCCCTTTTGAGAGGAACTACGATTACTCTGATTCCACTCCCGTAAGGATACGTAGGCACAAGATGCGATGTCTTGTCGAGTAAACTTAGAATTAACCCCTTAGGTCTCTTTTCTCACTTTTAATCCCTTTGTACATATACCTTAAGCAAATAAATAAAGCAAATAGTAAACATCTGAACAAAAGGTTCCTGTAGAGTACTACAGAAGTTTAGGGTGCTAATACTTTCCCTAAATTTAACCAACCCCCGAACCCTAGATCTTTCCCTGCATTGTGTTTACGATGCAAAATAGGTTTTCCCTCTTTTGACCTTTTCCTTCGGATAAATCAAAGAGCGGTTGTGAATTGAATTGCGATTCAAACTCATTAATAGTTTGTGATCCTATTTCCACCGCAACAGAAAATGGCGACTTCACTGGGGAATGTCTTAATTTTTGAGGGTTATCCCTAACTTGTTCATATTTATTACTATCTGTGTTATTATTCATTTACATGTATATATGTGTGCTTGGATGGGGGGACTGTTCCTTGTGTTGTGAGATAAGTCCTACGCCCGGACTAGTGACATTATTATAGGATGGGGATATATTCGATGAGGCTTATAGGGAGTGAATCCCGACCAAGCCGATTCGAGAATCACCGCTCAGTTGAGACCTTTTCGAAAATGGTTCGGTTGAACGAGTAATCGTGAAAAAATTTTCCATGGTCGATTAGAGTCTGTGATATTGAGGATCGTAGTACCTTTACACCACTTTGGCCTTATTTAGGACATAGTGCGGGAGCTATGTGGGAGTAATCCTACAACGGCTGCTACGCGATACTACACTCAAAAGAGGTTCTCTTGAGAATATTATTAATCCCCGAGTCAGTTGGAAGGTTGATAATATCCGAAAGATGGGCTGATGACTTTGGGCACTTTTTAGAACCTTGTTCTGCAGGTACAACTAACCTATAGTACACTCCTTTTGGGGATGAGTAGACCTTAACTCCACGCATGACTTGTAACCTAGGGTTTTGTGTATTCATGTGCATGGCATCCATAAAGCATCCCATTGCATTGTATTTCATGGAATTCAAACATCGTTTATATCGCGGGATAAAATAAAAATAAAAAAGCAAGGAAATTTTTTTTGGTACCCCACGACATTCGTAAATGTTTGAATTCCATGAAATCTTCATTCGCATTTGCATCATAGCATCATTTACTTTCTTGCATTGCATGTGTCTTCCGTTTTCTCATGTTCGGTTCTCTCGCCTTCCAGTGTCGTCACCCTGAGTCCTCGGCACCAATACAACACCAGAGCTCAAACTCGGAAGAGAATGGAGGATCAGACAAAAGAGATTGATCGCCTTAGCAATGAACTTGAAGACCTACGAGGGGGTATGGGGCGTGTGATGGAATTGTTACATGTTATGAATGCTAAGATGGATACCCAGCCCACTGTTGTTTCAGAGATTACTGGCGTTACTGTGGACCCTCCACCGAATGCAAGGGACCCACCTTATGGTCTTGCTCCCGGTTTTGTGCCTCCTCAAGCCACTGTTCCGATTAATCAGCCTGTTCAACAAGTCGTTCCTTTGTTTTCTGAAGTTTCTAGGGGGGCTCCTATCTTTACACCACCTGTTGTACACACCCGTGCGCAACCATATTTCAATGAGACAGTTTTTGATAATCTTGATGGGAATGTTGAAGGTTATGAGAAACATGACAAGCTTCGTGAGGAAGTAGACACTATCGCCCAAAGATTGAAAAAGGTAGAGGGTGATCAAATTTTTGGGACTGTTGTAAGGGACGTTTGTTTGGTCTCAGGTTTGGTTATTCCCCCAAAGTTCAAAACTCCGAACTTCGACCGCTATGAAGGTGCCACTTGTCCTAAAAGTCATCTGATCATGTACTTTCGCAAAATGGCTGCCCATGTTGAGAATGATAAACTGATGATTCATTGTTTCCAAGATAGTTTGAAGGGTGCTTCTTCCAAGTGGTATTTAACTTTGGACCAGTCTCGCGTTAAGAGTTTCCAAGATTTATCTGACGCTTTCATCAAACACTACAAGTACAATATGGATCTGGCTCCTGACAGAAGACAGTTGTTGAGTTTGTCACAAAAGAGTTCTGAGTCATTCAAAGAGTACGCTCAAAGGTGGAGAGAGATTGCTTCGCAGGTAGAACCTCCGTTGACCGAGAAAGAGTTAGCTGATTGGTTTGTCGACACGGTTCATCCAGAATTTTATGAAAGAATGGTGGGTAGTGTAACTTCAAATTTCTCTGACATCGTTGCTGTGGGTATCAAGATTGAATTAGGTATGAAAAGCGGTAAAATGACAAGTAATCATGGTGTTTCAAAGGATCAGCCGAAGAAACCTTCGTACAGCTCTCAGAAAAAGAAAGAAGGTGAGACTAATGCTATATCCTCTGGTAGACGAAGGGACCAATTTTATCAATATCCGCAAGGTTATGCGCAACCCCAAGGGTACCCAATCCAATATGCTCAACAACCCTATGTGGCAGCTGTGGCACCTTCTTTCAATCAACAGGTTCCTATGTATCAACCTATGCAACAACCTCCTGTTTATCCGCCTCCTGTCAACTACCTACAGGCGCCCAACGCTCCTGCTCCTCAACAGCCAAAGAATCCGGCTCCTCGCCAGAATGTTCCAAATAAGAGAACGTATAAACCTTGTCCGCCGATTCCGATGACTTTCACCGAGCTGTATCCCTCATTAGTCAAGCAAGGTCTAATCACTACTCGGGCTTTGGGTCCGCCTCCTAATCCTCTACCCGCCAATTACAACACCGCTGCTCATTGTTTATTTCATGAGGGTGCGCCTGGTCACGATCTGGAGAACTGTTATGCTCTCAAAAATCTTGTCAGGGATTTATTGGAAAGGAAGATTTTGTCATTTGAAGATCCTCAACCGAATGTTAAGAAGAATCCTTTTCCCAAACATGAAAGTGTTAACGCCATCAGTGCCGATTCTGAGGAAGGTTACGTCCTTGATGTTGTTCAGATTAAGACTCCTCTTAAGATACTCCATTCAAAACTGTTCGAAGCTGGTCTGGTAGATACTTCCCACGTTGCATGCGTAAGTTGTGAAGCCAGTGTTAAGGGTTGTGTGTTGGTTCAGAATGATGTTCAGAGGTTGATTGACGAGGGTGTTTTACAAGTGACAAGCCAAGCCAAGAAGGATGAGGTCGCTGTGGTTGAGCCTGTCTTCCATCAGCCTGAATCAAAGGGTAAGGTACCAGTGTTTAATCTGTCAGGGGCAGTTTCTGCCAATCCCGTGTTCGATATACCAAAGTCGTCTATCCCTGAGGTGAATCAGCCTAAGCCTATAGTTATTCGAAGACCAAGTCCGTTTCCTTTCAGTGATCCTAAAGTTGTGCCTTGGAAATATGACGTGACGATGATTGACAAGGAGTTTGGGAAGGTTATTCCAAATGAAGAGGTTAAGGACACTGTGACTAATATCGCAGAGGCAAGCAGGATGACTCGCAGTGGCCGTGTGTATACTCCCCGTTCCAATGAGGTCCCACCTAAGGAAACAGCTAATATCCCAGTGCCTGCCAAAGACAAAGGTAAGGGAGCCGTTACGAATGATGAAGATGCTGAGTTTTTGAGGATCATTAAGAAAAGTGACTATAAAGTTATCGATCAACTTCATCAGACTCCTTCTAAGATTTCGATTTTATCTCTGTTGATGAGTTCACCCGCTCATAGGATGGCCCTGCAGAAAGTTTTGACTCAAGCACATGTGGATCAAGATATCAGCACCAGTCGGTTTGATAGTGTGATTGCCAATCTGACCGCATGTAACACCCTTAGTTTCAGCAACGAAGAGTTACCAAAGGAGGGTCCGAATCATAATCGTGCTTTACATATATCAGTGAAATGTCAGGAAGATAATCTGGCAAGAGTACTAGTGGACACCGGTTCTTCTTTGAACGTTCTACCCAAGAGGGTTCTTGATAAGTTGGTTTTCAAAGAGACTGTGTTGAAACCTACTCCTTTGATAGTCAAGGCTTTCGATGGTTCTCGCCGGTCGGTAATGGGGGAGGTTGAGCTTCCTATCCTGATTGGTCTGCAAGTTTTTAATATCACGTTTCAAGTCATGGACATTAATCCCAATTACAGCTGTTTACTTGGAAGGCCGTGGATTCATGCCGCTGGGGCAGTAACCTCCACGTTGCATCAAAAGATGAAGTTCGTGATCGATGGGAAGTTGGTTATTATACACGGTGAGGAGGATCTGATGGTCAGTAACCTGTCTTCTTTCCGTTACATCGAGGCCGATGAGAATGCTTTGGAAATCTCCTTTCAAGCACTCGAGATCGCCAATGCTGTTCTGTTAGAAGTCGAAGAGACAGTGGGCCAGGGTAATCCATCTTTTGCATCTCTGAAGAGTACCAAATCAACAATCGACAAGGGTATTCCGGAAGGTTGGGGAGAGGTAATTGATGTCAAGACCAAGACTGATCACTTTGGGTTGGGTTACAAACCAACTCAGAATGGAGCTGCCACAACTGTCGAAGGGCGCCCGAAGGTTATCCAAGAGGTATTTATCAGCGGAGGTTTCCAATTCAATGTCGTCAGTGACTGTGAGGAAAATGAAGATTTGAGCAACCTGGTGTTTAAGGGTGATGCAGCTTTGAACAACTGGGAGGTCGTAGAGATCCCTGTCATTTTTCCATTGTCAAAGTAATTTTAGCATTTTCATTTACGTTTTCAAATAAAAATCCGTAGCCCTGCCCAAGGCTATAGGGTCATTTTTGTTGGGCCACCTTTCATTTTTAAAAGGATATTAATAGAGTCATTTTGTTCAAATCCATTTTGTTTCATTTGCGTTTTTTCATTTTCACCTTTAAAAAATGAAATTGGCAACCTTTTTTCAAAAATAAAACAAAAAAATAGCATTTCATTTCTTATCTTACATATCTTCGAGCATTTTAATTAAGTAAGCCTTCCATCATGCAGAGACACCGTAAACCTTGTTGGATCCAATGACTTTATTGACACTCCTAACTGGGATGCACCCATCAATCAAGCTGAAGACGAGGGTGAAGAAGATTTTGAAGTACCCGCTGAACTGACAAGATTGATTGAGTACGAGTACACAGAGCTTCAACCGCATAAAGAGCAGCTGGACTTAATTAATCTTAGTACAGATGAGAACAAGAAAGAGGTCAAGATTGGTGCAATGCTTGGGACAGAGGTTAAGCAGAGGCTGATTGAGTTGTTAAAAGAATATATTGATGTGTTTGCGTGGTCGTATCAAGATATGCCTGGTCTAGACACGGATATTGTTGTTCACAAGCTGCCTCTTAAGCCGGATTGTCCACCTATCAAACAAAAGCTTCGAAGAACGAGACCCGACATGGCTTTGAAGATTCGAGATGAGGTTAGAAAACAGCTAGATGCAGGTTTCTTGGTAGTTGCAAAATATCCAGATTGGGTCGCCAACATTGTGCCCGTGCCCAAGAAAGATGGTAAAGTTAGGATGTGTGTGGATTACAGGGATCTGAATAAAGCAAGTCCGAAAGACGACTTCCCTCTGCCACATATTGATACACTTGTAGACAATACAGCCAGTTTTGCGTTGTTCTCATTTATGGATGGTTTCTCTGGCTATAATCAGATCAAAATGGATCCCGATGATCGAGAGAAGACTACTTTCATTACTCCTTGGGGGACCTTTTGCTACAAAGTCATGCCCTTCGATTTGAAGAACGCAGGGGCAACTTACCAACGCGCTATGACAACTCTTTTTCATGATATGATGCACAAAGAGATCGAGGTGTATGTGGACGATATGATAGCCAAATCTCAGAGTGAAGAGGAACATCTAGACCATTTGGTGAAGTTGTTTGAACGACTCAGGAAATATCAGTTGAAATTGAATCCTGCTAAATGTACCTTCGGTGTCAGATCTGGAAAATTGCTTGGTTTTATTGTTAGTCAACGAGGGATTGAGGTAGATCCTGACAAAGTTCGAGCCATTCAAGATATGCCAGCTCCGCAAACCGAGACACAAGTTAGAGGTTTTCTTGGGCGTTTGAACTATATTTCCAGGTTTATCTCTAACATGACCGCTACTTGTGAGCCGATATTCAAATTGCTTTGTAAGGGGCAGACGGTTGAGTGGAACCCTGATTGTCAGAAAGCGTTTGAGAAAATTAAGAGTTATTTGCAAGACCCCCTATTTTGATTCCTCCCGTACCTGGAAGACCGTTGTTTATGTACCTTACTGTTCTTGAGAAGTCTATGGGTTGTGTGCTTGGGCAACATGATGAGACTGGAAGAAAGGAACATGCGATTTATTATCTGAGTAAGAAGTTTACCGATTGTGAAAACAGATACTCACCATTGGAGAAAACTTGTTGTGCGTTGGCATGGGCCGCTAGGCGCCTCCGACAATACATGGTCTGTCATACCACATTGTTGATTTCTAAAATGGATCCGATCAAGTATATTTTTGAAAAACCTGCTCAAACCGGGAGGCTAGCCCGTTGGCACATGTTGTTATCCGAATATGACATCCAGTATGTACCCCAGAAGGCAATTAAGGGTAGTATTTTATCAGATTATCTTGCAGATCAGCCAGTTGAAGATTATGAACCTCTTAAGTTTGATTTTCCTGATGAGGATATTTTGTTGATTAAGAGAGATTGTGAAGAGCCAGATCCGAGCGAAGGTTCAGAACCAGGTCTTTGGTGGAAGATGATGTTTGATGGTTCCTCGAATTTCAATGGGCATGGTATAGGCGTCGTTTTGATGAACCCAAAGGGTGGATTCACTCCGTTTACAGCAAGGTTGGACTTTGAGTGTACTAATAACGTCGCAGAGTATGAAGCATGCATTCTTGGCCTCGAGGCAGCAATTCACCTCCGAATCAAATTTCTCAAAGTAAGCGGTGACTCAGCCTTGGTTATTTACCAAGTACAAGGCAAATGGGAAACGAAGAACGAGAAGTTAATCCCTTACAAGGACTACATTGTCGAGCTGATTAAGTATTTCGACGAGATAGAATTCGAGCATGTTCCTAGATCCGAGAATCACGTTGCTGATGCTTTAGCCATGTTGGCATCCATGTGGAAAGTTAAATTCGTTAATGAAGCACCTCTTATCCATATCGAACGCAAAGTTGAGCCCGCTTATTGTCAAGTAGTAGAAGAGGATGAGGTGGATGAAAGGCCTTGGTTTCATGACATCAAGAACTATTTAGCCAAGCAAGAGTATCCTGATGGTGCTACAGGTCTAGACAAGAAAACATTGAGAAGACTGGCTTCGAAATTCTTTATCAGTAATGGTGTGTTATACAAAAGAAATCACGATATGGTTTTACTCAGATGTGTTGATAAACGGGAAGCGAACATGTTACTGCAAGAGATTCACGAGGGGACCTTCGGAACTCATGCCAATGGTTATGCTATGTCTAAGAAGATGCTAAGGGTTGGATATTATTGGCTGACTATGGAAGCTGACTGCATCCAATACGCCAGGAAATGCCATAAGTGCCAAATTTACGCTGATAAAATGCATGTACCTCCCTCGCCGTTGAATGTTTTGTCTTCACCATGGCCGTTCTCAATGTGGGGCATTGACATGATTGGGGCAATTGAGCCGAAGGCTTCTAATGGTCATCGTTTTATCCTTGTTGCTATTGATTATTTCACCAAGTGGGTAGAGGCTGCTTCCTACACCAACGTGACTAAGCAAGTGGTTGCCCGCTTCATCAGGAAAGAGATTATCTGCCGTTATGGAATCCCAAGTCGGATAATAAATGACAATGGCACCAATCTGAATAACAAGACTATGAAAGAGCTGTGTGACAGTTTCAAGATCACGCATCACAATTCTTCTCCGTACCGTCCTAAGATGAATGGGGCTGTTGAAGCTGCGAATAAGAATATCAAGAAAATCCTGCAAAAGATGGTCGTGACTTACAAAGATTGGCATGAGATGTTACCGTTTGCTTTGCATGGATACAGAACCTCAGTGAGAACTTCGACAGGGGCAACACCTTTCTCATTAGTGTACGAAATGGACGCCGTACTCCCCATTGAAGTAGAGATACCTTCTTTAAGAGTGTTGATGGAAGCTGAACTTGAGGAAGCTGAGTGGGTTCAAGACAGACTGGATCAGTTGAATCTCATTGACGAGAAACGCATGACAGCTATGTGCCATGGGCAATTATATCAAAAACGAATGAAAAGAGCGTTTGATAAGAAGATTCGTATCCGTGAGTTCCGTCAAGGAGAGCTCGTACTCAAAAAGATCTTGCCAGTGCATAAAGATATGCGTGGAAAGTGGATGCCCAATTATGAAGGCCCATTTGTTGTAAAGACCGTTTTCTCCGGAGGGTCTCTGATACTTACAACTATGGATGGTGAAGAGCTAGCACATCCCGTGAATTCTGATGCAGTCCGAAAATATTATGCCTAAAAACCCGCTAAGTCGAAAACCTGCAAAAGGCGACTTAGGCAAAAGTAAGGGTTGAAAAAAAAAAGAAATAATAACAAACAGCTCGCTAAGTTGAAAACCCGAAAGGGCGGCTTAGGCAAAAAAGAGCGTCCCGGTGGATTGAAAACCCGAAAGGGCGGTCCAGGAAAAAGTTAGGGACAAAGGCATTTCATTGCATCAGAAAACACCGATCATTGCCAACACACTTTCCACATGAGAGCCATTTTTCAGTTCTTTCGTCCTCGTCCAAAGCAAGATTCTGGTTTAGTCTTAGTTATTAGTGTCAGTAGGTGTCGTTGGATTCAATGTAACCATTTCCCATGTTGCCAATTTCAAAACATAATCATCTGTGGAGCTATGCCTTCAGCAAGCTTCCGCCCTTTAATAAAAGATACCATTTTGTTACTTACATTCCTTGGTGCATTACTCTTGTTTTCTATTGTTATGCAAGATGCATTTATTCTTAAAATTTTGAAAATGAAAGGTGCATTGAAATTTTTTTAAAACTGTTCTTCAAAAACGCAATCGAAAAATAAGAAATTACTTTGACTAGTGGAAATTTCGAAAGGATCTCTTCACTCCTCGAAAAATCTCATTGTTGCAGAAACACTCTCAAATTATTGCTCTGACACAGTCCCCAGAGAGACTATAAGCTGACAACCTTTTCTTGGGCAACTCGAAAGTGTCCCTCAGGTTTTCTTCTCCCCATGTGAAGACGTGATACTGTGCACCCAAGCAGATTACCTTCTCCCCAGAGAATTCAGAACTTTAAAACCAGATTTGGTTCTACCATTGATCTTTCTTACCTATGATTGACGTATTGGTTGCAGAGAACGCAGGGTATCCCCGTCGAGATGTTTATTTCATCTCTCGTCCCGTCTCTAGTCTGTTTCGTCAGCCTATGCAAGGGCCTAAGCATCACATGCCTATTTCATTACATATTCATTACATATTCATTACATACTCATTACATACTCATTTCATAACATCCTGCATATTTACATACATAGACATTAACATACGCAGTAACACATGCGTTAGCATTCACAGGTTCATTGTGTTTCGCCACCATTGGTTGTTACCGCCGAGTAACTGGGTTGGTCCATTCTCTCCAGATAGATTGTCAGCCATAAGCATACAATACTTACTTGTTTCCAGTTTCCCCACAGAGCTCGATCCTCGTGGATGACGGTTACTTCAGCTATCTTTCCTCGCCAGGATAAGATATTTACCCTTCGAGTTCATTCCCTCGATGAAGTCTTGATTACCAGTTTTCTTTCTAGCTCGATCCTAGATTGAATCTCAGTCTTGTCGGTCGTCAAGCCCAACCAGACGTGCATTTATTTTGCATCGTCTTAAGATTTTCACCATACCATGACAGATGCGCGACTGTTCTCGCCCGAGAAGTTTCTCCCTGTACCTGGATGTGCATTTATTTTGCACTATCTTTCAAGAAAATCAACCACAATCCTTTACAGATACACGCCAGTTCACGCCTGGAAAATCTATCATTACAATCCTGCATCTTACAACAACATTTCTCACCTAAGAAGCCGATCCTATCTTCGTTATGACTCTCAGCAAATGGCCATCTCCATGGAGCAGTTGGGCTTCCATTTTCCCTGTTGTCTTGAAGTATAGGGAGGTTTGAACCAAATCGTATTCAGGAGAGCACGATCTTGAAATACGGGGAGGTTTGAGCGGAATCATATTCAGGAGAGCACGATCTTGAATTATGAAGAAGTTCATTTACCCTTTAGTAAAAGAAGGAGCGGAATCATATTCAGGAGAGCACGATCTTGAAGTATGAGGAAGTTCAGTTTACCCTTTAGTAAAAGAAGGAGCGGAATCATCTTCAGGAGAGCACGATCTTGAAGTATGAGGAAGTTCAGTTTACCCTTTAGTAAAAGAAGGAGCCGAATCATATTCAGGAGAGCACGATTTTGAAGTATGAGGAAGTTCAGTTTACCCTTTTCATATTCAGGAGAGCACGATCTTGAAGTATGAAGAAGTTCATTTACCCTTTAGTAAAAGAAGAATCAGAATCGTATTCCAGGCGCCGACCTTAAATGCGAGAAGATTTATTTATCAGATAAGCAGCAGCCTCTTTATTTGAGTGCTTATCCATTTTTGCATATAAGTCCCTTCCTGCGATAAGTGGCAGTTCTCCCTCGAGAAGCTTATCAGGGCATTTCCCATTAAAGTCCATTTATTTTGGCATACAGCCGGTCTTTACCCTGTATATATGATATGGATTTCTGAAAAATCCATCTGATCCCATCACGAAGGATAGTTTATAGAAGCTTGGATGTTATTCTTTGCTCAATGCTCCAGCGTTCTGTAATCGATCTCGCAACCGTGTAGATCCAGTTTTATTATTAGACATTCCCTAGTGGAGGTCACCGCATAGGTGACATCTCCATTTAAGGACCTATTTCCTAAAGTCCATTTATTTTGGCATACAGCCGGTTTTTACCCTGTATATTTGCTACGGATTCCCGAACAGTCCGTTTGATCCTGTCATGAGGGATAGTTTACAGAAGCTTGGATGTTATTCTTTGCTCAATGCTCCAGCATTCTGTAATCGATCTTGCAATCGTACTTGATCCAGTTTTACTTTTAGATTCCCAGTGGAGGCCGTCTCATAGGTGCCATCTCCATTTGAGAATCTCGTTCCGTTTCTAAAATGACAATTGGTCGTGTTCGCACCCGTTGACCATCATTTTAGAATTCCCCAGTGTGAGTCTGTCCCTGTGTCGTCGCATTCGTCAGCATTTTCGCAATTCATCATTCCATCATACGCATCATGTTATCTGAATTAATATGTTCTCGCTTTGTCCATAGCATTGCATATCGTCGCATATAAGGGCAAAATTTTCGGTTATCTATATTTAAATCTCTCCACCACGATTCCTCGAGTCTCTGTCACTCAAATTGTCCGGTGTAGCTATTTAAATAGGGGCAACTGTAATACCCCAAATTTTACCCTTATATTTAGGCAGTCATTTCGTATAGCATCTCATCTGTGCATCTGCTAACCACTAACCAGTCATAAAGTGCGTTTTGTTTTGCAGGAAATACCCCAGGGGCGTTTTGGTCATCTTGAAGCATAATTCGTAATTTTGGGCCTAATGAGGTTTTATTCCTGAGGTGTTTATTTACGTGGGTTTGATATCAATTTGGTTTGGAAAATCTGATCTGTGGAACAGGGTTTAACAAGAAATCATTCTTCTATCTTCCAGTTCATTTTAGAGGGAAAACAGTGAAAACCTCGACGGATTAATGGAACTTATTCATGTTGAAGGTGTTAAGCGTATTATGCAAGATTGGATCAGGGATATTTGACTGTGGAGGTTTAATCGAATATTGAGGTGTTTGCAAATTAAAGCATGGAAAAGCAATTGGAAAATGATTTTAATAGAATATGTGAATTTTATTCATAATATTTTATTATTATTACAATTTGTAAAGTGAATTTGGATAGAAATGTGAAGTTTATTCATAACATTTTGTCATGATCTACAAAGAGGAAATGATTTGGATAAAAAAAAAATGTTATTGAATTTATTCATAATATTTTTTGTTACAAGTTACAAAAGAATTGTCTATCCTAAAAGTCCTAAGTCCTAAGCATCCATTGGTGTCTTCGTGATGTTCATCCCTTGGACATTTCTCCATGCTCCTCCGATTCAACCTGCACATCAAAAAGAAGCAAAACAGAATAGAAAAATGTTAGAGTTTGTTTTCGACACTCTCAGAACAGTGTCATCATCGAGTGCCGGGAGTGGCACAACCGAAGCTGCGTCCTACCCCCGTTACCGATCCGCGTCGTTAGCGTCAGATCAGGTAACACCTGTTCTTATCATTACGGGACATCCGAGAGATAGAAGTGATAAAAGAAGCGGGACTGATTCGCTTTTGCCGCAATTGGATTTCCAAACTGATACGAGAGTAAGGCAACATAGTCAATCTGGATTCAGACCCGGATGCCGGCAGGTCTGAATCACTTTGTGTTCAAAGTTTTTCCCACACTTGAAAATCCACAACAGCATCAGTACCAGGTTCAGAATTCAGAACTCAAAGCAAGACAGTTCATAAGCTGCCTAAACAAAACAGCCATAGGTAAGTAGAAATTCAAACTGAAAGTGCCAAAAACTGCATCAATTCTGAGTTCATGAAAAACCAAGTCCAAACAGAACAGAAAATACAAACCAAAACTGCATCATACACTGTATCGAAGTTCAGAATGCATCAACTAAAGTCAAGCTTCAGTTGGGAATCACAGCACAAATCATAGCACAAATCATACCAGAAAAGCGAGGTAGGTTATGATCAGGCTCGCGCGTCAATAAGCCTCAACCAAATGTGATGATATTGGAAAACCAAAATGCGAAGCCGGGCTCAGTGCGGAAGACATCATTGCCCAACAAATAAGTCACGAAAATCACAGTTCAAAGTTACGAGGATAAACCATATCAGCCAACAATCGGTCACTATCTTACTCGTAACACCAATAGCAGCCCAGAACTCATGTTCTGAACCCAATCAAGCATCGAAAACAACCAATCTCGAAGGCAACTGCAGCGTTCAAACTCGACCAAAGCATAGTAGCGATTCTGAAAAAGAAGAAGAAAGGTCGTGAAGATCAAACCAGATGGATATCCAAAACAAAATCTGTATCAGAAAGTGAAACAAGTTCACAAAACCATATCAGAAATAGTGGAAAAAGGTTCAGATCAAACGTATCAGTGAAACAAGTTCACAAAACCATAGCAGAAAAAGCAGGAAATCGCAACAAGCCCAGAACTCATGTTCTGAACCGCGACATCATCGAAGAACATCCCTCAAAGGCTCAGAACATTGTCATCATTGCCGTATACCTTCCTCGGCAGCGTTTGACGCGATCGAAGCCGGAGTACCTATCCTGAAAGAAGAAGAGGAAAAGTTAATGTAGGTTTCAAAACCGAAATCCAGAAATCAGAAGCAGATATCCAACGAAAACCCGAACTGCATCAAGAATAATACAAATCAGTTCGAAATCAAAACAAATCAGATAAAATCCGAGCGAATCCATATCCGAAATAGGGTCAATCAAGAAACCCCAAAAATGGAAAGCTTCGAATCAAATCAGAAAAATCATATCAGCTGGAAATCAAAAACCCCCAATCAAATCCTAAAAGAGGAAACAGGATTCAATCAGTATCAGATGACTCCAATCCGTATTAGAAAGCATCCAATTGGAATCCAATCAATATCTGAAAAGCACACTAAAATCAAATCCAGATAAAATCAAATCACACGAAAGTGAAAGAGTAACGCAAATCCAACACAGATTAAAGGCCCAAAAGATAAATCAGAGTGATATAAAAGGGACGATTTCACCTGTGAGAAAGGAGGAACGAAAATCGCGAAACCCTAGAAAAAACGGCGAAACCACCATCGCAAGCCAAACCCTAACGGGCTAGTAGCCGAGAGAGAGAGAGAGAGAGATCGAAACGAGACGAGCTCAGTGGGACGAGTTCACCAGCGTCGTTCATTCAACGACGGGCAAACACCTCGAAGGCTCAGCAACATCATCGCCTCCGTTCGTCATTAATCGCGAACGAAGAATGTAAGCCAGGAGCGTAATACCATCATGTTTAACATTTATTCTGTGATTTCAGGTTTCTTAACATGATCGGAGAGGATCACAGCGAGAGACAGAAGCAATCGAGAGAGATGAAGAAGAAAGTCGAAACGGCGCCGCGAATGGTTTTTGGGTTGTGAAACCCTAAAAATGTTCTTGTCACATTTACTTCCACCGGGTTGGGTCCGGGGTGATGACCGGCCCAACCCTCTCTTTTATTTTTGTTTCTTTGTTTTTTAAAAATCTGTTTTTTTAACCTTTTTTTGTTTTTTAAGTTGTTTTTTAAAAAAACCATTTTATTTTATAATAAAAAAAAAACCTTTTTTATAATAATAAATTAAAAACTTTTTTATAAGATTAAAAAAAACCTTTTTTATAATAATAAATTAAAAACTTTTTTATAAGATTAAGAAAAACCCTTTTTTATAATAGTAAATAAAAAAACATTTTTTAAATAAATACATTAATCTTTTTTTGTTTTTTTAAAAAATATAATAACTAAGTTAAAATAGTTTTAGGGTTTGAGTTGAATTAATATTAATAATTTCATTTTAAGTTGAAGATTATATCACAAAATAAAATCACAAAAAAGATGCATAGTTTTATTTCGTCACCATCTGACAATTCCATCCATTAACAGTGTTTGCTCGTTTTTGCAGTTTATTGCATTTACCGTTATTTATTTCATTTTTATATCATTTTGTAACTGCTCCTCTCTTGTAACCTCGCGAACCCTAATAATCGCGTTTTAATTTCTGCCTTTTATTTTCTGCGTGTATGATTTTAATTTCTGTCATCATTTCCCTGCTCGTATGATTAATTTCTCACACATTCATCAATTATTCTGTCACACTACACATATCCGAATTAGGTCTAGCCGTTTGACCGCCGTGTCAATAGTCCTCACCTTCAACCCTTACAACTCGTACAAACCCTAATTTTCACAAATGCCTCGCCGCAGGCAAAATTACCATTTTACCCCTAGCATTAGGTCAAAGAGCCGCCGCGCTCATTTTAGGGTTTCCCGCCGTGGAATCCCTAATTTAACCCTAATTACAACTTAACATTTCAACGTAGATACAGGAGTTTAGGACTCCACGTAAGCGTGTCCTTAAGACATGTTTATTCCCCTTGAGACCTTGACCACAGTCAAGAAGTCTCTAACCTCCCTTTTGAGGGGAACTACGATTACTCTGATTCTACTCCCGTAAGGATACGTAGGCACAAGATGCGATGTCTTGCCGAGTAAACTTAGAATTAACCCCTTAGGTCTCTTTTCTCACTTTTAATCCCTTTGTACATATACCTTAAGCAAATAAATAAAGCAAATAGTAAACATCTGAACAAAAGGTTCCTGTAGAGTACTACAGAAGTTTAGGGTGCTAATACTTTCCCTAAATTTAACCAACCCCCGAACCCTAGATCTTTCCCCGCATTGTGTTTACGATGCAAAATAGGTTTTCCCTCTTTTGACCTTTTCCTTCGGATAAATCAAAGAGCGGTTGTGAATTGAATTGCGATTCAAACTCATTAATAGTTTGTGATCCTATTTCCACCGCAACAAGTTCCAATCTTCGGTCTTCAATCACCCTTCAAGGCTATCATCCTCAATAACAAGTATCAACTTGCTCCTCCAAGGTTTCAACCACATCAGACATAAGTATCAACTTGTTCTTTCTTCTTCAAGCTTCAGCTCTTCAGTCAATTCCACCTTCAGGCTTCACTCCTAACTACAAGTATCAACTTGATTCCTTCAGGCTCTCAATGCATCAATGTAAGTGTCAACATGTCCTTTATTCCTCAAGCCTCAACTCTTCACTCAATCTCCAATGGATCTTCTTCACAAGTATCAACTTGGTCTTCTTGCTTCAGCTCTCTTTGCTTCACCAATATCAACTGGGTCCTCTTCATCTATAAGCTTCAGCTTCTCAGAGTAGTCTTCAATCACATGGAAATGTCAACTTCATTCTTCAATCTTCTTCAAGCAAGGAACTCCATCCTCTCACAAGGAAGAAAAATGCATCCATCAAAAGCAAAGTTTGGATGATTGGTAGCAGAGTGAAGACCAAAGGTCACCACTGAGCATCCTGACATCAGAGAAAGGGACCCTCAAAGGTTCTACCAATTTGCAAAAAACCACACATCCTACCAAAGGAGGGATGAGGCCTTTACAAGGGACCTTACATCATAGGGAAAAATGGAATTGATCAACATATTCCATGTTTATGAAGGAAGAGAACTATCTAGAAGCTCTGCCTACAAAACCCTAATCTTAACCTAATCAAAACTACACCAAAAGAAGGGAAGATCTTCAAATCCAAGCTTCTTCAAGCAATCCAATGCATCTTCAACTTGTCTTCATCATCACCCAAGAACAAGCAAAGCAAAACCCTAATCTAAGGGAACTAAAGAAGTTAATCTAGTTGAGTTAGTGCCTTAGAATCATCTAAAACTAGCACCTAAACTAAAATCTAGCAAAAATAGTAAATCATCTTATAAATTTCTACAAAAATTCCTAAGGGATCCTAATTGAATTAAGAATGCCTCATACAAAAACCAGGGACTAAATCATCTATTAAGTCCTAACATTAAATCCTAAATCCAAAGGTATCAACCATAAACCCTAAAAATGGAGCTTCTAAAGGTTTCAACCTAAACTACCACTTATGCTCATAACAAAAATGTGAGAAAAATCTATGGGGATCATGCACATCTATGCTAACTACTCCCAAAAAATCAGGATCAAAATCATCATCATATGATCACACAAAATTCCACAAAATCAAGTATCAAACATAACTATTTTAATATCAATTAAAATGTAAAAATTCCCATAAAAATCAGAAAATGCATGAAATGAAAATATTTTTTATCTAAAAAATGCTAGACTCTATCATGAATCTAATGCAAAAAGAATGGGGTCAATTGAATTATTTTTCCATTTTTTATGAATTTATCAAGAACCATGAATAAAATGAAAAACTAAAAGAAAATAATAGAAATTAATAGGCGTGTGTGGCAAATAGCAAGAAAACCCAGTTCATTTCAATGCTGGGCCCAAAAGGGGGGTGTTGGTATCAACCAGTCCAAAGCCCACGCTCCAATTCTCAATTCAGTTCACAAATTGATCAAAAGAAAAAAAGCCAAGCGAAGTCTCGAACCCACGTTTCCTTGGATGCACGCCTCTCATAAGTGAAACACAACGTTGAGGGGAGGGGGGTACGTGGCGCCACACACACGCTTGGATTGATGCCTGAGTCAAAGTCCTCATCACACACAAACGGAGGAGATTTCATCTTCTTCGTTTTGAATCTTCTGCAAGTTAAGAAACTCGCGCGCGGCCATGCCATCTCCGGCGACTTCTCCGTCCAGCCCTGCTCAACCCTAACTCACTCTACGCTCCACCATTTCACACGATGTCTTGATGAAAATTGACCAGAATTTCCTCAGGAACTCAATCATGCAACTAGTTTATGCTAAAAACGCAAGATTCGCCAAAACAAGATCTCAACCGAAAATGGAAGGAACCCTAACTTGTCTCTAACCATCAAATTAACCAACCAGAATTCATCTACATGCTAAGGGGAACTTAACCACATGCTTCTAATGGATTAAAAGTGCATAATCAAAGAGATATTTCAAGAACTTAGAACCAACCTTGAAGCTTGGATTGCAGTGGTCATGCGCCTCAATTCTCTCCCAAACTATGCAGAATCCTTCAAGGAGTAATGGTGGACAATTCTTGATGCTCAGTTCTTGCTGAAACTTCTGGATTCTCCAAAACGCATTTCCAATTTTCAAGCTTTTTCTTCACTCCACATCAATGGATTCTCAACAGAATTCTGCTCCAGAACCTTCCAAATTCGTTCTAATTCATATTTATAGTGTGTTCAGATGGATATCAAGCCCAAACTAGGCCCAATTATGGATTTTGGATATTCACTTTTCCTTCCAAATTTCAACATGGATGTGTGCCTTCAAGCCTTACTCATGCTCTAAACTCAATCCAAACCATTCACTTAATCATTAAGGAGTGTGATGTAATGGTTTTCTTCCTTTGGTTTTAACATATGGAATGTATATGATATGTTTCTTAATTGTGAAGTAACCATCCAAATGACCATGTTATGGACCTCGAATCAAAAATGTGGCAATGCAAATCTTTCTAAAACATTAATTGCATTCAAAATGACCACAAATTTGACTTGGAAACATGTTAATCTCATTTATTTTGAATTTTCTCATTTTAATTCATTAAAATGGCTTTCATGTGAAGTTTCTTCAACCAATGCTTGATATAATCCATATCAATGGACACTTGATGTTTAAACAAGATAAAAACATCATTTTGAACAACTTTCATGTTGAAAGAAAATCCATTTGGAGCTTGGAAATAGGAGTTATGGCCTTATGCTTGAAATGACCTGTAATCTCCAAATGACCAAAATGCCCTTGACTTGTCAAAGCCATAAGTTGAGTTCTACACATCCAATCATGGACTTCTAGTACTCTCTAGAAAGCTAAGAGAATAAGGAACAACATTCATGTTGACCAAAAGTTCATAGGAATCATCCTTCTAGGGCAAAAGTTTCATGCAAGTTGGATAACTTCCAGGCTCCCAAATTCACATACCTCAGATGACCTGTAACTTGTCAAAGTCATAACTTGAGTTCTACAAATCCTATCAAGGACTCCTAGTACTCAAATTAAAGCTAAGAGCATGCTCTACAACATTCATGTTGGGGGCAAGATGAGATGACAATAACATCTTGAGCTAAATTGCCTTGAAGACAAGGGTCAAACTGGGGGATTTTACACTGTCAAGCCTTAGAAACCCTAGCTTGAAACTTCTCAAACTCTTCAATCATGATGAGTTATGTAACAGCCCAATTTCAGTTTAACTAATTAATTTAGTTATTGGAATTATTTTAATTATGGGATAGTGTGATAATATGTTAAGTCTACATATTATGCTATTTTACCATTTGTAGAGTTTTGGAAAGTTTAGTGGGAAATATTTCGGACAGTCTCAATTAATGGTTAAGTGGATGATTTATGGAAATTGATTGGAATAATAGTGTCGCTACTGCGAAAATCGGCGCCGGCTGAACAGAAGAGTCGCCAGCGTGCGTTATTTATCCCAAAGGAGGGAAAGGAAACGCTCGAAGTAAACCTACCACAAAGACGGGAAAGGAATGGTCATCGCAACCAAATCCTGGATTCGGGAGTCGGTTACGCAAGGGGAAGGTATTAGCACCCCTCACGTCCGTCGTACTCGACGGGATCCACGCTTTTTTTCTAGTACGGATTGTTATTCTATCTATTCTACAGGTCTGGGCTTAAAAGAAAAGAAAGTGACTCGGCAAAGTATCGCACTTTATGCCTACGTATTCCCGTCTGGAACGAGAAATCAGAGTCAACGTAGTTCGCCTACCTACGGGAAAGGAGGGGAAGGTTGCTCGCTAGGATATCGCATCCTATGCCTACGTACTTTCATACAGCATGAAAGATCAGAGCAAACGTAGTTCGGGCCACGTACGACACAAGTCTGTCTTGATTGTTTTTATCCTTCTGAAAAAGGTTTTCTCCTGATTATGGGTCCAAGCGGACAAAAATGACGTTTTTTGATTGGTTTACAGTCTTTTACGCAAGAACTGTCTTTTATGGTGTTTGAAATTGTTAGTGTATTTTTGATTGTTTTGAGGAAGAAGAGACAGCAACTCTAAAACCTATGGTTTAAAAGGGGAATCAAATCTATCCTAATGTTGTCATGCATGGATGAAAGCCTAATGTCTGTCATATTTCTCTCCTGCGCAGAGAGAAACAGAGATCCTAAGGGGATAAACGGAAAAGCAACAACATATATACAATAAAGCAGTAAAATGCATGAATGCAGCAGTACAAGCGAGGCAAGGGAGTCCCACTCGACCTCGAACCTAGAAAACAATGGGTAAAGTGAAACAACTTCACTTCAACCTCAAGGGGACAATTAACAAACAATACAGTCAAGAAACTCAAACAATACATCACCATCTCTAAACAGCACCAGCAGCTCTAAACAGCAAAACCTGACAGCATAAGCTCCTTCTTCTATCAGTCTTCAAGGCAAGGGATTCCATATTCAATCTTCAAAGTTTATTCAAAGCAAGCTCCCCTAGATGAGTAATAGTTCACAAGATGATTTGGGATGCTAAACAGTCAGTTAACCACCAAATGTGGCATACAGACTGTTAACAAAATACAGACTGTTTCTCTCAAAAGTTCTATCTCCTAGATACTATCACTAAGCCTTCCAAAGGAAGGAGGTGAGTATCAAAGAGAGACTTTGAATCATAGAGAAGAATGGAGGCAACAGAAGCCATCCATATTTGTGAAGAAATTTTCTATTCCAAAGCTCTACCTAGCTCCTAGGTCCTAGGTCTTCAAACAGCTTCAAGCAGGCCAAGCATCTTCATCAACTTTGAACTTCAACTTCAACTTTGTCTTCAATATGCTTCATCATCAATGCTCTTCAGGTCCAAGCCCACACCCCAAGCAAGCCCAATAAGCCCATTCAACCAAAATAAACCCCAAAAGGGCACACCATACAATCAAACAATTGCAAAATATACTAAAAATATTAATCTAGTAGGGAAAATTATAATATTATTTCTAGGGGATCTACTAAACCTACCCTTAATACCCATATATGTCCCATAGCCTAACTTGTCCTAAAAACCCAAAAGAAATTGTTTTAATGCACCTAAGTTGTGGTTTAACCTAATTTTATACAATCTAATAGCATCTAATCAAAACTATCCTAAAAATCATCACAAAAATATGGAATTAATCTAGGGGGAACCTAAAACACATATCTAATCACCCTAAAAAGATTGACCTAAAACCCTTAAGGTAGCTACCTAAACTAAAATCTACAAAATCATGTATCAACCTAAAAGAATTAAAAAGCAATTAAAATGAAAAATATGCAAAAAATATTAAAATGCATGATATGCAAAATGTTTTTATTTGATATTTTTCTTGACAAAAAATGGAAAGTGGGGAAAAAATTCCCAAGCAAAAATATTCTTTTTTCAATTTAATATGGATTTTTAAAGTTTGAGAAAAAATGGAAAGAAAATAATATGAAAATATGAGGCATGGGTGCAAACAGAAATAAAATGCAGTTATTATTTCACATGGGCCCAGAATGGGGGGGCGAATATCAAAGCGCCTGGGCCCAGTTTAAAACAGAAATTAATTGAGAAAATCAAAAAGAAAAAAGAAAAAATGGACGGTGCGAATAGCCAGGAAATCTAGTTATAAAACAATTGGGCCTTATATGGGGGGTGGCATTAGCAAATAATGACTAAGCCCAGACTCTTGCGTTTAAATGGAACGCAACGTTTCATACGCTGGCTTTCCCTCTCCATTTGCTTTGAATCTCAAGCCGTTGGATCATTCTCAAGTCAAGCGGTCAACCCCTTATCCAACGGTAACAACTTCATCACTAACCTTGGACCTAGGGTTTTCAGGAAAAACCTCCATGAATGCAGCTCCATGCACCAAACTTCCTCTCCCTCGTACGCCTTCATCTCTTGATCAATCAACACGATGTAAACACCAAACTTACTCTATTTTCCACGCTGAACACAACCATACCATTGAAATACATTGAAACACTCTCTATCATGCAAACCGAATGTGTACCTCCATGGATCTCAAAATGTCATCAACTTTCGACCTCCACCAAACTTAATCCTCTTTATATCAAAATGTCATCAACTTTCGACCTCCACCAAACTTAATCCTCTTTATATCAAAATGATCCTTATGTTACCCTAGTTAATATCAGCCAATGATCTTGCATTAAAACCTAATATATCACACGTTCTAGCTCATCAAAGAATTGACCTCCATTGTCGAGACCTCACCAAATGCTCCCAAACTCATCAAGATTGGTCCCCTAATTGTCTCTAACAAGTCTATGCTAATAATTAACCCTAGCCATGCCTAGATTATGGTGTAGAACAGAAATTGCAAACTTGGTTCTTGGATATGGTAGGTAATGAAACTCTTCAATGCAGGCCTTGTAACTCTTCAAGAATACTCTTTGGAGGCTGAATCTTCTTCTGTTTGCAAAAGGAATGGCTGGAATTGCTTGTATTTCAAGATCCAATGGGATTTACTTCCTTGTAATTTCAATTGGAACTCCTTCAAATCATCATCAATGGAGGCTCAAGCCAATATGAACACACTCAGAAATGTATATGGAGAAGATTTGTGAAGAAAAATGAGATAACAATGAAGAAGAATGTGAAGTTTGAATATGATTTGCAAATGAGGAAAATGGATTTCAATCTCTCTTCTCTACCACAATCAACACCAACCTTGCCTCAATGCAAGTCACAATGATTATATAGAGAGGTTTAGAAAAGTCTAGAACCTCCTAGAATCATCTAGTAAGAATTTGAAGTTTTCATGCAATGGTATTTTGATTTTTCACTTCTCATAATATGGTATCTCATGCAATATCCTTTGTAACTTGGGTAACTGAATTGAATTTCTCCTTACATGATATTTTGGATGAGATACAATGCACATCTTCCTTGTTTATTGAGTTATTTTGAGTTTTGCCATGGTACCTTATTATGCAAGCAAGACTTTTCCAAAGCAACCCTATGATGAAAGCCTCAAATCAAAATTGTGGCTGAACCATTGTTCTTAGAATGTCATTTAGAGTCAAAATGACCTATTACATGACATGGTTTGGACTTGTAACTTGGGAAAATAACACCGCCATCGCTACGGGTAAACAACACCGCCATTGCTACGGGAAATAATCTGCCACCACTATAGAAAAATAACACCGCCATCACTATGGGTAATAACTCCGTCACCATTACAGAAAAATAACACTGCCATCACTACGGGTAATAACTTCGTCACCATTACAGAAAAATAACACTGCCATCGCTACGAGTACTAACTCCGTCACCATTACAGAAAAATAACACTGCCATCGCTACGGGTACTAACTCCGTCACCATTACAGAAAAATAACACCGCCATCGCTACGGTTAATAACTCCGTCACCATTACAGAAAAATAACACCGCCATCGCTACGGGTACTAACTCCGTCACCATTACAGAAAAATAACACCGCCATTGCTACGGGTAATAACTCCGTCATTACTACGGGAAAATAACACCGCCATCACTACGGGAAATAACTCCGCCACCACTACGGGAAATACTCCGCCACCACTACGGGAAAATAACACCGCCATCACTACGGGTAATAACTCCGCCACCACTACGGGAAATACTCCGCCACCACTACGGGAAGATAACACCGCCACCACTGCGGGAAGATAACACCGCCACCACTGCGGGAAGATAACACCGCCACCACTGCGGGAAGATAACACCGCCACCACTGCGGGAAGATAACACCGCCACCACTGCGGGAAGATAACACCGCCACCACTGCGGGAAGATAACACCGCCACCACTGCGGGAAGATAACACCGCCACCACTGCGGGAAGATAATCTGATACAGCTTTTCTGCCTATCTTTGCAGCAGCTAGCTTCATCAATCACACAATATGTGTTTAGTCTTCCAATTTTCAGTGCTGACATGGCAGCAAATCTGAGAAGAACTCTACAGGGGATTTTCAGAATCCACACTGCCAGACACCTACTTTAACATAGGCGGCAACTTCCAAAAATCGATTCACAAAATCTTTTGATACTGGCATAACAACAACCTTGAAGAAATACTCCGCTGGAGGGGTAAGAGAAACTTAAACAAGCAACTCTGCGGGGAATAATGCCACAATTGACATTATCATTACATGTCTCACGCCTAGATCTTGAATGTTTGGTAATTAATTTGAGCAAGAGCTCCCTCCACCTGCAAGGGAAACAACACTAGAAAACAAAAGGTTAACCAACCTGGCTTATGTTTCAAAATGCATATGTTTGACAATGGCGTAATGCTCCATTCGACATGGAAATGCTACGCGTTTTTTTATTTGGTGGATGCATGTATGACACTATATGCCGATGCAAGTGCAGGCTCGAACTGCTGAGATAGCTCTAACAAGCTTGCTTCCTCAATCTTGGCCGTCGATCTCCTTATGCATCATGTCATGAAAAAGAGTCGTCATTGCACGCTGATACGTTGCCCCAGCATTCTTTAATCCAAAGGGCATCACTTGGTAGCAAAATATTCCCCAAGGCGTAATGAAGGTAGTCTTCTCCATGTCTTCTGGCGCCATTTTAATCTGATTGTAGCCCGAGAAGCCATCCATGAAGGAGAATACGGAGAATTGAGCAGTGTTGTCAACCAGCACATCGATGTGAGGAAGTGGGAAATCATCTTTCGGGCTCGCTTTGTTCAGATCACGGTAATCTACGCACATTCTCACTTTACCGTCTTTCTTTGGCACTGGTACAATATTAGCGACCCATGAGGGATATTTTGTGACAACTAGGAAACCAGCATCCCACTGCTTTTGGACCTCCTCCTTAATTTTCACTACCATATCAGGCCTAGTTCTGCGAAGCTTCTGCTTAACCGGAGGGCATTCTTCTTTTAGCGGCAGACGGTGCACAACCATATCCGTATCCAGCCCAGGCATGTCTTCGTACGACCAAGCAAACACATCACTGTACTCTCTGAGCATTTCAACCAGTCTTCGCTTGACGTCGCTCTGTAGCGCGGCTCCTATACGGATGTTCCTTTCAACCCCTTCCGACCCCAGGTTAACAATTTCAATGACCTCCTCATGAGGCAGAATGATTCGTTCTTCTTGCTTTACCAACCAAGACAACTCTTCTGGAACGTCGCCATCTTCAACAATCTCTTCTTCGGCCTGAAATACCGGGTGCTCAAAGTCGAAATGAGTCATAGGCGGTTCAATGATGTCATCTGAAAATATTATCCTGCAAAAGGAATGGTTAAATGCTTCAAAATGTGTATAAAGCGAATAACCTCGTTGCCATTTTATTGTAAAACACAAAATAGGAAAAACAGAGATCGCAATATTTGTACATGAAAAGACGCCTTTTATTTAATGATTAAACAATGCAATGTACATAACAGCACGGCCCTAAGCAAAATCACGATGCCCCGGGTAAGACACCTGATTGTTCAACAATTAAGAAAACAAAGTATTACTGTTTGGTAGTCACAGGAACAATCTCCTGAATAGACCAATTGCATAATCCTTGTCCTGGCACGCTTGGCTGAATCCAGGCGTCCATGTCGCAGTCGCTGTCTCCTTCTTCGGAATCTGAAACAGCGTTGATGGCCTCGTGATACACTCCACCAGCCGTGATTGTTATTGGTCCTTTGAAACGGGGTGCCCCAGCAGCAGGCGTTGATGACGATGGTTGATATCCCAGCCCAAATCTGTCCATCTTCACGGGAATATCCAGAACCTTGCCCCAGCCTTTTGTCTCACCAGTCTTCACTAGAGCCTGAGCCTCCTTGTATGACGAGACGGCCACTTCTGACGCTTTACTCGGCCCTGGAACTTTGTCTTTGATGCGCAACCCTTCAAAGGCTTGACAGGGTGTCTCATGAATCTCGCCGTCGACTTCTACGTACTTGAATGATGACAGATGGCTGACCAATATATCTTCTTCTCCACAGACCGTGACCACACTGTCCCCTACCATGTATTTCAGCTTTTGGTGCAAGGTAGATGTGACTGCCCCAACACCATGGATCCATGGTCGTCCGAGAAGACAACTGTATGCCGGCTGGATGTCCATAATGTAAAATTCAGTTTCGAAAATCTCCGGCCCCACCTGGAGAGGTAACGTTATAGATCCAAAGACTGACCTTCGTGTACCATCAAATGCCCTGACCACCAAGTCACTAGGCGTACAAATGATCCCCCTGATGTTCAATTTCATCATTGCTTTCTTTGGCAGCACGTTCAAGGAAGATCCTGTATCTACCAGTACGTGGGACATGACTGAGCCCCTACACTCAACGGAGACGTGCAACGCCATGTTATGCTCCCTCCCCCTCGGGGTCAAATCAAATTCCGTAAATCCCAAGCTATGGCCTGCGTTCACGTGCGCCAACACCCCCTCCAACTGATTCACAGAAACATCTTGGGGTACAAACGTCGTGTCCAGAATTTTCAATAATGCATTCCTATGAGCTTCGGAACACAATAACAGTGACAATATGGATATCTTCGATGGCGTCTGTTGAAGGTGCTCAACAATCTTATAGTCACTCTTACGAATAAGGAGCATAAACTCTTCTACATCTTTCAGTGACGTTTCTTTTTCGTTCCTTTGCACAGGGACATCCTCATTCATTTTTCCTTTTCCTTTCGCCAATCGTTCAGCCTCTACCTCAGGCAATATAAAAATTCTCCCACTTCTCGTCATCCCTCCGGTCCCGACGACGTTGTCTACAACCTCAACTGGCTGTTTACTAATATCAATTTTCACTCCATCACAGTATGCTTCCAACCCATAAGTCCAGGGTACTGCCTTAGTGCTCTCATAAGGGGTTGGTTCTGCCTTGGTGATAGTGATCGGCGGTCGCCTGGCTGGCGCTGTTATAGTTATTGTTTTTCGGGGAATTGTCACGGTAGCTACATCGTTTTGCTCATCCGCTGATACCTCTGCAGGTTCCTCAACTGCCGTTCTGTCGAATTATAATGTGCCTCCATCTATCAAGGTGTGAATACCCTTCTTCAATTCAGCACAACCCCCAGCTTGGGTCCAACATTCTAGGCAAAACTCATCGCAGCCTGGATACACACCTCCTTTCAATAATCTGCTCTTTATCTCACACAACGGCGTCTTGAGGTCATCAACATTCATGATCAAGTTCAAACCCTCCTCAGTTAAAATAGCATTTGCCCCATGGTTGGGCATGGGCTGTTGTACTATGTTCGGACCTGCTTGCCCGAAATTGATGGCCTTGCTATCCAACAGGTCTTGTACCACATGCTTGAACGTGTGGCAATTCTCTATGTCGTGGCCAGGAGCCCCGGTGTGGAATTCACAGTGCTTGTTCTCATCAAAACCGAACGGAGGAGTGCCCGTTATTGGCGCCATAGTCCTCTTTTCCACCAAGTTCAAACCCAATAACGTCTGTAGCAATTTTGCATACGTTGAAGGAGGCGTTTCAAACACCCTCTTTGGTTTGCCCCACTGAACTCTGCATTGGGCAGGATGTAACCTTTGTTGTGGCTGTTGTTGCTGTGGTGGTATCTGTTGTAGTGGTATTGGTTGTTGATGAAATGGAATTGTGACACTTGCCACCTGTTGCGGATGATTGTACTGATTTCGCCCTCTGCCCCGGCCTCGGCCTCGACCCCCGAATACTGCACTTGCGTCACCTTGATGGCGACCACCGAAAGCTCTTCTGTTACTGCCAGCTAAAGTAGACTCCTCAGCTTGGAATCTCCCCATTTTAATATTGCTTTCAATTTTCTCACCCATCAAGATTAGGTCCGAGAAACTGCCCAAGGAAGTATGAAACAGCTTATCATAAAACACGCCAGTAAATGTTCCTATGAACATATCATTCATTTCTTTATCATCCAAAGGAGGATGAACTCGTGCAGCCATGTCGCGCCACCTCTGCGCATATTCTTTGAAGCTCTCGTCTTTCTTCTGTGACAACCCCTGTAATTGGACCCGGTTGGGGGCCAAGTCACTATTGTACTTATAATGAGCCACAAACGCTTCAGCCAGCTGCTTCCAAGTTTTTATCTGAGTAGGCTCCAATCCCATGTACCATTCAAGGGAAGGACCAGACAAGCTGTCTTGAAAGAAATGCATCAGCATTCTCTCATCGTTTGAATAAGCCGACATCCTTCTATAGTATGATCGCACATGCACCTTTGGACAGGTATCCCCCTTATATTTGTCGAATGTGGGAGCTTTAAACTTTAGCGGTACCCTCAGGCCAGGCACCAGACCCATTGTGGTCATATCTAAACCAACAGCACTTTGATTCACAACACCTTTCATCTGCTCCTCGAGCATCTTGATTCTCTGAGAGTCATCTATAGGACCTTCAAAACCTCCACCAGAGAAAGCATCTTCTTGCTGATCTTCTATCCAATTACCATTCCCATTTCCGTATCCATCATACCCGTTGTTACGGCCAAATCTAGTCTGATTCATTACAGGGCCCCGCCCCCTGTTACCATACCCTGGAGCGACTCCGGCAGGTCCAAAAGACATCATTCCAGCACCATTCCCATTACCGAATCCTCCATAACCCTTATTGGTATTACAAAATCCATCCTGTCCGAATCCCTGAGCGTTGAAGCCGTACTTCCCAGCATGATCAAACCCCTGGTCGTTAAAGCCAAATCCGTTGTTACCGAAGCCATTACCTCCAATATTATCACCACCCAGATTGGCATCTCCGAATCTGACGTTGTTGACGACGTTCTCGTTACCGATTCCTGCATTGCTGTTTCCGGCGCCAGCGCCGTTGTTCGCATTCACAGCAGGTATGTTCACCACAGGTGGGGCTACCGGTGTAGGAGTGCCATCCCCGTGGATGGTGTCAACTCGCACAGAATTATGGTCTTCGTTTCCGTTCCCAACATTTCTCATCAGCAAAGGCTGCACCAAAGCCTGCAAGTTTTCCTGGCCTTTCACAACGGTCTCCATAGTCTGCATGAATAGCGCCAGCTTCTCACGCATGTCCTGCATTTCATTCTGCATCTGATCCATAACTCTTCTGCAGTTGGTACGAGTAGAGTATCGGTGCGGGCGTTGACTTTCAATCCTGAAAAGACCTGTACGGTGTAGGAAATGAGATACAGTTCAATAATCATCTGTAATGCAGTATGAATGTGAATGCAATGCAATATGTGTCTGTGCATTAGGGAATATCACTCCCCAATTCTAGTGCGAATGTGTCAGTGTGGTGACAGTGACAGCTACGAAGTTCGGAGCCGAATCATAGAAAACACCTCATAAATTGCATAGAAACCCATCAAGTCAGGAATACAATATCAATGAGCGTACAATAAGAAGGCATGACCTCAACCAACAATCCTGGTGATGGCCAGCACAATGCAAATAAAGCATCCACATTAATACATGAAATAGTCAAGTGCTCCCGTGCGCCTGGTACTCCTCTAATAACCTCTTAGTCTCTGGATGACTTGGTCGGGTAAGCAAACCCTCAACAAGTAGATCTCTTCGCTTGAGAACACGTCGTAAATCACCAGCAGATTCCTCCTGTGCCCCTTCTCCGAAGCGATCCTCTAGCTTCCGCTTCTGAGACACAACCTCTTTCTTGCACTCGATGGCCTTGTTCAATGAGTTCTGAAGACTATATCTTGCCATCACCTCCTCTTCATACTTTTTATTGCTAGCCTTCAACTGATCTTCGAGTTCAGCAATTTGCTGCTTCAATTTGTCTTCCCTCTTTTTGTTGTTGGTTAGCGTAGCATTCCACGTTTTGTTATAAGAAGAGATTTCCCGGTGGGCGGCATCGAGGGCCTTCTTCTTGGACTCTAACATATCATGAGAGCTTCTGAATTCTTTTCCCAGGCGTTCACGCTTCTTTTTCTCTTCGGTCAGTTCAGCACCTAGCCTGTTTACTAACTTAGTCTGCTGTTGGAAAGAATGCACGGCCTTGTTCTTCTCACTACGCATCTGAGCCAGTTCCTTTTCTAACTCTTCATTGATCTTTATCAAGTCCTCCTTTTCTTTCACGACCCGCTCATAGACCTCAACGGCTATAGTAGTGGGTTCCTCCACTGGAATGGGAACAGGACGTGAGACTGCTGGAAAAGGCATCTGTACCTGTCTTACCCTCTCCTGGATCCACACCTTGTATGGCATATAGGCTTGACAATCATTCTTGCCTAGCAATGGTTTCCCTCTTCTGTAGATATGATTCCAAGCGTGCTGAAGCTTGGCCAATAATTCCCCATTCAAGTCACCGGTGAAATACAGAGATTCATGTATTTCTTCCTCCTTTGGCGGGCTTTTCAGAGCATAACCGAATTGCCTGATCAATAATGATGGATTGTAATTAATGCACCCTTTCCTCCCAATCATAGGAACATCAGGATATCCGGCGCAGCTGTAGATAATCTCAGATCCCAATAAAGCTCTGTCAAACCAGCTAACATCTTCTGAAGAAAGTCCCATCAGACGCTCAGACCAATCCACCGTATCTGCAGACTCAGCAAAGATACCCTTCTTGGGCAGACGACTCTCAAACCACATATATAGCAAAGGCACACAACAAGAGACGTTCTTGCCTCTCCTATTCTCATTTTTGTAATGCAATGAATGATAGAAATCCCCGATCAATATGGGTACAGGGTTGCTAGCAGCAAACAAATGAAATGCATCAAAGTCCACAAAATTCGGGAAGTTGGGAAACAACACTATCCCATAGATGCACAGAGCCAAAACAACATTAAAGACTATCCAGCATCCACTCTTGGCGTATTCCTGGGCTTTACCAATCAGAAACTGGAGGGAAAAGCCTGGAACCCCGCGCCAAGAAGTCACCAATAGCTCGGAAGCGTCCATGTGTAAAGCCACTGCTAAGTCTTCTAACTTGGGCTCAGCATCAAAGTGAATGAAAGGAACCTTATTCTGTACTGGCAGCTCAATAAACTCTGCGTACTCTTCCAAGGTGGGCCCCAGAAGAAAGTCCTTAAAAGTAAAGCATCTCAATGCAGGGTCATAAAATTGCATCAAAGTATACAGCCCATTCAGCCCCACATCCGTTGGTTTGCAAACCAATCTCAACAGTCTTCCGTAACTCTTCCTGAAGCTTCTCCGGACATCCTCATCAGCAAGGGAAATCAAACCAAGCAGGGGAGTAACATCAGGGGTAGGTAACTTGTATGCAACTGTCCTTCTCAAACCAGCCATGACCAATAATCAGAAGTCCGGACACTAGAATCAGGGAATATGCAAATGCACCTGCAGCACAGACACACGTTAATGAAATGCAATGATAATGGTTATGCAAACAATGCAATGCAAATAAAATGCAACAAAGGACCAAGTGCCCCGACTGAGAAGCCCAAATCACACCAAGAACAAAGTCTCCAACAGACCCTCCAATATTCTTCAAACCATGGTCTTAGACAGATCCCATACATAAACTCCAATCAAGTCTCTGCTAGACCCAGTAACATAACTCCAAGTGGGTCTCTGATAGACCCTCACATTGCTCCACTTGGTCTCTGATAGACCCTTCAACTGTCCATAAGTAGCCTGAATCTCAAATCAAGAAACGAACCGGTATCTGGAGGTCTAGTTACCTGCATAGTCCCAAACCCCCTCACAGGTAGGTGTCCTAGCAACTGACAATGGTACGGCATCCTATGCGGTCGTCGGCGTCACAGACTTTCAGGGTTGATGATACGATTCCCAGAAGGAGTGGCATCATCAAATCCTGAAGAGGCCTCACTTAGCCAACTTCCAAATGATCGGTCCCCAGAGTCGACAATCCAACTAACCGGCAACCCATGCCACCCAAAGGGTGGGACAAGAAGCCAACCAGAAGAACCTCGTCTGAGTGTGGATTTTGCGGGACACTAGGACATGCAAAGCATGTGCGTGCCTGCTACTTTCCACTCTAATTCTAGGTGCACTCAAGCCCAGGTCCGGCTTATCTCTCAATAACAGAACCCCAACATACCCACAGCAATAATCACAATAAAATAATGCTGAAAGTAAATGACTGAAAAGTAAATCCATACAAAATCCTCGACGGGAAAACAAGTGAAGGTGAGATAATACTTAGAAGGGGGGGGGGGGGGGTTGAATAAGTATGAAAGATTAAGACTTGAAAAATAATCACACAATTATTTTTATCCTGGTTCATTTAAACAACTACTCCAGTCCACCCTTCCTAGAGTGATTTGCCTTTCTCAACAAGGACTTAATCCACTATTAAATCAAACTGATTACAATAGTAACACCTAAGAACAACTGTTCTTAGTCTTCTCAAGAGCTACTGATTCCAACTGAATCCTCTTAAGGAATAACCTTTACAATCAATGTAAATTAAGTACAAGAGTATTAATGCTTCTATAAAGCTTTTATCACAACAGTGATTTTTCTCTTAAGTTTAAGTACAATAAGATTCTAAGAAGAATATGAAAATAATGAGAGCTTAGAATAATATGATTTCTTTTCAGCAAATTGTGTAACTGAAGAATGTGGTGAAGTTCTCCTTTTATAGGCAGCTGATCCAAGGAAGCTGAGCGTTGAAAAGAGAGTCCCAAAAAGGTCTGAGCCTTTTTGTCTTCACATCAAGTGACCTTTCCTAGAAGTAGATGGCACAGAAAAATCTTTTTTGTCTGTGTAAGTGTGTCTAGCACAAATGAGGAAAGAGACGTTGAATAACTCCAACGGATATATTCTTGAATATTTCTTCTTCAGTTTTCAGCAAGTTCTTCAGAGTCTGAATGGATCAGAGTCTTCTAATGAAATTCAGAACTTTGCTATATCAGAGTCTTCTGCAGCAGGTGTGCTTTCAGCGTGTTGATCATCAGAGCATATTTGACACAGAACTTCAGTACTTGGCAGCGTTAGTACTTTCAAAAACTTCTGTAGACTAATGCTTTGAGAAACTCTTCAATCAATATTCTTCTATGCTTCAGATGCTTCAGCTTCAGATGCTTCTGATTATCTTCAGATGCTTCTGACTCAGAATGTTCTGGAGCTTCTTGCTTCAGATCCTTCTGGAGACTACGCTCAGGATCTTCTGTAAGTTGCAATCAGATTCTTCTGTAAGATGCATCTGGCGCTTCAGAGTCAGGATAACTTGTATCCAAAACAGATTTGCTTCTAGAGAGTTAATTTCAATTCAATCTACAGTAAAACTCTCAAACAAATTTTAGAGTATATAATTCTTAAATATAAATTTCCTAACAGTTATCATCAAAACAAAGAGTTATTATTAAGAACCAATCTGTGGTCTAACAACAAGCGCTAGGATTGACTCGCGTAGGGAACCGTTGGAGTCCCCAGCAGAGTCGCCAGCTGTCGCTACTGCGAAAATCGGCGCCGGCTGAACAGAAGAGTCGCCACTGTGCGTTATTTATCCCAAAGGAGGGAAAGGAAACGCTCGAAGTAAACCTACCGCAAAGACGGGAAAGGAATGGTCATCGCAACCAAATCCTGGATTCGGGAGTCGGTTACGCAAGGGGAAGGTATTAGCACCCCTCACGTCCGTCGTACTCGACGGGATCCACGCTTGTTTTCTAGTACGGATTGTTATTCTATTTATTCTACAGGTCTGGGGTTAAAAGAAAAGAAAATGACTCGGCAAAGTATCGCACTTTATGCCTACGTATTCCCGTCTGGAACGAGAAATCAGAGTCAACGTAGTTCGCCTACCTACGGGAAAGGAGGGGAAGGTTGCTCGCTAGGATATTTCATCCTATGCCTACGTACTTTCATACAGCATGAAAGATCAGAGCAAACGTAGTTCAGGCCACGTACGACACAAGTCTGTCTTGATTGTTTTTATCCTTCTGAAAAAGGTTTTCTCCTGATTATGGGTCCAAGCGGACAAAAATGACGTTTTTTGATTGGTTTACAGTCTTTTACGCAAGAACTGTCTTTTATGTTGTTTGAAATTGTTAGTGTATTTTTGATTGTTTTGAGGAAGAAGAGACAGCAACTCTAAAACCTATGGTTTAAAAGGGGAATCAAATTTATCCTAATGTTGTCATGCATGGATGAAAGCCTAATGTCTGTCATATTTCTCTCCTGCGCAGAGAGAAACAGAGATCCTAAGGGGATAAACGGAAAAGCAACAATATATATATAATAAAGCAGTAAAATGCATGAATCCAGCAGTACAAGCGAGGCAAGGGAGTCCCACTCGACCTCGAACCTAGAAAACAATGGGCAAAGTGAAACAACTTCACTTCAACCTCAAGGGGACAATTAACAAACAATACAGTCAAGAAACTCAAACAATACATCACCAGCTCTAAACAGCACCAGCAGCTCTAAACAGCAAAACCTAACAACATAAGCTCCTTCTTCTATCAGTCTTCAAGGCAAGGGATTCCATCTTCAATCTTTAAATTTTCTTCAAAGCAAGCTCCCCTAGATGAGTAATAGTTCACAAGATGATTTGGGATGCTAAACAGTCAGTTAACCACCAAAGGTGGCATACAGACTGTTAACAAAATACAGACTGTTTCTCTCAAAAGTTCTATCTCCTAGATACTATCACTAAGCCTTCCAAAGGAAGGAGGTGAGTATCAAAGAGAGACTTTGAATCATAGCGAAGAACGGAGGCAACAAAAGCCATCCATATTTGTGAAGAAATTTTCTATTCCAAAGCTCTACCTAGCTCCTAGGTCCTAGGTCTTCAAACAGCTTCAAGCAGGCCAAGCATCTTCATCAACTTTGAACTTCAACTTCAACTTTGTCTTCAATATGCTTCATCATCAATGCTCTTCAGGTCCAAGCCCACACCCCAAGCAAGCCCAATAAGCCCATTCAACCAAAATAAACCCCAAAAGGGCACACCATACAATCAAACAATTGCAAAATATACTAAAAATATTAATCTAGTAGGGAAAATTCTAATATTATTTCTAGGGGATCTACTAAACCTACCCTTAATACCCATATATTCCCCATAGCCTAACTTGTCCTAAAAAACCCAAAAGAAATTGTTTTAATGCACCTAAGTTGTGGTTTAACCTAATTTTATACAATCTAATAGCATCTAATCAAAACTATCCTAAAAATCATCACAAAAATATGGAATTAATCCAGGGGGAACCTAAAACAAATATCTAATCACCCTTAAAAAGATTAACCTAAAAATCTTAAGGGAGATACCTAAACTAAAATCTACAAAATCATGTATCAACCTAAAAGAATTAAAAAGCAATTAAAATGAAAAATATGCAAAAAATATTAAAATGCATGATATGCAAAATGTTTTTATTTGATATTTTTCTTTACAAAAAATGGAAAGTGGGGAAAAAATTCCCAAGCAAAAATATTCTTTTTTCAATTTAATATGGATTTTTAAAGTTTGAGAAAAAATGGAAAGAAAATAATATGAAAATATGAGGCATGGGTGCAAACAGAAATAAAATGCAGTTATTATTTCACATGGGCCCAAAATGGGGGGGCGAATATCAAAGCGCCTGGGCCCAGTTTAAAACAGAAATTAATTGAGAAAATCAAAAAGAAAAAAGAAAAAATGGACGGTGCGAATAGCCAGGAAATCTAGTTATAAAACAATTGGGCCTTATATGGGGGTGGCATTAGCAAATAATGACTAAGCCCAGACTCTTGCGTTTAAATGGAACGCAGCGTTTCATACGCTGGCTTTCCCTCTCCATTCGCTTTGAATCTCAAGCCGTTGGATCATTCCCAAGTCAAGCGGTCAACCCCTTATCCAACGGTAACAACTTCATCACTAACCTTGGACCTAGGGTTTTCAGGAAAAACCTCCATGAATGCAGCTCCATGCACCAAACTTCCTCTCCCTCGTACGCCTTCATCTCTTGATCAATCAACACAATGTAAACACCAAACTTACTCTATTTTCCACGCTGAACACAACCATACCATTGAAATACATTGAAACACTCTCTATCATGCAAACCGAATGCGTACCTCCATGGATCTCAAAATGTCATCAACTTTCGACCTCCACCAAACTTAATCCTCTTTATATCAAAATGATCCTTATGTTACCCTAGTTAATATCAGCCAATAATCTTGCATTAAAACCTAATATATCACACGTTCTAGCTCATCCAAGAATTGACCTCCATTGTCGAGACCTCACCAAATGCTCCCAAACTCATCAAGATTGGTCCCCTAATTGTCTCTAACAAGTCTATGCTAATAATTAACCCTAGCCATGCCTAGATTATGGTGTAGATCAGAAATTGCAAACCTGGTTCTTGGATATGGTAGGTAATGAAACTCTTCAATGCAGGCCTTGTAACTCTTCAAGAATACTCTTTGGAGGCTGAATCTTCTTCTGTTTGCAAAAGGAATGGTTGGAATTGCTTGTATTTCAAGATCCAATTGGATTTGCTTCCTTGCAATTTCAATTGGAACTCCTTCAAATCTTCATCAATGGAGTCTCAAGCCAATATGAACACACTCAGAAATGTATATGGAGAAGATTTGTGAAGAAAAATGAGATAACAATGAAGAAGAATGTGAAGTTTGAATATGATTTGCAAATGAGGAAAATGGATTTCAATCTCTCTTCTCTACCACAATCAACACCAACCTTGCCTCAATGCAAGTCACAATGATTATATAGAGAGGTTTAGAAAAGTCTAGAACCTCCTAGAATCATCTAGTAAGAATTTGAAGTTTCCATGCAATGGTATTTTGATTTTTCACTTCTCATAATATGGTATCTCATGCAATATCCTTTGTAACTTGGGTAACTGAATTGAATTTCTCCTTACATGATATTTTGGATGAGATACAATGCACATCTTCCTTGTTTATTGAGTTATTTTGAGTTTTGCCATGGTACCTTATTATGCAAGCAAGACTTTTCCAAAGCAACCCTATGATGCAAGCCTCAAATCAAAATTGTGGCTGAACAATTGTTCTTAGAATGTCATTTGGAGTCAAAATGACCTATTACATGACATGGTTTGGACTTGTAACTTGGGATTTATGATTTTCAACTTCACTTGAATTAACTTATGCCTCATTTTTAGGCCATTCTTATCACTTTTTGATATGAGCCTTTCCAACATCTCATGACCTCTCTAATAGCCTTAAAACATAATTCTAAGCAACTTTGATGTTGAAGATTTTTCCATTTGAAGCTTGGAAGTAGGAGATATGGCCTTATGCTTGAAATGACCTATAACCTCCAAATGACCAAAATGCCCTTGGCTTGTCAAGATCATAAGTAGAGCTCCACAAATCAGATTGAGGCATACCATACCTTTCTAGAAAGATAAGATTCAAGGGGAACAACTTTCATGTTGGCCAAAAATCCAATTGAAAACTCTTTATGGGGCAAAAGTTGCTTGGAAGTCAAGTAACTTTCACAGACAAATTTCAGATGCCTCTGAGGACCTGTAACTTGCAAAGACCATAACTTGAGTTCTACTAATCTCCTTGATGTCTTCCACCACTCAAATTAAAGGTATTGATATGCTCTACAAGTTTCATGTTGGCCAAGGATCCATTTGATACTTGCATTTTGAATTACTTTGCTTGGAAGTTTGACCTAAACCAGGGGATTTTACACAGAAACCCTAATTTTGAAACTTCTCTTCTTCTTGATTTATTTTGATTTCTCCTTGGCACAACACCACATCCATATCCACATATCAAATGATAAATCCCACATCCTCCAAATAGGCCTTGATGCCCTTCAATCAAGCATTTGACCTAGGGTTGACCCAAGGTTGACCCAGATGACACCCTAGTTGACTATACTTCAACTCTGGCTCTTGTAACCACACCAATGACTTGTCTTACTTTCAAAAGGACCCTCTAGGTATTCCATGCCCTCAATTAATAACCCATAACTTCTCTGATGATCTTCACATACCCTCAAGATAGGAGAGAAACCCACTGCTTGGCCTTTAAACTTCCCAAAGCTTCAATTTCTTTCTTGGTGATTTGAATAGGCTTGAATCTTGATAAAAGCCTCTTGAATACATTCCTTGAGATGAAAAATAGCACCTGATCCCTTGTTGGATGGCTTTCCCATGCTATGCTATGCAAATGATTAGACTATGTACATGACTTTTTATGCAAATGACAATGCAATTGAAACATAAATCAGGTGAAGTTGGTTGAGCAAATTTTAGGGTGCAACAAATAGGTATATTGGAGGAAATAGAATGGAAATAATATAAAGAATAGAAATAGAAAGAAAAGATATAAGAGTAAAAGAGGAAAGAAAAGAAAAGGAATAAAAAGAAAGGGAGAAGAAGGAAAAAAGGAAGAGAAAAGAGAAGAAGAAGAGGAAAAGAGTGGAATCATCAAGAGCAACTCAAAGCTTCGATTAATCCAAGGTAAGGGTGTGAAATCTTACTATCTTAATCATTGTGTATGATTGTGTATGTGTGTGGATGAGTTTGGTTGTTTTCCAACCTTGTTTCCATTTAGGTCGAAATGATAGAAATCGATAGAAGCCGATGTTCGGACGGTTAGAATCGAGAATAACTTTCGTAGCTTAGTCAGGATATGTTAGACTAAGGCTACTGGAACAACTTTGGATTTAATCGGGCGATTTTGGTGAGTTTGGAAGTGCTAGAGCAGAATTGAATGTTGCTGTTCGCAGGCGACTCGCTAGCAGCTCGCTAGGCGAGCACGCAGCGAACGACTCGCTAGCAGCTCGCTAGGCGAGCGTGCAGCGAACGGTCCCAGACTTGGGACAGTGAGATCCTGATGTCCCTCGCTGGCAGCGAAGGGAGTAGCGAGGAGCTCGCTGGAGGTTCGCTGTGGCGAACGAGGTAGCGATCGAGGTCTGTAGCCTCTGTTCTTGCTCGCTAGCAGTTCGCTAGGCGAGGAGGTAGCGAACGCTCGCTAGGCGAGCGTGTAGCGAACGTAGCAGGATGAATTTTTTCCCCTGTTGTGTGGTGCTGTCGTGGCTTGGGGTTTCGGTTGCGATCGACCCTTCTTTGATTTAATAGCTTATCTGCTGGTTTGTGATGTGTTGTGGATAGCCGTAAGGCGTGAATCCTAGTGTATGAATATGATTTTGAATCGTGGCCTTTGGGCAAATTATGCATTATTTAGGATTGAATAAAAATGCATGGCAATTGCGATGAATGATGAATATAATACACATTGTGAGTGCATGATAATTGTACGTGTTGATGTGTGAATAATGCATGATAATATATTTGCGAATATGTATGCACTTTGCGTTGATTGATCCCTTGGAGGATTTGCAGAACCTCGCTTGATGCGACGGTTATATTTGATCCCGCGTAGGACCTGCAGAACCTCGTGTGCCCATGTGGGGTGTGAGCGATGGTTATATTTGATCCCTTGGAGGATTTGCAGAACCTCGCTTGATGCGATGGTTATATTTGATCCCGCGTAGGATCTGCAGAACCTCGTGTGCCCATGTGGGGTGTGAGCGATGGTTATATTTGATCCCTTTGAGGATTTGCAGAACCTTGCTTGATGCGATGGTTATATTTGATCCCGCGTAGGATCTGCAGAACCTCGTGTGCCCATGTGGGGTGTGAGCGATGGTTATATTTGATCCCTTGGAGGATTTGCAGAACCTCACTTGATGCGACGGTTATATAGTGATTCCTAGGAGAATCTGATGAGTTATAGTGTAACTATATAAGTGTGAGAGGAGTGAATTCTAAGAGAATCTGACGGACGAATGAGTCGGTACCGTGGTTATAGCTGCATAGGGTCGAGGTGTCGATCTCTATGAGTGCATTATCATCTTCATATGATGAATTGAAAATAATGCTTGAGAATGTATTAGTGTATGTATATATATATATATATATATATATATATATATATATATATATATATATATATATATATATATATATATATATATATATATATATATATATATTTATTGCGTCTGGTAAATATGAGAATGAGGTCGATGTATATGTAGAGAGATTCTACTCACTAGGGTAGAACGGCGATGCGTCGTTCCTAGTAAGATAGTTACCGGGGTAGAATGACCGAGACGTTGTTCCCAGTAGAGCATAAGCGACGTACCCATAGTCCGGAAAAAGGATTAAGGGTAGTGAATGAGTCTTATATGAATCGCATGGTATGATCGCGATTGTCATATGTAAATATGCATATGTGCAGGAATTGATGAGATGCGTTAGCAAATAAATAAATGTGAAAGATATTGACCGATGAATAGACGATTAAGTGTGAGCGATTATGTCTATGTGTATTTAATGCGGTGAGAATCTATGGTTATGCATTGTAGTGAATAAGTATGAGGTATAGGCATTCGGTACTTGTACATTTATATATATATATATATATATATATATATATATATATATATATATATATATATATATATATATATATATATATATATATATATATATATATATATATATATATATATATATATATATATATATATATATATATATATATATATATATATATATATATATTATGCCTTGATTATTATGATAATGTTTCTCACCCTTCTGTTGTTTTATAATGCCCTACGAGGCATTGCAGATTAGGATTCGCTGGAGGTTTCCTTTGGAGTATAGTTCCTTTCCCTCGTGTCGGTCGCTCTAATATGTAACTTTGGGTAGATAGGCTTGTAGAATGTCTTAATGATGTTTTGTTTGTATGTGATTGAAGTTGTGAACAACCAGATGACATGTAATTATGTTTTGTCATGTCTTAAGTGAATATATATATATATATATATATATATATATATATATATATATATATATATATATATATATATATATATATATATATATATATATATATATATATATATATATATATATATATATATATATATATATATATATATATATATATATATATATATATATATATATATATATATATATATATATATATATATATATATATATATATATATATATATATATATATATATATATATATATATATATATATATATATATATATATATATATATATATATATATATATATATATATATATATATATATATATATATATATATATATATATATATATATATATATATATATATATATATATATATATATATATATATATATATATATATATATATATATATATATATATATATATATATATATATATATATATATATATATATATATATATATATATATATATATATATATATATATATATATATATATATATATATATATATATATATATATATATATATATATATATATATATATATATATATATATATATATATATATATATATATATATATATATATATATATATATATATATATATATATATATATATATATATATATATATATATATATATATATATATATATATATATATATATATATATATATATATATATATATATATATATATATATATATATATATATATATATATATATATATATATATATATATATATATATATATATATATATATATATATATATATATATATATATATATATGTTTTAGTCTTCCGCTTTAAGAGAAAACATGAATATGTAATTTCGAAGAGTCATGTGTTTATGTTTAGTTGAGATTTACCCCTTTTGAGTTAATTCTTTTTAAACATTAATATTCATGTGGTCGTTTCGTGAGTATTTTGATGCACTTCTTTTATACCTTAATGTAAATCCACTCTGATGAAAATAAAAACACTTGTATTCGTGACTATATGATTTGATATGTGATTATTTTGGGGGTATAGAAAGGGGGCGTTACAAGTTGACCTTGGAATCATCCTTATAACATCTCAATGTATCAATCCATGATCACATGGCCTTTGAATTAGGTCTCAACCTTGTTCAAATCATCAGTTGACCTAGGGTTGACCCAGTCAAACCCTAATTACACCACTCATGGTTGAGTCTTCTTAATCTTGCATAATGTCCTGTCTAGGCTTCAAAGTGATATTCAACACTTCTCATGAGCTCTTTCAAGACCTCAAGTCTAACTCCATGGCTTCAGAATCATCTGATAACTTCCTACAACTCTCAAGTTAGGAGGCCCACACTCTTGGTTTCAACCATTCTCTCTGAGGATCTTTTAATTTCTCTGACAAGGATATCAACCCTTGAACACTTGAATAACCTTCTTAGCTAGCTTCATAGTCTTGTGCAGCTCTTGATTGGTAATCATACCTCTTGATCTCCTGCATACATGTCAATGAAATGCAAATGATAATGCTAATGTGAATGAAATGAAACACAAGCTAGGTAAAGAAATGTTGGGCAAATTTGGGGTGCAACAGTCGCCACCAACGGGAACAAGCAGATGGAAACATCACGTCCAGCGGAGATCAACGAGAGAGACGGCCAAACTGCCTCACCGTCATCTGCAGAGCGGCTACACCAGGCCGACCCCCATATTTATAACCCGGCGCGGAACTCGAAGCGACACTAGACACGTGGCGGTAACCTGACGGTCACGTCCCTTCATGTGCCTCCAACCCGCTCTCCCGACGACAAGAAGATCTTCGCGCGTGCCCGCGTCCCACCGGACACAAGACCGCCTCGCCACCCGCCTCGCCACCTCTTTTTCCGAAGCAGCGACCTTAAGTCCTCGCTCTTCCGACGCAGAGCTTCAACTTGGGGGGCTCCTGTTCTGGCCTGGGCCCAGCCTCGCGGTCCAGCCTAATAACGCGCAAGGCCCAATAAGTGGGGCGGTTGATCGGGCGCGCAACCCACACAAGACAGGCAGGATGCGCTCCCTGCCAAGCCAGACGGCGTGCTTCTAATTGTCCCCAGCGGTCCCCCTGGTCGGACAGGACGACCTCCACAGGCGGAATCCCCCGACCAACGAGCATGACGATTCATCCTCCCCGCTCTCGGGTGCTCCCCCCATCGGAGAGAGCCACACACCGCTCGGGAATCGCACGAGCTCCCCTCTGCGGGGAGATCAACGCGGCCTGTGCGCGTTCTTCGCGTGCTCTTCTCTGCGGGGACACGTCACCAACCAACTGCCCACCTCCGAAAGAGCAGGTCAAACCCACTTTCCGGAGATCAAGGAGCAGTTGGAATAGGGCGAAGACCACGTCCTGGTCTTCACTACGCCACGTAATCCCTAGCAGTCACCTGGGTTGGGCCTGGTAATCCAGCCCAACACAAGTGACCGTTGGCCCAGCGCTGGGGTCTCTCTATAAATATCCTCTTCCACAAGAGGGTCAGGTAATTCACTTCTCACCCATCTTCTGTACTTTGCTCTCACTCTGCCCAACTCCTTACTTTGGCATCAGAGTGTTTTGCAGGTACACCCCCCTTCTCCTCCTCATCACCGGTGAACAGGTAGCAGTCCAACAGCGTGTGGCCAGCCCGTGATCCCCTTGTGATCAGGTCAGATCACTAGTTTTCCTACGGGAATGAATGGTCTGCCTAGGTAACTTTGGTGCCTTTATTTTAATAATAAGACATATGCATTTGTATAAAATAATTTATTTTAGTGAGAGATTCTAATATATTAGAGAGACATTGAATTCTAATTTGCCCTATACTTGAGAGATTTCCACTACAATCACATCTTAATTACAAACAACATTTAAGACAATTTAGTCTTAGATTTTTTTGGTCTAACACTAGAGGACTTTCTTACCTTACCGTTTGTAGAAACTCTATTTCCTTAAATCATTAAGTTCTTTCTTGTCTCACACTAGAGAACTTGCTTATCTCATGCTTGAGAAGATGGAAAATTACAACAAGAAGTATTATTTACAAGAATTCACACAAAGTGGTAAACTCAATACAAATTGGTTTAAAGGGAAACTTTGCTAATAAAGAATAATAAATAATAAATAATTTTTGTATAAGTGTGTTGCACCCCAAAATTTGACCAACCGTTTCTTGTTTTTGGCTTATGTTTCGTTTCATTTGCATTTGCATCTGCATACCGCATACTGTGCATTTTTGCAGCCGAATTGATTTAATCGGGATTACAGCCCTTTTCCTTGTGTTTCAGACAGTTCAAACCGTTTCGGATACGGAGATCTATTTCGGGATTTGCGCTTGGCCCGGTGATTCATTCTACGCTGTTGGTTTCGGTGATATTTCGGTATCCAGTTTTTATTACTGTTCATTTTGTCGCTTTCTCGCATTTTTGTTCGTCGATTTTATTTTTTTAGATTAATTTCTCTTTTTTTTTTAAATAGTTTAGATTTTTAAATAGGTTTTGAATTTAATTTCTATTTTTCTAGAGGTTTTTAAATAGTTTTCTAGATTTATTTCCTTATTTTATATTTTATATTTAATTTTAATAGATTTTAATTGTTTTTTCTAGAATTTATTAGGATATTATTGTTTTTTTAATATAGTTAATTTCTTTTTAGAATTTTCTAGTTTTTTTTAATATTTTTAATATTAGTTTATTATTTCTTCTAGTTTCTTTTATTATATTAATCTAGGTGTTAGTTAGATTATTATTTTTGTTATCATAAGAATTTGGTTTATTTTTTTAGTTAATTAATTATGTTGGTTTAACATTGCATTAATGTTTCTTTAATTAATTAATTTTCGTTTCAGCATTTAATTAACTAGGTTTTTTGTCATTAACTGTTTGATTTTAGATGACTATTAGCTTTATCATTTAATTATGTCAATTAATCTGTCACTTTAATTAATTAATCATTTTTTAGTCAGATTTTTTTTGCAGGTTCAGGTCACATGTCGTGCAGGCTATAAATAGTAGCATTGTTGTTCATTAATTGCTCTGGCACGAGTCCCAATGACGCCACCTCACCACCAACATGCAAACCGCCGGAACCATTGCCGGAGAAATCAAACGGCCAAGATCCTTGCCGGAATCCTCACCGGTGTCGCTACTGCGAAAATCGGCGCCGACTTGACAGGAGAGTCGCCACCGTGCGTTATTTATCCCTCAGAGCGGGAAAGGAAACGCTCGAAGTAAACCTCGAAAAGACGGGAAAAAGGTATGGTCATCGCAACCAAAACCTGGATTCGGGAGTCGGTTACGCAAGGGGAAGGTATTAGCACCCCTCACGTCCATCGTACTCGATGGGATCCACGCTTGGTGTTTATAAGGAAAAGGGTGTGTTATCTATCTACGCTAATGGCTAGTCTGAAAAGAAAATAAAAGGACAGGACTCGACAGAACATACGGTGTTCTGGGCCTACGTACTCCCTCGTGCAATGGGAAAGTCAGAGTCAACGTAGTTCGACTACCTACGTCTAAACGGGGAAAAGGTTGCTCGCCAGGACATCGCATCCTGTGCCTACGTACTTCCACACAACATGGAAGATCAGAGCAAACGTAGTTCGACTAACTACGGCTAAACACGGGGGCTCTCACACAGCTGTGAGAAAACACACTGGTCTCAAATGCGCTCGGGCAAGAGAAAGGGATAACAATTAGTCGTCAGCGGGAAAGTCTCGATCGCACAGCCGCGAGAGAACAAAGGGTTAGTTGTTAGTGTGCTCGCTAGGATATCGCATCCTATGCCTACATATCTTCGTCTGGTACGAAGAATCAGAGCAGCTGTAGTTCAGCTAACTACGGATCAAGCTACTCAAAAGCTCCTACTGAAAGGAAAGAAGACACCCTAAAACTATAGCTGACAAGGGGAATCTACCTACTGATATCATGCCTGGCTGACCATCCTAATGTCTATCATAACGACTCCGCAGCGGAGAAGTCAGAGCGCCTAAGGGATCATGGCAACAGGACTAAACGACAAACAAGAAATACTGCAAAGTAAAGAAATAACGAAAATATGCATGAATGCAACAACTAAACAAACAAGGCACAAAGGCCGCAAGCCACAGAGATAAGGGAGCTCAGCTCTACCAAATACCAACAAGCAAAGCCACTCAAATAACAAACAAGCAGAAGGAGGACCACCTCGACTTCTTATGCACACAAAGCCTATTTCTAAGATGCGCCTACCCTAGAACTATCTAGATGAATCCCTAAGTCTAATGCAACACAACACCACACAAGTCAAACAACACAAAGAGACTAACCCTGAGCAGGGCTCCTAAACAAAACCTGAAACAAACCCCTAATCTATCTCTAAACAAAACTCTATGCAACACCTTAAGCAAAACTCTAAGCAAAACCTCTAAACAGAACCCTAAGCAAGAGGAATCAATCCCAGTCTCCAAGCTTCAGAACAAGCTTACCAGAGAAAGGGAGCTAAGTAAGCAGACCCATAGTGTCTTCCTCAGGAAAGCACTAGGAGGTGTATACTCAGGAGTCATACCCTATGTGGCTCAACCACTGTGATCAGTTTACATTCCTCCTCAGGAGAAACTAAACTCACAAGCAGGCTCCAACATCACTGGGTATTTAGGAAATCCTATCTGAACTAGGGGAACTAAGTGAACAGACCCATAGGACCTTCCTCAGGAAAGTACTAGGAGACTGACACTTAGGAATCGTATCCTATGTGGCTCAACAACTGTGATCAGTTTACATTCCTCCTCAGGAGAAATTAAACTCACAAGTTGGCTCCAACATCATTGGACACTTGAGAAATCCTAGATAAACTAATGGAACTAAGTGAATAGACCCATAGGACCTTCCTCAGGAAAGTACTAGGAGGCTTCCACTTAGGAATCGTATCCCATGTGGCTCAACAACATGTGATCAGTTTACATTCCTCCTCAGGAGAAATTAAACTCACAAGTTGGCTCCAACATCATTGGATACTTAAGAAAGAGGGGAGAAGAAAGAATGAAAGTCATTCATAGTGCCTTCCTCAGGAAAGTACCATGAACTTCCTTCAAACTTCAGGATCTCAAACCTCACAGGCAGGGAATAATCCAAGCTCTGGGTCTCTGGGTCTTGATCTACAATCTTCACTTCATCATGCTCTCCAACAAGGTCTTCAAGACAACACAAGCCTCACAACAAATTCCCCAAAACAAAACCCCAGATATGAACAGATAACCACAGCACAGACAAAATCAATAGGCAACTTCAGAAAATACCTAAAAATACTAAACTAATGGGGAAAAATCTATCAATTATTCACAAGGGTCTACAACATCTACCCATAACATCTACATATTCCTCTACCCAAAAATCAAGACAAAACTATCTAAAGAAGATGAATTTCCTCACCTATGCACAACATAAACCCTAATTAGACTATCCTAAGGCTACCCTAATTAAACTAATCAAAATTCTAATCTATAAATCTAGTAATAAGTCCAGGGGATACTATGGTTCAATATCTAATCACACAAAAAAGAATGGGTTAAAAAGATTAAAGGAAGGTCCTAAAACAATTCTTGCAAAATAAGGCATCAACTATAAGAAAGAAAGTACACTATATTAAAGAAAAATATCACCAAAAATTCTACATTAAAAATAAAATTCCATTTTTATTTTTATATTTTTCTACACAAGATTATCTAAACATAGAAAAAAGAGTGAACAAAAAAGAGTTATTTATCGATTTTATATGAATTTTTAAAGATGGCAAGAATATTAAAAGAATTAAAATCAAGAATTGTTAAAAATGAGGGGAGGGGGTGCTGAAAGCATGTTTACTCAGCTATTATTGCAAGTTGGGCCTGAATGGGGGGTGCGCTCAGCACTTAGGCGCTGGCCCAATGAGTCAGAAAAAACTAATAATAAAAAACAGAAAAATAATGCATGGGGGGTGCAGATAGCAGGCTTTCATGCTGAAATCTTAAAGTGGGCCTACCTACGGGGGGTGTGAATAGCAATGGGCATAAGGCCCAGTTCCCATCATTTTGTCTCTCACACGCCAGGGGGGATGAGCGAGTAAAACGGGGGTATTGTTCAGTAATACGCGTTTGGGCCTAAACCCAAACCCTAACCCTAATCCATGAAACCCTAACAACAAAATCAATCCCCCTCCTCACTCTGATCACTGTTCATCTCTCTAACCTAGCCGCTCACCTTCGTCTTCCTCACACCTTCTCTGCAATTATTTTCCAGAAAGTAGCTCAAAAACTCTCGAGCGAAACACTCAAACACAATACCCTAACATCACTACTAAACCTCTCAATCCACACCTCAACCAACACCAAACCCTAGCCATAACTAAATTCCAACGAATCAACATAACCTGAAGTCGTATCATCAAGGAGAAGCATCATGCAATGAGATTGAAGTGAGGCGTACCTGGCTTGAGCAAGAACTGGCGAAGATTTCTTTGAAGTTCGTTGAAGGATCTACAACGATCGCTGGGAAAAAGGTGAAGATCTAGGAAGCTCTGGTCTGAATCTGGAGAATCATGGACGCGCGAAGATCTACGGATCTGGAATGCTTGATGACGAAGCTCGTAGATGAAGATCCACTGATCGTGAAGGATGTTCTTGAGAGTCTTGATGCTTCTTCTTCTGTTTGCCGTTTCTGGAAATCTTGGACGAACAAAATCAAGATGATGAAGTTTCAACAAGCTGGATGAACGATGATGAGCGAAGCCGACGCTTTGGCCGGATGAAGAACCGGAGATGAAGGTTCTATGTTTTCCGGCGAGACGCGAACGGAGGAGATCGGAGGAGAAAAGATGAAAGAGGATGAAGTTCTTGAGTTTCTGCAATTTTTGCAGATTCCGGCGAGGGACGGAGGTGTTAAGGGCGGCCGGACGGGGTTTGCATGCCGGCCGGTGGCTTCTCCGGCGAGGCTCAGGCGACGGGCTGGGGAGGTGACAAGTGGCGCAGAGGGTTATTGCATGGGGAGCGCGTGTCTGAGGCGTGGCAGCTTCTCTGGGAGTTTCTGAGTTGTGGTGGGGTCTCCCTGAGTGGGACGCGTGGGTCAGCTTTTATGCTGACAAGTGGCGTTTTCCTGGCCAAAAACTGCACAAAAATGCACTGGACTTGATGGCATGCTGGGCCTCCAAAAAAAACTGTACTCTGGCCCACGAAAAAAACTGGACAAAACCCTAAACAACTAAAAAAAACTGATTAATACAGATATTAAATCTAATTCCTAATTAAGACTAATCCTAATTAATCTGATTAAACCTAAAAACAGAATTAATCACCTAATTAAACTAATTACCCTAATCAACTCTAAAAATGATTAAAACTCTAATTAACTCTATTTAAACCTCTATTAAACTACAACTAATAAAATCCTAATAATCTCTATTAAAATTCATACTATTATTTAAAACTAGTAAATCTATTTAAAACTAATAAGAAAAAATCTATTTAAAGATTAAAGCTCTATTTTTCTATTAAAACTATTAAAAATTTCTATTAACATAAAAGAAAAATCTATAATATTTTCTATATTATCTAAAACAATTAAAAACAAATTTAAAATCTAATATATTCTAAAAATGATTAAAAAACTATTAAACCTATTTTAAAATCTATATAAAATTCTAAAAAGAGATTTAAACTATTAAAAAATACAAAAACCCTATTTAAATTCCAGAAAAATCTATAGAGCCTATTAAAAATCCACAAAAGTCTATTAAACCCTAAAAATGCAGACAAATGCAAGTGATCCCCACGAAAGAGCGCACGAGACCAGATCGAATCGAACCGAGAACCCCGGGCATCAGAATATCCCCGAAATCACTATGCAAGCTAAAAATCACCGAGGAGCACACAAATTTCCCGAAAATAAAACCCTGATGATCTGGACTGGGTCTGCCATATCTGATGGACGAAAACCAAGCTGTAACTCTGATATCCTCTGTCTGCACAAAAATCATACGTCTGATTTGCGAATATGAATTTAAACCACGAGTCAGATAGGAGAATCGGTTGGTCAAATTTTAGGGTGCAACAGCTGCCCCTATTCAAGCGACTTGGACCTGAAGGGTTTGAAGAGCGCTCAGCCTTCAAACATTCAGAGGTACGAGACGGTTGAATACAAATAAAACCCGAAAATTTGCCAACCGCGAGCATATACTGTAAACTGCTTGGGGAATAAAGTCCTGAAAACCGCGTCCAGTCATTACGGCACCAAACTGATCAATCACCTAGTAAAGAACTCCTGATTTTAACGCCAATTACCTGTGATCTCCCATATAACAAACCCTAAGGGTTGCAGCAAAACACCTGATCCTTTCACATTGCCTACTGATAGGCCGGAAGAGAAATATACTCACATCGTCCAAAGATGGACGGGAAGACATCCTGATTGAATACTCACCTCGTCTAATGATAGACGGAAAGACAACATTAATCTCCATACTCACATCGTCTAAGGATAGACGGGATCATCCTAATTGATGAAAAAAATCAATTCACATCGTCTAATGCTAGACGGGAAGAAATAATCTCCATACTCACATCGTCTAAGGATAGACGGCAAGACACCTGATCGAATACTCACATCGTCTAAGGATAGACGGAAAGACACCATAATCTCCAAATTCACATCGTCTAAGAGTAGACGGGGTCATCCTGATTGATGAAACAAATCAATTCACATCGTCTAAGGATAGACGGAATCATCCTGATTGATGAAACAAAACAATTCACATCGTCTAAGGATAGACGGGAAGAAAGCATAATCTCCATGCTCACATCGTCTAAGGGTAGACGGGATCATCCTGATTGATGAAACAAATCAATATTCATCGTCTAAGGATAGACGGCATCATCCTGATTGATGAACAAATCAATTCACATCGTCTAAGGATAGACGGGAAGAAATAATCTCCATACTCACATCGTCTAATGGTAGACGGAATCATCCTGATTGATGAAACAAATCAATTCACATCGTCTAAGGATAGACGGCATCATCCTGATTGATGAACAAATCAATTCACATCGTCTAAGGATAGACGGGAAGAAATAATCTCCATACTCACATCGTCTAATGGTAGACGAAATCATCCTGATCGATGAAACAAATCCATATTCACATCGTCTAAGGATAGACGGGAAGAAATTCTTATCGCACTTCAACACCATCCCTCGAATTTCAGAATCCTTCTGTCTACGGGAATTGATGGAAGGATCAACATCCTTGAAGGGGCCACATCATCAGTATGGACCGACGGGAAGAAAACCACCTTTAAAGAACCATGTCGTCAATAAGAATCGACAATCACGAAAACTGAACATTCTTCGAAGAGCCTCGACATCAATAAGGATTGACAGTCAGAAAAGTCCTTCTTGAAACGTCATCTCCTCCAATAACCAGAAAGAAAACCACTATCCGAAATATCGTTTTGAAACCCCTCAACAATCAAAGATAGCCAGAGAAGACTCGCTGGGGAAACACCATCTGTATGGTATGACAATAAGAAACCCGCTGAACAATAACCTGAAACTTCACATCGTCTACTGATAGACGGAAAGAAAAGCCACTTGCTAGAGAAACCCCGTCTTGAACCCCACTGAAAATCGCCCAAAACTTCACATCGTCTACTGATAGACGGGAAGAAAAGCATATCCTGGGGAAACCCCTTCTTGAAACCCTACTGCGATCACCCGCAACTTCACATCGTCTAAGGATAGACGGAAAGAAAACCACATTCGTACTCAAGACGTCTAATGATAGACGGAGAAATCCACTTATTGGAGGAACACATCGTCAATATGAATTGACGGGAAGAAAAGTCTGTCGATACCAGATGACTGACTGATCAAAGCACAACTATTGTATGATCTGATACAAATAATCTGCTGAACTGTCCGAACACTGCCGCTGGATAAATGCCCCTGAACTGATCACAGAGTAATTCATGCGCCATGTGAGGCTGGCAGAAAACCAAACTTATGCTTCGTATGCACATGCCTATGCTTTAATCTTTCTTTGGCGTAATGCTCCATTCAGGATGGAAATGCTACGCATTTTGACAATGACATGCAAGTATGATGCAAGTATGATGATGCATGCAATATGCTAATGCAGGCTCGAGCTGCCGGAGAAAGCTAGGTACAGAAAACCACTTTAGCAAAATAAATGTTGAAGACTAAGCCAACTCCGCTGGGGATAACCCGGATATCACTGAATCGTCCCAGCAAAATAAATGCTGGGAGAGTGAAATCAACTCTGCTGGGGACATTGGGAACTTAACCGGACACCATCGACGAAGTAATACCCTGCTGGGGAATATGACTCCGTTGTGAAATAGCCAATGTGCTGAATATGATTGGACTTCTCTGGGGATAGCTGACCCGTACCAATGAAAAATTGGAATTTGCTGGAGAAAATAGAGGGAGTTTTCCCGCGTACTGCCGAAGATTAGATCTGGAAACTGACGCGCCAACACGGATGGGCCTCCCAGTGATTGCCAACATGAATTTGAACTCTTAGGCTATCTGTGCTGGGTCAAGTACAACTGACGCTGGAAAATATTCTGCCTGAATGCACAGTCTCCTAGTGAAGAGTCAAAGGATAGTAACACGACTTCCCGCATTCGTCTCGCTCTTGAAAATTGGCTGAATCTGCTCGAATGACTCTGAATAACCCCGCGGATACGGGGAAGAACCAAATATTTCGCTTATGATATGCCCCAGCCTGCGGGACCTCTTGTGGGGATAGTCCTCGAAAAGAAATCAGCAAATCTGTACCCTGATGGTCTGATATGACATGCCCCTGATTATTTGATTCAAAGTAGTACCTCCTGACTACGCCGTATTTGCCTGAATCTCAACCTGATTGCCCCAGAATAGCTGACTTCGAAAGGCTGACTTGACTGGGGATCACAATAATAGCTTGCCCCTGCTCTCGGAACATTCGGGCGCTCTGCATTCTGTATTGACCATACTTTCCAGCGCAGGAAACTTTTCTGCTGTCAAGCGCTTACTCGCAAGTAAAACAAGTTGTTCTGCGTAACAGATGTACTGATGCAACACATATGACAGCTTTGACATCCAATCTGTTCACTGGGAAAGAAAAAAAAAACAGTTTATGGCATATAATGCACAAAACATTTATCAACATTAGTACCAACATGGTAAGAGGAACCCTTTTAAGAGTCAGAATCGACGCGACCCTTACCGGAGTGTGCTTTCGAAACAACCTGCTTCAATTAGGACTTTTGGAGGTTGTAACGTGGTCAGGTTCACGGTTTTGAAAGAAAGGATAAAGGCTCAAAGTTTATTTTAACCCACCCATTCTCCTTGATGTTCTCCCATCCTACGTTCAGCTAATTCAACCTTAGCGCTCACCTCTCAGAGGTTGAAAGATAGGAATGATAGTTCGAGAAACTATGAGTTTTCGGAGTGACAGCCACTCACTTTTCGTCTTTGACACTTGAGGTCACACGACTCGTATTTCCATCGAGGATTTTTCTTTTGATCCTTTTCATCTTTTTCTTTTCATATCCCTAACTTTTGCCTGGACTGACTCCTTTTGAGTTTCTTTTGATTTTTTTTTTAAGTCCAGCGGGATGCCCTCCTTTTTGCCTAAGTCATTTGTTTTGAAGTTTTCTTGACTTAGCGGGCTTTTGATTCTTTTTTCTCTCTTTTTTCTTTCGAACGAGTCGTGTGACACTGGTTGTCTGACTCTTTGGGGAATGATGTGGCTATCCCACTCTTGATTGAACCATTGTGGTCTTTTAGGCACGACCTCTAGGGACGTGATTGATCCTCGAACGGACACTCCTTTTGCAATTTGGACGCTCGGTCAAATTAGCTAACACCTACCCTGCCCCAGGTTAAGATTGAGGGTTTTTCGTCTTCAGAAAGAACTCCTACTACTAAGCTCAAAGGGGTTGACAAGGGATTATCTTCCTTATAACTCCGGTGTTTGGGGATTCGAAACAATGCCTGTACATCATCAACAGGTTTTATCTCAAAAGCATACACTAGGAATTTTGCACGTCGTTCATTTTCGTCATCCTCCCCAAATTCTTCTTAACCAAGCGTTGGACATTTGTAAAAACAATTAGTGAACACGAGTGGATTCAATCAAAACATGCATATTTATTTCATTATCATCAAATGAATGAAAACAACCAGTTTTACAAACAAGATTGCAAATTCAAACAGGAAAGAAACTACAAATGTAAAGAAATGACAAGCTAAAACAAAGAAAATAAATGCTAGCTTCCGAGAACCGGGCTTTCACATCTGTCCTGCTGCTGAACCAGCTATCTTTATTAGAGACAATTCGATGATGTCCTGGCCCGCTTTCACCGAACCAACCAAATTATAGCCTTTCCTCCTTCATTCAGATGATTTGGGGACCTTCCTGCCCGAAGCTGATTGCTGCACTATCAAGTAGATCCTGCACTTTGTGCTTAAAAGCTTTACAATTCTCAATCGTATGGCCAGGTGCCCCAGAATGAAATTCACAAGTAGCATTGGCATCATACCCCGGTGGTGATGCCCCTGTTAAGGGAGCCATCGTCCTTTTTCGAACCAATTGGAGCTGAAGCAACGTTTGCAGAAGCTGTGCATATGGCATAGGTGGAGTATCAAGATGACGGCTTGCCAGAGGAGCCCAATTCTGATATCTTTTGTACCCCTGATTATTCTGCTGCTGAGGCTGCTGCTGCTGGTATCGGGTTGACTCTTGAACACCCTTCGTATCAAATGCAACATCGGTTTCTTGACCTTCAATGTATTGATTAACGCCCTCCTTATGCTTAGCCATTTTCTTTCTCAGATCTGCCCCAGGAATAGGCAACAGTTGTGGGCCTGGAGATTCTGACACCATGGAGTCCAGGATACGCTTCTGACCCACTGCAGCCTTAGAAACATCTGTCATCTTAGCATTGACTGAGACAGGAGCAATACGCACAGCTACGCCGCTTGGCGTGAATTCAATATCGTGCGAGTCAATCAGGTCTTGGACATTGTGCTTGAAAGCATGGCAATCCTCGATGTCGTGTCCGAATGCCCCTGAATGAAATTCACATTGCTTGCTGGCATCGTACCCATGAGGAAGCGCTCTTGTGGGTGGTTCCAACGTTCTCTTCTCAACCAGATTAAACCTCAATAAAGTCTGCAAGAGCTCAGCATATGTCATAGGCGGTGCCTCAAATATTCTCTTTGGCTTCCCTTCCTGGATCCTCCGTTGAGCCGGATGTATCTTTTGTTGCTGCTGCTCAGGTTCCACATGCACGGGTGGCGCGAGCTTCTTCATTGCGGCTTCAAATAGCTGATCGTCCTCTTTCCTAAGCACATTCTTGACTACTTCCATGATCAAGCTCACTTGGGTCTTCAGCTGACTGTTCTCCTCTTTTAGAATCTTCTGCTCCAAACGCATCTCTTGCATGTCTCTCATCATCTGCCCCAGCTGGCTTCGGACTTCAATCAATTCAAACTGATTCTGTTCCATATCTCTGAAGGAGTTCCTGCAACAAACTGGTCGATGAGGAAATAAGACCCACGGTTCTGATGTACCTGTTAAATGATAACGCAATGCAGAAAGCAAACACATATTCGATACAAGATAAAGAGAAACTCAAGCTATAAGCACACAAACGAACATCTCCCACACATGTATAACCAACAAAAGCATCACGTAAGCACAAATGAGTACAAATACAATGACCCCAGCCAACAATCCTGGTGGTGGTCGGCAAATACTAATGCACAAAAGCTAAACGGGTTAGGCAGAGAAACAGATACGACCCCCGGCACATAAACTTCTAGAAACTTCTCCCATATTCAACTGAACTCTCCGATTGACAATCTTCAGAGCACACACTTCCTGTGGAGTCTTCCATGACGTTAACTGACGAACCCACACAACTGGAGGATGGAAAATCATTAATCTGAACAAAACCCTGAGGAGTGATGCAAATACGGCTAGAGTCTAACAGATCTTGAACCTGACTTCTAAGCACCTTACAATCATTTGTTGAATGCCCCTGTGCCCCAACATGGTACTCACAGCGGGCGCTGGCATCAAAACCTGGAGGATACGGTGGAATCACCGGCTTAGTCTCTTTCGGCACTATCAATCTGCTTCTGACCAGTCCTGGCAACAACTGACTGTACGACACCGGTAGCTGAGTAAACTGCCTTTCAGGTTTCCTTGGTCTCCGTGGGGCGTGCTGACGCGCTCGACGATAGGATGACCGTTGACTTGAAGTGTTTGAAAACCGATCTTGAGATGTTAGAGATTCTGAGGTGGCGTCATCTCCTTCTTCCCACTCTTCTTGAGAACTGACAACTGACTCAATCTTGTCAACTGGGACGTAAGGAACATCTCGAAACTTTCCACTCCTGAGTCCTCTCTCAACAAGCTCTCCCAGTCTCATCAGGCCTACAAAGTTTGTGCAACTGAACAATTTGTCAAAATAATGGCCTTTCAGAGTACCTAAGAAGATGTCAACCAGTTCCCTTTCTGGAAGCGGTGGTTGAACACTAGCAGCTAATTCTTTCCATCTTCGCAAATACCCTCTGAATGATTCATTCTCCGCCTGAGACAATTCTTGCAGATCTACGAGACTAGGAGTCAAATCCAGGTTGTAATCGTACTGCTTCATGAAAGCTCTGGCTAAATCCACCCATGATCGGATCTGATTATTCTCTAATTGCACATACCATCTCAACGATGCCCCAGTCAGGCTATACTGGAAGCAATGGATCATTAGTTGGTCATTTCGCACAAACGAAGTCATCCTTCGACAGAACATCATCAAATGCAACTTTGGACAGCTATCTCCCGTGTATTTCTCAAATTCCGGCACTTTGAACTTGTAAGGCAACACCAGGTCAGGAACTAAACACATGTCTACAGCATCCAGGTTAACGGTATCTTTCGCTTCTAAGGCTTTTATACCTTCTTCCAATGCTCGGAGTCTTCTATCGTTTTCAAGAGCTCTTGGATCTACTATCCCGGCCATTGGAATATCTCTCCGGTAATTCATCACAGGGAAAGCGACACCTTGATTGTTAACAGGAGGATGACGTTCATTTCGGGCAACAAACGGCTCATGTCGATCTCGGTTCTCATCCGTAGGCTGCACAACTTGGTCTGCCGTAACGTTGTTCGCTTGCGGGAAGCCTTCCATTGAATCATACTGATGGTTGGACGCCATAGTAAACCTTGTCAAAGTGTTAGGATCCTGGAAATTGCCTTCAGACATAGCTACCAATTACCTGTAATGGACTACACTGCTTGATTCTGCTCAAATCTGCTTCAGCCCCTTGGTCGTCTTCGACACTCCACTCTTGCCTCAAACAATCCCCGAGAATCACCCTCTGGTGAAAACAAAGGCTGGATAAGTGCTCTGGCCTGCTAGAGGCTATGCAATATGATTTATGCAAACAGAAATACAAAAATGCTAACGTGCATGTGTGCATTGGAGATATTTCCCCTCCAATTCCAGTGTCAGTGGTAGCACGACGAGATAAACCATAAAGACAATATTTAGAAAAACCCTCATATATTCATTAGAATAACAGTCTTGTCAAGAGGTTACATAACTATGCTTCATACAGCTGATATGATAAAGGAGGATCCCAGCCAACATGCCTGGTGGTGATCTCAACACAACAGAATACAAGAGAGAAATCAAGTACGGGTACGGTTGCGGAAGTCCTCGACCATCTTCTTCGTCTCTGCGTGATCCGGTCGATAAATCAAGCCTTCTATCAACTGATCCCTTTTTCTGACCGTCCCCTGGATGTCTCTGACAAAGTCTTCCCAAGCTTTATCATTGGCACCGCCCCCAGGTTTGGGTCTCTTGGCATCTGCTCTATGCTGAAAATCTTCCAAGTTCTTCATGGCATCTATCAGCTTGCGCTCGGCTTCGTATCGGCGGCAGGCTTCTTCTTCAAGCTCTTCAGTCTTCACTTTGACCTGTTCTTCTAACTGAGCTACCTGTGTCTTCAGCTCTTCTTCCCGCTCTTTGCGCTTGGTCATAGTGAGATCCCAGTGCTCTCTGAACTTGGCTAGCTTTGTGTAGGCCCTTTCCAGCTCTTGCTTCTTAGTAGCCAGTACACTGCTAACTGAGTCTACATCTAACTCCAGACGCTTCTTGGTTTCAGTCAATTCCAATAGCGTAGTCTTCAGATGTTTCAGAGTTTCAGCCTGTTGCTTAGAAAAATATCCTGTTTCAATCTTTTCATGACGAAGCTGGGCATTCTCCTGCTCTAAAGCCTTTTTAGCCTTTGCTAGCTCTTCTTTCTCTGCCATCAGCTGCTTGAATACCTGTATGTCCACAGTGGTAGGCTCCTCCACCGGAGAAGGATGCAATGGCTGAACCGCTGGATACGGCATAAGGAATTTCACAGCTCGCTCACGAATCCATTCCACATACGGGCCAGGAACTCGGATATCCCCTCTGCTACCTGAAGGCTTCCCTCTCTTGTGCAAGTTCTTCCATGCCTTCTCGAGCTTGGTCAGCATCTCTTTCCCTATTGCCCCGGTGAGATACAGAGATTCCTGTATCTCCTCGGGTTTCGGCGCTCCCTGAGGTACATACCCAAATTTCCTGATCAATAAGGAAGGGTTGTAATTGACACACCCCTTCCTTCCTACTAAAGGAACATTCGGGAATCCTTCGCATTTGAGTATGACCTCAACTCCGAATACCTCTTCGTTGACCCATACCACGTTCTTAGCAGTCAACCCCATCAAACGCTCGGGCCATCCTAGAGAATCAATAGAGGTGACAAAAGGGCCTGACTTAGGCATATGACTGGTGAACCACCTGCACAGGAGAGGTACACAACAAGACACATTCCTTCCTCGCCGCTTTTCGTTCTGGTAGTGGGTAGAATGGTGGATATCTCCCAGCAAAGTAGGAACTGGGTTCTTCGCAGCCAAAATATAGAAAGCATCTGAGTCAACAAAATCAGGGATGTTCGGGAACAACACGATGCCATAAACACATACAGCAAGGATGACGTCAAAAATACCCCAGCTACCCTTCTGGGCATACTCCCGAGCCTTCTCCACCAAGACATCCAACGGAAATCCCCATACATCTCCTCTTCTGATCATCTTCCCAGACAGCTCAGACTCTCTTAAGCACAAGATGGCAGAAAGCTCAGCCAGATTAGGCTCAGCGTCCGTACGATAGAAAGGCATCTGCTCGCGGATCGGTATATCCAGAAGTGCAGAATACTCCTCCAGGGTAGGAGCCAAAACAAAGTCGGGAAATACAAAACACCTGAGCTCCGCATCATAGAACTGTAACAGAGTATAGATGCCGCTGGTCTCGTAGGCCGATGGCTGATAAACATAGGTCAGAATCCTCCCATATCTCTTTCTGAAGTCACCTATTACCCTCTTCTTAGCAATAGCAATCAATTCTAGCAGCAAACTGATATCCGGAGACGGAAACTTGTAGGGCAATACTCTCTTCGTGGCTTCCATGTCTTGCTAGGGAACAAACACCAGAACTGGAAGGGAAAATATGCACCTGCAACACACACACGTTAGTTGAATGCAAGATGGTAATGCAATGATGCAGTATGATAAATAATGCAATCTGCGAACACAGGGGCTATGCTGTAGCCTGAAGAGGAACATCTCTGTGATCAAGAACAGAAAACCAACACGGGCACCAGAACCTCATGACACTGACTATCATCTGATACTCAAAATATCAATCCCCTGGTAAGAAATCCATCTGAACCTCTGTATCTGACGCGAATACCATCTGATAATAGCATCAACCTCAGATAAGAAACCCATCTGATCCAAACAACACACCTGGAGATGAATCAAGAACACCATCTGATAACTACTGAATCATGGTTTCTGAAGGCCAGTTTTCCTGCAATAACCCAATCCCTCTCACAGGTAGGATAGACCTAATCCACAGACAAAGGTACGGCATCCTATGCGGTCATCGGCGTCACAGAAGTTCATGAGTGACAATACGATTCCCAGAAGGAGTGGCATCATCAAGTCATGAAGAGGCCTCACTTAGCTGACTTCCAAATGATCGGTCCCCAGAGTCGACAATCCCCACGTCTGGACTCCCCTCAGATCCTCAGGACCGGAAAGGAGCACCTCTGCGAGAATCTCGTCTGAGCGTAGATTTCGTAGGGAACTGTGCCTGCTCAGCAGACAGGTTCGTCTACTACTCTCCACAACTATATCTAGGTGCATACTCAAGCCCAGGTCCGGCTTCTCACTCACAGTAACCTCCCTTGCCCACAACAATAATCACAATAATATAATGCTGGAAAATAAATGCGGAAAGGTAAAGGTGCGAGAAAGTAAAGTGCAGAAAGGTAAAACACAATATGCACAACACCCAACAAATAAACACCCAAGCGCTAGGATTGACTCGCGTAGGGGATGGGAAACGGTCCCAGCATAAGGGATGGAAAAGTCCCTATATGCTATAAGTCCCCAGCAGAGTCGCCAGCTGTCGCTACTGCGAAAATCGGCGCCGGCTTGACAGGAGAGTCGCCACCGTGCGTTATTTATCCCTCATAGCGGGAAAGGAAACGCTCGAAGTAAACCTCGAAAAGACGGGAAAAAGGTATGGTCATCGCAACCAAAACCTGGATTCGGGAGTCGGTTACGCAAGGGGAAGGTATTAGCACCCCTCACGTCCATCGTACTCGATGGGATCCACGCTTGGTGTTTATAAGGAAAAGGGTGTGTTATCTATCTACGCTAATGGCTAGTCTGAAAAGAAAATAAAAGGACAGGACTCGACAGAACATACGGTGTTCTGGGCCTACGTACTCCCTCGTGCAATGGGAAAGTCAGAGTCAACGTAGTTCGACTACCTACGTCTAAACGGGGAAAAGGTTGCTCGCCAGGACATCGCATCTTGTGCCTACGTACTTCCACACAGCATGGAAGATCAGAGCAAACGTAGTTCGACTAACTACGGCTAAACACGGGGGCTCTCACACAGCAGTGAGAAAAGACACTGGTCTCAAATGCGCTCGGGCAAGAGAAAGGGATAACAATTAGTCGTCAGCGGGAAAGTCTCGATCGCACAGCCGCGAGAGAACAAAGGGTTAGTTGTTAGTGTGCTCGCTAGGATATCGCATCCTATGCCTACATATCTTCGTCTGGTACGAAGAATCAGAGCAGCTGTAGTTCAGCTAACTACGGATCAAGCTACTCAAAAGCTCCTACTGAAAGGAAAGAAGACACCCTAAAACTATAGCTGACAAGGGGAATCTACCTACTGATATCATGCCTGGCTGACCATCCTAATGTCTATCATAACGACTCCGCAGCGGAGAAGTCAGAGCGCCTAAGGGATCATGGCAACAGGACTAAACGACAAACAAGAAATACTGCAAAGTAAAGAAATAACGAAAATATGCATGAATGCAACAACTAAACAAACAAGGCACAAAGGCCGCAAGCCACAGAGGTAAGGGAGCTCAGCTCTACCAAATACCAACAAGCAAAGCCACTCAAATAACAAACAAGCAGAAGGAGGACCACCTCGACTTCTTATGCACACAAAGCCTATTTCTAAGATGCGCCTACCCTAGAACTATCTAGATGAATCCCTAAGTCTAATGCAACACAACACCACACAAGTCAAACAACACAAAGAGACTAACCCTGAGCAGGGCTCCTAAACAAAACCTGAAACAAACCCCTAATCTATCTCTAAACAAAACTCTATGCAACACCTTAAGCAAAACTCTAAGCAAAACCTCTAAACAGAACCCTAAGCAAGAGGAATCAATCCCAGTCTCCAAGCTTCAGAACAAGCTTACCAGAGAAAGGGAGCTAAGTAAGCAGACCCATAGTGGCTTCCTCAGGAAAGCACTAGGAGGTGTATACTCAGGAGTCATACCCTATGTGGCTCAACCACTGTGATCAGTTTACATTCCTCCTCAGGAGAAACTAAACTCACAAGCAGGCTCCAACATCACTAGGTATTTAGGAAATCCTATCTGAACTAGGGGAACTAAGTGAACAGACCCATAGGACCTTCCTCAGGAAAGTACTAGGAGACTGACACTTAGGAATCGTATCCTATGTGGCTCAACAACTGTGATCAGTTTACATTCCTCCTCAGGAGAAATTAAACTCACAAGTTGGCTCCAACATCATTGGACACTTGAGAAATCCTAGATAAACTAATGGAACTAAGTGAATAGACCCATAGGACCTTCCTCAGGAAAGTACTAGGAGGTTTCCACTTAGGAATCGTATCCCATGTGGCTCAACAACATGTGATCAGTTTACATTCCTCCTCAGGAGAAATTAAACTCACAAGTTGGCTCCAACATCATTGGATACTTAAGAAAGAGGGGAGAAGAAAGAATGAAAGTCATTCATAGTGCCTTCCTCAGGAAAGTACCATGAACTTCCTTCAAACTTCAGGATCTCAAACCTCACAGGCAGGGAATAATCCAAGCTCTGGGTCTCTGGGTCTTGATCTACAATCTTCACTTCATCATGCTCTCCAACAAGGTCTTCAAGACAACACAAGCCTCACAACAAATTCCCCAAAACAAAACCCCAGATATGAACAGATAACCACAGCACAGACAAAATCAATAGGCAACTTCAGAAAATACCTAAAAATACTAAACTAATGGGGAAAAATCTATCAATTATTCACAAGGGTCTACAACATCTACCCATAACATCTACATATGCCTCTACCCAAAAATCAAGACAAAACTATCTAAAGAAGATGAATTTCCTCACCTATGCACAACATAAACCCTAATTAGACTATCCTAAGGCTACCCTAATTAAACTAATCAAAATTCTAATCTAAAAATCTAGTAATAAGTCCAGGGGATACTATGGTTCAATATCTAATCACACAAAAAAGAATGGGTTAAAAAGATTAAAGGAAGGTCCTAAAACAATTCTTGCAAAATAAGGCATCAACTATAAGAAAGAAAGTACACTATATTAAAGAAAAATATCACCAAAACTTCTACATTAAAAATAAAATTCCATTTTTATTTTTATATTTTTCTACACAAGATTATCTAAACATAGAAAAAAGAGTGAACAAAAAAGAGTTATTTATCGATTTTATATGAATTTTTAAAGATGGCAAGAATATTAAAAGAATTAAAATCAAGAATTGTTAAAAATGAGGGGAGGGGGTGCTGAAAGCAAGTTTACTCAGCTATTATTGCAAGTTGGGCCTGAATGGGGGGTGCGCTCAGCACTTAGGCGCTGGCCCAATGAGTTAGAAAAAACTAATAATAAAAAACAGAAAAATAATGCATGGGGGGTGCAGATAGCAGGCTTTCATGCTGAAATCTTAAAGTGGGCCTACCTACGGGGGGTGTGAATAGCAATGGGCATAAGGCCCAGTTCCCATCATTCTGTCTCTCACACGCCAGGGGGGATGAGCGAGTAAAACGGGGGTATTGTTCAGTAATACGCGTTTGGGCCTAAACCCAAACCCTAACCCTAATCCATGAAACCCTAACAACAAAATCAATCCCCCTCCTCACTCTGATCACTGTTCATCTCTCTAACCTAGCCGCTCACCTTCGTCTTCCTCACACCTTCTCTGCAATTATTTTCCAGAAAGTAGCTCAAAAACTCTCGAGCGAAACACTCAAACACAATACCCTAACATCACTACTAAACCTCTCAATCCACGCCTCAACCAACACCAAACCCTAGCCATAACTAAATTCCAACGAATCAACATAACCTGAAGTCGTATCATCAAGGAGAAGCATCATGCAATGAGATTGAAGTGAGGCGTACCTGGCTTGAGCAAGAACTGGCGAAGATTTCTTTGAAGTTCGTTGAAGGATCTACAACGATCGCTGGGAAAAAGGTGAAGATCTAGGAAGCTCTGGTCTGAATCTGGAGAATCATGGACGCGCGAAGATCTACGGATCTGGAATGCTTGATGACGAAGCTCGTAGATGAAGATCCACTGATCGTGAAGGATGTTCTTGAGAGTCTTGATGCTTCTTCTTCTGTTTGCCGTTTCTGGAAATCTTGGACGAACAAAATCAAGATGATGAAGTTTCAACAAGCTGGATGAACGATGATGAGCGAAGCCGACGCTTTGGCCGGATGAAGAACCGGAGATGAAGGTTCTATGTTTTCCGGCGAGACGCGAACGGAGGAGATCGGAGGAGAAAAGATGAAAGAGGATGAAGTTCTTGAGTTTCTGCAATTTTTGCAGATTCCGGCGAGGGACGGCGGTGTTAAGGGCGGCCGGACGGGGTTTGCATGCCGGCCGGTGGCTTCTCCGGCGAGGCTCAGGCGACGGGCTGGGGAGGTGACAAGTGGCGCAAAGGGTTATTGCATGGGGAGCGCGTGTCTGAGGCGTGGCAGCTTCTCTGGGAGTTTCTGAGTTGTGGTGGGGTCTCCCTGAGTGGGACGCGTGGGTCAGCTTTTATGCTGACAAGTGGCGTTTTCCTGGCCAAAAACTGCACAAAAATGCACTGGACTTGATGGCATGCTGGGCCTCCAAAAAAAACTGTACTCTGGCCCACGAAAAAAACTGGACAAAACCCTAAACAACTAAAAAAAACTGATTAATACAGATATTAAATCTAATTCCTAATTAAGACTAATCCTAATTAATCTGATTAAACCTAAAAACAGAATTAATCACCTAATTAAACTAATTACCCTAATCAACTCTAAAAATGATTAAAACTCTAATTAACTCTATTTAAACCTCTATTAAACTACAACTAATAAAATCCTAATAATCTCTATTAAAATTCATACTATTATTTAAAACTAGTAAATCTATTTAAAACTAATAAGAAAAAATCTATTTAAAGATTAAAGCTCTATTTTTCTATTAAAACTATTAAAAATTTCTATTAACATAAAAGAAAAATCTATAATATTTTCTATATTATCTAAAACAATTAAAAACAAATTTAAAATCTAATATATTCTAAAAATGATTAAAAAACTATTAAACCTATTTTAAAATCTATATAAAATTCTAAAAAGAGATTTAAACTATTAAAAAATACAAAAACCCTATTTAAATTCCAGAAAAATCTATAGAGCCTATTAAAAATCCACAAAAGTCTATTAAACCCTAAAAATGCAGACAAATGCAAGTGATCCCTACGAAAGAGCGCACGAGACCAGATCGAATCGAACCGAGAACCCCGGGCATCAGAATATCCCCGAAATCACTATGCAAGCTAAAAATCACCGAGGAGCACACAAATTTCCCGAAAATAAAACCCTGATGATCTGGACTGGGTCTGCCATATCTGATGGACGAAAACCAAGCTGTAACTCTGATATCCTCTGTCTGCACAAAAATCATACGTCTGATTTGCGAATATGAATTTAAACCACGAGTCAGATAGGAGAATCGGTTGGTCAAATTTTAGGGTGCAACAACCGGAAAATTCCTCATTTCGTCGGAAAACTCGAGTTCATTCTTTTTCCAGCAAAACACATGTGTTCTTCAATCTTTTCCCAGATTTGCTTGAACATTCATACCACCTGCATCGTGTTCATCCCATCTTCATGAGTCTTTTTCTAGATTTCTTCGAACTCATCAATCTTCATCATCTTCGTCCAACAATTCCCCAGATCTAATCACAACCTTCATCATGTTCAACGATTTATTTTTCCAGAAACACAACAAGTTCATCCGTTTATCAAATTTTCCCAGAAAAACTCATCAAAATCTTCACATCTTCATACAACTTTTCCAGAAACGATGAACATTCAAACAACAACAACCAAACTTTTCCAGATCTCCATCTGCCATGGATGAACACTCAAACTTTGAATCTCCAAACTCCAAATTCGCACCAACAACTTCAGATCCAAACACATTCAACAAACCTTCTTCATTCTTAACAACAACCTCCGTCCAGATTTTTCCAGAAGCCTTCGAACCATCATTTTCAACCAGATCTAAACCCAGATTTGGTATCCGTGTTCTTCAAATCTCCAACTCCAAATTCACATATAACTTCGAATCTTCATCATCGTGGATCTTCACCATCGCGGATCATCACTCAACCATCTCAACAAAACCTTCCAGCGTGAAGGAATCTTCAACAACAGCAACCACAAAGTGTTTTCAATTGATTGGTTTTCTTTTTTTTGTTTTCGTTTTATTGAACAGGAAAAGAAGAAATTAAGTTTGATGGAAGAATGCGTAAAGATGAAAAGCAAGAGACGGGCGGAGCAGAGGATAGCGGCGGCCATTGAACAGATCTAGGGTTTGGTTTTGCTGAGAGAGTGAGGAAGGTGATGATACTCGTGGACACCTTTTGGTTAGTGGGCCGTAAGGCCCAATCTCAGTTTACTATCGTCTCCCTGTTTTTCCTCATTCCACCCCCCGTCTTGCTGATTGTTGTTTTCTGTAAATGGAATTGGGCCAAGCCCAATTGAATGTCTGCACTACACCCCATTTTTCTCTTGCGCCCCATCAGCTGTTGACTGCTTTGAGTTGGGCTTCAAGCTTTAAGCCCAACCATTTTCAGACTGCTATACCCCTGATTCTGGGCCGCACCCCCTCTGTTTTATGTTGTATATTTATTTTGTAATTACATTTGTGTATAGAATTTTTGTATTTAGATTTATGTATATTATTTTACTTTGAATACATGTTAATACTTTACTATTTTCTTATAGTATTTTATTTGTTTATTTTCTTCTAGAATATTATATATATATTCTAAATATATAGAGGTTTTATATTCTTTTTCATATTCAATTTCTTTTAATGTTTCTTTTTTAGAATTTTTTTTTCTTTTAGAAACTTTATTTCAATTTTAGAAGTTGAATACTTATTTCCCATTTGTTATTTGAATTCTTATCTCATTTTATCATTGTTTTTTCTCACCTTTTCATTTTTGTAGGTCGATGACGAGACCTCCATAATGCGTTATTAATCAACTTGTTGAGGGATAATGTAGGATCCGAGACCGTTTTTTTCTCTCCTCATCTTTTCTTCTTCTTCTAATTTTATTTTTCCTTTCTGTTGTGCTGGTCGTGTGACATGATTTAATTGGAGAATGATTTTCAATATCATTTCTCTATCTTGTCTTTGACACGAATATCAATACTCTATCTCTTGGGGTTTGACTTCTTTTGTAAGTCAAATTATGACGGTTTAGCGTCACATTGGTTCTGGTTTGAAATGTCATCATCAAGGATCGAAAGAGGAAAGCTTGGGAATGGAGCTTGTACGCAAAAGTCAAGGGTCAAAGGAACCACTCCGTTCGGTAACATTGTTTTTATTTCACTTCTTTCATCTCTTTCTTTTCAACCTCCGAGTGTTGTGAGATCGTTAGACACGTGGGAAATGGTGATTGAGTGGCCACCTCTCAATTGCCTAGAATGTTTAGTATATGTCCTTAGGACAATATGCGACGCATTCGCTCATACGTCTAGGACTTCGCGTGTGCGTCCCGTTCCGAACCTTTTCTCTCGCATCATGGCGATTGAGACTTCCCCTTTTCTCTCGCGTTCTGGCGATTGAGCTCCCTTCTCTTGCCCCCGTGCAATCGAGACTGTTTCCCATAGTTAGCTGAACTAAAGCTGCTCTGATTTCTCGTACCACACGAGAATATGTAGGCATAGGATGCGATATCCTAGCGAGCACACTAATAACTAACTTCTTTGTTCTCTCGCTTCCGTACAATCGAGACTTTCCCGCTGACGACTAATCTTTTCTTTTCTCTTGCCCTAGCGCAATCGAGACCAGACCGTAGTTCTAGTTCCCGTAGGTTCCCATACCTCTAAACCCCGACATACTACGTCCGTTCTACCGCAAACAGGTAACGCCTAAGTCTTCAATGGTCGAGCAGCATACACCTAACTGCTAGAATGCGTACGCTAGTATCGTCAATCTCTTCTCTCACCCCCGTGTGATCGAGAACACCCTTGTTTGTAAGAGCAAGATTTGTCTCTACAGGATTATCTCTATGTTTTGATGATAACAATTGAGTATTTGTGAAAGAACCATTTTATGGTTTAATGTTTGTTATGTGCAGGTCATATTAAATTAAATATATTAGACCAAACAAACAAAAGCAACGTGTGCAGCTAGTAATATATGGAATTACTATGTGTAACGTCATAAAGCGCTTGGGAGAAGCTAGTTTGCTTATGTATCTGATCACCATCAGTAAAGAACCAAGGATGCTGTATATTGCAGTTGCAATGCTCCTATGGTTTATGATCTGAAGAAGTGCATATGATCTAAAAGCAAATGAAGCTCAGTAAAGAAGCAAGTTTGTTTCTGCATCTGATCATGTTCAATAAAGAATCAAGGATGCTGGATATTGCAGTTGCAATGCATCTGTGGATTCTGATATGAGTTGTGCATCTGATCTAAAAAGCAAATTAGATCTGAACAATGCAAATATGAAAGGCTTCAAAGGTTCAAAGAGCATCTTATACAAAGATCTGAACACTGCCTCCAAGAGAATCTGAATATTGATCATTGAAGATTCTGAAGCAGAAGCCTCTAATGAATGAGAAGACTCTGAGAGTTCAGAAGCTTAGTCATCAGAAGACTCTGAAGATACTACATGCTGCAATGTATTGAGAATCTGATATAGAAGACTCTGCTCTGACAGATTTACACGCTCAAGCACACAAGTTGCATAAACTCTGATTCAGCATAATCTGAAGAACATCTCAAGTCTCTAAGGATCCAAAAGATCCAGACTCTGAAGACTCTGAAGACTCTAAAGACTCTCAAGACTCTGAAGACTGGTTCTGAAGGTCAAGACTCTGAAGACTCTGAAGACTCTAAAGACTCTCAAGACTCTGAAGACATGTTCTGAAGGTCAAGACTCTGAAGATTGGTTCTGAAGGTCAAGACTCTCAAGACTCTAAAGACATGTTCTGAAGGTCAAGACTCTGAAGATTCTGAAGACTGGTTCTGAAGGTCAAGACTCTCAAGACTCTGAAGACATGTTCTGAAGGTCAAGACTCTGAAGACATGTTCTGAAGGTCAAGACTTTGAAGATATAATCATCTGAAGAAGTTTGTGCTGAAGACTCTGATGACTTGAAGTTCTGAAGGCTGAAGGCTCTGAAGACCAAGTGCAAAAGACTCTGAAGACCAGACTCTGAAGAAGAAAGATTATGAAGCTTCACCAGACAAGACTTGTTCAATCAGATGAGTTGTTGCTATCAACTCTGATGAACAAAGTGCTGAAGTCAGAATCTGATGTTTACTATGCTATCTATACCAAAGTAGTTTCTGAACTACTCATCTGTAACATCATCAGAAGAACCAAGCCAGAAGCAAATTTTTCCAAGCTGTTAAATGGAATATTACCGTTGCAAGAAAAGGACAAGAAAGTGATGTCATCCAACACGTGCTTATCTATCCGTTGAGATATGACCGTTGGAGTTTGAATGAACATCCTTATCCTCTCAACGACTCTATTAGCTGTACTATAAAGGAATAACATTTGAATCATTCAAATGTTAGCATGCTTGTAAGCATGAAGTGTAGAAAAGAAAGAAAGAAGAAAAGCTTAAAATGAAAAAAAGCCTTAGTGCTCACACACAGAAAAGATTTTAAGCAATATGGAAACTGTACTCAATAATCTCTTAGAGATTTATTATTATATTAGTTTTTATATTAGAAAGCAAGGAGTTGTTGCTCAATACTTGCTAGGAACTTAATTAGGAGTAATCTGCTTATTTGAGAAGCACTTATGTAATCTCCGGCAACACAAATTCTTTTTAGAATTAAGTGGTTCCTCAAGTGATCTTGTTAAGATCAGTATACTTGAGATGACAAGTGACAGTAGTCATTTGTGGAAATCCTAATAGGAGATCTTTAGTGATCGGATTCTATTAAGGTGTCAATGAACGTTATATCCTTGGGGATCCCTGAACGTGTCATTGTCAAGTTGTTAGTCACTTGCAATTAGCTTGTGCATCTGTAATCAGTTCGGTTATAGTGGATTAATTCCTTATTTGATTAAGGCGAAATCACCTTGGAAGGGTGGACTGGATTAGCTTGGGAGTTGCTCAAGTGAACCAGGATATATGTTGTGTTCCTTACTTTCAGTATGCTTTGTTATTTATGCTTCCACAATGTATTTAATATAAGCACATAAAAGCATCAAGTGAAGAAGAAGAAAAGAAAAGGAAAAATCTAATAGAAGGCGTAAACCCAATTCAATCCCCCCCTTTCTTGTGTTTATTTCACACCTTCAATTGGTATCAGAGCCTGGTTCTGTTATTGATGGATATCAAACACCTAACAGTGTCAGATAAAGATCCATAGGCTGTGTGAAGAAATACTTTTGGGGATTTTTCACCGTTCTTACAATTTCAGTCTCATATCAGTTTTTGAGGATAATGAGTACTAAAATTGTAATCTATTGGGTTACCTTGAGCAAGTCACTGATTCTGTGAAGTTTGAAATTTGAAGTGTTGAAGCCTTCAACAACAAATCTCCTCCAGAAGATTCTGAAAGAACAATGAAGAATCAACTGATAAGATAGATTCATCAGATAAGAAGATATATCTGTTGAATGCTGATCTTAAAATACGTTTGGATTTTCAATGTATTTGCTCAAAGTTAAAATCTTTAGCAATCAAGATCTCTAAAGATTAATTCTGGTGAGTATGAGATGTTTTCAAGAACCGGATTAGTCCACACTTGACTTTCTCATAACAACTCATTGGGATTTATCTTAAGTAAGAAAAGATATATTGTTGGATTTTATCTTAAGTAAGAAAATATATATTGCTGGCTAATGAATCCTATTCATTAGAACGCCAATATGAAGTCTGCAGAAAAGGAAAAATTCAGAAGATGAATCCTGATGAAAGCTAGATGCTCTCTACACATGAAGATCAAATTAATCTGTGCTTTGAGGATGTCTCTCAAGAATCAGATGGAAGTTGTTGTGTTGATAAAGATGTTGCAGAATGCTAACAAAGAAACTGAGATCTGTTCAAGAAGATATAGCTTTCATCTGGAAACAAGTCATCTTGAAGTTAAAGAAGCATGATCATCGGCATCCAAAGATGGATGATCAGAAGATGAAGACCAAAGGAGGAATCAGATAAAGAATGTAGCAGATAGAAGGATAATCTGTTAGAGAGTAGCCATCTAAGACTCTCATGTATTTAACGTACACTCTAAGAAAGAAAAAGGTTAGTAAAATGGTAGATCAGAAGCTCTACAAAGGTATGAGTTGTACTCTTCTGTATTTTACTGTTTCTAGTCCTGACATTCTTTTCAGTATATGTGTATGTACTTGATTCCAATCAGATCCTAAAGAATCTCATTTAACAGTTGTTAAGAGATTTCTGAGGTATCTGAAAGGTACTACTAACGTGACTCTGTGTTGCAGAAAACCAGATAACTATTTTTAGTAGGTTTCTGTTATGCTGATGTTACTGAAGTTAGAGTTAGTTGCAAAAGTACCTCTGGATAGCACTATCCCTTAAAGAAGCAAAATACATCAGATGTTGATTGAAGTATCAGATGCTCTGGATGAAGTGTCAAAGGAAGGACATTGATGTACAGATGATTGAAGGATCAAATGGCACATCACCTTCAATTGATATCAGATGATATCTAAAGATCTGAGCAAATCTGAATTCGTAGACTATCAGAAGATTTGGATCATCTGGAGATCTGGATAAGAGATTCTATTAGAAGATGGTTTGTAAAATCAAACGTTGATACTTCTGAAGTATAGTGTTTTGATGTTTAAGAAACGAGCTGAAATAGTTTCATTATTTCACACCTTCAATTGGTATCTTACATCTTAAATTGGTATCATGTCTCTGACATCCAACCAGAAGCAAAGCGTCAGATAACTCTGAGCAAAACTTCAGAAGATGTTTAAGTGAAGATACAGAAGGTTCTGGGCGCAGAATCAAGAATCAAAGCAAAGGCCAGAACAAGCACTTCAACTCTGGAACTTGAGACTTCTTGAGATATTTTTCAGAAGTAATTAGACTTTGAAATTGGATGCATTTCAAGTTGGTCTAAGGACTGGAATTATTGGTATCAAGATCAATCCAGAAGGAAGAAGAATTTTCAACCTTCTTGTCTAAATATAGCAGAGGAAGATTCCAGAAAAGAAACTTCCATATTAGTACAAGAAGCTGAAGATGCTAAGAAGACTAAGAAAAATGTTGTAGTTGGATTTTCTTGTGAAACTACTTTTGTACGTTGAGAACGGGACATTAGTAAGTTTAGAGGAGATCAACAAGCTCTGAAGGATGTACAACAAGTTGTCAGAGAAAGTTCTGCTGAACAAAAACTTGTCAACAATCCTCGTCAGAGCATGCTTCTACAAACTCTGAAGAGTTGTCACTCTCCAAGAAGCAGGGGGAGATATAGAAGATGCAATCTGAGAAAAGATATCAACCTACATTCAATTGGTATCAACCTGTAAGAATTAGGTTCTCAGGTGTTATCTCTTAACTCTTATCTTTTTAATTTCTGACATTAAAGAGAGAGAAATAATTTTTTTTTCTTAAATTTTTTTAATAAAAAAAAAACTCAAACTTTTTGATGATGTCAAAAAGGGGGAGAAATGAAAGATGATTTTGATATTATCTGGAGGAATAGAATATAACTTGGGGAGAAATGGAAAATGTTTTTAAGGTTAACACATTCAGGGGGAGAAGTTGCTTAGAACTCTGAATAGGTTAATGCTTGGTGATTACCCTGTATAAAATGTTCTATCAAAATACATGTTTTTGTCATCATCAAAAAGGGGGAGATTGTAAGAGCAAGATTTGTCTCTACAGGATTATCTCTATGTTTTGATGATAACAATTGAGTATTTGTGAAAGAACCATTTTATGGTTTAATGTTTGTTATGTGCAGGTCATATTAAATTAAATATATTAGACCAAACAAACAAAAGCAACGTGTGCAGCTAGTAATATATGGAATTACTATGTGTAACGTCATAAAGCGCTTGGGAGAAGCTAGTTTGCTTATGTATCTGATCACCATCAGTAAAGAACCAAGGATGTTGTATATTGCAGTTGCAATGCTCCTATGGTTTATGATCTGAAGAAGTGCATATGATCTAAAAGCAAATGAAGCTCAGTAAAGAAGCAAGTTTGTTTCTGCATCTGATCATGTTCAATAAAGAATCAAGGATGCTGGATATTGCAGTTGCAATGCATCTGTGGATTCTGATCTGAGTTGTGCATCTGATCTAAAAAGCAAATTAGATCTGAACAATGCAAATATGAAAGGCTTCAAAGGTTCAAAGAGCATCTTATACAAAGATCTGAACACTGCCTCCAAGAGAATCTGAATATTGATCATTGAAGATTCTGAAGCAGAAGCCTCTAATGAATGAGAAGACTCTGAGAGTTCAGAAGCTTAGTCATCAGAAGACTCTGAAGATACTACATGCTGCAATGTATTGAGAATCTGATATAGAAGACTCTGCTCTGACAGATTTACACGCTCAAGCACACAAGTTGCATAAACTCTGATTCAGCATAATCTGAAGAACATCTCAAGTCTCTAAGGATCCAGAAGATCCAGACTCTGAAGACTCTGAAGACTCTAAAGACTCTCAAGACTCTGAAGACTGGTTCTGAAGGTCAAGACTCTGAAGACTCTGAAGACTCTCAAGACTCTGAAGACATGTTCTGAAGGTCAAGACTCTGAAGATTGGTTCTGAAGGTCAAGACTCTCAAGACTCTAAAGACATGTTCTGAAGGTCAAGACTCTGAAGATTCTGAAGACTGGTTCTGAAGGTCAAGACTCTCAAGACTCTGAAGACATGTTCTGAAGGTCAAGACTCTGAAGACATGTTCTGAAGGTCAAGACTTTGAAGATATAATCATCTGAAGAAGTTTGTGCTGAAGACTCTGATGACTTGAAGTTCTGAAGGCTGAAGGCTCTGAAGACCAAGTGCAAAAGACTCTGAAGACCAGACTCTGAAGAAGAAAGATTATGAAGCTTCACCAGACAAGACGTGTTCAATCAGATGAGCTGTTGCTATCAACTCTGATGAACAAAGTGCTAAAGTCAGAATCTGATGTTTACTATGCTATCTATACCAAAGTAGTTTCTGAACTACTCATTTGTAACATCATCAGAAGAACCAAGCCAGAAGCAAATTTTTCCAAGCTGTTAAATGGAATATTACCGTTGCAAGAAAAGGACAAGAAAGTGATGTCATCCAACACGTGCTTATCTATCCGTTGAGATATGACCGTTAGAGTTTGAATGAACATCCTTATCCTCTCAACGGCTCTATTAGCTGTACTATAAAGGAATAACATTTGAATCATTCAAATGTTAGCATGCTTGTAAGCATGAAGTGTAGAAAAGAGAGAAAGAAGAAAAGCTTAAAATGAAAAGAAGCCTTAGTGCTCACACACAGAAAAGCTTTTAAGCAATATGGAAACTATACTCAATAATCTCTTAGAGATTTATTATTATATTAGTTTTTATATTAGAAAGCAAGGAGCTGTTGCTCAATACTTGCTAGGAACTTAATTAGGAGTAATCTGCTTATTTGAGAAGCACTTATGTAATCTCCGGCAACACAAATTCTTTTTAGAATTAAGTGGTTCCTCAAGTGATCTTGTTAAGATCAGTATACTTGAGATGACAAGTGACAGTAGTCATTTGTGGAAATCCTAATAGGAGATCTTTAGTGATCGGATTCTATTAAGGTGTCAATGAACGTTATATCCTTGGGGATCCCTGAACGTGTCATTGTCAAGTTGTTAGTCACTTGCAATTAGCTTGTGCATCTGTAATCAGTTCGGTTATAGTGGATTAAGTCCTTATTTGATTAAGGCGAAATCACCTTGGAAGGGTGGACTGGATTAGCTTGGGAGTTGCTCAAGTGAACCAGGATATATGTTGTGTTCCTTACTTTCAGTATGCTTTGTTATTTATGCTTCCACAATGTATTTAATATAAGCACATAAAAACATCAAGTGAAGAAGAAGAAAAGAAAAGGAAAAATCTAATAGAAGGCGTAAACCCAATTCAATCCCCCCCTTTCTTGTGTTTATTTCACACCTTCATTGTTTACCCGTAGTTATCCTGAACTACGTTTTGCTCTGATTTCTCATGCCAGACGAGAATACGTAGGCACAAGACGCAATGTCTTGGCGAGCAATCTCCCCCGTAGTTTTCCGAACGATGTTGACTCTGACTTTCCCATTGCACGAGGGTATACGTAGGCATAGAGCGGAGATGCTCTGCCGAGTCAGTTCTTTTCATTTTTTTCAGTTCTTTCCGTTTAGCTTTAGCAGCCGTAGATAGATTGTTTTTCACCTATAGACTAGACAACCCAAGTGTGGATCCCGTCGAGTACGACGGACGTGAGGGGTGCTCATACCTTCCCCTTGCATAACCGACTCCCGAACCCAGACATGGTTGCAATGACCTTGTCTTTCCCTTTTTCTTTAGGTTTTTGCGATCGTTTCCTTTCCCTCTCTTTGGGATAAATAACAAAAGTGGCGACTCATCTGTTTTTTCTGCCGGTTGTTTTTCGCAATAGCGACAACTGGAGACTCTGCTGGGGACATGAACATCCCCTATGCGAGTCCATCCTAGCGCTTGTCTGTTTGGTTTGTGGGTGTGTAGTGTGTGTTGTATTCTTGTATATTACTGTATTTACATTTTCTGCACTATTATTATCTGTTGCTGTTAGGCTGTTGGGTGGTTGTTCCTCTGAGAGATAAGCCAAAACCCAGGCTGTTGGGTGGTTGTTCCACTGTTAACAGAGTTCTCTTTGGTGTCGTATAAGGAGTCACACCCATATTTGCAGAAGTAACTGCAGCCATGGTAGATTGAAATTGTGCAGCAGTGGATGAAGAAGTTGCCATTGAAGATGAGTTTGTCAAACGCTTAGGGTTTTTGTGAAGAGAGAAAAGGAGACAGAAATGCATAAACAATTGAGATGTGAAAAGTGTGAATGTGGTGAGAAGTGTGATATTTATAGTGAACACTTAGGCATACAAACAGTCAGATAAAAGCACGTTCACACAAAGCATTTAATGAAAAGGAATAAAAATCATTTCGAGCATTAATTGATTCTGACAAATTTGGGGGGAAAATCAAGATTTTCACTATTCAAACTTCACCTCAAACGTCTCTTCAGTAGTGTACACGCCACCTTTGCAGATTCAGAGTGACACGTGTTTGCTTGCATGTGCTTTTGAATTCTCTTGAGAAATGAAACGTTAATCAATGTTCAGATCCTCTGAGTATTGTTAGTTCAGAGTTTCACAACTAAAGTAATTTAAGGAAATGAATAGTTGATCAGATGTAATACTTCAGAACATTAAACATTTTTGCATCTGTAAAATTTGCTTATGACAAATATTATTCTGGACACAAATCCATACCAATATTTTTCAGAATAAATTTGAATCTATCTTCAACAAGGAGTTTTGTGAAAATGTCTGCACATTGATGATCTGTATCAACAAAGGCTAAATTTATAATTCCCTTCTGAACATAGTCTCTGATGAAATGATGCTTAATTTCTATATGTTTTTCCTTAGAGTGTAAAATGGGGTTTTTAGACAAACATATAGCAGAAGTATTATCACAGAATATAGAAATGTTACTTTCAAATATATGATAATCTTCTAGTTGACTTTTCATCCAGAGCATCTACGTGCTACATCCAACATCAGCAATATATTCTGCCTCTGTGGTTGATAGTGCAATTGTGGGTTGCTTCTTGATGTACCAAGAGATTAAATTTCTTCCTAGAAATTGACAACTTTCAGAAGTACTTTTTCTTTCCACTCTGTCTCCAGCGTAGTCAGCATCACAGAATTCAACTAATTTGAAATCATCAGATTTTCTGTAACACAAACCCACATTAGAAGTACCTTTCAGATACCTTAGAATCCTCTTGACAACTGTCAAGTGTGATTCTCTAGGATCTGATTGGAATCTAGCGCACAGGCATACACTGAACAATATGTCAGGTCTAGAAGCAGTTAAGTAAAGAAGAGATCCTATCATACCTCTGTAGAGTTTCTGATCTACTTTCTTACTTACCTCTTCCTTGCCTAGTGAACTAGTTGGATGCATGGGAGTCTTTGCCAGCTTACTATCAGTCATGTTAAATTTCTTCAGAAGTTCTTTAACATATTTAGTCTGATGTATGTAAGTGCACTCTGGAGTTTGGTTGACTTGAATTCCCAGAAAGAATCTCAATTCTCCCATCATGCTCATTTCAAATTCTGCCTGCATACATTTAGCAAACTCCTTTACCAGCATAGTATTGGTAAATCCAAATATGATATCATCCACATATATTTGACAAATTAGAAAATCTTTCTTAAATGATTTACAAAAGAGTGTTGTGTCCACTTTGCCTCTGATGACATTTTTCTCCAGAAGAAAATTGCTCAATCTCTCATACCAAACTCTGGGAGCTTGTTTTAAACCATACAGAGATTTCTTTAATTTGAAAACATGATCTGGAAATTTTTCATTCTCAAAACCAGGAGGCTGGTGGACATAAACTTCTTTTTCTATAATGCCATTTAGAAAGGCACTTTTAACATCCATCTGATATAGAGTGATGTTATATTGTGCAACAAAAGAAATAAGAAGGCGTATAGATTCTAACCTTGCCACTGGAGCATAAGTTTCAGTGTAATCAATACCTTCTTGTTGACTGTACCCTTGAGCAACAAGCCTTGCCTTATTTCTTTCAAATTCTTCTTTCTCATTAAGCTTATTTCTAAAGACCCATTTAGTTCCAATTATATTGAATCCTTTTGGTCTTTGAACTAAATACCACACATCATTTCTGGTGAATTGATTTAACTCTTCTTGCATGGCAATAATCCAATCATTGTCTTGCAGAGCTTCATCTACAGAAGTTGGTTCAATTTCTGACACCAGTCCAAATAATGATGCTTCAGATGATCTTAAAAAGGATCTTGTTCTGATAGGGTCATCCTTCTTTCCAATGATAACATTCTCTGGATGAGAAGCTTTGATTCTAGAAGATGATCCTCTAACAGTTGATTCTTCAGAAATGTTTAAATTGTTCATCTAAGTTAAAGGAATAGCATCTGGCGTTACTTCTGGTTCCTTCACTTGTGCTTTGTCTGCCTCTGAGTCTTTAGAGTCTGTGAAGACTACTTCTCTATCTGCAGAATTTTCAGACTGCTTTGGCTTTTTAATGCCAAGCTTATCATCAAATCTAACATGAATAGATTCTTCCACAATCTGTGTCTCAGTGTTGTATACTCTGTAGCCTTTAGAGCGTTCAGAATATCCAAGCATGAAACACTTCTGTGCTTTGGAATCAAACTTGTTTAGATTTTCTTTAGTATTTAACATATAGCAAATACATCCAAAAGGATGAAAATATGAAATGTTGGGCTTTCTGTTCTTCCATAGTTCATATGGAGTCTTCTCCAGAAGAGGTCTTACAGACACTCTGTTCTGAATGTAACAGGCTGTGTTGATTGCTTATGCCCAAAAGTGTTTTACTAGATTAGTCTCATTGATCATGGTTCTGGCCATTTCTTGCAGAGTTCTATTTTTCCTCTCTACAACTCCATTTTGTTGTGGAGTTCTAGGACAGGAAAAATCATGAGCAATGCCATTTTCATTAAAATATTTTTCAAAATATTTATTTTCAAATTCACCACCATGATCACTTCTGACTTTTATAATTTTGAAATCTTTTTCATTCTGGACTTGTTTACAGAAGTCAAAGAACACAGAATGTGACTCATCCTTGTGTTTTAAAAACTTTACCCATGTCCATCTACTATAGTCATCAATAATGACTAATCCATACTTCTTGCCTCTGATGGATGCAGTTTTCACTAGTCCAAACAGATCAATATGAATTAATTCTAGTGGTCTGGAAGTAGAAACAACATTTTTTTATTTAAAAGATGATTTTGAAAACTTCCCTTTTTGGCATGCTTCACAAAGAGCATCTGAGGTGAACTTCAGATTAGGAAGTCCTCTGACAAGATTAAGTTTATTAATCTGAGATATACGTCTCATATTAATATGCCCTAATCTTCTGTGCAGACCCATTGCTCTTTATTAACAGACAAGAGGCATTTAACATTCTGAACCTTAAGTTCTGAAAGATTTATTTTATAAATGTTGTTTTTCCTCTTTCCACTAAATAGAATAGAGCCATCTTTTTGACTAATAGCTTTACAACATTTTTGATTAAAGGTTATATCATAGCCATTGTCACTTAATTGACTTATGGACAATACGTTATGCTTTAGTCCTTCTACAAGTAAAACATTAGTGATAGAGGGAAGTTTACCATTTCCAATGGTGCCAGATCCAATGATCTTGCCTTTCTGATTCCCTTCAAATTTCACATCACCTCCAGATCTAAGCTCCAGACTTTGGAACATAGACTTTTCTCCTGTCATGTGTCGCGAGCATCCAGAGTCCAGGTACCATGATTGGCGTCCTGACCTTGCTGCTAAGAACATCTGCAATAGGGATTATTTTACTTTTAGGTACCCAGATCTTCTTGGGTCCTTTAGGGTTAGTTGTTCTGAAGGCTTGTCTAAACTTCTGTTTTTCAACATAAGGTTTATTCTGACTAGCCTTAGATTTAAACATATGAATATTCTTTTCAGAACGTGTTTGTTCAATATCATTCAAGTGACCAAATTTAAAGTGGGAATATAAAGGAGTCTTTTTGATGATAATTTTATCAACAGGTTTTGGATTTAAATCCTTTCCAGAGGAAGATTCATATCCAATTCCTTTTCTGTTATTTCTGCTAACTCCATAGATCATAGAAGTCATTTTGCTTCTGTCTATGCTTTTAGCAAGAAACTTCTGAAAGCTATAATCATATTTTTTTCAAAATATTTTCGCATTCAGATTCAGTTTCAGAATCAGAGTTTTGTTGAGCTAATTCAGAATCATCTTTCAATTTTAAGTTCTTTTCATTTAGCTCAGCTACTTCTGATTTGAGAATATTATTCTCAGATACAAGATTGCTTTGACGCTTCTTGTATTTGAGCTTAATATTGTTATAGCTCTTCAGAACTTCTGATAACACTTTGATAAGTTCTTCTTTAGTGAGTTTAGCCATTACCTCTTCAGCGTCAGAGTCAGATTCAGAGTCAGCTTCAGAACCTGAAGTTCCTTCCTCCTGATCTTCTGTCTGCCATCAAAGCTACATTGGCACATTCTTCTTCTGACTCAGATTCAGATTCAGATGTATCTGAATCTTCCCAGGTGGCCATTAGAACCTTTTTCTTCTTATCAGATTTTCTTTTAGGCTTGTCTTTCAGCACCTTTGGACATTCATTTTTGTAATGTCCAGGTTCTTTACATTCATAATAGACAACCTCCTTTTTGCCAGATCTTCTGTGTCCAGAAGGTTCTTTTCTTTGGTCAGGCTTCCTGAAGTTTCTGAACTTCTTTCCTTTATGCTTCCAGAGTTTGTTTATTCTTCTAGACAGCATGGATAGTTCATCTTCATCTTCAGATGAGGATTCTTCAGAGCTCTCCTCTATTACATGCAATGCCTTAGCAGATTTATTAGATTTTAGAGCAACAGATTTACCTTTCTTTTGAGGTTCATCTTCCTCAAGTTCAATTTCATGACTTCTTAATGAACTGATTAGTTCCTCCAAGGAGATCTTGTTCAGATCTTTAGCCATTTTCAGCGCAGTCACCATAGGTCTCCATCTAGTAGGTAATGTTTCAAGCGGTCAGGCTGGTGAAACTGAATCTCTCTGTAGCTTTCAAGCTGAAGAAGAAACTGCGGTCAATGCAGTCATGACAGATGTTGGGTATTATCAAGATGAATCGGTGAAATCTTTTGGTTCTTCATCTTCTCAGCGGTCAATATCTTCTGTGTCTCGTTATTCTGGACAAACAACTGTGCCTAGGGCACCACATCAGAAACTTCGGGTTGCTCCTCGTGCAAATCACCGAGCCCGTGGTCGAGGTTATCAAAATCAGCGTCAAAATCAGAATAGGCCTCGTAACAATTTGGAACGAAGGAATGCTCCTTTTCATCCAGTTCCTGTGTCGTATGACAAGCTTCTTCCATATTTGGTTCAGAACTCTTTGGTGGAACCTAAAGCTCTTAAGCCAGTGCCAGAACCTTACCCTCCAGGGTACGATCCCCATGCTCAGTGTGGATATCATGGCGGATCTATAAGGCATTCAACCGAAGATTGCAAAGCTTTTCCGGCAAAAGTGCAGCAGTTGATCGACAAAGGGTGCATTTCCTTTCCAGAAGGAGTTTTGGTTGTTCATGTCAACATCTCAGTTGTCTGAGCTCCCAGATTCAGAGTTTTATTTCCAGAAGCCAGTGGTCCAGACAGGCAGACGTCCTTAGCATTGGCAGTCCTCAGACTTTTTACCATTTGCATTTGTAGTTTCTTTTATGTTAGTTGCTACTTGCTGTTAAATTTGTGTTTTGAATGGTAATATTAATGGTGTGACTTTGCATTTTTCTGAATTAATCATGTCGCTTTCGCTCATTTATTACACAACATAGACACATGCACATTTTATCCACTCCACTTTATCACTATGATTAGCAAAGATTGGAGGGAGGATGATGAAAACTGAATACCCATAACTGATGATCGTATGCTTTCGGATAAAACCTTGTTGATGATGTACAGGCATTGTTTCAAATCCCCTAAACACTGGAGATATAAGGAGTTAGTCCCTAGTTAACCACTTCGAGCCGAGAAGTAGGAGTTTCTTTCAAACTTTTCAACCCTCATAATCTTAACCCGGGGTAGGGTAGTTGTCAGTTAGCTTGAACGAGCGTTCAAGTTTCATAGAGGAGTGTCCCGTTCAAGGATCGATCACATCTTATTCCTCTCAAGAGGTCGTACCTCATCCGCCGCAATGTTTAAACCTCACTAGTCAGGAGTGAGACAGTTATAATCCCTTCGGATAAATCAAGACAGCCAGTGTCACACGACTTGTTTCAAAAAAAGAAAAAAAAAGAAAGCCCACTAAGTAAAAAGAAAAGAAAAGCTGGAAAGCAAATACTTAGGCAAAAATCAGGGCATCCCGCTGGACTTCAAAATCGACAAGAACTCAAAAGAGTCAGTCCTGGAAAAAATTAGGGAATCAAAAGAATGAAAATGAAAGGATCTCAAAAGAAAGACCCTCAAACAAGGGCAAAGTCGTGTGGATACAGACACCGAAGACAAAAAAGGAGCAACTGTCACTCCGAAAACCTTGTGAGTTCCGTAACCATCACTCTTACCACTCATTAAACCTTTCGAAGAGGTGAGCACTTGTGCCAAGTTAACTGAACATAGGATTGAAGATCATCACGTAAAAGGGGTGGGTACAGATCATACTTTGAGCCTAATATCCTTTGTTTCACGAACCGTGAACCCGACCACGATACAACCCTTAAACGACCTAATTGAGGCGGGGTTTCTTCTGAAAGTGCATTACGATAAGGTTGAGTAACCTGAATCCTACATGATTTGATAATCATATCCTTGTTGTATCTTGCACTAATCAAATCAGCACTATGTTTGAACTTCTGGTTCATTCGTCACTCACTATCATGACACTTGATAAGTGACATTCCTTTCAAAATCATCATGAACACCGCATTAAAATTACCATTCGTGAACAAACAATTTTAATTGCAGGTCAGTAGTTGACATGGAGGAAATTCCAACAGGGAATAGTCGAACAAGACTAGATCGTTCAACAGTCTGAATCAAAATTGTGTATACTTTGAAACCCTATGAATCTGAGGTATTGACATCCAATGAGTTTGGAACTAGTCAGTCTGAGGACACGTCCCGAAGCGTCATTTGATAATGGGACAGTTTATTCAAGAAGAAGTTGATCAGAAGTGAATCACCTTGATACCTAATCAGGGGCAATCACCCAGATTTTCTATAAGTTGAGGGAAGATCCCTTCGGTATTCAATCAGATCAGGTTAAGTCGCTTCAACGCTCATTCAGGGGCAAGCCATTTCAAGAGTATATTGAAACCAACCGTGCTGAGAGTTGGTCAGTTGAAGATAAATTCTTTAGTTGTACAGACTCTGGGGCAAGCCATCTCGAGGTCGTCTCATGGCAAGCTACTTTTTGAACTTCCCCAAAGAGTCAGACTGGGGCAAGTGAAGTCACACTGGGGCAAGTTGTTCAAGCTAGTTTGATCTCCCCAGCAATAGTTGAGTGTCAGGGAATCGTGTCATTACCCTCATCAAACAACCTTAACCTTCCAAAAAAGCCTTGCTGTCATTGGATCGTTATCCTACAGCCTAAACCTGTTACCTACCGTGTAAAGAAAATCATTTCCAAAGCCCAGTTCTCGTCTGGCAAACCTCCAAAGCCCAGTTCTCGCCAGGAAAACCAGTAACCAGTTCTCGTCTGGTCCACCTTTCTTAGAATACCAGCCCTCGTTGGGTACTTGTCATCTTTTCACCAGTTCTCGTCTGGTCCACCTTCCTTAACCACCAGTTCTTGTCTGGTGCGTGTCTGCTTTTAAACCAGTTCCCGTCTGGTCACCTTTTCTTTAACCCACTATTTAACCAGTTCTCGTCTGGCTAACACAGTTTTAAAGTCCAGTTCTCGTCTGGCAAAGCAGAAATCAGTTCCCGTCTGATATCCAACCTTGTATCACCAGTTCTTGTCTGGTAGTCCACTCTCGAATGCTAGTTCTCGTCTAGTATTTCCTCCTCAAATCCATTTTGTTGGTAACCAGAAATAAATCCCTATCACCATAAACCTATTCCCATTCTTAAAACCAGAAAAAGCCTAAATATACCTGGCACGACAATTCCTAATGGTTCACATGTGCTATCATTCTCCCTGACACGAGGCTCGAATGATCTCAGTTCTCTATGATTGGTGTTCTGTATTCCCGTAGGGGGTGATGTTGTTAAATCAGGAAGATTTCTTCAGCGAAGATGTGCAGTTTGAGATTGTTCCTCCCCAGCAAGTGGAGATGGCATTTATTCTTTATCAGAGCAGGATCCAAATTATTCTCAGCGGATCAAGATTTATATCCCCGACAGAGTGTAGCCATCCCCAGCAAATTGATTGTGTATTCTCGGTGGTTTGAGATTGAAGTATTCTCTGACAAAGCAGATTTGGGTTTATTTCCCAAGCGGCGGGACGAATGCAGTGTTGTATCCCCACATAGTCCAAGTGTTTGGCTCCTTTACTCTCCGAGTCTAGGTCATTGACTCGTTCCCTAATCAGAGGTGGATATTGATGAATTTAATCCCCAAGCAGAGGTCGGTACCGATTTTCTCATGGAGCAATCTATAGTAGAGGTAGATTATTCCCCAGCTGAGTATCCCCGACAGGTTGGATTTTGATTTCACTGTTACTTTCAGATGAGTATTTTGTACCCTAGTGGGACTTTGGTGACCTAGGAGGCTGTTCAGGGTTGTTTTCCTAGATGAGGCGAGATTCAATTTCAGTGGTTGATGGTTATCCCCTGCAGAGTTGTTAATTCACCAGTAGAGTGGTCTTGTTTCCTCCAACTAAGACATTTGTTTCCCAGAAGAGCCGTATTCTGGTGTGCCATCCAGGGCGTTTTCCTCAATAGGGTTTTGATTGGATCCCCGGTGGAGTTGGCTTTCTTCTCTCCAGCATTTATTTTGTTGGATCGGTTCCCTTTCATTTTTCATCGTGCATAGCATCTACCTAAACGCGTAGCATTTCCATCTTGTATGGAGCATTACGCCATTCTCAAATATATGCATTTAAAACATAAGCCAGGTGGTTACCGCTCTGTTCTCAGATGTGTTTTCAGCAAATGGTTGAATTATATTACCCGCATGGTATTCAGACCTGGCAAATTTTGGTTGATATTTGTACCTATATGGTATCCAGACCAATGGCAAGTTAAAGAATGGTATCCAGACCATAATGCTTTTTGTTAGCCCGCGTGGTATTCAGACCCCGACTTACGTTTCCCCCCAGCAGCGTCGTCGAACTTCAGTTGATGATTTTGTTTCTAGCCCTGTATGGTATTCAGACCATGGCAAATTGATTTGTTCCCGTTAGCCTGTGTGGTATCCAGACCACAACTCATATTGTTTCCCAGCAACGTCGTTTGACTTGAACTTGTAGGATATCCAGATCCTGATGAATATATTCCTTTTGCATCGAGCATCCAGGCTCCAGTTATTGAGTATCCAGACTCAGGTTATTTGCATTGAACATCCAGACTCAAATTATTACCGAGTATCCAGACTCCGGTGTATTGCATAGAGCATCCAGGCTCAAAAGTGCATTGAGCATCCAGGCTCCGATTACTGAGTATCCTGACTTAGGTATATCTGCTTTGAGCATCCAGGCTCCGATCACCTTGAGCATCCAGGCTCCGATTTCCCTCGAATATCCAGATTCTAACAACATGAATGTTACCTTTCGGCCAATATGGTATCCAGACCATGGCGCAGCTTTTGATGAATGTGTTCATCTTATTATGTGTTACCCAATGGAGTTACTTGGTTAAGTTGCTCTCGTTTTATCCCTGCCAGAGTTTGTTTGGTTAAACCTCTCTTCCCCAACGGAGTATTTTTATGATTAGTTCAGCTATCTTCCGGAGATCTTTGTTCTAATGTATCAGATTTTGGGGTTTCTGTTTTTGCGGTTGGCAAATTTCCGGGTTCTTTGGTATTCAACCGTCTTTTACCTTTGAATGTTTGAAAGTTGTTCGCTTTTCAACCCTTCAGGTCCAAGCCGTTTGAATAGGGGCAGCTGTTGCACCCCAAAATTTGACCAACCATTTCTTGTTTTTGGCTTATGTTTCGTTTCATTTGCATTTGCATCTGCATACCGCATACTGTGCATTTTTACAGCCGGATTGATTTAATCGGGATTACAGCCCTTTTCCTCGTGTTTCAGACAGTTCAAACCGTTTCGGATACGGAGATCTATTTCGTAATTTGCGCTCGGCCCGGTGATTCATTCTACGCTGTTGGTTTCGGTGGTATTTCGGTATCCGGTTTTTATTACTGTTCATTTTGTCGCTTTCTCGCATTTTTGTTCGTCGATTTTATTTTTTTAGATTAATTTCTCTCTTTTTTTTTTAAAAAAATAGTTTAGATTTTTAAATAGGTTTTGAATTTAATTTCTATTTTTCTAGAGGTTTTTAAATATTTTTCTAGATTTATTTCCTTATTTTAGATTTTATATTTAATTTTAATAGATTTTAATTGTTTTTTCTAGAATTTATTAGGATATTATTGTTTTTTTAATATAGTTAATTTCTTTTTAGAATTTTCTAGTTTTTTTTAATAGTTTTAATATTAGTTTATTATTTCTTCTAGTTTCTTTTATTATATTAATCTAGGTGTTAATTAGATTATTATTTTTGTTATCATAACAATCTGGTTTATTTTTTTAGTTAATTAATTAGGTTGGTTTAACATTGCATTAATGTTTCTTTAATTAATTAATTTTCGTTTCAGCATTTAATTAACTAGGTTTTTTGTCATTAACTGTTTGATTTTAGATGACTATTAGCTTTATCATTTAATTATGTCAATTAACCTGTCACTTTAATTAATTAATCATTTTTTAGTCAAATTTTTTTCCAGGTCCAGGCCACGTGTCGTGCAGGCTATAAATAGTAGCACTGTTGCTCATTAATTGCTCTGGCACGCGTCTCAATGACGCCACCTCACCACCGGCATGCAAACCGCCGGAACCATTGCCGGAGAAATCAAACGGCCAAGATCCTTGCCGGAATTCTCATCGGGAATTTTTGTTGAGTGAAGTAAAAGTTTTGTTATGTAATATATTATTTTTTTAGTAGTGAACAGAACAATTACAAAGTTAATATGAATTAAATCAACATCTTTAATAACATTATCATAATAAATATAAGATTTATTAGATTCACCTCGTTTATAACATATTAAAGATTAATGAACAATATATTTAACATAAGTATGTAATTTTGTTGCTGTAAATATTTGAGTTATGACTTTGTTTTGTAATGTATATATTCAAATTAGATTAATAAATTTAATGAGTACCAAACATATAACAAGAGCGAACCTATAAATTATACCTAAGAAGTAGATATATTTTAAATGAGTAAATACCATGGCATTGTTATTATACATCCATTTAATTTTTCCAAGCACACTATTATTTTCATCTTTTCAAAAATAGATTCATAAATGGATATGATTTAGAGAGAAAATTTAAATAAGTAGAATTATTTTAGAAAATTAAAAAATTGAGCTGAACTATTTTAATTATTTTAGAAATCGAAAAAATATGTGGTATTTATTTAAAATTAAAAATAAAACATGGTGTCCCTTGATATTATACCACGAATTTTTGTTGAGTGAAGTAGAAATTTTATCATATATTATATTATTTTTAGTACTGAATCGAACAATTAAAAAATTAATATGAATTAAATCAACAATTTTTATGACATTATCATAATAAATTTATATGCAATTAAATCCACCTCGTTTATAACACATTAAAGATTTAATGATTAAATTATTTAAGATACCGTTACGTGATTTTGTTGTTGTAAATGTTTGAGTCAAACTTTGTTTTAAGGTATATGTCCAAATTAGATTAATAAATTTAATGGTTTCCCCAACAAAATAATTTTACCATTTTTATTTAAAATAAAAAATATAAAAAGAGTGAACCTTATTTTTTTACCTAAGAAGTAGATATATTTTAAATGAATAAATACAATTACATTGATATCATAACTTTTTCTAAAATAAAATTTTAAAAAAAAAAGTGAACCTTGACATAAGTTAAATGAGTATATACAATGACATTGTTATAATAAATCCATTTTATTTGCCCAAGCACACTATTACACTTTTTCAAATTTTCAAAAATAATTTCTTAAAAGGATATGATTTAGAGAAAAAATTGAAATAAAGAGAATTATTTTAGAAAATTAAAAAATCGAACTTAACTATTTTAATTATTTTTGAAATCGAGAGAATATGTGATATTTATTTAAAACTAAAAATAAAATATGACGCCCCTTGACATTATACCTCGAATTTTTGTTGGGTGAAGTAGAAGTAGTCATAATAAATATATGTTCCATTAGATTCACCTCGTTTATAACATCTTAAAGATTTAATGATCAACTTATTTAACATAACCGTTATGTAATTTTATTGTTGTAAATATTTGAGTCACGACTTTGTTTTAATATATATATATATATATATATATATATATATATATATATATATATATATATATATATATATATATATATATATATATATATATATATATATATATATATATATATATATATCCAAATTAGATTAATAAATTTAATGACTTCCCCAATACATGTCTTTGAGTTATAAAAATTATGTATAAGACTCGAATGAAACATTTACATAAGAACTAGATATATTTTAAATGAATAAATACAATTACATTGATTTTACAATTTTTTCAAACACAAAATCTGAAAAGAAGTGAACCCTGACATGAGTTAAATTAGTAAATATGATGACATTGTTATTATAAATCGATTTTATTTCCACAAGTACACTATTACATTTTTTTTCATTTTTCAAAAATAAATCTTTAAAAGGATATAATTTAGAGAGAAGACTGAAATCAACATAATTATTTTAGAAAGTTAAAAAATTGAACTGAACTATTTTATATATTTTAGAAATCAAGAAAATATATGGTATTTATTTAAAACTAAAAATTAAACATAACGCACATTGACATTATACCTCGACTTTTTGTTGCGTGAAGTAGAAATTTTGTCATATAATATATTATTTGTAGCAGTGATCCGAACAATTACAAAGTTAATATAAATTAAATCAACAATTTCAATGGCATTATCATAATAAATATATGTTCATATAGATTCACCTCGTTTATAAGATATTAAAGAACAAATTATTTAACATAAACCTAAAATAAAATATATAAAAAGAGTGAATCTGATAATTATACATAATAAATTGATATATTTTAAATGAATAAATACAATTACATTGATATTATAACTTTTTCTAAAATAAAATTTGAAAAAAAATGAATCTTAACACAAGTTAAATGAATAAATACGATGATATTTTTATAATAAATTCATTTTATTTCCTCAGGTACACTATTATACTTTTTAAATTTTTCAAAAATAAATTCTTAAGAGGGTAGGATTTAGAAAGAAAATTGAAATAAACAGAACTATTTTAAAAAATTAAAAAATTAAATTGAACTATTTTAATTGTTTTATAATTGAAATGAATTTAATTATTAAATTGGGTTTCTAAATTTTGCACTGAGCGAACATTTAGTAAACATTTTTCTTAAACCGAATTGCTATACTTTTTATTAAAGAAAAAACATTTTGACTATTTTTTAATCTTTTTATAAGTTTTTCAAATTATCTTTTTAATTTATTTTTTTCATATAATTTTTTCACATTATATTTGATAATATAAAGTTGTATAAGTTCATCTTTTGAAAGAAAAAAATTAGTTGAGCAATATATTAAAACCTCGTGATTTGTTACCATAAATTTTAAGATTTGTATATATTCTTTTGATTATATATGACCAAAATTCTAAGTTTTGTGAATTTACATTGTAAACCAACTTATCATCATGAGTTTATTTTCCTTATGTTTTATAATTTGGTAGTCAACAAAATTACACGTGTCACAAAATTTATAAAAATATTTTATATTTTTATTCTGACACTTTTTAATTAATGTTTGTGTGAAATTCCTACAACAAGTATCAAATCATTAAAAAAAAAGTTTTTTTTTTAATTTTATTTTTACTTTGACTCATTTTATACATTTTTTAGATAAAAATCAAACAAATTTAAAAGTTTTAAAGATGTTTCAGAACAAATGTTGATCAATAACAAATGAAAGACATTAAATTTATTAATTTTATTCTTTAAAAAAAAGAGAAAAATGATGAAAGAAATGAAACAAATACTAGACAATATTTCACAATAATGTTTAAGTTTAAAAAAATATATTTTTTTATTAATGGAAGTGTCGATGCTTTAAACCCATCCCTAGAAGATTGAAACTAAATTACCTTGAAATTTACAAGGTTAAACTTTTATCACTAAAGTATTTCCTCAACTGTCATAAATACATAATGCACAAATACAATAGAGGTTAGAGTTTGTCATGACATTGTATTTTTAACAAATATATACTATCCATTCTTAAATGAGATTAGTTTACATGAATTAGTTATTCATGATTCTAAAAGGCTTTTAATAGTGAAGAATGCTGGAGACTGAATTAGTTTATATTGGTGTTGTTGATGTAAATGAAATGAATGATTCTATTAGTCACATTTAATACATAATATTAAAAAAATTGTATATGATTTATCTAATATTTAAAATTGTTTTTTTTTTAAATTTAAACTTTTTGATTGGTTTATTGAATTTAAACATAATCATATATAAACTATTTTTGTATCGCTTCGTATATTGAATTTTTAGCACAAATTTAAAAAAAAAAATAATAGATGAAATCTAAAATTATATTTTATTTCTCAAGAATAATGAAATTTGATATTTGGTACCAACAATACTTTTTTTATTTTAAATTCTTAAATTCGATTACAAGCATATTGAAATTTTAGATTACATGTTCATAAATTTCCATACAACTTTTAAAATTTAAAATATCAACACTATCAGGGTAAAATAATTGAACATATAAATATAAATGTTATTAAAGAAGTAATAAAAAATAAATTCTTTTATTTACAAATATAGTAGCAAAAAATAAAATTTTAAAATAAAATATAAAAAAAGGAGTAGTATGAAAAAGAATTTGAGGTAATATTTGTGAAATGCTTGTTTTTCTGTCCCTAATATTTTTTAAAGCTGAGAAAAACACAAAAAAGAATGTTTAAATTGTTTTTCATTTAGTTTTTTTTCAATATTCTCAAGCACCTATTGTATGGCCATGAAAATTAAAGAGAATATGGATATAAAGTTATACATAAAATTTATACTAATCTAGTTTTCCTACGAGAAAGAATGGTCTGCCTAGGTAACTTTGGTGCCTTTAGTTTAATAATAAGACATATGCATTTTTATAAAATAATTTATTTTAGTGAGAGATTCTAATATATTAGAGAGAGACATTGAATTCTAATTTGCCCTATATTTGAGAGATTTTCACTACAATCACATCTTAATTACAAACAACAATTAAGACAATTTAGTTTTAGATTTTTTTGTCTAACACTAGAGGACTTTCTTACCTTTCAGTTTGTAGAAACTCCCTTACCTTAAATCTTTAAGTTCTTTCTTGTCTCACACTAGAGAACTTGCTTATCTCATGCTTGAGAAGATGGAAAATTACAACAAGAAGTATTATTTACAAAAATTCACACAAAGTGGTAAACTCAATACAAATTGGTTACAACTTACAAGTGAAACTTTACTAATAAAGAATAATAAGTAATAAATAATTTTTGTATAAGTGTTTCTTTGCTAATTTGGAAGTGATTTTTAAGGCTTACAAAATCTTTAGAATGTTGTTGTACTTATTTAAAAATAGTATATACTATTAGGTGACCTTTAACATTTGAATTTGATTTCATTATATTGGCAATGAAAATCTAATTTTCTAATCATATTTAGTTGCAAATCATATGTTCATTGGAAATGGAGACGTTGGAGTTGTAATATAAGTATACCTATTTTGCATAGATAATATGAAGGTTGAAAACATTTATTGATTTAGGTGCAAATGTGAATATAATAACATTATTAGTGGTAGAAAGGATTAGGTATATACAAATAGAGTCATTTGCATCACATTGCAAATGGCAGATAAAATATGCCGAACATTTGTGGAAATAGTCAAAGATATATCCATAAATTGATAAGTTCTGATTTCATGTGAACTTTGTGATGGTGGACATCAAAGAAGACCCAAAGATACCTCTCATCATTGAAATTCTATTCATGAAAACTGCGAGGATACTCGTGGGCATTGATAAAGGTGAAGTTAGAATCAAATATCATAAGTATTGTTATAAGATAATTTTTATTACGTATCACTGATCATTGTCAAACTTCTAACACTAAAGAAGTATTTTTTGGGAGGCAACCCAACCATAATTTATAATTTTTATTTAAAATTGTTTGTAGTTTAGTCATTTTATTTTAAACACGTTGATGAAAGAAAAATGCCAAGCCAACAAAAGGTGAACTCGCTAAGTGCAAAACGACCATTTCATTCCGCGCTAACACGCTTAGAAGGAAACCTAAAATTCAAATACGACCTCTCAACTAGTGCAACCCAATTCGCCTAGCGAGAAACCTGTTACAAAACATTGGGAACTGCAATGAGACTTAACATTAACTCTCCAAGTCACTTTCTTTCATTCTTTCCATTTGTGAAAACCCTAGCAATCCATGTAGGCCCTCATTTTCGTTAACCCTGAAATTCCCAGATCTGACCCCATAGCAGAACCCAACAACAACGGTACAAAATTCACACGAATTTCATATCCAATATCAGCATGCAACATGAATTCACATCAAAATAGTACATAAATACGAATTTACATTGAACATAACACAGACATACAATCAATCAAGAAGAAGAAGAAGAAATACACAGAGATTCTAAGAGGGGAAGGAACCCTCACCACCCTCTCATACTTAAACCACCATTAAAGAACCCATTCTTCCCCTTACCTTAATTTCAATCTTTCTTTCTCTAATAATGGTGGAGAGTCTTCGTCTCTACTTTCCCTAGCTCTGCTTCCTTCTCTCTTTTTCTTTTCATGTAACTGACATTTTCTGATCTTTTTCCCGACTTCCCTCTAATTTTGTTTTAATTCCTTAATTTTAGTAATAATAATAGTGGTCATAATAATATTAATAATCCTAATAATAATAATATTAATAATAATACCAATAATATTAATATTAATAGAATATTTTAATATTCATATTATTATTACAATGTTTTCCTAAGACTTAATTCCACTTAAATCCTTCCACTAAGCTCTCACACTCATCCTTACACACATACCCTTAACTAAGTCAATGCCAAAATAATCATATAAAATAAATCATAAAACAACTTAATAATTAAATGGGGTGTTACACGTAGCCCCTGTCTAACTTGTTCATTTATCATGGGTCTCCCTCCTTTGTCGAATGCACCGCGGTTACCAGAATCCCTCCAGTTATTCTTGATCTTGGAACGTTGAACTCCATGTATGTTCTCTGCAGCCTTTCTGTCGAAGACCGCGCTGCACCTTGGGCACAACATTACTTCAGAGTTCTTTCTTTTGCATACATGGAGGAATTCGACCAAATTCTTCTCCTACTTAGGATAAGCCACCTTGATGTATTCTTCCTGCTTGAGGTTGTGTTCATCCACGTCCATTGCAGATTCTTGGGTCATTTCAAACATATTGACTCCTAAGTTGGCACCCAGTGATGCCCAAATCTTGAAATTTGATCATAAGGCCTTCAGTAGCCTTAGTTTCATTTTTAACTTGTATGAAATCTTCAGTAGTATCATGGGTTGTGATTATTTGTTTGGAACCTTCAGTTATCCCTTTGTCGAAGCTTTCAGTAGCTTTCTTGTTGAAACCATCCATGGTTTCCATTTTGAAGCCCTCAATGACTTCCTTGGCGAAACCTTCAGTAGCTTCCTTATCGAGTCCATCAGGGACCTCTTGATCAAAGTTATCAGTAACTTCCTAGGGAAAACCCTCGGTGGTTTCTTTGTTAGAATCCTCAGTGACCCCTTCAGCGAAGTCTTCGTCAACTTCGACCATCACAACGTCGTTGGCGAAGTCCTCAGCAACTTCTACCATGTTCACCATGGATGGTTCAGAGTAATCTACATCTGCTATTGGGAGAGGATCAGATTCTATCATCATTTGATTATTTGATTTGTAAGCAAACCTGAGCCTTCCCTCATTGATTACAATTTGAACAAGATCCCTGAAAAGAAAGCATTGAGAAGTTTTATGACCCAAAAAGTTATGGTATTTATAAAAACCTCTATTTCTCCTTTGCTATAAAGGAGGCATTTTAGCATCAGGGGGCACTATCATCTGGCCATCCTTAACTAACAAATAAAAAATTTCGTCACACTTAGTGACGTCGAAGGTATAAGTTCTCTTAGGGAAGCTATCACTTTTCTCTGAATCGACTGGATTTTTCCATTTGATGGTGTTAAGACTTTAAAGGAATAAGGTGGACCTTGGTTTAGTTCAGCAAGGTTGATTTCGCTCTCGTCGAAAAAAATATCACTATTCGTTTCTTGTTCGTCTTCCTCAAATTTGACATAGGCTACTCTTTCTTTTCTATCATTCTTGTTCACCTTGGCTTTCTCAGCCTTCAGGCGTTCTACCTGTCAAACTCTGTTAGCCAACTGAGCCATGTCTCTCAGGTATTGTCTATCCAATTTCTTCTTAATTGAGTAATCAAGCCCACCAGTGGCCATTTCGACCAACTCATGCTCAGGAACTTGTGTAAAAACCTGGCCTTAAGCAAGCGAAACCTATTCAAGTAATCATCTATTGGCTCAGAAAATTTCCTCTTAATGTTGGCCAATTTCTTCAGACTTATTTTCGACTATCCCATATAGAACTGTTCATGGAATAACCTTTCCAGTTGAGTCCAATTGTGAATCAAATTTGTTGGTAATATGGTGAAGTAAGTAAAGGTATTCTTGGTAAGTGAACTTGGAAAATATTTCATCCTTAGGTTCTCATTGTTACCAATTTCGCATGCCTCTATTAGGTATCTTGCCACATGTTCGACTGTGGACTCACTAGTATTCCTACAAAACTTAGTAAATTTGGGGACTTTTCATCTAGGGGTAATTCTGTTTGCATAACATACTCCGACAATGGTGATGTATAGTTTGGAATATGAAGGCCAATATTCACACTATTCCTCGCCATAATTCCTTCGACCATGGCTGCTAGGTTATTATCTTTTACCATATCCTCATGTTGAACTTGATTTATGACTTCATCAGCATTTTGGTTTCTATTTACCATCACTACCCTAGGTTCCATTGGGATTTACTGCTCAATTATAGGAAGTTCGACCCTAGGTGGTTCGACTCCCACTCTTGGATCTACTGCATTTGCATGGGGTCCATTTTATTGGACTTGGTTAATTGTGGGGTCTTCTTCCAAGACTAACCCTGGGTTTTCTTTTACATATTCCCTTTGAAGTTATCGAGGAGGTTGAGGACACCAAAGAAATTAGCAATGCACTTCATTTATGCCTCCAATTGTTGGTTCGTTTGGGTAGTGTTTTGGATTAAAGGATTGAATATAACACGTATTTTTTGGGCAAGCATCTGAATCATTTCATGACTGCTTTGTCCATTTGCTTCCTTATCACCGTTGTAGAATTATTAGCGATATTTGGCATTTGAGTGGGAAATCCTGCCCCTAAGGGCGAAGTTGCATTCACCACTGGGTCTGAGAGCATTAATGACAAATTATGTAAATTTTCCATCACTGATGTAGGCATGCCATAAGGTTGTTCACGCCCTATTGGAGGCATCGAAAATCCATGCATATAAGACCTAAATACATTACTCCCCACTTGAGGGGGGTCATTGATGGACCCTGTGTTCCCACATAAGATAAAATGGGTCCACTTTATGCAATTGACTGGACAGACGTTGTAGACGCCATGGATTGCACTGGTTCTGAAACTGATGTTGGAACCGTAGTTCCCCCTGTCGAAGACGAAGGGGGTGGTTCTTCATTATTTGATGGATTTTGGTTATTTGGTTGATTTTGATTTACCATCCTTCTTACGTATCTTCTCCTTGGTCTCTATTTGTTGTTCATGGCTATTCTATCACTCATAGGTCTCATGTAACGAAGTTTAGTGAGATAGTAAAACTAAAAAACTTATGCAAAGGATTTTTTAGAAAGGAAAAATATTTTTGAACAATAGCACGGTCCCATTGGACGTGCCAATTTGTTTACCGTGAAAATTGGTAAACAACCGCTGATTTTCCAAAAATGGTTTACTTGTAGGATCAACGAGTGAACCCTTAGGATATAACTATTGTTAAAATAATTTATAGAAATGTTAAAAACACTTCGACAATGCTCATGTTTGTGAAAGATTGTTTAAATTTTTGAAAAGATAAACTTGCAAAATTGTAAAGTTACAAGATAGATAAACTTCAAAGTAAAAGTACAGTAAAAAGATAAATGGTAAATTGGAAATAAATTTCAATTGAAATAAATGTGGTGTTACCAACGTACATTTCTCAATGAAGACTCTTTTCTCACTTGACTTAGATACTTTGAGTCATTTTTTGGGTATTTGTACAACAATGAACACACGAATTCCTAAACACTAAGACTCTTACTTATAATATATCAAAAAAACTGTCTTCAACGGATATTCCTCCAAAAATTAACATGTTTTTCTCTGCATGTCTTCATTTTTCCACAACTCTCCACGCGTCCTCTTTAAAAAACGGATAAGGACAAAAGACAGTTATTATCCGTATTTTGAATTTCAAAACTCCTGTCGAAAGATAGCCACATACACCCTCCATTGAAGTTTCTATTCAAACTTAGAAAATATTTCTAAGTGTCTTTCCAGCATGTCCTCCTCATGAAGACCTTTTCGACTAGGCTTCTTGCACAAGCTCCTTTCGAATTCAACATAAACTCAAGAAATACTTGATTTTTTATTTATTATCCTTAAACAAAGTTAGGTGTCGAAATTCCCAGCCAACAGTTGTGTAGGCGATAAATGCATGGGTTTGAGTGTTTTGGCAACACCTAATGAATTTGTCAATATTGACATAGTGAGTGAGTTCTATGCAAACAGAAAGCCCACTAAAGTTGCACCAATGGTGAAGGTTTATTAGGTACGGGGCCGACAAGTCCTATTTGAGAGAGATGTCACACATGCCTATATAGAAGATAACTACATGACACACTCTGGAAGGTTGGGCTTATTTGCAGTGTAGTTAGCAAAAGGAAATTGAGATTATGATGAAATCGCTACTGGCATATGTGAAGCATGAAAACTGCACATTGGACATGGTATACTGTGAAAGGTAAACAAGTGGACATAATAAGGATAATCTTCAAAAATACTCGGGAGATTATGGATTCAACAAAGAGACATGCATTTGGCTTCCTTGGACTAATCATGGGATTATGCAAGAATTATGGTGTATGCATTCTCGTTAACCATCATATCAAGCAAATATCTAAACTTGATTATCACAAAAAGGTTTTGTCATATCACATGACATTTTCGTGACTTGGGTAGCAGTGATGTGTTGCTAGATACCGCTCACTGTTTATTATGTTAAATGCATGATTTAATATAATTGTCAACATCACGGAAACCTATAGGGTCACACATATAAGGACAGATTGATAAGAGGTAGAGTAAATAAGGAACACCGTAAGGTACAATACACTTAAGTAGAATACGGAATATGGTAAGGTACCACGTGCTTAAGTGATATACTGTACACCATAAAATATGGTGCACGTGCACTTAAGTGAGTTTTTAGCTTGTAGCTCACACAAGTGGTTCTATAAATAGAACCCTTGTGCAAAAGCATTGACATTTGATGAAAAATCAGTTTGTGAAGCCATAACCGCATTTTCCTTATCTCTCACTCAAAGCCTTCAATCGTAGTAGCTAGCACTAAGACTGAAGGAATCTGTTCGTGTGGACGGAGTAAAGGTGTTATTCATCATTCAACGCTCGTGATCACTCCTTTGATTCAACATCAAAGATTTTATCACCACAAGAGGTAATCATTTCTATCACTGGTCATGTCCATTCGTAAGGATCACTAAAGGGAAAATTTTAATTTCCGATGCATTTTAGATCGTGATTTTCCTTCATATAGGGCAATCCAAACAAACTAGAATCAATGTTGTTTATCTTTGATGAAGTCTAATGTCGTAACATTCGGTGTCATAGGGGAACATTCACACACACATTTAATGAGAAAACTTTAGTTCAATTTTGAGTTAGGTCAATATTTGAATATAGCATATTTTTAAATATTGGTTTTTATGAAATTTGTAACTAACTTTAGAATAGTTTTTATTAATTATTCATTGCTTTTTGCAACCTTTATGCATCACTTAAGGATAGATAATGACTGAAGTTTAGAGGTTTAATAACTCCATTTAGGTGAGTTATCTCACCCTTAAATAATTGAACTCGTCACTTGTATTCTAGGTAGGGGTGGCAAAACGGGTCGGCCCCGCCCATTTAACCCATTATTTTTAGTGGGTCGGGGCGAGGTTTTTGGCTCATTGTCTTAAGTTGGCCTACCCCGTCTAACCCACTTTTAAAATAGGCCGAGGGTGGGACGGTGTTGGCTCTTAATTTTGATGCCTGAATGGGATTAAAAGCAAGTAATAAAGTTTCTGAAGAAATTTAATGACTTCGACTGGAGCCATATTTTTGGAATGTGAGTCGAAGGCATCCTTTTTCTAGGAGAATCTATTTTACTGACTTAGAAATATTTCTTAGCAGTTGGAAGATTTGATTCGACAGAGATGTTACTGAAGGCATTTCAACAGGAAGATTTAAATTCAAATAAAGGAGGGATAGTTAGCTCTTATCCATTTCTCAAACAAGACACGTGGAGCGCTTCTAGGATCGAAGACATGTAGAGCGCCACTTGTCTCGATTTAGTTTACTAGCCGTTAATGGCATTTATTTTCGATTAGTATAAATAGCAAGTATTAGTATTAGGATTGGTGTGTATTCAATTGTGTACAAATTCTTCAGTATACTCCAAGTACCCGTGTGTAGAGAAACGAGTTGTGAGAATGTACGCTGATGTAGCACCATTTTTACATTCCAATGTAATTTAATAAATCTTTTTCATTAAGAATTTATTCTTTCTTTATGCAAATTATTGTCTTCATCGTTTACTAGTACTTCGATTTTACTCCTTCGTATTCAATTTCATTTACACTTGAAATAAGTTATTTTATCATGAACTCTGTCAAAGTGTTCATCATTATTTTAAACTTTGTTTAAGATCACTTAGCACATTCCTAGGATTTGTATGGTCGATCATGCAAGTAAAACAAATCATTTTTTATTTTTAAGACCAACGGTTGTTCACCAATTTTCACGGCGAACAAATTGGCACGCCCAATGGGACAGTGCTAAGTGATCATAAAATTTGATTCAAAATTTTTGAAATTTTATTTAGTTCTACGATCAACTTTCTCTTTGAAAACTTTGTTGCATGTTATTAAGAAGTGGTAAAGTAGCCACTGCTAACGAAGATAGAACAAGAAGAAAATATAGGAGGAGAATGGCGGAAAATTCTAACCAGCCAAATATTCCTCAGGATATGCCTAATAGCAATGCAGAACAACCCATAGGATCTTCGATAGAAGGACCAATGGTCTCAGTTCCTGTCTCTAAAGCAATACCATTTATTCGAAGTTTGATACCTACACATTCGATTGCCCATACATAACCCATCCTGACTTATATTTGGCCAAGGGGTTCTCCATAGACTCTATCACCAATAGGGGCTTCAACATTCAGAAGCGTCCCTCCTCCTGGGTTTTTAATACCCTTGCCTCAAGACCCACCCTATGGAATTTAACTTCGATGATGGAAAACTTACAAAAAGCCCCTTCATTATATACATAACTCATAATGACTTCGCCATTACAGGGATTGGACTCTGGGGCAAATATGGGTTAAAATAGTCAAACTTTAGGATTAGGGTATTCAGCCCGAATGCCAAATTTGACAACCAGTTCTGCCTCATACTTAAGACAACAAATGGACAAAAGTAACCTTCAAATGGTCCAAATGATGTCCCAAACTATGGGGAATTTTTTCATCCCCTTATTCAAAATACTACCCAAATTAATCAACAATTAGCAATGCAAACGCGCCTTGTAAAATTCTTTGGTGTACCAAATCCCCCTCGACAACCACCGAGGGAGTATATGTTAGAAAACTAAGGGGTATTTTTCGACAAAGATACCACCATTAACCAAATTCAATAAAATCTGGGGAATATACCCAAGGCGAATCAAAAAAACCAGAGAATGATCGAATGACCTAAAGTCGAACCCCCTAGGAATCAACCACAAATTCCTAGAGAAGAAGAACCAAGGGTAGTTTTGGTAAATAGGAACGAAGATGCTGAAAATGTTGTACAACAAGTTCGACGTAACAACCTAGTAGCAGATAATAATTTGGTTATCGTGGTCGAAAGAATCATGGCACGTAATGGATTAAACTTTGGCCTTCGACAGCCAAATTATACATCACTGTTATTTGAATACATCCTTCAGTCAGATTTACCCTCAAGAATAAAAGTTCCTAAGTTTAATAAATTTTTTGGGGATACTACTGAGTCCACTGTCGAACATGTGGCTAGGTATTTGATAGAAGCAGGAGATAGTTTGAATGATGAGAACCTTAGGGTAAAATATTTCCCAAGTTCTCTTACAAAGAACACCTTCACTTGGTTCACAACCCTACCTCCAAATTTGATTCATAATTGGAATCAGTTAGAATGTTGGTTCCATGAGCAGTTCTACATGGGACATACAAATATCAGTTTGAAGGAATTGACTAGTATAAAATGAAAGTTTACTGAGCCATAGACGATTATTTGAATAGGTTTCGACTTCTCAAGGCAAGGTGTTTTAAACAAGTGTCAGAACATGAGTTAGTCGAAATGGCTGCTGGCGACCTGGATTATTCCATCAGGAAGAAGTTAGACACTCAATAATTGAGGGATATGACCCAGTTGGCTGATAGGGTTCGCAGTTAGAACGTTTTAAAGAAAAAAGGCTGGGGTAACTAAGAATAAAAGAATAGCCTATTTTGAATATAATGAATATGGCGAAAGGCCTTACAATGATCCTATGAGTTTTGATGAGAATGAAGTAGATCTCGCTGAATTGAAAAAGGGTCCACCCTATTCTTGCAAGGTTTTAGTACCTTCGAATGGAAAGAACCCTGCTGAATCAGAAAAGAATGATAGGTTTCCTAAGAAAACTTATACATTCAACGTCACAAAATATGACGAAATCTTTGATTTATTAGTTAAAATGGACAAATGATAGTACCACCTGGTGCTAAATGCCCCCTTTAGATCAAAGAAAGAAAAGAGAATTTTGTAAATACCATAATTTCTTGGGTCACAAAACCTCTCAATGTTTTCTTTTTAGGAATCTTGTTCAGAATGCTATCCTGAAGGGAAGGCTTAAATTCGAGGAGAAGTCAAAGAACTAGATGAAAGTTGACACTGACCCTCTACAAATTGCTGACGCTCATTATACGGAGCCAAAAGAGATTAACATGGTTGAAGTCGCTGAAGATTTCGACAATGCAGTCAACATGGTTGAAGCCACTGAAGACTTCATTAATAAGGTTGTTTTGGTCCAGGTTACTGTTGAAGCGGTAAAGCAGCAAGCAAAAAATATTAAGTACCCAGTTTTGTCGTCTCCACAGGGATCGGTGCGATATGAACACCGTTCAACGTTCTCCATATTTCTAAGCCTATTGTTCAAAAGTTTTGGTTTAAAAGGTTCAAGGAACCATGGATGAAAATAGAAAATATAAAGACGGAAAATATAAAGTAAAAACTGAAATATAAACGGAGCCTTGTTGGGATTGGATCTCATCAATTGATAAGACGTGCATTCTTCTGATCAAGTTAAACACAACGCAATCATTCGTCTAATACCCTTACGTACCACCCACGACAGAGGTCATCTCTAACGCAACTTCGAGAGAACAACCGTGTTGTCTCATTGGTGATGTCTCATCCAACAAAAATACAACACAGAGCATTAAGGACTGATAATCATGCAAATGCTAAGCTTAAACCTATGTCTAGCATTTAGGACCTAACAGGTAATCATCCTAGATCCAGATTTGAAGAGTATATGTCTATCACGGTTCAAATCAAAGATAAACAGGTAAACAAAGGCGACACCCATATCAGATAAACGATTGTTTCATATAAAACACAATGATCAGAATACGTACACACGCTTAACCATTTTTACATGTATTCACCGAATCTGCCAAATGGTTGTGAACATCGTTCTTCATCACTATTATCACGCACCCGCACAATATCGTATTGATCCTACTCATGCTACCCATGCTACTTAATCAACACAATAACATAGAAAATATAATGAATATCAATTTACAAAACCATGTCAAAAGTTTTTTCATTGATAGAAGAAAATCTGAGATCAAAGATGTGAAAAGGTTTTGTCAAGACCCACAAATAAGCAATCAAAGATAATTAATCAATAGAGAATCCAAACTAGTTCACAAACATATACTAGATGAAATACATAAGGTATCAAAAGATTACATCCAAACCCTAACAAGAGTTTAAATATCTTACCTCCTCCCTCTTAGGGTTTTGTGTTTCTCTCTCTAAAATAAATGAAGAGAGATAAGTTCTGATGTAGAAAAAATTACATATTAGATAATGACCTAAAAAACAATAAAAATACATATATAGTACATTCAGGATCTGTCATGTTTGCCTAGCGAACAACAAATTAGGCACCTGAGGTGCCTCTGAACAGTTAAACCGCCCCTGAGATATTACCAAATATTCGATGGGCGAGAAATCCTTCGCCTAGCGAAGCCTTCGCTGTGAACTTCGCCTAGCGAGTTTATGGTCCTTTTGCCTCTGTCTCAAGTCTGGGAGTGTTCGCTAGAGCTTCGCTACCACTTCGCCTAGCGAGTTCTTTGCTTCCTCCTTCGCCTAGCGAGTTTAGCGCCCTTTCCATTCTGTTGTGAACAGTGCATTAATTCCTGGTCTTGGCTACATAGTTCGCCTAGCGAACTTGATGATGTTTTGATGGCAGCTTCGCTAGCAAGTTTGCCTAGCGAACTTGCTGCTGTTTGCATGCTGTCATGATTTCTTTGTCATATTTCTTATGTCTTAATTTCCATTTTTTCATGCCTAATTCCTATACAATAACACACAAATCAAAGGTACCAAGACATTTACACAATATGTTGCAAACCAACCAAAGCAAGAGTGGTTTTCAACCCTTTCTTGACAAAAAGGAGTGAAAGATGCCCACATTTGATAGATCAAATAAGCAAAGTTGGGCATCTAAACATGCATATCGGATAAACAGGTAAACAAATACGACACCCATATCGGATAAACGATTGTTTCATATAAAACACAATGATTAGAATATGTACACACGCTTAACCATTTTTACATGTATTCACCTAATCTGCCAAATGCTTGTGAACATCGTTCTTCATCACTATTATCACGCACCCGCACAATATCGTATCAATCCTACTCATGCTACCTATGCTAATTAATTAACACAATAACATAGAAGATAAAATGAATATCAATTTACAAAAACATGACGAAAGTTTGTTCATTGATAGAAGAAAATCTGAGATCAAAGATGTGAAAAGGTTTTGTAAAGACCCAAAAATAAGCAATCAAAGATAATCAATCAATAGAGAATCCAAACTAGTTCACAAACATATACTAGACGAAATACATAAGGTATCAAAAGATTAAATCCAAACCCCAACAAGAGATCAAAGATCTCACCTCCTCCCTCTTAGGGTTTTGTGTTTCTCTCTCTAAAATAAATAAAGAGAGATAAGTTCTGATGTAGAAAAAATTACATATTAGATAATGACCTAAAAAACAATAAAAATACATATATAGTACATTTATAACCGGTCATGTTCGCCTAGCGAACAACAAATTAGGCACCTGAGGTGCCTCTGAATAATTAAACTGCCCCTGAGATATTCCCAAATATTCGATGGGCGAGAAATCCTCCGCCTAGCGAAGTCTTCGTTGTGAACTTCGCCTAGCGAGTTTATGGTCCTTTTGCCTCTGTCTCAAGTCTAGGAGTATCCGCTAGAGCTTCGCTACCACTTCGCCTAGCGAGTTCTTTGCTTCCTCCTTCACCTAGCAAGTTTAGAGCCCTTTCCATTCTGTTGTGAACAGTGCATTAATTCCCAGGCTTCGCTACATAGTTCGCCTAGCGAACTTGATGATTTTTTGATGGAAGCTTCGCTAGCAAGTTTGCCTAGCAACTTGCTATTGTTTGCATGCTGTCATGATTTCTTTGTCATATTTCTTATGTCTTAATTTCCATTTTTTCATGCCTAATTCCTATACAATAACACACAAATCAAAGGTACCAAGACATTTACACAATATGTTGCAAACCAACCAAAGCAAGACTGGTTTTCAACCCTTTCTTGACAAAAAGGAGTGAAAGATGCCCACATTTGATAGATAAAATAAGTAAAGTTGGGCATCTGAACATCCATATCGGATAAACAGGTAAACAAATACAAGACCCATATCGAATAAACGATTGTTTCATATAAAACACAATGATTAGAATATGTACGCACGATTAACCCTTTTTACATGTATTCACCTAATCTGCCAAATGCTTGTGAACATCGTTCTTCATCACTATTATCACGCACCCGCACAATATCGTATCGATCCTACTCATGCTACCTATGCTAATTAATTAACACAATAACATAGAAGATAAAATGAATATCAATTTACAAAAACATGACGAAAGTTTGTTCATTGATAGAAGAAAATCTGAGATCAAAGATGTGAAAAGGTTTTGTAAAGACCCAAAAATAAGCAATCAAAGATAATCAATCAATAGAGAATCCAAACTAGTTCACAAACATATACTAGACGAAATACATAAGGTATCAAAAGATTAAATCCAAACCCCAACAAGAGATCAAAGATCTCACCTCCTCCCTCTTAGGGTTTTGTGTTTCTCTCTCTAAAATAAATAAAGAGAGATAAGTTCTGATGTAGAAAAAATTACATATTAGATAATGACCTAAAAAGCAACAAAAAAAATACTTATATAGTACATTCGGGATCTGTCATGTTCGCCTAGCGAACAACAAATTAGGCACCTGAGGTGCCTCTGAACAGTTAAACCGCCCCTGAGATATTTCCAAATATTCGATGGGCGAGAAATCCTTCGCCTAGCGAAGCCTTCGCTGTGAACTTCGCCTAGCGAGTTTATGGTCCTTTTGCCTCTGTCTCAAGTCTGGGAGTGTTCGCTAGAGCTTCGCTACCACTTCGCCTAGCGAGTTCTTTCCTTCCTCTTTTGCCTAGCGAGTTTAGGTCCCTTTCCATTCGGTTGTGAACAATGCATTGATTCCCGGCCTTTGCTACATAGTTCGCCTAGTGAACTTGATGATGTTTTGATGGCAGCTTCCCTAGCAAGTTTGCCTAGCGAACTTGCTGTTGTTTGCATGCTGTCTTGATTTCATTGTCATATTTCTTATGTCTTAATTTCCATTTTTTTCATGCCTAATTCCTGTACAATAACACACAAATCAAAGGTACCAAGACATTTACACAATATGTTGCAAACCAACCAAAGCAAGAGTGGTTTTCAACCCTTTCTTGACAAAAAGGAGTGAAAGATTCCCACATTTGATAGATCAAATAAGCAAAGTTGGGCATCTAAACATGCATATCGGATAAACAGGTAAACAAATACGACACCCATATCGGATAAACGATTGTTTCATATAAAACACAATGATTAGAATATGTACACACGCTTAACCATTTTTATATGTATTCACTTAATCTGCCAAATGGCTGCGAACATCGTTCTTCATCACTATTATCACGCACCCGCATAATATCGTATTGATCCTACTTATGCTACCCATGCTACTTAATCAACACAATAACATAGAAGATACAATGAATATCAATTTACAAAACCATGTCAAAATTTTGTTCATTGATAGAAGAGAATCTGAGATCAAAGATGTGAAAAGGTTTTGTAAAGACCCACAAATAAGCAATCAAAGATAATCAATCAATAGAGAATCCAAACTAGTTCACAAACATATACTAGATGAAATACATAAGGTATCAAAAGATTACATCCAAACCCTAACAAGAGTTTAAAGATCTTACCTCCTCCCTCTTAAGGTTTTGTGTATCTCTCTCTAAAATAATTGAAGAGAGATAAGTTCTGATGTAGAAAAAATTACATATTAGATAATAACCTAAAAAACAATAAAAATACATATATAGTACATTCAGGATCTATCATGTTCGCCTAGCGAACAACAAATTAGGCACCTGAGATGACTCTGAACAGTTAAACCGCCCCTGAGATATTCCCAAATATTCGATGGGCGAGAAATCCTTCGCCTAGCGAAGCCTTCGCTGTGAACTTCGCCTAGCGAGTTTATGGTCCTTTTGCCTCTGTCTCAAGTCTGGGAGTGTTCGGTAGAGCTTCGCTACCACTTCGCCTAGCGAGTTATTTGCTTCCTCCTTCGCCTAGCGAGTTTAGGGACCTTCCCATTCTGTTGTGAACAGTGCATTAATTCCCGGTCTTCGCTACATAGTTCGCCTAGCGAACTTGATGATGTTTTGATGGCAGCTTCGCTAGCAAGTTTGCCTAGCGAACTTGCTGTTGTTTGCATGTTGTCTTGATTTATTTGTCATATTTCTTGTGTCTTAATTTCCATTTTTTTCATGCCTAATTCTTGCACAATAACACACAAATCAAACTTACTAAGACATTTACACAATATGTTGCATACCAACCAAAGCAAGAGTGGTTTTCAACACTTTCTTGAAGAAAAAAGGAGTGAAAGATGCCAACATTTGATAGATCAAATAAGCAAAGTTTGGCATCTAAACATCCATATCGGATACACAGGTAAACAAAGACGACACCCATATCGGATAAATGATTGTTTCATATAAAACACAATGATCAGAATACGTACACACGCTTAACCCTTTTTACATGTATTCACCTAATCTGCCAAATGGTTGTGAACATCGTTATTCATCACTATTATCACGCACCCGCATAATATTGTATTGATCATACTCATGCTACCTATGCTAATTAATCCACACAATAACATAGAAGATACAATGAATATCAATTTACAAAACCATGTCAAAATTTTGTTCATTGATAGAAGAAAATCTGAGATCAAAGATGTGAAAAGGTTTTGTAAAGACCCACAAATAAGCAATCAAAGATAATCAATCAATAGAGAATCCAAACTAGTTCACAAACATATACTAGATGAAATACATAAGGTATCAAAAGATTACATCCAAACCCTAACAAGAGTTTAAAGATTTTACCTCCTCCCTCTTAGGGTTTTGTGTATCTCTAAAATAAATGAAGAGAGATAAGGTCTGATGTAGAAAAAATTACATATTAGATAATGACCTAAAAAACAATAAAAATACATATATAGTACATTCAGAATCTATCATGTTCGCCTAGCGAACAAAAAATTAGGCACCTGAGATGACTCTGAACAGTTAAACCGCCCCTGAGATATTCCCAAATATTCGATGGGCGAAAAATCCTTCGCCTAGCGAAGCCTTCACTGTGAAATTCGCCTAGCGAGTTTATGGTCCTTTTGCCTCTGTCTCAAGTCTGGGAGTGTTCGCTAGAGCTTCGCTACCACTTCGCCTAGCGAGTTCTTTCCTTCCTCCTTCGCCTAGCGAGTTTAGGTCCCTTTCCATTCTGTTGTGAACAATGCATTGATTCCCGGCCTTTGCTACATAGTTCTCCTAGTGAACTTGATGATGTTTTGATGGCAGCTTCGTTAGCAAGTTTTCCTAGCGAACTTGCTGTTGTTTGCATGCTGTCTTGATTTCATTGTCATATCTCTTATGTCTTAATTTCCATTTTTTCATGCCTAATTCATGTACAATAACACACAAATCAAAGGTACCAAGACATTTACACAATATGTTGCAAACCAACCAAAGCAAGAGTGGTTTTCAACCCTTTCTTGACAAAAAGGAGTGAAAGATGCCCACATTTGATAGATCAAATAAGCAAAGTTGGGCATCTAAACATCCATATCGGATAAACAGGTAAACAAATACGACACCCATATCGGATAAACGATTGTTTCATATAAAACACAATGATTAGAATACGTACACACGCTTAACCCTTTTTACATGTATTCACCTAATCTGCCAAATGGATGTGAACATCGTTCTTCATCACTATTATCACGCACCCGCACAATATCGTATTGATCCTACTTATGCTACCCATGCTACTTAATCAACACAATAACATAGAAGATACAATGAATATCAATTTACAAAACCATGTCAAAATTTTGTTCATTGATAGAAGAGAATCTGAGATCAAAGATGTGAAAAGGTTTTGTAAAGACCCACAAATAAGCAATCAAAGATAATCAATCAATAGAGAATCCAAACTAGTTCACAAACATATACTTGATGAAATACAATAGGTATTAAAAGATTACATCCAAACCCTAACAAGAGTTTAAAGATCTTACCTCCTCCCTCTTAGGGTTTTGTGTATCTCTCTCTAAAATAAATGAAGAGAGATAAGTTCTAATGTAGAAAAAATTACATATTAGATAATGACATAAAAAACAATAAAAATACATATATCGTACATTCAGGATCTATCATGTTCGCCTAGCGAACAACAAATTAGGCACCTGAGATGACTCTGAACAGTTAGACCGCCCCTGAGATATTCCCAAATATTCGATGGGCGAGAAATCCTTCGCCTAGCGAAGCCTTCGCTGTGAACTTCGCCTAGCGAGTTTATGGTCCTTTTGCCTCTGTCTCAAGTCTGGGAGTGTTCGCTAGAGCTTCGCTACCACTTCGCCTAGCGAGTTCTTTGCTTCCTCCTTCTCCTAGCGAGTTTAGGGACCTTTCCATTCTGTTGTGAACAGTCCATTAATTCCCGGTCTTCGCTACATAGTTCGCCTAGCGAACTTGATGATGTTTTGATGGCAGCTTCGCTAGCAAGTTTGCCTAGCGAACTTGCTGTTGTTTGCATGCTGTCTTGACTTCTTTGTCATATTTCTTGTGTCTTAATTTCCATTTTTTTTCATGCCTAATTCCTGCACAATAACACACAAATCAAAGTAACTAAGACATTTACACAATATGTTGCAAACCAACCAAAGCAAGAGTGGTTTTCAACACTTTCTAGAAAAAAAAGGAGTGAAAGATGCCAACATTGGATAGATCAAATAAGCAAAGTTTGGCATCTAAACATCCATATCGGATACACAGGTAAACAAAGACGACACCCATATTGGATAAATGATTGTTTCATATAAAACACAATGATCAGAATACGTACAAACGCTTAACCCGTTTTACATGTATTCACCTAATCTGCCAAATGGTTGTGACCATCGTTCTTCATCACTATTATCACGCACCCGCACAATATCGTATCGATCCTACTCATGCTACCTATGCTAATTAATTAACACAATAACATAGAAGATAAAATGAATATCAATTTACAAAACCATGTCAAAAGTTTGTTCATTGATAGAAGAAAATCTGAGATCAAAGATGTGAAAAGGCTTTGTAAAGACCCAAAAATAAGCAATCATATATAATCAATCAATAGAGAATCCAAACTAGTTCACAAACATATACTAGATGAAATACATAAGGTATCAAAAGATTAAATCCAAACCCCAACAAGAGTTTAAAGATCTTACCTCCTCCCTCTTAGGGTTTTGTGTTTCTCTCCCTAAAATAAATAAAGAGAGATAAGTTCTGATGTAGAAAAAATTACATATTAGATAATGACCTAAAAAGCAAAAAAAAATACTTATATAGTACATTCAGGATTTGTCATGTTCGCCTAGCGAACAACAAATTAGGCACCTGAGGTGCCTCTGAACAGTTAAACCGCCCCTGAGATAATTCCAAATATTCGATGGGCGAGAAATCCTTCGCCTAGCGAAGCCTTCGCTGTGAACTTCGCCTAGCGAGTTTATGGTCCTTTTGCCTCTGTCTCAAGTCTGGGAGTGTTCGCTAGAGCTTCGCTACCACTTTGCCTAGCGATTTCTTTGCTTCCTCCTTCGCCTAGCGAGTTTAGGGACCTTTCCATTCTGTTGTGAACAGTGCATTAATTCCCGGTCTTCGCTACATAGTTCGCCTAGCGAACTTGATGATGTTTTGATGGCAGCTTCGCTAGCAAGTTTGCCTAGCGAACTTGCTGTTGTTTGCATGTTGTCTTGACTTCTTTGTCATATTTCTTGTGTCTTAATTTCCATTTTTTTTCATGCCTAGTTCCTGCACAATAACACACAAATCAAAGTTACTAAGACATTTACACAATATGTTGTAAACCAACCAAAGCAAGAGTGGTTTTCAACACTTTCTTGAAAAAAAAAGGAGTGAAAAATGCCAACATTTGATAGATCAAATAAGCAAAGTTTGGCATCTAAACATCCATATCGGATGCACAGGTAAACAAAGACGACACCCATACCGGATAAATGATTGTTTCATATAAAACACAATGATCAGAATACATACACACGCTTAACCCTTTTTACATGTATCGTCATTTCTGTCGCGGTGAAATTTGGATACCAAACTATTGATTAGTTTGAATCGTTAATTCAATTTGCCACCGAACTTTGATTTGTCCAAAGGAAGGGATAAAGATCGAAATTCCCACAATGCAATGCAAATGCAAGGTTTAGAGAGTTATAGGTTCGGGGGTCGGTTAAATTTAGGGAAGGTACTAGCATCCTAAGTTTCTGTAGTACTCTATAGGAATCTCTTGTTTTATGTTTGTTTACTGCTAAGTGTTTATCTACTTAATGGTTGAAAGACCCTAGTGGTTTATTTCTAAGTATACTCGATAAGATATCGCATCTTATGCCTACATATCCTTACGGGAGTGGAATCAGAGTACTTGTAGTTCCCCTAAAGGGTTAGAGGAGTCCTTTGACTGTGGTCAAAGTTCCTACGGGTTTAGGGTGGTTGTTTTGATTGGGTTTAGGAGAAGAGATGAGTCTTCATGTTAAGGGAGATGTAACCGCCACAAATGTAAGAGGGGTTGTAGGAAATGGTCTTTGCATCGTCTTAAGAAAAGGTCTTACATACTCGGATGGTCGCCAAGTATGCCTTTATCGCTCTTAAGGCAAAGTCCCTACATGTTTGATTGTATTGTTGTGGAGGTGGAGATTATATCTCGCTTAAGATGATTAACATCTATTCTCTATTTGTGTTTGAAAAATTGTATTGTTGTTTTGTTTCTATGTTATAAAGATTAAGGCGAGGTCCTTCCTATGGGGTAGGTCCTAATCTTAAATGATCAACTTGAATGGGATCAAGGATCGTGGGGAGAATGATGCATATGATGTGCAACTACACACAACGTTGAATTATGTGTAGGTTTTTCTTTTGGACGGATGCAATGCGATGCAATGATGGTAGATATGGATTGCGGTAAATAAAGGAATTGCGGGTAAGTAAAGGCAAGAATAAAACCATACACATACGCATGAAAGCGCTAGGTGAATGTGTGCATTGTGAATAAAAGCAGAGAAAGATAAATAATATATACGCATGAAAGCGCTAAGTGTAGGTGCATGTGTTGTGAAGTGGGTGTGCACGATTGATTAAATTGAATTAGGAGAAGTTGAATTGATTTTAATCGCTTGATTTGATTTTAGTAAAAAGAGTTGTATTTGATTTGGATGAAAGGTTGATTTTAGTTTGAATAAAATGTTGATTTTATAAGAAGATTGATTAATTTGAGAAAAAAAGTTGTATTTACTTTAATAAAGGTTGTTTCTTGATAATAAAATAATATTTAGATCTTAAAGATTTTCATTATCCTTTAAAGAAGTTAAGTGAATTTCTAGTTATTATAAGAAAGTTGTTATTGTTATTTATTTATTTATAAAAAGCCTGATTAAACGATAATATGAATTTGGATTAATTAAGTTAATAATTATATTAGATGGTGGATTAGAGGTTTACTAATTAAAAAAGTGGCTTAAATGGATTAAGATATAGATTAAATGGTTAATTAGGAGGTTAACGTTGATTAGCATTTTTCAGTGGTGTTTAACGGGTGGTGTGTGGTGGTGCAGTAATTGTGTGCAGGTGATTAACAGATTACAAACAGAAATTACACAAGACCAAAAATGGAAACGAAAACCCTAGTCTCCCCCCCCCCCAAATCGACCGGCTTCTCTTTCTCCTCTCTGTTTCGCCTCTCCACACTTTCCTTCGCGATCTCTTCTCCTCGTTCCTTTCTTTTCCGCCATGTTCATCATCTTCGTCTCCTTTCCTCTAATCTGAAACAAAAACACAAGTCAAAAGGATCAATTCGATTAACGGATTACATCTCACCATAAGGTACTTAGAGGAGTTCGTTGGAGTCGGCGGCGACGACTGAGGGTGGAGTTTGAGGGTTGAACGACTTCGAAGGTGGTGGATGGAAATAGAGCTTTCTGGCGACGAAAGCCTCCGACGGCGGCAGATCGCGACCACAGGCAAAGCTCTCAAAGAGATAAGCTCTTATTTCTTCTCTCTTTACCAATTTAGGGTTTTGAAGGGATTCTTTGTGAGACGTTGTTGGTTTCTGCGAGTTTTTTTCTTGTGTCCTCTTTTTTTGCGATCTCTAGCCTCTTTATATAAGCTTCACCTTCTGATTTCTTGATTGAATTTCATTGATCACAAGTAAATGCTGATTGATTGTTTCCAATTTGGCTATGGTTTGATTTGAAAACATTCCTTTTTTTATCCCAATTTTTTTTAATGTGTATCAAATCTGTAATAATTTTGGATTGGATATTCTCTGAATCCTTTGTGGGATATTCCTGATTGTTTTTGCTAATTGATGTTTGGTATTTGGCAGGTGTAGATAGTGTTTGATGTTGGGCCAAGAGGTGGATTAGAAGCCCAAAGTAATACCAATTCAATCTCCTGGCATCTGATACGCTTCAATCACCCTTGATGTTCTATGGTGAAGGTTTACGTGAAAATGCTGGTAGTGATGAGTCTTATTGTTGGCCTTCCATCTCTTATTCTCCTTGAACATTGATGTGTTTATTCGTTTTCTCACCACAAGCAGGTACTAACCAGAGGGAACAGCAGGGCGAGGTGTCTAACAGATAGTAACCATAATAGCTTGACAATGATGAGCTAATAATTTCCAAAAGCTCAAAGGTTCACGTCCATGCTCAAAATGTTATGTTGATTTCGAAACTGGTTTTTTCAGGTGGCAATATACAGTGGGAAGCCTTCGTTCAGGACTCGATTTCATAAGAAGTTCATCGCTTTCTCAACAGGTTCGCATAGGGGATCAATGTGTGTTGCTTCTAGTTTGTCCAGTACATCGGTTGCATCATCCAATATTGTCACATGATTGCCGAGGAATAACCTCAAGAGCTTTGGCACTATTTTGGATATTTCCTTGATGATACTGATGTAAAGTTTCTATTATGCAGGTTGAGGGATCATTTAGAATGGTTCTCATCAGTTTGTGGAGCTTTGGTGATAGTCCTCATGAATGAAGTTAGCTGCTATGGACACTGTAAGATATTATGCGTGGGAGAGTAGTTTCCAGTCTAGAGTATCAAATGTATGAAATGATGAATTATCATGGTTTCGAAAGGCAATACTACTTGGAGCGTGTAATTCATTGCTGATGATTTTGTCCTCATGTTAACCAATTATGTCTTGCTTCCTATTTGAGCATGCTTAATTTTCTGTTTGATTTCCTTAACTGATGTAGGTCCAACATGATTCTTACCAGGTTGGCAGTTCAATACGATGCTATAAATCAAGTTGGATAATGCGAATCAGACCAACAGGTCCAAAGCTTCACATCACGGTTCAGCTGCGGGTGATATCTTTCCTTCCCATTACTTGTATTGACTAACATTGTAATGAAATCTGGGTAGCATTCTTGAGTGGTTCGGTTGCTTCAAAAGCTCGGAAATCTTGAATTGAGGCATTGACTTCTTTACTGGCCCCTTGAATCTGCAGGTTTATTGTTGTGCTTACTTTGGAGGATTATACGCATCTAGGAATTCAGTTGGAATGCTGATGGGTGGTTTATGCTGGGAGGAAAAAGTGTTGGCTGATCAGACGAATTCGATGCATGCCGGGAGCGATAAATGTGCGCTTGAACCACAAATGTTTTCCTTCACGTTATTGACTGGAGGCTTCAAGGTTGCTGAAAACATCATTTCAATCTTGATACCGTAGAATTCAGGAAGTTCCGTTTGAGACCGTTGTGCCGTGATTAATTTGAAGATTGATGGGCCTTTGTTTCCTTGAACAAAGTTGTGACTCGCTGCTATGATTCCTTACTCATTCTTGTGTTTTTGCAGGTGTTACTGTCAAGTGCGTGCGAGGCGGCGCCGGTGGTCAATAAGAAGTGAACGGGTAATGACACATTTGCCTGTGTTTGTGTACTTCTTCGAATTCGGGTGCTTCAACAGAACAAGATCAGTTAACAAATGCCGGTTATTTTGCAGGGAGATGAACCCCGCGAAACAAAGTGGCAGGGGGGGGATGCCGTAAACGTTCCGTTCTTGGTTCATGATGGTAGGACTTTCTTTGAAATCTTCTCGAATCTCTTTAGTAGAGTCAAACCGATGGCTGCTAACTGCACTATTAATTTTGCAGCACGGTTGATATTGCTTAGGGGATGGCAGAGGTAATGTCCTAAGACGGTTTCCGAAACGGGATGCACATCCGTGTGAATGACAAGGTGAAATTCTGACCCTTCTGAAAAGCATTCAATTACTTCCAAATGCTTCAAAAATACTTCAATATAAAACATGTTGCATCACTCATCATCCTCAAATTATCTTAAAACATGTGCTGACTTGAATGCAGGTGTCGAGTTTGAGGCTGTTATCAGCTGCAGAAACAGCTGTATCCATGACTTGGTGCAGAGAAAGGCTTGAGTGCTATCATGTGGAAAGTGATTCCCGGTGTCGCGTTCCTATACGCAAGCTTGCACACGAAGCTAATGCTCTCAGAAGCATACCAATCTGGTCATGCTGTGTAGTTGTGTGTACGGTGCTCCCAAATAGGCACATCATTTGACCCAATATCAGTGATATCCCGTTGAACATCCTGTATCATAGTGGAGCCATAGGACGTTTTCAGAGCAGGCTCAATAATCATGTCCTCCCATACATGATGAAGAATTGCTTTCCTCCTGTACCAACAAACCGTAAATGAGTTTCTACCCAGGTCTCCAGTAACACCAACATGTAAAGGCTGATGTACGTCGCCAACAAAATGTGAGAAGAACGAAAGTGACTATGTCAAATTATCGCTTAATTTTGATGAAGTATCAGCATAAGCTAATATTCAATTGCATTGTAATTATGAATTGCTTCAGGTGTTGTTGCGAGATATTAACAACGTTTCTTTAGAAGCATCCCACTGCTTGGTGTACCTCCAAGTTTGTGAACAAGATCAAGTCTTTGGGTGGGTTAATTCTGGCGGCTGCTCACGTGAGAAATGTTGCTGCTAGCGTTTGATAAGGTGTTATTTATGACAGAGTCTCGGTTTGATTTGGAGCAAGTGTTGTGGGAGTTTAGCGCACCACCTTGAAAGATGTAACGTGGGATCGTGGGATCCTCGCATCTTGTACTGATATACTGTTGTAATGATGTAGCTTTTACCGTTCCGAATACTCTTGTAATCCATCTTTGTAACACTTTTGAAATATTTAGTGATTTGCAACATACGTACTTAAAGGCTTCTCCCTACTCTGACAATCATATGCGATGAAAATGCTGAGTATAACATTTGTTGCCATTTGAACACATCTAAAACGTTCCCTCCAAGTAAATGAGCAAATTTCCTTCCTTGAGCTTGTACTTATCATGTGTGCCAAACATCTACATTCTCATAACCTTGTAGTTTGGTGTAGTATAGCTTGTGATTTCTGGTTTCTAACGATGAACTCCCAAATAGCCAAATCGTTCCAATGCTTCAAGACACTATACTTCAAGATTTCTTGCATTTAATAATCCTCGTAACTAGGCCTCTTGAGTGATGAAAGCGTTATAGTGCAAACTCAAGTAATCTTGTCACAAAATCAATGCATTCAAGAGCGAGTCCCTTGGATCATTGAAAGAAAACTAGGATGGCTTGGTGTTTTCCTTAAAATCCTCTGCAACAAACGAACTTCGTAAAAACAAAACCAACTAGTTAAACGGTTAGTTAGAGCGAAAGAAAGGTTTAAATGATATGCAAGAAAATGTGCAAGGAGGTGGGATTTTACGGTCAAAAATTAGGGTGCAACAGATGCCCCTATTTAAGTTACTCCTATTCGGAGGTATGGAGATCGAAATCTCTGTCTCGACGAGATAGGAGGGACTTAAATATAAACAATGCACGAATTTTTGGCCGTAAGAAATCACCGAATGCAAATGATATGTAATGATATGAGAATGCTAGACAGACGATCCTATGAAGAAATGATGTCACAGGGGAACAAATAGACACAACAAGACTCCGCGGGGATGGGAAACCAACATCACTGGGGAATACTAGGAAGTAAAACAGTATCTCATACACCAAGGACATGGTGATGGGAAATAAACTTTTAGTCGAAGGATATGTTTATTATCATAATGTTGCGGTTGGTAATAATCTAGATGAATTGAGTTGATGGTTCATCCTTATTATTTTTTTCTTTTTTGTTTTTCTGTATATCTTTTCTTTTGGAACTCAACTTGAAATAATAAAATGTATGACTTCCCCGAGCATTATGATAAGGATACCATGAGCTGGTCTCGGTCTCTGTCTGAAATGTCAGAACTTTGTAGATGTAGATGTAATCACTGTAGATGTAAATGTCGTTGTAGATGTTGTAGTGGTAGAGCTTCCCCGAGCATCATGATATGGGAGTCATGAGATGGTCTCGGTCTCTGATGTCGAACTTCCCCTTGCATCATGGTATGGGAACCATGAGCTGGTCTCGGTTTCTGATGTCGAACTTCCCCTTGCATCATGGTATGGGAACCATGAGCTGGTCTCGGTTCCTGAAGTCGAACTTCCCCTTGCATCATGGTATGGGAACCATGAGCTGGTCTCGGTTCCTGAAGTCGAACTTCCCCTTGCATCATGGTATGGGAACCATGAGCTGGTCTCGGTTTCTGATGTCGAACTTCCCCTTGCATCATGGTATGGGAACCATGAGCTGGTCTCGGTTCCTTCCTGAAATGATGAGAACTCGTGAGAGCACCTTCATAGGGGGTTGTGATTTGTAGATTGTAGATGTAACTGTAGTTGTAAATTGTAATGTTGATGTAGATGTTCGGCTGTGAGCCATAGTGTCATTGTAGATTGTAGGTTGTAAATTGTAACACTGTAGAATTGTTGATGTAAATGTTGTGTAATCTGTAATTGTAGAATTTTGTAGATGTGATCTTGTACTTGTAATTGTAAATTGTAAATGCAGTTTGTATTGTATTGGCAATTTGTAGAATGTGCATCGGGGATCTTCAAAGGAGCTGTAAACCGGTTGATTTATGGAGTGTCCTCTTGTAAGGAGATATGTCATTGATAGTACTCATAATGAACTCTCTGAGGAAGATCGTTTCTGAGGAGTATCTCTGCTGTAATTGTAAAAAAATGTGAGATCGTTGTAGCAGGAATCCTCAAATGGGGAAGTATCTGTAATGTCCCTTGTTTTGTCTTGATAATCTTGAAATAATCCACTGGGGAAGGACAGATTGTCTTGAGGAAATTGTTGTTTGTCGTTTTGAATATAAGTCAGCCCAAGACGAGTTGCTCAAATAAAGAGATCTTTTGTCATTCAGCTGTAAGTTGTTGAGGAAATCTTGTAATATTGCTGGAGAAATGTCACGTCTTCAATGGTGATCCTCATAATGTCAAAGTGCAAAACAAATGTACTCTTGATCCATATTCATAGCGTGATTGCCAAAGACCGAAGTTCAATTCGGGAAATAACCGAAGAGAAACTGTCAAGCAAGACTCAACCATAGAGGCATAAACTCCAATGGGAATGTACTGAAACAACTGTCTTCCACGAGGATCGAACTTCGTGGGGAAATAGAAATATTGAGTTTTTTTTTGCTTAGGGCTGACAACTCTATTTGGAAGGAATAAGACACACCCAAATACCCAAGGGTAACCGCAATCGAAGAGATAGAGTAAAACATACAAAGGATGCACAAATGCAAATGTTATGCTATCTACTTATATGATATGTTTATGCTTATGCTGACAAGACAGACGAAAGCAACGACCGAATACGGGATAAACATCTCGAAACAAACATCCGACCAATCTTCGAAGGTAGAAGTATCACTGAGGATAAATGAAGAACTAAGTATAGGATCCCATTCCTGCTTCAAAACTTCAAAATTTCTCTTGAGGAAGAGTGATCAATCCACTTGGGGATGTAGCATCTTGATAAGTTTGGCGTGTTGTATGAAATTGTAGACGGAGGTACCCAAACCGAAGTTTCATAGGGGATAAAATAAATATCCTGGGTCTTCGTAGTTGTTGAACATGTTGGGGTTGAGCTTCCTGAGGATGAAATAGACATCTTTTGCTCCAATCTTCAAATGCCCCGAGTCACATAGTTTAAGAGAAAAGTATCGAGAGGATTTTATAGAAAACATGATGTCTAAATGCCCCACTGTTTTCAAACTCTTTAGAGATTCGCCGAATCTCGACGTAACTGCCCCTGATTGGCGGTAGAACTGAGTCTTCCAGATTGTGCTTTAGATGAAAGCCAAACTCGTGCGGATCAAACTTCCTGAAGAGTAGATTGCTCCAGGTGGGCGAGGTCTTCGAGTCCATTGGAGTTCGTGTAATCTTTCTAAGATGTCAAGCGTATTTTAGCAAGTTAGAAATATCCATTTTGAAATGGTTAATGCAACACGCGTTTGTCTTGAAGTTTTGAAAAGGGGTATCGCAATAGCTTGTGATCGAAACCACTAGTTAGGATACAAATTGAATCGTTATTTATAAAGCCGATTTAAATTTAAGCATAGCTCAAGGAGTCAGGAAACAATATCTCATCGAGTATGCTTTCAAATTAAACCTTCCTTCAATTAGGACTTTGAGGGTCGTATATGGGTTTAATTTATGACTTGTAGAATGGAGGTAGAAAGGGTTAGTATATTTGTGCCCACCCAATTTTTGAAAGATGTTCATCATTTTTGATATTACCCTGCCCCAGGTTTAGAAAATGATGTTTGAAAGGGTTTGGGAGAAAGAGAACGGATCCTCAATCAAGGTTTAAAAGAAAGGGTTGACTATGTTGGCGTTTTAGGAGGTTTAAAATAATGCCTTACATCATCAGTAGGGTTTTTATTCGAAGCATACAACAAGAGATCATGTGTTTTACTTCATCATCCTCCTTCCAATTCTCTGTCAGAGCAAGAGATCGGGTAAAAGTCGGCATTATAAATAATTTTGAAAAACTATTTGAGTGAAACGAATGGATTTCTTCAAGACAAACAGTTATTGCATTACTTATTCAAAACAGAAAGTTCTTACATGCCAAATATGCTTTCAATCAAAGAAATAAACATGGACAAAATGAAATAAACTTCTTCGGAGAGTCCTTTCCAGGATCTTTATTGTGCTTTCATGTAGACGGGAAAGACATGCAGAAATGTCTGGTGCGCAGCTTTCAAACACGGCGTTGACGACCTTGAATCATGCCTGGGGAGGACGAACCTTGTCGAGATATGGGGCTATCTCGCATATAAGGGACGGAACCCTCAAAGAATAAGACTCCACTTTTGACCAAATTTTGAACGTCCGCCTTCATACCGTAACAGCTCTCAATGTCGTGCCCCGGAGCACCTTGATGGTACAGGCAAAATCTGTTGGCTTTGTACCAGTATGGAAACTTCTTAGGTACCTTGGGTGGAGCTCTTGTCTGGATGTGACCTCTTTGAATTAGAGCTGGAAACAAATCAGCATACTTCACAGGGATGGGATCAAACTGATGAATTGCTTCTCTTGGAGTATCCAGAGGCATCCTTTGATACCTTTTCCGAAATTGTCGATTTTGTGGTTGATCTGGAGAGGCCAACCTCTGTCTAGGAGACGGTTGTTGTTCACGCTGAGCGGGCATCGCATACTGGTGCTGAGGACGGGGTACCAGAGCTATGAATTCTCTGGAAGGTCCACAGTCACCTTTATTGTTTGGGGCTATACCCAAGTGGTGATGGTATTGCTTCACAAAAGCAAAAGTTAAGTCTTCCCAAGACTGAATGTGATTCCTTTGTAGCTTCATATACCATATTAATGGTGTTCCACACAAACTTTCTTGGAAGAAGTGAATCATTAGTTGATCGTTCCCAAGATAGGCGGTCATCTTTTGACAAAACATCATCACATGATACCTTGGACAGATTGTACCTTTGTACATTTCGAAGGCGGGCATCTGGAATCCTGGGGGGATAACTAAGTTTGGAACTAGGCACAGTTCATGAGCACGAAAATCAGGCGCACGGTTCCTCTTCATCATTTTCCATCGTTCCTCGAAGTCACGAAATTCATTCTCGAATGCTGTAAGCTCCGGATCGTCCATTTCCTTTTCTTGCACAGGCTGAAGTTGCATAGGGACAAAGTTGTCGGAGGGACGGCGAAGTGTCGGATTAGACCTTACTCTGAAGCCAGTCATGCGATCCATGTCTTCGTTCTCCTCACTATCCTTTAATGATACTTCCGGCTTGGTCAGATGGTCGAGACGGCGACTGACAGCAAAAGATGGAAAACCGAAATGAGCCACAACAAAGGAAGGACACATGCACAAATGTAAAATGCCATGCTAAATGCAGAATGTTAATGCATAATGCAGATGCAGGAGGGGACTTCAAGAAACTCAAAGTGTTTTTCAGTATTATAATATAGGATAATTGAAAAACTTTTTATTTTTGAGAAACAATGAAAACAAAGTACTCTTTCAAGAGTTTATTACAACGAAAGCAAAAGAAAACTTAGAACTCTATCCCACGGTCTTCTCTTTTGTACGGAGCTCCTCGATTAGCTGATCAATGCGCTCCTGCAGCGCCGCTTTCTCGATGATGAGTCGTTCCACACACTCCTTCCAAGCCATGGTAGTTGAAGGGAGATCATCATTGGTGACAACACTTGAAGAGGCATGAGGAGAAAATAAATCTCCTTGCGCCTTTCTCTTTCTGGCAACTTCGATTTCCGGAGTCTTTTGAAGTCTTTCCTTCTCTACCTTGAGGGTGAGGAACTTGTTCTTCCAAGCAGTCCTCAATTTCCGGGCTTCATCTAAAGCAATCCTTACTTGTTCTATTTCTTCCTCCTCGAACCAGTCGGGGTCATGAGGAGATAGTACCATAGGTTCATGGAAAGGAAAAGGCATTTTGAGATCGAGAGCCCTTTCTCGCACCCAATGCAGATAATCCTCAGAAACAGCACAGTTGGGGTACCCTGAAGCAGCTGTTCCTTCCATATCAATATATTTCCATGCATAAATGATGACAGTCTTTAGGTCTAGATCCTCTTCTCCATTGAAATAGATCTCTTCCAACGAAACTGGGTCAGGCACTTGGATCATAGGGTGTCCAAACTGTCTACGGGCCAAAGCGGGATTGTAACTTATGCATCCTTCTCTTCCAATAAGGGGTACGTTGGGGAATCCTTCGATGCTAGGAATCATAGGCACTCCTCCATAGGCGGGATCATACCAAACAATGTCCAAATGGGTGAGGGCCATAAGTATCTCGGACTATCGAGGTGTTGCTACTTCGTCCCAAAGGGACGGATGCCAAGTCAAACGAGCGATGAACCATGAGTACATCAAAGCGGTACAACATACAATGTGTCCTCCTCCTTCGGCATTCCTCGAGTGAATCGAAAAGTACGTATCAGCAAGCAAGGTGGGTACTAGATTATTGAGTATGAACAGCTTGATCGCATCCATATCAACAAAATTGTCGAATTTAGGGAACCAGAAAGTCCCATAAACCAACAAAGCAAAATTGGCTTCCAAGATGAGAGCCTCCTTTCTTTCAGCATGGTAACGGATTTTTTCAATCAAAAAGTCAGCTGTAAACCCAAGGACTCCTTCCTTGGTGATCAGGTGTGCTTGAACATCTTCAAGGCTAAGATGAGTGGCATTTGCAATTTCTTGGTGACTAGGTGTGTCTTCCCTTCCGGTGAATAGGGGTCGAACAGTCACAGGCATCCTCAAGAGTTCTGAGTACTCTTCTAAGGTCGGCATCAATTGGTAGTCTGGAAAAGTGAAGCAGTGATACATCGGGTCGTAAAATTGAACCAATGTTTCCAACAACCCTTCTTTCATCCTTAGCTCAAGGAAACGGAATACTCCTCCATATTCTGCTGCGAAGGCAAAGCGATCCTCAACGAGTTCGGCTAGTTCTCTCAAGCTTTCGAGGTTGGGACTCTGAAAAGTGTACTTCAGGGTTTCTCTTCTGAAATCCATGATTACAACACCTACAGAACGAATTTGAGTTTCTTGAAGTGAACAATGGAAAAGAATGCAATGCAAGATGATTAGGACTTCATGGGATTCCTCTTATTTATGGGCATTGCGGTAAAAGGAAACGTTTTATTAAATTTGAAACGGACTACATAAATATTCTTTTAAAGAGTCCCAAATAAAAGCTAAATAAAAGCTAGTAAAGACACTAAAGAAGCTTTGAATGTTGTTGCTTGAGCTGTTCTTCTAGTTGCGCCTTCTCACGGATAAGGTTGTCCACAATTATTTTCTAAATAGTGCATTGTGGGTCGGAGAAAAATAAATCCTCCATGACTTTCCTCTTCTTGCGAGGGAGTAGCTCTTCATCCTTCAATTGTAGTTGTTTCTGAAGTTCATCCCTCTCCTTTTGAAGTTCAGCCTTCTGCTTCTGACACTCAGCATTTTCTGCCACTGCTACATGGTACTTGTTCTTCCAAGATTCCAGCTCATGTTGAGACTTCTTTAAAGACACCTCTAACTCCTCGGCTTTAGACATAAAGACATAAGCGGGCTCTCTCCTTGGAGCTATGGGATCTTGACGGGAATAAGGCATCTTTAGCTTGGTTTCCCTTTTTCTGACCCACTGGAGGTATGGTTCTAGAGACACACAGTTAGGCTTCCCTAGACTTCTCTTCCCTTTTTTGTGTACACTACGCCATGCATGTAGAATCTTTCCTCGGAGTTCCATATCATCTTTGAAGAACATACCCTCTACTTGAACACTCTTGGGAGGTTCCTTCAACGGGTATCCCAACTGTCGACGAGCTAAAATAGGATTGTAGCTGACTCCTCCATCAAAGCTGAGCAATGGTACATTAGCAAAGTCACCGCAGCTATCAATGATCAATACTCCATCATACACTCGGTTGTACCAATCAATGTCGGAATGGGTCAGAGCCATAACTCTTGGAGACCAATGCTCTTTGCCAATGTTTGTAAAAGAGCTAGACTTCGGCAAGTGCGAAATAAACCACTTGTAAAGTAAAGGTACACAGCAAGTAATCATCCCTCCACCACGAAGGTTTCGGAGATGTATAGAGTGATATGCATTTCCCAACAGAGTTGGCACTGGGTTGTTCTTCATAAAGATCTTGAATGCTTTGAGATCGATGAAACCTTCAAAACTTGGGAATAAAAACAACCCATAAACAAGCAAAGCAAAAATTGCCTCAAACGGAGCCTTATTAGAATAATCAGCATAGAATGAAGCCTTCTCGACTAGGAAACCTGTCTTTAAACCAAGAATTCCATTCTTAGTAACTAGGTTGGCTTTGACGTCAGATACCTTCAAACGGAGGGCTTTAGCAATATCTTTCTCATCAGGGTCCTTTTCCAAGAAGGGAAAAGGAGATTCCTCAAGGACAAGTAGACCAACCAAAAAAGAATACTCTTCCAATGTAGGTAACAGCTGAAAGTCTGGAAAGGTGAAACAATGGTAGAGAGGATCGTAGAACTGTAGCAAAGTGGCAAGAAGTCCTTCATTCACTGAGCAACCCAACAAAGATATCAGCTTCCCATACTTGTTCTTGAATTCTTCTTGATCTTTGACGAAACCCCACAACTTCTTTAGGTCGTCCAATTTGGGACTCTTAAAAGTATATTTCACCGTATGTCTTTTATTTGAAGTCATAGTGACCTACAATGTTCATAAACGAAAGTAAATCCCATGAAGTCCAATGCAGAATGATGGTATATGAATGCAGCAAACACAAGTATTCACATAAGGACAATAAAGATAAACAAACAAGGGGGCGCCCTAGGTTTGCAACGAGCATGGAGTAAAGGTGTACCCTTCCCAAAGGTTTAAGGACTAAAGGTTGTTTTGTACCTGCAGAACAAGGTTCTAAAGGGACTCAGAATCATCATCCCATCCATCGGATATTATCAATTTCCCAATTACTCGAGGATTAATAATATTCTCAAGAGAACTTCCTTTGAGTGTAGCTTCGCGTAGCACTATTTCAGAAGTACTTCCTCATAGTCTCGCACTACGTCCTAATAAAGGCCAAAGTTGGGTTAAGGTAACTACGGTCCTCAATATCATAGGCTCCAAAGTCGAAAGTAGTGAGTGTCTTCACGATTAATCGTTCAACAGTACTATTTCGAAAGGGCCTCAACTGAGCGGGATTCTCGATTCAACTTAGTAGGGATTCAACTCCCCATAAGCCTCCTCGACTATATCACCATCCTATCTTAATTTCTCTCAAGTTCGGGTGTAGAACTTTATTTCACCACTCAAGAATAATAACCCCAAAAGAAATACAAGAGAAAGCATGTAAACAATTAATCAAGTAGGCAGACATATAAAGCAGTAAACAAATAAAATAAGATAGGGAAACCCACTAGAGAGGTCCCCAGTGAAGTCGCCATTTCTGTCGCGGTGAAATTTGGATACCAAACTATTGATTAGTTTGAATCGTTAATTCAATTTGCAACCGAACTTTGATTTGTCCAAAGGAAGGGATAAAGATCGAAATTCCCACAATGCAATGCAAATGCAAGGTTTAGAGAGTTATAGGTTCGGGGGTCGGTTAAACTTAGGGAAGGTACTAGCATCCTAAGTTTCTGCAGTACTCTATAGGAATCTCTTGTTTTATGTTTGTTTACTGCTAAGTGTTTATCTACTTAATGGTTGAAAGACCCTAGTGGTTTATTTCTAAGTATACTCGATAAGATATCGCATCTTATGCCTACATATCCTTACGGGAGTGGAATCAGAGTACTTGTAGTTCCCCTAAAGGGTTAGAGGAGTCCTTTGACTGTGGTCAAAGTTCCTACGGGTTTAGGGTAGTTGTTTTGATTGGGTTTAGGAGAAGAGATGAGTCTTCATGTTAAGGGAGATGTAACCGCCACAAATGTAAGAGGGGTTGTAGGAAATGGTCTTTGCATCGTCTTAAGAAAAGGTCTTACATACTCGGATGGTCGCCAAGTATGCCTTTATCGCTCTTAAGGCAAAGTCCCTACATGTTTGATTGTATTGTTGTGGAGGTGGAGATTATATCTCGCTTAAGATGATTAACATCTATTCTCTATTTGTGTTTGAAAAATTGTATTGTTGTTTTGTTTCTATGTTGTAAAGATTAAGGCGAGGTCCTTCCTATGGGGTAGGTCCTAATCTTAAATGATCAACTTGAATGGGATCAAGGATCGTGGGGAGAATGATGCATATGATGTGCAACTACACACAACGTTGAATTATATGTAGGTTTTTCTTTTGGACGGATGCAATGCGATGCAATGATGATAGATATGGATTGCGGTAAATAAAGGAATTGCGGGTAAGTAAAGGCAAGAATAAAACCATACACATACGCATGAAAGCGCTAGGTGAATGTGTGCATTGTGAATAAAAGCAGAGAAAGATAAATAATATATACGCATGAAAGCGCTAAGTGTAGGTGCATGTGTTGTGAATTGGGTGTGCACGATTGATTAAATTGAATTAGGAGAAGTTGAATTGATTTTAATCGCTTGATTTGATTTTAGTAAAAAGAGTTGTATTTGATTTGGATGAAAGGTTGATTTTAGTTTGAATAAAATGTTGATTTTATAAGAAGATTGATTAATTTGAGAAAAAAAGTTGTATTTACTTTAATAAAGGTTGTTTCTTGATAATAAAATAATATTTAGATCTTAAAGATTTTCATTATCCTTTAAAGAAGTTAAGTGAATTTCTAGTTATTATAAGAAAGTTGTTATTGTTATTTATTTATTTATAAAAAGCCTGATTAAACGATAATATGAATTTGGATTAATTAAGTTAATAATTATATTAGATGGTGGATTAGAGGTTTACTAATCAAAAAAGTGGCTTAAATGGATTAAGATATAGATTAAATGGTTAATTAGGAGGTTAACGTTGATTAGCATTTTTCAGTGGTGTTTAACGGGTGGTGTGTGGTGGTGCAGTAATTGTGTGCAGGTGATTAACAGATTACAAACAGAAATTACACAAGACCAAAAATGGAAACGAAAACCCTAGTCTCCCCCCCAAATCGACCGACTTCTCTTTATCCTCTCTGTTTCGCCTCCCCACACTTTCCTTCGCGATCTCTTCTCCTCGTTCCTTTCTTTTCCGCCATGTTCATCATCTTCGTCTCCTTTCCTCTAATATGAAACAAAAACACAAGTCAAAAGGATCAATTCGATTAACGGATTACATCTCACCATAAGGTACTTAGAGGAGTTCGTTGGAGTCGGCGGCGACGACTGAGGGTGGAGTTTGAGGGTTGAACGACTTCGAAGGTGGTGGATGGAAATAGAGCTTTCTGGCGACGAAAGCCTCCGACGGCAGCAGATCGCGACCACAGGCGAAGCTCTCAAAGAGATAAGCTCTTATTTCTTCTCTCTTTACCAATTTAGGGTTTTGAAGGGATTCTTTGTGAGACGTTGTTGGTTTCTGCGAGTTTTTTTCTTGTGTCCTCTTTTTTTGCGATCTCTAGCCTCTTTATATAAGCTTCACCTTCTGATTTCTTGATTGAATTTCATTGATCACAAGTAAATGTTGATTGATTGTTTCCAATTTGGCTATGGTTTGATTTGAAAACATTCCTTTTTTTATCCCAATTTCGTTTAATGTGTATCAAATCTGTAATAATTTTGGATTGGATATTCTCTGAATCCTTTGTGAGATATTCCTGATTGTTTTTGCTAATTGATGTTTGGTATTTGGCAGGTGTAGATAGTGTTTGATTTTGGGCCAAGAGGTGGATTAGAAGCCCAAAGTAATACCAATTCAATCTCCTGGCATCTGATACGCTTCAATCACCCTTGATGTTCTATGGTGAAGGTTTACGTGAAAATGCTGGTAGTGATGAGTCTTGTTGTTGGCCTTCCATCTCTTATTCTCCTTGAACATTGATGTGTTTATTCGTTTTCTCACCACAAGCAGGTACTAACCAGAGGGAACAGCAGGGCGAGGTGTCTAACAGATAGTAACCATAATAGCTTGACAATGATGAGCTAATAATTTCCAAAAGCTCAAAGGTTCACGTCCATGCTCAAAATATTATGTTGATTTCGAAACTGGTTTTTTCAGGTGGCAATATACAGTGGGAAGCCTTCGTTCAGGACTCGATTTCATAAGAAGTTCATCGCTTTCTCAACAGGTTCGCACAGGGGATTAATGCGTGTTGCTGCTAGTTTGTCCAGTACATCGGTTGCATCATCCAGTATTGTCACATGATTGCCGAGGAATAACCTCAAGAGCTTTGGCACTATTTTGGATATTGCCTTGATGATACTGATGTAAAGTTTCTGTTATGCAGGTTGAGGGATCATTTAGAATGGTTCTCATCAGTTTGTGGAGCTTTGGTGATAGTCCTCATGAATGAAGTTAGCTGCTATGGACACTGTAAGATATTATGCGTGGGAGAGTAGTTTCCAGTCTAGAGTATCAAATGTACGAAATGATGAATTATCATGGTTTCGAAAGGCAATACTACTTGGAGCGTGTAATTCATTGCTGATGATTTTGTCCTCATGTTAACCAATTATGTCCTGCTTCCTATTTGAGCATGCTTAATTTTCTGTTTGATTTCCTTAACTGATGTAGGTCCAACATGATTCTTACCAGGTTGGCAGTTCAATACGATGCTATAAATCAAGTTGGATAATGCGAATCAGACCAACAGGTCCAAAGCTTCACATCACGGTTTAGCTGCGGGTGATATCTTTCCTTCCCATTACTTGTATTGACTAACATTGTAATGAAATCTGGGTAGCATTCTTGAGTGGTTCTGTTGCTTCAAAAGCTCGGAAATCTTGAATTGAGGCATTGACTTGTTTACTGGCCCCTTGAATCTGCAGGTTTATTGCTGTGCTTACTTTGGAGGATTATACGCATCTAGGAATTCAGTTGGAATGCTGATGGGTGGTTTATGCTGGGAGGAAAAAGTGTTGGCTGATCAGACGAATTCGATGCATGCCGGGAGCGATAAATGTGCGCTTGAACCACAAATGTTTTCCTTCACGTTATTGACTGGAGGCTTCAAGGTTGCTGAAAACATCATTTCAATCTTGATACCGTAGAATTCAGGAAGTTCCGTTTGAGACCGTTGTGCCGTGATTAATTTGAAGATTGATGGGCCTTTGTTTCCTTGAACAAAGTTGTGACTCGCTGCTATGATTCCTTACTCATTCTTGTGTTTTTGCAGGTGTTACTGTCAAGTGCGTGCGAGGCGGCGCCGGTGGTCAATAAGAAGTGAACGGGTAATGACACATTTGCCTGTGTTTGTGTACTTCTTCGAATTCGGGTGCTTCAACAGAACAAGATCAGTTAACAAATGCCGGTTATTTTGCAGGGAGATGAACCCCGCGAAACAAAGTGGCAGGGGGGGGATGCCGTAAACGTTCCGTTCTTGGTTCATGATGGTAGGACTTTCTTTGAAATCTTCTCGAATCTCTTTAGTAGAGTCAAACCGATGGCTGCTAACTGCACTATTAATTTTGCAGCACGGTTGATATTGCTTAGGGGATGGCAGAGGTAATGTCCTAAGACGGTTTCCGAAACGGGATGCACATCCGTGTGAATGACAAGGTGAAATTCTGACCCTTCTGAAAAGCATTCAATTACTTCCAAATGCTTCAAAAATACTTCAATATAAAACATGTTGCATCACTCATCATCCTCAAATTATCTTAAAACATGTGCTGACTTGAATGCAGGTGTCGAGTTTAAGGCTGTTATCAGCTGCAGAAACAGCTGTATCCATGACTTGGTGCAGAGAAAGGCTTGAGTGCTATCATGTGGAAAGTGATTCCCGGTGTCGCGTTCCTATACGCAAGCTTGCACACCAAGCTAATGCTCTCAGAAGCATACCAATCTGGTCATGCTGTGTAGTTGTGTGTACGGTGCTCCCAAATAGGCACATCATTTGACCCAATACCAGTGATATCCCGTTGAACATCCTGTATCATAGTGGAGCCATAGGACGTTTTCAGAGCAGGCTCAATAATCATGTCCTCCCATACATGATGAAGAATTGCTTTCCTCCTGTACCAACAAACCGTAAATGAGTTTCTACCCAGGTCTCCAGTAACACCAACATGTAAAGGCTGATGTACGTCGCCAACAAAATGTGAGAAGAACGAAAGTGACTATGTCAAATTATCGCTTAATTTTGATGAAGTATCAGCATAAGCTAATATTCAATTGCATTGTAATTATGAATTGCTTCAGGTGTTGTTGCGAGATATTAACAATGTTTCTTTAGAAGCATCCCACTGCTTGGTGTACCTCCAAGTTTGTGAACAAGATCAAGCCTTTGGGTGGGTTAATTCTGGCGGCTGCTCACGTGAGAAATGTTGCTGCTAGCGTTTGATAAGGTGTTATTTATGACAGAGTCTCGGTTTGATTTGGAGCAAGTGCTGTGGGAGTTTAGCGCACCACCTTGAAAGATGTAACGTGGGATCGTGGGATCCTCGCATCTTGTACTGATATACTGTTGTAATGATGTAGCTTTTACCGTTCCGAATACTCTTGTAATCCATCTTTGTAACACTTTTGAAATATTTAGTGATTTGCAACATACGTACTTAAAGGCTTCTCCCTACTCTGACAATCATATGCGATGAAAATGTTGAGTATAACATTTGTTGCCATTTGAACACATCTAAAACGTTCCCTCCAAGTAAATGAGCAAATTTCCTTCCTTGAGCTTGTACTTATCATGCGTGCCAAACATCTACATTCTCATAACCTTGTAGTTTGGTGTAGTATAGCTTGTGATTTCTGGTTTCTAACGATGAACTCCCAAATAGCCAAATCGTTCCAATACTTCAAGACACTATACTTCAAGATTTCTTGCATCTAATAATCCTCGTAACTAGGCCTCTTGAGTGATGAAAGCGTTATAGTGCAAACTCAAGTAATCTTGTCACAAAATCAATGCATTCAAGAGCGAGTCCCTCGGATCATTGAAAGAAAACTAGGATGGCTTGGTGTTTTCCTTAAAATCCTCTGCAACAAACGAACTTCGTAAAAACAAAACCAACTAGTTAAACGGTTAGTTAGAGCGAAAGAAAGGTTTAAATGATATGCAAGAAAATGCGCAAGGAGGTGGGATTTTACGGTCAAAAATTAGGGTGCAACACTATGCTAATTAATTAACACAATAACATAGAAGATAAAATGAATATCAATTTACAAAACCATGTCAAACGTTTGTACATTGATAGAAGAAAATCTGAGATCAAAGATGTGAAAAGGCTTTGTAAAGACCCACAAATAAGCAATCAAAGATAATCAATCAATAGAGAATCCAAACTAGTTCACAAACATATACTAGATGAAATACATAAGGTATCAAAAGATTAAATCCAAACCCCAACAAGAGTTTAAAGATCTTACCTCCTCCCTCTTAGGGTTTTGTGTTTCTCTCTCTAAAATAAATAAAGAGAGATAAGTTTTGATGTAGAAAAAATTACATATTAGATAATGACCTAAAAAGCAACAAAAAAAAAAATACTTATATAGTACATTCAGGATTTGTCATGTTCGCCTAGCGCATAACAAATTAGGCACCTGAGGTGCCTCTGAACAGTTAAACCGCCCCTGAGATATTTCCAAATATTCGATGGGCGAGAAATCCTTCGCCTAGCGAAGCCTTCGCTGTGAACTTCGCCTAGCGAGTTTATGGTCCTTTTGCCTCTGTCTCAAGTCTGGGAGTGTTCGCTAGAGCTTCGCTACCACTTCGCCTAGCGAGTTCTTTGCTTCCTCCTTCGCCTAGCGAGTTTAGGGCCCTTTCCATTCTGTTGTGAACAGTGTATTGATTCCCGGCCTTTGCTACATAGTTCGCCTAGTGAACTTGATGATGTTTTGATGGCAGCTTCGCTAGCAAGTTTGCCTAGCGAACTTGCTGTTGTTTGCATGCTGTCTTGATTTCATTGTCATATTTCTTATGTCTTAATTTCCATTTTTTTTCATGCCTAATTCATGTACAATAACACACAAATCAAAGGTACCAAGACATTTACACAATATGTTGCAAACCAACCAAAGCAAGAGTGGTTTTACACCCTTTCTTGACAAAAAGGAGTGAAAGATGCCCACATTTGATAAATCAAATAAGCAAAGTTGGGCATCTAAACATCCATATCGGATAAACAGGTAAACAAATACGACACCCATATCGGATAAACGATTGATTCATATAAAACACAATGATTAGAATACGTACACACGCTTAACCCTTTTTACATGTATTCACCTAATCTGCCAAATGGCTCTGAACATCGTTCTTCATCACTATTATCACGCACCCGCACAATATCGTATTGATCCTACTTATGCTACCCATGCTACTTAATCAACACAATAACATAGAAGATACAATGAATATCAATTTACAAAACCATGTCAAAATTTTGTTCATTGATAGAAGAGAATCTGAGATCAAAGATGTGAAAAGGTTTTGTAAAGACCCACAAATAAGCAATCAAAGATAATCAATCAATAGAGAATCCAAACTAGTTCACAAACATATACTAGATGAAATACATAAGGTATCAAAAGATTACATCCAAACCCTAACAAGAGTTTAAAGATCTTACCTCCTCCCTCTTAAGGTTTTGTGTATCTCTCTCTAAAATAATTGAAGAGAGATAAGTTCTGATGTAGAAAAAATTACATATTAGATAATGACCTAAAAAACAATAAAAATACATATATAGTACATTCAGGATCTATCATGTTCGCCTAGCGAACAACAAATTAGGCACCTGAGATGACTCTGAACAGTTAAACCGCCCCTGAGATATTCCCAAATATTCGATGGGCGAGAAATCCTTCGCCTAGCGAAGCCTTCGCTGTGAACTTCGCCTAGCGAGTTTATGGTCCTTTTGCCTCTGTCTCAAGTCTGGGAGTGTTCGGTAGAGCTTCGCTACCACTTCGCCTAGCGAGTTCTTTGCTTCCTTCTTCGCCTAGCGAGTTTAGGGACCTTTCCATTCTGTTGTGAACAGTGCATTAATTCCCGGTCTTCGCTACATAGTTCGCCTAGCGAACTTGATAATGTTTTGATGGCAGCTTCGCTAGCAAGTTTGCCTAGCGAACTTGCTGTTGTTTTGCATGTTGTCTTGATTTCTTTGTCATATTTCTTGTGTCTTGATTTCCATTTTTTTCATGCCTAATTCTTGCACAATAACACACAAATCAAAGTTACTAAGACATTTACACAATATGTTGCATACCAACCAAAGCAAGAGTGGTTTTCAACACTTTCTTGAGGAAAAAAAGGAGTGAAAGATGCCAACATTTGATAGATCAAATAAGCAAAGTTTGGCATCTAAACATCCATATCGGATACACAGGTAAACAAAGACGACACCCATATCGGATAAATGATTGTTTCATATAAAACACAATGATCAGAATACGTACACACGCTTAACCCTTTTTACATGTATTCATCTAATCTGCCAAATGGTTGTGAACATCGTTCTTCATCACTATTATCACGTACCCGCACAATATCGTATCGATCCTACTCATGCTACCTATGCTAATTAATTAACACAATAACATAGAAGATAAAATGAATATCAATTTAGAAAACCATGTCAAAAGTTTGTTCATTGATAGAAGAAAATCTGAGATCAAAGATGTGAAAAGGCTTTGTAAAGACCCACAAATAAGAAATCAAAGATAATCAATCAATAGAGAATCCAAACTAGTTCACAAACATATACTAGATGAAATATATAAGGTATCAAAAGATTAAATCCAAACCCCAACAAGAGTTTAAAGATCTTACCTCCTCCCTCTTAGGGTTTTGTGTTTCTCTCTCTAAAATAAATAAAGAGAGATAAGTTCTGATGTAGAAAAAATTACATATTAGATAATGACCTAAAAAGCAAAAAAAAAAAAATACTTATATAGTACATTCAGGATTTGTCATGTTCGCCTAGCGAACAACAAATTAGGCACCTGAGGTGCCTTTGAACAGTTAAACCGCCCCTGAGATATTTCCAAATATTCGATGGGCGAGAAATCCTTCGCCTAGCGAAGCCTTCGCTGTGAACTTCGCCTAGCGAGTTTATGGTCCTTTTGCCTCTGTCTCAAGTCTGGGAATGTTCGCTAGAGCTTCGCTACCACTTCGCCTAGCGAGTTCTTTGCTTCCTCATTTGCCTAGCAAGTTTAGGGCCCTTTCCATTCTGTTGTGAACAGTGCATTGATTCCCGGCCTTTGCTACATAGTTCGCCTAGTGAACTTGATGATGTTTTGATGGCAGCTTCGCTAGCAAGTTTGCCTAGCGAACTTGCTGTTGTTTGCATGCTGTCTTGATTTCATTGTCATATTTCTTATGTCTTAATTTCCATTTTTTTCATGCCTAATTCATGTACAATAACACACAAATCAAAGGTACCAAGACATTTACACAATATGTTGCAAACCAACCAAAGCAAGAGTGGTTTTCAACCCTTTCTTGACAAAAAGGAGTGAAAGATGCCCATATTTGATAGATCAAATAAGCAAAGTTGGGCATCTAAACATCCATATTGGATAAACCGGTAAACAAATACGACACCCATATCGGATAAACGATTGTTTCATATAAAACACAATGATTAGAATACGTACACACGCTTAACCCTTTTTACATGTATTCACCTAATCTGCCAAATGGCTGTGAACATCGTTCTTCATCACTATTATCACACACCAGCACAATATCGTATTGATCCTACTTATGCTACCCATGCTACTTAATCAACACAATAACATAGAAGATACAATGAATATCAATTTACAAAACCATGTCAAAATTTTGTTCATTGATAGAAGAAAATCTGAGATCAACGATGTGAAAAGGTTTTGTAAAGACCCACAAATAAGCAATCAAAGATAATCAATCAATAGAGAATCCAAACTAGTTCACAAACATATACTAGATGAAATACATAAGGTATCAAAAGATTACATCCAAACCCTAACAAGAGTTTAAAGATCTTACCTCCTCCCTCTTAGGGTTTTGCGTATCTCTCTCTAAAATAAATGAAGAGAGATAAGTTCTGATGTAGCAAAAATTACATATTAGATAATGACCTAAAAAACAATAAAAATACATATATAGTACATTCAGGATTTATCATGTTCGCCTAGCGAACAACAAATTAGGCACCTGAGATGACTCTGAACAGTTAAACCGCCCCTGAGATATTCCCAAATATTTGATGGGCGAGAAATCCTTCGCCTAGCGAAGCCTTCGCTGTGAACTTCGCCTAGCGAGTTTATGGTCCTTTTGCCTCTGTCTCAAGTCTGGGAGTGTTCCGTATAGCTTCGCTACCACTTCGCCTAGCGAGTTCTTAACTTCCTCCTTCGCCTAGCGAGTTTAGGGCCCTTTCCATTCTGTTGTGAATAGTGCATTAATTCTCGGTCTTCGCTACATAGTTCGCCTAGCGAACTTGATGATGTTTTGATGGCAGCTTCGCTAGCAATTTTGCCATGCGAACTTGCTGTTGTTTGCATGCTGTCTTGATTTCTTTGTCATATTTCTTGTGTCTTAATTTCCATATTTTTTTCATGCCTAATTCCTGCACAATAACATACAAACCAAAGTTACTATGACATTTACACAATATGTTGCAAACCAACCAAAGCAAGAGTGGTTTTCAACACTTTCTTGAAAAAAAGGAGTGAAAGAGGCCAACATTTGATAGATCAAATAAGCAAAGTTTGGCATCTAAACATCCATATCGGATACACAGGTAAACAAAGATGACACCCATATCGGATAAATGATTGTTTCATATAAAACACAATGATCAGAATACGTACACACGCTTAACCCTTTTTACATGTATTCACCTAATCTGCCAAATGGTTGTGAACATCGTTCTTCATCACTATTATCACGCACCCGCACAATATTGTATTGATCATACTCATGCTACCCATGCTACTTAATCCACACAATAACATAGAAGATACAATGAATATTGTTGCTTCCGCGAAAATAAGGTGCCGGCAAAACAGAAGAGTCGCCACCTTTCGTTATTTATCCCTCGGAGCGGGAAAGGAAACGATCGGAAAAACCTGACGAAAAAGGGTAAGACAAGGTCGTCGCAACCGTTGTCTGGGTTCGGGAGTCGGTTACGCAAGGGGAAGGTGTTAGCACCCTCACGTCCGTCGTACTCGACGGGGTCCACGCTTGTTGTGTTTACTGGACGAGTTGGTTTATCTATCTACCTATCAAGGCTGGTCAAAAAGAAAAGAAAATGACTCGGCAAAGCGTCGCGCTTTATGCCTACGTATTCTCATCAGAGAATGAGAAATCAGAGTCAACGTAGTTCGACCTACGACGGGTTACGAGGAAGGTGGCTCGCCAATACGTCAGTATTGTGCCTACGTACTCTCAACAGGTATGAGAGATCAGAGCTTACGTAGTTCGGGATACTACGGCTTATGGGGATTCAGATTCATCCGTTTTATCGAGTAGGGTTAAACAGCAGTTCCAGCAGTTAGGGACAAAGCATGTTTGCGTTGGCGCTGAAGTTTAACGACACTCTTTTCTTCAGAAAATCTTTCCTTTAAATTATGGGCCCACGGGGCAAGAAGGTTTGAAGTTTGTTTTCTGTCTTTTACGGAAGAAGTGTTTTTTATTGTGTTTGCAATTTCAATCGTACTAAAGACTATGACCTGAGAGTGAATGCGTCGCATGTCACCCAAAAGGTGCCATACTAAACATCCAGACTGTTGAAAAGAAGCTCTCCAACAATCCTTTCTCAGATAGCTTAAGGCTCGTAACGTACGACGTCAATTAACCTTTATTACTGTATTTTAATTTGTTTTGAGATGAGAAGAGAACAAGCTCAACTACGGGGAGACTATCAAGTCCTACTGTTGTCATGCCAAGGATTCATCTTATGGTTGAGGTTTGAACAGGGAACTCCTAGAAGTTATCATGCATAGGTTTCAACCTAAAGTTCTATCATCACTTCCTTATCAAAGGAAATGAGAGTCCTAAGGGATCATGTCAATGATACACAGAAACAGATAAAGCATCAGCTTAAACAGTAAACAGTAAATGACTGTAAAATGCATGCAATGCAAGTGAGGGAGGAAATGTGTGTGGGGCAGCAGCCTCCACAAGCTCATCTCAACCTCAAGCCAGAATGAATAACAGTAATCATACTGAAATAAAACATGCTATCAAGCAAAAATAGTAAACTGCAATCATACAGAAGAAATAAAATCATGCTATCAAGCAAAATAAACCACATGGGCAAGGGAGCTGGGCTCTACCGAATACCCGCAAGCAAAGCCATACAGTAACAATACAAGCAGAGGGAGCAACTCAACCTCTAGTGCAATCATGCTCATAGATTAAAGCTAGTCTAGATATGGACTTATTCTAATGCATCAAGCAAGTCAAACAAGGCACATCAACAATTCAGAGAAGAAACAGACAAGAGAACAGATCAACTCCTCTCTCAATTCCAAGCTTCAGCTCTTCTAACATCAACTCAGTCTTCAGACTTCAACCACCCTTCCAGGCTATCATCTCTCATGACAAATATCAATTTGTTTCTCCAGGTTTCAACCCTTCAACATAAGTTTCAACTTATTCTCTCTTCTCCAAGCTTTAAAGTAAGTATCAACTTATCCTTTGTTCTTCAAGCTTCAGCTCTACCCTCAATCTCAATTGAATCCTCTTCATAAGTATCAACTTAGTCTTCAAGCTTCAGTGTCTTTGCTTTACCAGTATCAACTTGGTCTTCTCTCTACAAACTTTAGCTTCTCAGAGTAGTCATCAATCACCTGGAAGTGTCAACTTCATCCTTCAATCTTTAAGCCTCAGCTCTACTTTCAGTCTTTACTGGATCTTCATTGGGTCTTCAAGTATCAACTTGTTCTTGTTCTTCTTGCTCTTCAAGCTTCAGCTGAAATGGCAATGCTCAAGGAATCATCCTCTTCCATACTTTTCAATGAGGTCTTCATCTTCACACTCAAGCCCAACATCTCTCAAGATACTCAAACCAGAAGAAATCACTTAACTGGATAAGTTAGGATATTACTGCTTATTGACCACCCAAGGTGACCTATAAAGGTTTAACATCAAAAGAATGGTTCCCTGAGAGGTTCTACTTCCTAGGTACAATCACTTATCCCTCCTAAGGAGGGAGGTGAATATCATGGAAGGACCTTGAATCATGGGGAGGAATGGAGGTGAAAGATACCATCCATGTTTAAGAAAGAACTTAACTAAGTCTAACCTCTACTTAATTCCTAACCCTAAAACAACAACAAAACAAACAAGTCTTCAAGCTCTCAAGCTCCTTCTTCAATATTCAAGTCTTCCACTATGCTCCTCCATGCTCCACAAAGCAATACCAAGCCCACCAAGCCAAGCAAAAACCCACAAAGCAAGCCAAAACAAAATACAAGCCCACAAGGGCAACACAAACAACCATCAACTACAAAAATCAATTAAAAATAGTATACTATTATATTAAAATCTAATATAATTTCTAGGGGATCCTATATACCTACCCTTAATACCCTATATGTCCCAATGTCTAACTTGACCTAGAAACCCAAAATCCTAGTGTTATTGTGGACCTATGTTAAGGATTGACCTAAATCTACACAACCTAAAGTCATCTAATCAAAACTAATCAAAAATTAATCACAAAATTATGCAATAAATCCAGAGGGGAGCTAAAGTCCTAATCTAACTATCCTAAAGAGAATGGCCTAAAAATATGAAGGTAACTAGCTAAACAAAATTCTACAAATCTATGCATCAACATAAAATGAATTAAAAGCTATTAAAAGAGAAAATACACACAAAATATTAAAAATGCATGAAATGCAAATATTTTGATTTTATAATTTTCTAGACATTAACATGAAATAGGAGAAAAAATCCCCATGCAAAAATCATCATTTTTCTATTTAATATGATTTTTCAAAGATTAAAGAAAAATGGAGAAAAAGAAAATAAAATGGTAAATGTTTGGTGCAGATAGCAATTATATGCAGTTCATTATGAGGATGGGCCCTAAATGGGGGTGTCATCAGCAAACACTCTAAGCCCAATTTTTAATCAGAAAATCAATTCAAAAATACAAAGAAAAAGAAAAGAACACGGTGTATAAAGTAACGAAAATTAATTCAAAATGCAATGGGCCATGAGAGTGGGGTGTGTATAGCTATCAGTCCACTAAAGCCCAAGACCTCACGTTTTAATGAAACACCGCGTTTAGGTGTGTCTTCAGGCTTCTCTTCAAATGCGAAATTAAATCACAGCCCTTAGATCTAAGTCCCAGTCAATGAGTCTTTCTCCGTCCAACGGCCAGCACATCATCTTCTTCCTTCAGCCAGGGTTTGAATGAAGAAGCCATGGAAACAGAGCTTCATAGCTCAAGCTTCACCACAATCGTATCACCCTAATTCTCAACCAAAATCCATGGTTCAAAACCCTAATCTATTCTAAATTCATCCCTGATCACAACCATAGCCTTAAAATCAATTGAAATGGTCTCAATCTCTAAACCCGATAATGAATCAAAACTATGCTCAAATCTCAACTCTAACCATTCTTGGAATTAAAGTGATCAATCTCTTCCTCATGCTACACTAGTCAATTCTTGCTATCATACCAAGATTATCTCTCAAGATTCAGCAAGTTATGGTGGTAAAAAGAAATGGTGTCACTATCTTGAACTTCACCAAATGCTCTCAAACTTTCCAGAATCCATCTCCTACTTGTCTCTAACCTTTCTAACCTAACAAATCTAACTAATTATGCTTAAATTAAGGTGTAGAAGAAAAGTTGCAAACCTGTCAAATCTTGAATACCAGATAGGTCAAAGCTTCACTTCAACCCCTCAAACTCTTCAGAATCACTCCTTGATTGATGTTAATGCTTCTGTTTGCAAAAGATTTGATCCAAGAAGCCTGAATCTCCAAACTCGATTGTGACTTGAATCTCCTAAAATCCAAATGCTAACTCTTCAATTCTCCATGATCTTGCCCTCAATTTGGTATGCACACATTCAGTATGATCAATGGAAGGTGTTGGGATTGAAAGAAGCAATGGAAATGGTGTGGAATGTAGAAATTGCTTTCAACTTGCAATGGAAGAAATTGAAATGGCTATCTCACTCTCCTCTATAATCTCTCACCAACCTTGCATCTGAGCAAGTTCTAATAACTATATAGGATGATTCTAAACCATCAAGAACTTTCTGGAATCATCCAATGAGAATTTGAGATTCTCATGTCATGAGTTTTTGATTTCAATCCATCTCATGTACCATCTTGTGCTATACCTCTTGCAGCACTTGTATCTCCTTTGAAAATCTCCTTAGATGAGATGTATGAGGTGTTGGGATACTTAGCTAGCTTGTACATTGCCTTTCCTTGTGTTTTGCATATGTACCTTAATATGCAAGTAACCATTTTCTAAAGCAAGTCCATGATCTAACCCTCAAATCAAAAATGTGGCTGAACCATTGTTTCTAAAATGTTTTCTAGAGTCAAAATGACCTATTACATGCCATGGTTTGGATGTGTAGCTTGGAAATTTCAATTTCCAACTTTGACTTATTTAACTTATGCCTCCATTTTAGGTCATTTTTACCATTTTGAGCTACAAGCCTTTTCAACATCTCATGACCTCCTTACTAGCCTTAAAACATCATTTTAATCAAGTTTGATGTTGAATATTTTTCCATTTGAAGCTTGGAAATAGGAGTTATGGCCTTATGCTTGAAATGACCTATAATCTCCAAATGACCAAAATGCCCTTGACTTGTCAAAGCCATAACTTGAGTTATACAAATCCTATCAAGGACTTATAGTACTCTCTATAAAGCTAAGACGATAAGGAACAAAATTCATGTTTACCAAAAGTTCATAGGAATCATCCTTCTTGGGCAAAAGTTTGATGCAAGTTGGGTGACTTTCAAGGCCCCAGATTCACATACCTCAGATGACCTGTAACTTGTCAAAGTCATAGCTTGAGCTCTACAAATCCTATTAAATCTAAGAGCAATCTCTACAACATTCATGTTGGGGGTAAGATGAGATGACAATCACATCTTGAGCTAAACTGCCTTGAAGATAGGGGTCAAACTAGGGGATTTTACACTGTCAAGCCTTAGAAACCCTAGCTTGAAACTTCTCAAACTCTTCAATCATGATGAGTTGATCTTGGAATCATCCTTATAGCATCTCAATGCATCAATCCATGATCACATGGCTCTTGGATTAGGTCTCAACCCTCTCCAAATCATTAGTTGACCTAGGGTTGACCCAGTCAAACCCTAATTATACCACTCATGGCTGAGGCTTCTTATTCTTGCACAATGACCTCTCTAGGCTTCATGATGGCTTTCAAGACATCCCATAAGCTCTCTCAAAGCTTCAAGTCCATCCTCATAGCTTCAGAATCATCTGAGGAGCTCCCACAACTCTCAAGTTAGGAGGCACACAACCTTGGTTTCAACCAATCTCTCTGAGGATCTTCTGACTTCTCTGACAAAGATATCAACCCTAGAACACTTGAATAACCTTCTTGGATAGCTTCAAAGTCTTGTAATGCTCTTGATTGGTAATCATACCTCTTGATCTCCTGCACACATGGCAATGAAATGCAAGTGATAATGCTAATGTGAATGAGATGGACCACAAGCTAGGTAAAGAAATGTTGGTCAAATTTTGGGGTGCAACAAATATCAATTTACAAAACCATGTCAAAATTTTGTTCATTGATAGAAGAAAATCTGAGATCAAAGATGTGAAAAGGTTTTGTCAAGACCCACAAATAAGCAATCAAAGATAATCAATCAATAGAGAATCCAAACTAGTTCACAAACATATACTAGATGAAATACATAAGGTATCAAAAGATTACATCCAAACCCTAACAAGAGTTTAAAGATCTTACCTCCTCCCTCTTAGGGTTTTGTGTATCTCTCTAAAATAAATGAAGAGATATAAGTTCTGATGTAGAAAAAATTACATATTAGATAATGACCTAAAAAACAATAAAAATACATATATAGTACATTCAGGATCTATCAAGTTCGCCTAGCGAACAACAAATTAGGCACCTGAGGTGCCTCTGAACAGTTAAACCGCCCCTGAGATATTTCCAAATATTCGATGGGCGAGAAATCCTTCGCCTAGCGAAGCCTTCACTGTGAACTTCGCCTAGCGAGTTTATGGTCCTTTTGCCTTTGTCTCAAGTCTGGGAGTGTTCGCTAGAGCTTCGCTACCACTTCGCCTAGCGAGTTCTTTGCTTCCTCCTTCGCCTAGAGAGTTTAGGGCCCTTTCCATTCTGTTGTGAACAGTGCATTAATTCCCGGTCTTCGCTACATAGTTCGCCTAGCGAACTTGATGATGTTTTGATGGCAGCTTCGCTAGCAAGTTTGCCTAGCGAACTTGCTGTTGTTTGCATGCTGTCTTGATTTCTTTGTCATATTTCTTGTGTCTTAATTTCCATTTTTTTTCATGCCTAATTCCTGCACAATAACACACAAATCAAAGTTACCAAGACATTTACACAATATGTTGCAAACCAACCAAAGCAAGAGTGGTTTTCAACACTTTCTTAAAAAAAAGGAGTGAAAGATGCACACATTTGATAGATCAAATAAGCAAAGTTTGGCATCTAAACATCCATATCGGATACACAGGTAAACAAAGACGACACCCATATCTGATAAACAATTGTTTCATATAAAACACAATGATTAGAATACGTACACACGCTTAACCCTTTTTACATGTATTCACCTAATCTGCCAAATGGCTGTGAACATCGTTCTTCATCACTATTATCACGCACCCGCACAATATCGTATTGATCCTACTTATGCTACCCATGCTACTTAATCAACACAATAACATAGAAGATACAATGAATATCAATTTACAAAACCATGTCAAAAAATTTTTCATTGATTGAAGAAAATCTGAGATCAAAGATGTGAAAAGGTTTTGTAAAGACCCACAAATAAGCAATCAAAGATAATCAATCAATAGAGAATCCAAACTAGTTCACAAACATATACTAGATGAAATACATATGGTATCAAAAGATTACATCCAAACCCTAACAAGAGTTTAAAGATCTTACCTCCTCCCTCTTAGAGTTTTGTGTATCTCTCTCTAAAATAAATGAAGAGAGATAAGTTCTGATGTAGAAAAAATTACATATTAGATAATGACCTAAAAACAATAAAAATACATATATAGTACATTCAGGATCTATCATGTTCGCCTAGCGAACAACAAATTAGGCACCTGAGATGACTCTGAACAGTTAAACCGCCCCTGAGATATTCCCAAATATTCGATGGGCGAGAAATCCTTCGCCTAGCGAAGCCTTCGCTGTGAACTTCGCCTAGCGAGTTTATGGTCCTTTTGCCTCTGTCTCAAGTCTGGGAGTGTTCGGTAGAGCTTCGCTACCACTTCGCCTAGCGATTTCTTTGCTTCCTCCTTCGCCTAGCGAGTTTAGGTACCTTTCCATTCTGTTGTGAATAGTGCATTAATTCTCAGTCTTCGCTACATAGTTCGCCTAGCGAACTTGATGATGTTTTGATGGCAGCTTCGCTAGCAAGTTTGCCTAGCGAACTTGCTGTTGTTTGCATGCTATCTTGATTTCTTTGTCATATTTCTTGTGTCTTAATTTCCATTTTTTTCATGCCTAATTCCAGCACAATAACACACAAACCAAAGTTACTATGACATTTACACAATATGTTGCAAACCAACCAAAGCAAGAGTGGTTTTCAACACTTTCTTAAAAAAAGGAGTGAAAGATGCCAACATTTGATAGATCAAATAAGCAAAGTTTGGCATCTAAACATCCATATCGGATACACAGGTAAACAAAGACGACACCTATATCTGATAAACGATTGTTTCATATAAAACACAATGATTAGAATACGTACACACGCTTAACCCTTTTTACATGTATTCGCCTAATCTGCCAAATGGCTGTGAACATCGTTCTTCATCACTATTATCACGCACCCGCACAATATCGTATTGATCCTACTTATGCTACCCATGCTACTTAATCAACACAATAACATAGAAGATACAATGAATATCAATTTACAAAACCATGTCAAAATTTTGTTCATTGATAGAAGAAAATCTGAGATCAAAGATGTGAAAAGGTTTTGTAAAGACCCACAAATAAGCAATCAAAGATAATCAATCAATAGAGAATCCAAACTAGTTCACAAACATATACTAGATGAAATACATAAGGTATCAAAAGATTAAATCCAAACCCCAATAAGAGTTTAAAGATCTTACCTCCTCCCTCTTAGGGTTTTGTGTTTCTCTCTCTAAAATAAATAAAGAGAGATAAGTTCTGATGTAGAAAAAATTACATATTAGATAATGACCTAAAAAGCAAAAAAAAAAATACTTATATAGTACATTCAGGATTTGTCATGTTCGCCTAACGAACAACAAATTAGGCACCTGAGGTGCCTCTGAACAGTTAAACCGCCCCTGAGATATTTCCAAATATTCGTTGGGCGAGAAATCCTTCGCCTAGTGAAGCCTTCATTGTGAACTTTGCCTAGCAAGTTGATGATCCTTTTGCCTCTGTCTCAAGTTTGGGAGTGTTCGCTAGAGCTTCGCTACCACTTCGCCTAGCGAGTTCTTCGCTGCCTCCTTCGCCTAGCGATTTTAGGGACCCTTCCATTCTGTTGTGAATAGTGCATTGATTCCTGGCCTTCGCTACATAGTTTGCCTAGCGAACTTGATGATGTTTTGATGGCAGCTTCGCTAGCAAGTTCGCCTAGCGAACTTGCTGTTGTTTGCATGCTGTCTTGATTTCTTTGTCGTATTTCTTGTGTCTTAATTTCCATTTTTTATGCCTAATTCCTGCGCAATAACACACAAATCAAAGGTACCAAGACATTTACACAATATGTTGCAAACCAACCAAAGCAAGAGTGGTTTTCAACACTTTCTTGAGAAAAAGGAGTGAAAGATGCCCACATTTGATAGATCAAATAAGCAAAGTTGGGCATCTAACAGTTACTAAAGATCTTGACCAGAAATTCATGAAATATTTTGTACGTGAAGCTATTGAAGCCTTCATCAAAGAAATTGATAATAGTTTCAACTGCGGAGTTACTGATGGCTTCGCCAAAGGAGTTACCGAGGACTCCAAACTTATGATGATAACAAAGGAAACTGCTGACAGTTTCGTTCACATGGACAAGGCCGCTGATGGCCTTCAAATAAAATTCTGCAAGATGAATATTACTGATGATGTCAATAGGAACATTAACATGGTGGAGATCTTACAGGAAACCCCCATGAAAGTCGACGAGGAGCATCGACAGGAAGAATATAACAAAGTGGGATACCCAAAGAAGGAGGAAAACCTCATAGATTTTCTCCACAGGTGCCAGAATAAAAAATTTGAAGTTATGTTATGCCCAAGGTGTTGCACCCCAAAATTTGCCCAACTTTTTCTTAATTTGGTTTATGTTTCATTTTATTTCTTTCTAGCATTTGCATAGCATAGCATGTTGCACTGAACAGGGGATCAAGAGTTTGTGCACCTCAAGAGGAGTCTACTCAGAGGGTTGAGCCTAAGAAAGGGGTTCTACTCAAGCTTGGATGGTAATCAAGTCAGCAGGAATGAACATTGGTCTTATGAAAGAGAAGATGGATGTGTGTGGGTCATCTCTTAACTTGGAGGCCAGTTCAAGAGCATCAGGGGATTGTAAAGTCATGGTTATGGATATAAGGTATAGAGATAGCTCATTTAGTGCCTTGAGGGTCATTGTGGAGCTCATCCAAGTGTTTGTGCCCAGTGTGAAGAGGTACAGTTGAAGTTGATGCACTTAGGGTTTTCATCTGGCTAATCCTCAATCAACTGTGCAATTGAAGGAGATTAAAACTCAATTCAAAGTCTCTATGGTCATGGGAGGTTATGTTAAGACATATGAGACATCATTTCAAGTTCAATTCATCAAGGTTTAAGTGTGTGAGAAGTTACTAAATTAGGGTTCTTAGGGTAAAATTCCCTATTTAGTGCCTGACTTCAAGACCACCTATCTCAAGATACAAGTTTCATCTCAACTTTTGATCAACATGGAACTTGTATATCATGTTCTTAGCTTTAATTTGAGTACCGGAAGTCCTTGATTGGATTTATAGAACTCATGTTATGGTCCAGACAAGTTACAGGTCATCAGAGGGATGTGATTTTGGTCAACAAAAGTCAACCAACTTCCAATCCATTTTTGACCTAGAAGGATGTTTCTCCTCAACTTTTGGCCATCATAAAAGTTGTAGGTCTTGATCTTAGCTTTCCAAATTGTACTAGAAGTCTTTCATCTGATTTGTAGAACTCAAGTTATGTGGTTTACAAGTTAGGGGTATTTTGGGAAAGTAAGATTACATGTCATAAAATTATAGGTCCATTTCACCAACTTGCACACTTCAAATGAAGATTTTTCCAACATCAAACTTGCTCCAAATGGTGTTATTTGCTTAGTAAAGAATTGAGAAGTCATGAATTATGCTTGGAATGAAGGTTTGGTATTTGGAATTTTCATGGAAGAATGTTTAAAAGGACAAAATGGTAAATATTGCATTTTTAATCATTTTGGTGCAAATAGGTGCATTTTTTGAGTGCAAAAAACATTTCAAGAACATTGGCAATTTTACAATTTGAATTTGAAGTGTTTATGGAAGCCATTTCAAAACTTTCTTCATGTTGAAGCAGCATTTTCAATTCCAACCATTGAGATGGAAACAAGGACCAAATCTCAGCCATTCACACTTTAAACACTCCCAGTAGTTGATTTGAATAATTTTGGAGGGTTCTTGGAGCAAAATTCGTGTACCTTCATGGGTGAAAAGTGGAGAAAATGTGAAAATTCATTTGGGCTTTACGGACTGAGATTGGGCTCAATTATGATCAAGATCCATCACATATAACATTTCCAACCTTCACAAATCATCAGAATTCGAAATTGGAGCCAAATTGATGAAGAACAACTTTGAAAAGTGGTGGAATTTCAAATTTCGAATTTGGAGATTTAGCAAGTTTCAAGCCAAATTGTGAGTTGCAAAAGCTTTATTGAGGATCACTGAACGTGTTTGGATCATTTTCTGCAAGCTTAAACTCCATTTGAAGGCTCAGTGGAAGTTCTCCACTAGGTAACTTAATTCAATCTTACACTCTCAATATGCCATAATTTTCTGCCATTTTTGTTGCATTGTGATCCTTGAGTGATGTAGATCGTTTCTAGATAATAATTGTTTGTGTTTATGATGTTTGATGTGTGGAGCTCCAAACTTGTTTGATTCGGTTTGATCAATTCTTGAGGTGTTTTACTTAGATTTTTGTGGATCTATGATCTACATAACATGTAGATGATGTTTGGATTAATTTGGTTGAGTTTGAAGAGCTTCGAAAATTTGTGCATCTTGCTTGTTGTTCACTTTCTGAATTTGTTATGAGGAATTAGTGGAAATAGATGCTAGATTCTTGTTCCTTGCGATTTGGAGATGAATTTTCATCTAAGGTTTGTAGAAAACGGTGAAAAAATGAGAGAGCTATGTTGTGCTCACATACTCGCGGCGGCCGGACCTCGTGGGAGGGATGACCGGAACTGTTCCGGCGCCGGCGGATGCTTGCTTGAGGAAGACGACGGCGTGTCATTTTGTGGCTCGTCCGATAGGATGACTTTTATTTTCGCGGTCCAGATTAAAACATTCCATAGTCCATCTTTGACTAATTCCATTGGATTTCTTTTATTTTCATTAATGTGATGTCACTTTAATAGCCATTTGATGTGCATACTCCATTTAATCATGTGATCTAAATTGCTTTCTATGGTACACCTTAGTCAACACATTGCATTGGATTGCTCAGAATTTATTTGATTTTTTCTCATTGGGCTTAAGTATTGCGCGCTATCCACACCCCCCAGGGAGGCCCAGTCCATGTTTTTGCCTTGTTTGTGTTGCTATTCACACCTTTGTTTTGTCATTTTATTGTTAATTTCTTTTATAATTTTGTTTTAATGTTGTTTCACTTAATTCAAAATAAAATAGTTCCAATATCCATAAAAATACACAAAAATATTTTTTATGAACTTTGAGATGTCTAGTTTTTTCTGGATATTTTTATTTTATTTTTTGATTTTATTTTCAATTTTTAAAATGAATTAAATATTCGGGCTGTTTTAGTTGAATTAAATGGTGATCTTGTTTGTTCTTTTAATTATTTCTCTCATTCTTTTTTGATCCAATGACTAAAAATTGATCCTCATCTCAATGATGAGTTGATCAATTTTTTAGGACCATTTTGCCCCTGGTTGTTGACTTTTGGGTTGACTTTTTGGGCTTTTCTTCTTGCACTTGTTTCTTCCATTTCAAAGTGGTACATCTAAATGATTTAATTCTTTGATGGTGCTTTGAGAGGACATTTGTCTTGGTTTCTTGGCCTCTGTTTGCTAACTTGTATAGCTTCTTTGTGTATTTTATTTGACATTTTTTGAGCCCGTTTCCTATTTTTGAAGTGACTTACAAGTTAAGTCATTCCATAGGACAACTCACACAAGTGCTTGACCTAGTTTGGATTGGAAATGACCTTTGTAGATCCAATAAACTCTCAACTCTTCTTGTTTCACATTTTAGACATGTTGAGCTTGCTGTATGTTCATTTTTAGGTTAAAATTATGTTCATAGCTTGTTGTTTGATGCTTTTCTTTTTGTGCTTCCAACTTGAGCTCATATGTGATACATGCTTGCTTCCTTCATGTTATTGCTTGCATTTCTTATTGTATTTCTTTGATATTGATTGTGAGCTCTCTTCTATTCATCTCCCTTCTACCCAATGAACTTGGAGTATCATTTAAGGTGGCTTGGTCCCTCCTTTGGAGGTATTTGAAGCATACATAGAATGATGAATCCTTGAGGACACTTTTGGTGTTTCTTCTTGTTTGATAAGTGATGCTTATGGTTGAGTACCTATTATGGGGTCCTTGCTGCCCTCATTTGGTCTCCCATCCTCACTTGGCTTTGGTGTTTGATTTACTTTTCATTGGGTTTGATTTTATTGGTGTGGTTGATGTTGCTTGACTTAGGTCATTTCATCCCACTTTTTGGTGCATCTTTATGTAGTTTACTTGTGTTTGTCTAATGTTCTTCTTGTGCACTTGTTCTTCTTCTCTTTTCTTGCATTTCCATATGCATGCTTGGTTGAGATGAGCTTGTGGTGGCTACTGCCCCACACTATTTTCCTCCCACTATCATTCTATGTGTTGCATTATGTTTGCATTTTCATTTGCATATGCATTTCTTATTTTTCTTCTTCTTCTTCTTCTTTTGCTTTTCTTTGCCATGCTCCCCATAAGTCCTCTAACCTCTTGAGATTATGATAGACATTAGGTGCCTAACCATGCATGATAACATTAGGTAGTTCCCTTTTGAAACTCAACTTTAAGTCCACTTTGCTTGATAACTTTTAGGATTGATTAGTCTCCCATTAGTGTTCCTTCTTCTTTTCTCATCTTCAAACATCCATAAAACACTTAATAAAGAATGACAAGTGTAGCACGCTATGAGCCTTAAGCTACTTGAAGAATGGTAATTGATGGGCCTCCTCTCAAGGACCTAGAGTGTTTAGTGTACACCCTTTGGGTGATATACGATGCATTCGCTCTTAGGTCATAGCCTCTAGTGCGACATGAGTTGCAAATCAAATTCAAAACACTTCTTCTCTAAAAAACACAAAAACAATTCAAATCTTTTTCACCCTTTGGGGTTATTAATCAAGAAAATCTTTTCGTAAACAAGAGTGTCGTTAACTCTTAGTTCTACCATAAACGGTAACGCCTAAGTCTCCAATGGTCGAGCTGCATACACCAACTGCTAGAACTATCTGTTAACCCTACTCGGGCTTAAAAAACTTTTGAACCAACCTGTGGTCCTTTGAGCCTGTACTACATTTTCTCTGATCTTTCGTAACAGACGAAAGTACATAGGCACGAGACGCGATGTCTCGGCGAGCAACCTTCCCCCTTCTTTAGCCATAGTTATGCGAATTACGTTGACTCTGACTTTCCCATTGCACGAGGGAGTACGTAAGCACAAAGCGGTGATGCTCTGCCGAGTCAGTTTCTCTTTTCTTCTGTCCTTAAGCCTTTAGCTAGATAGTTTTAACACACCCTTTTAGATAGACAACAATGAGTGGATCCCTTCGAGTACGACGAACGTGAGGGGTGCTAATACCTTCCCCTTGCGTAACCAACTCTCGAACCCAGACATGGTTGCGATGACCTTGTATTTTCCTTTTTCTTTAGGTTTTTGTGATCGTTTCCTTTCCCTCTCTTTGGGATAATTAACAAAAGTGGCGACTCTTCTGTTTTTTTTCCGCCGGTTGTTTTTCGCAGTTGCGACAGCTGGCGACTCTGCTGGGGACTCTGGTTCCCTATGCGAGTCAATCCTAGCGCTTGTGTGTTAATCTTTGGGTGTTGTATATATGTGCTTTATTTACTTTCCCGCATTTATTTTTCGCATCATATATCATTACTATTATGTTGTGGGATGGGAAGTTCCATTGAGTGATAAGTCGGACCTGGGCTTGAGTATACACCTAGATTTAGTAGTGGAGATTAGTGGTGGGTGTGCTTGCTTTGCTCGTACTAGCTCACCATGAAATTCAAGCTCGGACGAGATTCTCTTAGACAACTTTCTTTCTGGCCCTTTGGGCTCGAGGGAATTTTGGATTTGAGGGATGTCGACTCTGGGGACCAATCATCTGTGAGTCAGCTAAGTGAGGCCTCTTCAGGAGACGATGATGTCAAACCAGAAATGGTGAACGTATCATCATTTCTTGAAAGTCTGTGACACTGACGAACGCATAGGATACCGAACCTTTGTTTGTGGATAGGTCCATACCTGTGAGCGGGATTGGATTATGCAGGAAACCTTGGCTTTCAGAATATTCGGTTCTTTGCCAGTGTGAATCTGTTTATCAGTGGGTCCTGTTATCGGTACTTTGTTCTTGCTAAGGCGAAGCTCTGGTTTTTCTCGACTGACAGCACAACAGTCTTGATCCCCTGTTTGCATTTGCATTTGCATTTTCATCTGCATATCATTAACATGTATTTGTGTTGTAGGTGCATATTTCTCCTTCGATTCCGGTGATCTTATTCTCTCATTGCTGATATGGATTCTTTGAAGAGAACTGTGGCTTACAAGCTTCCTACTCCAGATGTCTGGTCTTTGCTGAGTTTGATTTCTCTAGCTGGTGGGAAAGTGATGAAGGATTTTAGGCAGTCTTATGGGAGATTATTGAGATGGGTTTGCAAGCCTTCAGCCTATGAGGTGGATGGTCTGTATGCCTTGCTTCAGTTTTATGATCCGCAGTTGAGATGCTTTGTCTTTCCTGATTACATTCTAGCACCTACTTTGGAGGAGTACTCAGTCTTGTTGGATGTGCATGTTCTTAATCAGTTGTCTTTTGTTCATGTGGATGCGAAGCCTGATCTGGCTAAGCTAGCTGCCATGTTACAGGTGGATGCTTCAGAGCTGCAGGGGGATTTGACATAGTGGAATGGAGTGCATGGTTTTCCTTTGGCTTTCCTTGTTGACAGAGCTAGACAGTTTGCTAAGGATGGTTGTTGGGTTGCATTTAGTGTTGTTCTTGCTCTCTGTATATACGGCATTGTTTTGTTTCCTAATGTTCCAGACTTTGTGGATTTGGATGCATTTCATCTATTGGCCTCAAGAAACCCGGTGCCTACCTTGCTTGGAGACGTTTATCATTATGTGCATTACAAGAATGAGAAGCGGAGGGGTAAGAATGTAGCATGTTGTGTTCCTCTGTTGTATGCTTGGTTTACTAGTCATATGCCTAAGACTAATCCATTTGTGGCAACTGCTAGTACTTCCAAATGGTCAGAGAGATTGATGGGATTATCTGGAGAATATTGTGTGGTTTGATCGAGACATGCTGGGTACAAATATTGTTTATAGTTGTGGAGGATTTCCTAAAGTTCCTTTGATTGGAAGGAAAGGTTGCATTAACTACAATCCTTCTTTATTGGTGAGACAGTTTGGGTATGCATTGAGAGAACCTCCGAGAGAAGAGGAGATACAGGAATCTCTGTATCTTACTGGCTTATTGGAGGGCGAGGCTCTGGGCAGACTTGAGCACGCATGGAATAACATTTTTCGGAAAGGGAAGTTAGCTTTGGGTAAGAGTAACAGTCGAGCGTATGACCCTTATTTGACTTGGATTCATAAGAGAACTGCGAAGTTCTTGATGCCATTCCCTGCAGTTGCACCATTGTATCCCCTCATGATCGAGGAACCCACTATTGTAGATATCCAGAAATACAATCAGGTATTGGCAGAGAAAGAAGAGCTGAGAAAAGCAAATGAAGAATTGGAGAAAGAGATTATCCAGCTTCGCAATGAGAAGATAGATGCAATTAATTCTTTCAGGAGGCAAACCGAGCTTGTGAACAAGCTGGGCACTGATTTGACTAAGGAGACCAAAGATAGAGAACGCACAGGCCAAGATTTGAATGCTTCTTATAGGGTTCTTGCTACAAAGAAAGAAGAGTTGGATAAGGCTTACACGAGGATCTCCAAGTTTGAGTCGATATGGAATGCCACGCTTACTAACAACAAGGAGCGTGAGGACAAGTTAAAACTTCAGATCAGCAAGCTGAAGGCTCAGCTTTATGCCAAGGATGAAGAGATTGCAGCGGAATCATCACGTAGATGAGACAACGAGTGCAGGCTGAATGAGGCGATCACGAACCTGAAGGATCTCAAGCTAAGAGTTGGTTCCAAGAGGCACAGACTTGAGGCGTGTTTCAGAGAGAGAGCTTTAGAGGATCACGTTGATAGCCTACAGCACACTATGAGTCAGCAGGATTTGCTTATACAGGGGTTGCTTGCCAGGTCGGATCATCCTGAGACGTTGAGGCTGTTGTTGCACCCCAAAATTTGACCAACATTTATTTATTCATTGAATGTTTGAAAATGGATACCTTCATCAGAAAGTTCAAGAGATCCTCAGAGGAATGGGTTGAAACCAGGGTTGTATGCTTCATAGCTTGAGAGTTGTGGGTGCCCCTCAGATGATTCTGAGACTTTGAGAATGAACTTGAGGTTTTGAGAAAGTGTATGAGATGTCTTGATAGCCATCATGAAGTCCAGAGATGTCATTGAGCAAGAATTCTGAAGATTCAGCCATGAATGGTAGAATTAGGGTTTTGACTGGGTCTACCCTAGATTAACTGAAGATTTGGAGAGGATTGAGACCTAATCCAAGGGCCATGAGATCATGGAATGATGTATTGAGATGTTATAAGGGTGATTCCTAGACCAACTCATCATGATTGAGGAGTTTGAGAAGTTTCAAGTCAGGGTTTCCAAGGATTGTCAGTGAGAAAACCCTAATTTGATCCCTATCTTCCAGGCAGTTTTAGCTCTAGATGTGATTGATATCTCATCTTCCCCATAACATGAATGTTGTAGAGCTTGTCCTAAGCTTTAATTTGAGTGGTGGAAGTCCTTGATAGGAGTTACAGAGCTCAAGTTATGGTTTTGACAAATTACAGGTCAGCTGAGGTATGTGAATCTGGGTCCTTGAAAGTCACCCAACTTGCAGACAACTTTTGCCCTAGTAGGAGGATTCCTATGATTTCTTGGTCAACATGAATGTTGAAGAGGATCTTCTTAGCTTTAATTTGAGTGGTAGAAGTCCTTGATTGGATTTGTGGAACTCAACTTATGGTTTGAACAAGACAGGGGTATTTTGGTCATTTGTCAGTTATAGGTCATTTTATCCAATGCCTAAAACTCCTATTTCCAAGCCTCAAATGGAAAAACTCAAAACATGAAAGTTGCTCAAAATGTGATTTTAAGTCTAGAAAGAAGGTCACAAATTGTTGGAAAAGCTCATAGCATGAGATTACATGATTGGTCAAAAATGAACTAAAAAAGGCTTATAACTTTGAAAAGTTGAAATTGAAAAGTGATTTGGGAGATCCACAAATCCAAAATAGGTCATCCAATATATCATTTTGATTGGAAAAACCATTTTGAGAACATTGGTTTAGCTAGAATTTTCATTTGAGGTCTAAAAATGGGTGATGCTTTGAAAAGTTATTACTTGAAAAAGAAGGCAATGTTGAAAAACCCTACATAAGCCAAAAATGAACTTGTTTTTCACTCATCCCTTCTCAATAACTCATGTAAGGAGAATTTAAGACAAAATTGCAAGGCATAACATATGAGATATGAGATAACCAATATGGCATGTCATGAGAATTTCAAGAAGTTTCCATCACATTCTAGATGAATCTAGACACATCCAATGATTATTATAAGAAGGATGGTCCTCATTGTGTTCAGGGTTGGTGATAGAGAGCATTTTCAGAGGGGAGAGAGAGGGAGAGATAGCCATTGAAGCAATTTCTTCAAGTTCAAGCAACTCAAGAATTCTTCCACCACAAGCCTTCTCTTTCACAACAAGTGCAAACAGAAACTTGTACATCCTCAGAGGATCTCATTGAAGCCATTTCAAGCCTTGGAACCATCTCCACGAGCATCTACCACCTCTCTTTGACAGGTTGGTTTCTCTCTATGATTCCCCTAATTTATGCACTTTTCAGTAGTTTCCTAGGTATATAATTGATGCATTAGGTTAGTTGATGTAACCCTAAGAGTTAGAGCAAGATTTGTGAGGTTTCACACCAGAGCCATGATTCTTTAATCTTCAATAACTGGCTGTTTAATGAGTTTTAGGTAACATGAATTAGGTTAAAATGACCAGGATAACATCAAGAATATCTGTATACCATTAGACTGAAGTTTGGTGAAGGTTGATATCAGTTGAGCATGGTTGTACCAATACATTGAAGCCTTCTGTTGGGATTATTGAGAACGAATCAGGGAAAACTACTCGTACCATTTTATTCCTCTCGTTGAGTAGAGCATTTTTCATTTTTGAATCGAGTGAAACCATGGCCTGAGCAGAGAGGTAGAGGAGCTCGAAGATTAGGGCATGAGAGGAGGGTTTCTGAAAACCCTAGGTCTTGGTTGGGACGATGAAGGAGCGCCCTTGGATTCGCTCCAATATTTGACTCATTAATCAAATCCAATGGCCACGGTTAAATCTGAGAAAGAGAGGGAAATTTCAAATGGAATGAAACGCAGCCGTTTCATTAAACCGGTGCTGGGCCTCAGTGTGCTATTCGTCCCCCCCTTTTTTCTGGCCCATTTGTTTTTAACTGGCGTGAGTTGCTGTTCATACCCCCCCCTCCCTTTAATTCATTTAATTCTTTTATTTTCTTTTATTATTTTCTCTGTTTTGAATAATTCATTAAAAATTGGAAATTAATTCTTTTTTAATGCTTCTTTTTTCTATGATTAGATGAAAATGTGTAGAAAATTATAAAAATAAAAATGGGATTTTATTTTTTAGTTTAGTATTTTAATAGATTTTTCTTTTAAAGTAGCTTTTAATATGTTTAATTTTGTATCATGATTTTGTAGGAATTGTTTTAGGACCTTCCCTTAGGGTTTTTAATCCATTCTTTTTTGTGCAATTAGATGATGAATCATAGTTCCCCATAGGATTTTTTCTAGATTTTTAGAATTAAATTTTGATTAGTTTAATTAGGGTAGATTTAGGGTATCCTAATTAGGGTTTAGATTGTGTTTAGGTGATGAATCCCTTTCTTTGATTGAGTTTTATCTTGATTTTTAGGTAGAGGCCTATGTAGATGTTATGAGTAGGTGTTGAGGACCCTTGTGAATAATTGTTAGATTTTTCCCCATTGGTTTAGCATTTTTAGGTATTTTCTGAAGTTGCCTATTGTTTTGTGTACCCTGTGGTTATCTGTTCATCTTTGGGGTTCATTGTGGGGAATTTGTTGTGGGGCTTGTGTTGCCTTGAAGGCCTTGATTGGAGAGCATCATGAAGAGAAGATTGAAGATCTAGACTCAGAGACCCAGAGCTTGTCTTGTTCCCTGTTTGTGAGGTTTGAGATCCTGAAGTTTGAAGGAAGTTCATGGTACTTTCCTGAGGAAGGCACTATGAATGACTTTCATGCTTTCTTCTCACCTCTTTCTCAAGTATCCAATGATGTTGGAGCCAACTTGTGAGTTTAATTTCTCCTGAGGAGGAATGTAAACTGATCACATGTTGTTGAGCCACATGGGATACAACTCCTAAGTGAAAGCCTCCTAGTACTTTCCTGAGGAAGGTCCTATGGGTCTATTCACTTAGTTCCATTAGTTTATCTAGGATTTCTCAAGTATCCAATGATGTTGGAGCCAACTTGTGAGTTTAATTTCTCCTGAGGAGGAATGTAAACTGATCACATGTTGTTGAGCCACATGGGATACAGCTCCTAAGGGGAAGCCTCCTAGTACTTTCCTGAGGAAGGTCCTATGAGTCTATTCACTTAGTTCCACTAGTTCAGATAGGATTTCCTAAATATCCAGTGATGTTGGAGCCTGCTTGTGAGTTTAATTTCTCCTGAGGAGGAATGTAAACTGATCACAGTGGTTGAGCCACATAGGGTATGATTCCTGAGTATACACCTCCTAGTGCTTTCCTGAGGAAGACACTATGAGTCTGCTTACTTAGCTCCCTTTCTTTGGTAAGCTTGTTCTGAAGCTTGAAGACTGGGATTGTTTTCTTTTGGTTAGGTTTTGCTTTAGGGCTTTGCTTAGATTTGTTCAGATTCTGTGTTAGGGTTAGGATTAGAGAATAGATGATTCTTTCTCAAGCTTGTGTTTTGTTTGCCTGATGGCACTTCATTTCTTTTATCTGATATTGCTTGATAGCATGTTGTTTATCTTCAGTATGATTACTGTTATTTCATGACTGGCTTGAGGTTGAGATGAGCTTGTGGAGGCTGAAGCCCCACACACATTTCCTCCCTCACTTGCATTGCATGCATTTTACTGTTAAAGCTGATGTTTTTTGTCTGTTTTAGTGTATCATTGACATGATCCCTTAGGACTCTCATTTCCTCTGATGAGGGTTTGATGATAGACTTTTAGGTTGAAACCTATGCATGACAACATCTAGGAGTTCCCTGTTCAAACCTCAACCATAGGATGAATCCATGGCATGATAACAGTAGGACTTGATAGTCTCCCTCCTAGTTGAGCTTTTTTTTTTCCTGTAGTTTCCCGAACTACGTTTGCTCTGATCTTTCATACCAGATGAAAGTACGTAGGCATAGGATGCGATATCCTAGCGAGCAACCTTTCCCCCGTAGTTAGCCGAACTACGTTGACTCTGATTTCTCATTCTCTGATGAGAATACGTAGGCATAAAGCGCGACGCTTTGCCGAGTCATTTTTCTTTTCTTTTTCAGCCAGCCTTGATAGGTAGATAGATTATAACCAACCCGTCCAAGTAAACAAACAAGCGAGGATCCCGTCGAGTACGACGGACGTGAGGGGTGCTAATACCTTCCCCTTGCGTAACCGACTCCCGAACCCAGACAATGGTTGCGATGACCTTGTCTTACCCTTTTTTCGTCAGGTTTTTCCGATCGTTTCCTTTCCCGCTCTGAGGGATAAATAACGAAAGGTGGCGACTCTTCTGTCATGCCGGCACCTTATTTTCGCGCAAGCGACAGCTGGCGACTCTGCTGGGGACTCATGGCATCTAGGGACTTTTCCCATCCCTTATGCTGGGACCGTTTCCCATCCCCTACGCGAGTCGATCCTATCGTTTGTGTGTTTGCTTGTTGGGTTGCGTTTATTTATCGCATTTTTACTTCTCGCATCTTTACTTCCCGCATTTTATTTTCCCGCATTTTATTTCCAGTTTGATATGATTATCTGTGCTGCTGTGGGAGAGGGATGTTACTGTGAGTGAAAAGCCGGACCTGGGCTTGAGTACACACCTAGATATAGTTGCGGAGAAGTAGTAGACGAACCTGTCTGCTGAGCAGGCACAGTTCCCTACGAAAATCTGCGCTCAGACGAGATTCTTGCAGAGGTGCTCCTTTCCGGTCCTGAGGATCTGAGGGGAGTCCAGACGTGAGGATTGTCGACTCTGGGGACCGATCGTTTGGAAGTCAGCTAAGAGAGGCCTCTTCATGACTTGATGATACCACTCCTTCTGGGAATCGTATTGTCACTCGTGAAAGTCTGTGACGCTGGCGACCGCATAGGACGCCGTACCGTTGTCCGTGGATTAGGTCCATCATACCTGTGAGTGGGGTTGGGATATTGCAGGAAACTTTGACCTCCAGACTACCTGGTTTTCTTGACAGTGAATCAGTTATGTTGGGTTCTCAGTTGCAGAGATGTTCTTGATAGAGCAAGGGTTTGATCAGAGGATTTTATCATCGGGTGTTTGTCTGTTCTTGATAGAGCAGGCTTTGATCAGTGCATTGTTATCAGAGGTTTGTTCTGGATGGAGCAGATTTTTTGAGTGGGGTCTGAAGATCTCGTCGGCAGTTGTTGTTTGTTCTTGATAGGGCAGATTTTGAGTGGGGTTTGAAGATCTCATCAGCAGCTGTATTTTTGTTCTTGATAGGGCAGATTTTTGATTTGGGGTCTGAAGACTTCATCAACAGATATTCCTTGATCTTGCATCCCGGGTCTTTATTATCAGGCCTTCGTTCTTGTCAGAGCAGAATGTTGATCTCGATCCTACCAGATGGTTATTCACAACAGATCAGATCAGGGGTTTTACACCGGGGTTTCCTTCTCATCAGCGACTGTTGACATCGAATCTCCACAGCAGCCACCCGGATATACTGTTGCATACTTGCATTCTGCATTAGCTTGCATAATCATTCCATTAGCGTGTGTCTGTGACAGGTACCGTTTCCCCGGTCCAGGATCTCTCGCCTCTTATTGTGTTACTGCAGCCGTTCTCAGAAAGACTGATGCGTATGAGTTCTCGATCCTTGTTGTGTCGAATCTGACTATTGCTATGTGAGGTTACTGTTTCCATGATTGGGCCTGGATTCCTCTCCTCATTATTGTCAGCAGGTGCCAGGATCGGGAAAATCTCAAGCACACAGACACACGCATGCATTTGCATGAAGCATTCTTGCATAACATACATTCTGTTACCTTTTCCTAACCCTTGATGTTGACAGGTTTTTCAGGTACTCAGGTTCCGAGCTGCTTTCGATCTCCAGGATTGATCAAAGATTCATCCACCGCTACTCAACTCGCGCCAATCAAACGAGAATTATGGACCAGGTACAGTCAGATGTTCAGGAGCTTCGTGAAAGGATGGATCGTTTTATGGAGCTGATGCAAGTAGTTGCGAATGGGCAAGATCAGCTTCGTACTTTGGTTCAACCTCTCATCTCCAGGGTTGACAGCAATGGAATACTTCACGGCGGGGCCGTACCCACTCCTCCTCAAGGGGATACTCCACAGAACGTTGTTCCTACTGCCGGGGGCAACGGTAGTGCTAACGGCAATCTTATGACTAATCTCGGACTTAATGCGGCGGGCGCCGTCAATGGTGGTTTGGGAGCCAATGTTACCGTGGGGCCGGTCAACGGCAATGTTGGTGCAGGAAATATGGTGGTGCCTCAACCGTGGCTGGAGGACCATCAGGATGACATTTTCTCTCAGAGAGGTGTAGAGGCTGAGTTGACTGCTGAGGCTCGACTCAGGTTCAAGGCGCTGGAAGATAAAATGAGAGATATAGAAAATCAGAACGCATTGGGCGTTGACATGTCCAAACTCGGGTTGATCGCTGACTTTAAAGTACCTCACAAGTTCAAGGTGCCTATCTTTGAGAAGTATAGGGGCACTACTTGTCCCCGTGTTCACCTCCGATCTTATTACAGGAAGATGTCCGCTTATTCTGACAATGAGAAGCTGCTGATGCACTTCTTTCAGGATAGTCTTTCTGGCCCATCGCTTGAATGGTATATGGGTTTGGAACCCGCTGCTGTGCGAACGTGGAAGGATCTTGCAGAAGCATTTGTTCTCCACTATCAATATAATAGCGACTTGGCTCCCAACCGAGTTCAGCTTCAGAATCTCTCGCAGCGGAGCAATGAGAGCTTCAAGGAGTACGCCCAGCGGTGGCGTGAATTGGCTGCTCGGGTTCAACCGCCGATGGTTGAGCGTGAGTTGGTACAGATGTTCGTGGCTACCCTTCCTGGAGTCTATTATGAGAAGCTGGTTAGTGGCATGTCCGGAACATTCTCGGCCCTCATCACTTTGGGCGAGCATGTTGAAAATGGTATAAAGATCGGCAAGATTCAGGGCGAATCGTCCTCATCTGGAGGAGCTAGCAAGAAACCCTATACTGGCAAGCGTCGAGAGGGCGATGCCAGTGCTGTCACTAATGCTAGGAGAAAGGGCAAGGGCCCTCAGTCTCAGATCGCTAGCATAAACATCCCAGCTGCTCCCCCGCAGCCGCAGCAGCAGCCTCAGCAACAGAATAATCCGGGATATAAGAGATATCAGAATCGGGGTCCCCTCGCAAACCGTCATTTGGAAACTCCTCCTATGTCGTATGCACAGCTTCTGCAGACGCTGCTTCAGCTCCAATTGGTCCAAAAGAGGACATTAGCTCCCGTGACAGGGGCACCACCACCAGGGTATGATGCTAATGCTACTTGTGAATTTCATTCTGGGGCACCTGGCCATACAGTTGAGAATTGCAAAGCTTTTAAGCACAAAGTCCAGGACTTGGTTGACGCCAAGGTGATCAACTTTTCTGACAGCGTGCCCAACGTCACCAAAAATCCGATGCCTCATCATAGGGGGGGCGGAGTAAATGCTGTTATCACTGAAGAGAATTCAGATTTGCTGACTGATGTCAAAGATCTGAAGACGCCGTTGAGTTTTGTTAAAGCTAAGTTGCTAAAGAAAGGCTTCTTTCCCGGATGTGGAGAGTTTTGTATGGCATGTGCTACACTTCCTGATGGGTGTGAGCAGTTGATCGAAGGTATCCAAAGTCTGATGACCGAGGGTATTTTGCAATTCAGTCGAAGCGTTGAGAATGCGTCAGGGGAAGTCGTGCTGAAGCAGGCAGACGAAGTTGCTACCATTACCATTCCTCGCCACCCTATCACTATTTCTGCGCCCCGTCCGCCTACTATTACCATCACCAGGGCCGGACCAATCCCATTCGAGAGCACCAATGCCGTTCCATGGCATTATGGCGCCGAGGTTTATTGTAATGGTCAGAAGATAGAGCTGGAGCCGTCCAGATCGACTGCACAGAATCTTGCTGAGGTCAGTGGTATCACCAGGAGCGGTAGAGTATTCGCGCCGGCGGAGGTCGCAGCAGAGAAAGTAGTCAGGGCTGATGCTGCTGATAAGGGCAAAGGTAAAGCTGTTGAAGATGTTCCTGCAGGGGCAGAGAAAGACTTGTTGGTTAAAGATGCTGAAGAGTTCATGCGACTGATCAGGAAAAGTGACTACAAGATTGTAGATCATCTTCACCAGACTCCGTCGAAGATCTCGATTCTTAACCTGTTGCTGTGTTCTGAAGCGCACCGCAACGCGTTGCTGAAAGTATTGAATGCTGCATACGTGCCGCAGGAGATATCGGTGAATCAACTTGAGGAAGTGGTAGCCCATGTCAACGCTGGTAATGGGCTGGGATTTACAGATCTGGAGCTGACGCCCAAGGGAAGAGATCATAACAGCGCCTTGCACGTCTCGATAGAGTGCAGAGGCACGATTATGTCACATGTCCTAGTAGATACGGGTTCCTCGCTTAACGTACTTCCGAAGAAGGCACTGATGAAGTTGGATACCCGGGGACTGCTGTGCACGCCCAGTGATCTGGTCGTGAAGGCCTTTGACGGAACCAAGCACCACGTCTTCGGAGAATTGACCCTGCCAATTCAAGTTGGACCAGAGACGTTTAATGCGGTGTTCTATATTATGGATATCATGCCCGCCTATAGTTGCCTCTTAGGTCGGCCGTGGATTCATTCTGCTGGTGCCGTGACGTCCACGCTGCATCAGAAGCTTAAATATGCTGTTGGGGGCAGCATAGTGACAGTCTGTGGAGAGGAAGACATCATGGTAAGCCACCTGTCGTCCTTTAAATATGTCGAAATGGATGGTGAGATCCATGAGACTCTTTGCCAAGCGTTTGAAACCGTCAGGGTGAAGGAGGTAGCTCCCGTTGTTGCAGAGAAGCAAGAGGTGAACCTCTCCTCGTTCAAGGAAGCTCGGGCTGTTGTCGAAGCTGGTTCCACCCCAGGCTGGGGGCATGTCTTGGATATACCATTCAAACAGGATAAGTTTGGATTGGGATATTCTCCGCAAGCTGAAGCTTCATCTTCTTCTGGTAGCTCATCTCGTGGGAAAGGGCCGATCCTATTCACCAAGGGAGGAGTAATCTTCGAGAGTATCAACGCTACGTCAGAGGACAGCGGGGACAGTGATTGTGATCTTGACGCCTGGATTCAACCGAGCAAGCCAGGCGAGCGCCTCCACAATTGGACCATCAAGGAGATTATCGAGCTGACGAGTGAAGAGTAATGATTTGCTTTTTACAATCTTTGTACAACCCTATGTCCTGCCCGGGGCATATTGGTTTTACTGTCAGGGCCTTGTTGGATTATGTGTATGCATTTTGTTAATAAATAAAAAGGCGTTTTCTTCGTAATCAAATGTTGTGTTCTCTGTTATTCATATTTTATGTTTGTTTTGAAAAACAGCAAAATGGCAACGAGGTTCGTGCTAACCTGCATATTCTTGCTTTAAACTTAACCCTTGTTATTGCAGGATCCACGTAACAGACGACATCGACTCTGGACCCTCTACGGCTCACTACGACTTTGATTGCCCGATCTATCAAGCCGAGGATGAGATTGATGAAGATGAAGACCTTCCGGAAGAGTTGGCCCGCTTGTTGAGACAAGAGGAGAAGGTTATTCTGCCTCACGAGGAGGATATTGAGATCATAAATCTGGGTTCTGAGGAGCTTATCAGGAATGTCAGAGTTGGGGCTGCGCTGCAGAATGATGTCAAGCATAGACTGGTCGAGATGCTTCGAGAGTATAGTGACGTCTTTGCTTGGTTGTATGAGGATATGCCCGGACTTGACACAGATATCGTGGTTCATCGCTTGCCATTGCGTGAAGATTGCCCTCCAGTCAAGCAGAAGCTCAGGAGGACGAGACCAGACATGGCTGTAAAAATCAAAGAAGAGGTCCAGAAGCAGTTGGACGCAGGATTTCTAGCCGTTACCACCTACCCTCCGTGGGTCGCCAACATAGTGCCTGTACCAAAGAAGGACGGTAAGGTACGCATGTGCGTCGATTATCGGGATTTGAATAGGGCGAGCCCTAAGGATGATTTCCCGTTGCCTCATATCGATGTGTTGGTCGACAATACAGCCCAGTTTTCCGTGTTTTCGTTCATGGATGGCTTCTCCGGTTACAATCAGATTAAGATGGCGCCGGAGGACATGGAGAAAACGACGTTTATTACCCCCTGGGGCACGTTTTGCTACAAGGTAATGCCCTTCGGTCTGAAGAACGCAGGGGCCACTTACCAGCGAGCAATGGTAACTTTGTTTCATGATATGATTCATCATGAGATTGAAGTCTATGTTGATGACATGATTGCAAAGTCCCAAACGGAGGAGGAGCATCTGGTCAATTTGCTGAAGCTGTTTGAAAGGCTTAGGAAGTTCAAGCTGAGGCTGAATCCTAACAAGTGCACTTTCGGAGTGTGGTCCGGAAAGTTATTGGGGTTTATCGTTAGTGAACGAGGTATTGAAGTTGATCCTGCGAAGATAAAAGCTATCCAAGAGATGCCAGCGCCGAAAACAGAGAAAGAAGTTCGTGGTTTCCTGGGCCGAATAAACTACATTGCAAGGTTTATCTCTCAGCTCACGGCCACTTGTGAACCGATGTTCAAGTTGTTAAAGAAAAATCAGGCGATTACTTGGAATGAGGATTGCCAGAAGGCATTCGATAAGATAAAGCAGTATCTTCAAGAACCTCCAATCTTGATACCCCCAGTGGCTGGACGGCCATTAATCATGTACTTGACAGTTCTGGAGAATAGTATGGGGTGTGTTCTCGGTCAGCACGACGAGACGGGCAGAAAAGAGCATGCCATTTATTATTTGAGTAAAAAGTTCACTGAGTGTGAATCTCGATACTCGATGCTGGAGAAGACGTGTTGTGCATTAGCTTGGGCCGCCAAACGTCTACGACAGTATATGCTCAATCACACCACTATGCTGATTTCGAAGATGGATCCGATCAAGTACGTCTTCGAGAAGCAGGCTCTTTCGGGCAGGATTGCCAGATGGCAGATGGTGTTGACAGAATATGATATTCAGTACGTCTCCCAGAAAGCCATCAAGGGAAGCGTATTGTCTGATTACCTTGCCGAACAGCCAATCGAAGACTATCAGCCGATGAAGTTCGAGTTCCCTGACGAGGACATTATGTTTCTCAAAGCGAAGGATTGCGATGAGCCATTGCCCGATGAGGGGCCAGATAGGAAGTCTCAGTGGAAGTTGATATTCGACGGAGCGGTTAATTCCTATGGAAGTGGTATCGGGGCTATCATCACGACTCCTCACGGATCCCACATCCCTTTCACTGCAAGACTGACGTTTTCAGTTACCAACAACGAAGCCGAGTATGAAGCGTGTATTATGGGTCTAGAAGAGGCAATTGATTTGAGAATCAAGAATCTAGACATATATGGTGACTCAGCGCTTGTAATCAATCAGATCAAAGGGGAGTGGGAAACTCGTCAACCGAATCTGGTGCCGTACATGAATTACGCCAGGAGGCTGCTTCCGTTCTTCGACCGAGTAGAACTTCATCATGTACCCCGGGCTGAAAATCAAATGGCTGATGCCTTAGCCATGTTGGCTTCAATGTATAAGGTCAATCTTTGGAATGAAGCTCCAAGCATTGTTCTTTCGCGTCTTGACAGACCAGCATATGTGTTCGCAATCGAGGATGCCACTGACGGCAAGCCATGGTTCCACGACATTCAGACCTTCCTTATGACTAAGGAGTATCCTGCGGGTGCGTCAACCCAGGATAAGAAGACTCTGAGGAGGCTATCTGGAAACTTTTACCTCAATCCTGATGGAGTGCTGTATAAGAGAAACCACGATCTCGTGCTACTCAGATGTGTAGATGAGAAAGAAGCAAGTATGCTCATGGAAGAAGTCCATGAGGGCACATTTGGTACGCACGCCGGCGGGCATGCCATGACGAGAAAGATCCTGAGAGCAGGATATTACTGGTTGACTATGGAGTCGGATTGCTTCAGATTCGCGAAGAAATGTCACAAATGCCAGATTTATGCTGATAAAGTTCATGTGCCGCCGTGCCCATTGAATGTCATGTCCTCCCCTTGGCCGTTCTCCATGTGGGGCATCGACATGATAGGCAAGATCGAGCCCACCGCATCCAATGGTCATCGTTTTATACTGGTAGCTATCGACTACTTCACCAAGTGGGTGGAGGCAGCCTCGTACGCTAATGTGACCAAGCAAGTGGTAGCTAAGTTCATAAAGAGGGACATCATCTGTCGCTATGGAATTCCCGAACGGATCATTACTGATAATGGTTCGAATTTGAATAATAAGATGATGAAGGAGCTGTGCCAGAGCTTCAAGATTGAACACCACAACTCATCTCCTTACCGGCCGAAGATGAATGGCGCCGTTGAAGCGGCCAACAAGAACATCAAGAAGATTGTTCAGAAGATGGTTGTGACGTATAAAGATTGGCACGAGATGCTGCCGTTTGCCTTGCACGGTTATCGTACGACGGTGCGTACGTCGACCGGGGCAACTCCTTTCTCCTTGGTGTACGGTATGGAAGCTGTCTTACCGCTAGAAGTGGAGATTCCCTCTTTGCGAGTTTTGGTTGATGTGAAACTTGATGAGGCAGAATGGGTGACGAATCGCCTGAACCAGCTCAACCTGATGGACGAGAAGAGGTTAGCATCGATTGCATTTGGTCGTCTGTACCAAAGCCGAATGAAGAAAGCTTATGATAAGAAGGTGCGTCCTCGAAGCTTTCGGACGGGTGATCTCGTCCTGAAGAAGATTCTTCCGCCACACTCCGATCACCGGGGCAAGTGGACTCCGAATTACGAAGGGCCGTATGTCGTCAGCAAGGTCTTCTCAGGAGGAGCTTTGTTGTTATCCACGATGGATGGTGAAGATTTTGCATCCCCGGTGAACGCGGACGCAGTTAAAAAATACTTTGCTTGAAAGCGACCCGCTGGACAAAAAAAGAGAGTCCAGGCAAAAAAGGGGCATCCCGGCGAACCAAAAACAGAATAAAAGGTTCGGGCAAAATAGGGATATATTGAAAAAATGTACACCCGCGAAGTCGAAAACCTACACTGGGCGGCTTCGGCAAAAAAGGGTATCCCGGTGAACTGAAAACCCGTGAAGGGCGGTTCACGCAAAAGTTAGGGATTTGAATAAGCAAATGACTGCGTTCCGCGTATGGACTTTCATTGTTTAGTGGTTCGGAAGACCTGAGGGCCATTTATCTGAATCAATCTCTTCCAAAGCTGAAGCATCGGAGAAGTATCGAAGTCGAGTGGGTCTTAGAGGGATCAACTTATGGTGTTCGTCTACGCCTCGATTGCCGACATTTGTATATACTGATGTATATTTATGTTTTCTTTTTGCGCGGCTTCCTCATTCCAGGAGCTTGCCTCTGTTGTAAAACATTTTTGCCCATTCAGGGGTCATCATCAATAAAATGCACAATATTCAGCAATTCTTGTCTGTTTAGCATTTATTTGTTTTGTTTGCGAATGATAACGCCGATGTGTTTTTTGATAAAATGCGCATACATAAACTTACGGGCCTAAGCCCATTGATTGTTGAAACAATTAACTAACTGAACATTGTCACAAGATAATAACCCTGATAGGCCCCTTTGAGGAGGATATCTTGTCTGTTTGTTTGTGTTATTGCAGGTATAGCACCTCGCCAGCAGATGTGTCGTGCGCATCCCCGAAGCAGGATGATTCCTCCTTCTCCAGCAGAGTTCAGCAGTCTCTCTTCCGCAGAATCAGAATCAGAATAGTGAGCATTGATATGTCTTCCCCAGGTAGAGGTGATTCTCTTCCCCAAGCAGACGCACCCTGAAGGAATGTCACCTCATCGGCTGAGTCAAGCACTGAAGAATGATGCTGTCTCTCCCCAGCACCGGGTCACAAGTGTAGATTTCAGAGGAATGCTCGGATGCCGAAGCTCGTGTTTTCCCCAGTAAAGTCGTCGAAGCAGGTGTTTTCCCCCGCACCGGGTCACAAGTACAGGTCTCGTAGGAAGCTGTTTGTATACCGAAGTATGCAGTAACTGATGGTGCCAGACTGAAGTCTCCAGTGGAATTAGGTTTCCTCACCAGAGTCAGGCTCTCTCCTGAAGATCGATGATTCCCTATTCCCCAGTAGAGTGTTGGAACAGCTGATGTTGTATTCCCTTACAGAGTTGTACTCTCCCCCGAAGTCAGATGATCCTTTCTTCCCCAGTGGAATCAAAATCCCCATCAGAGTTGCACTCTCCAATGAAGTAGAATGATTTCTCTCCCCGGCTGAGTCCGCAGAAAAGCCGAATCCTTGGAAGTTGATCAGATCATGATCAATTTTCCCCAGCAGAGCGTAGAACAACCGATGCTGTATTTCCCCCTGAGTCGCACTCTCTCCAGCAAAGCAGAATGATTTCTCCTTCCTCAGCCGAGTTTGCAGATGTCCAAGGGATCCGAATCCTTGGAAGTGGATCAGATCATGATTGGTTTTTCCCCAGTGGAGTGTGGAGCAGCTGAAGTTGTCTCCCCATAGAGTTATCCTCCCCAGAAGAGTTAGCCGAGACGGCCACGCAGTTCACTCCCGCGATTGACATCGCTTTCCTTCAGCAGGTTCGAGTTCTCGAAGAGCTTCGTCCCCTGCAGCAGTCAGCTGAAGTTGTTTTCCCTGCAGCAGTACGCGGAAGATCAATTCCCCAGACAGAGCCTAATTGATATTGGCGTGTTCACATTCTCCTCAGCAGGACGATTCCTCTATCTGAGCGGTTCTTTCTCCTTGACAGGAGGATTTCCCCTTCGGCATTTATTTTGCTGACGGGATCGCATCATTGTGCATGATTGCATGTCATTGTGCACGATTACATAGCATTGAGCATGATTGCATAGCATTAAGCATGATTGCATGGCATTTAGCATAAATGCATATCATTCCCACCGTGTGGGGCATAGTGCAGAAGCATACACATCATAGGCATGATCTAGGTCATTATCATCCTTATTGTACAGGTGTACTACCGAAAGACCGGTTGCTCAGGACGATTCTTGATGTTCTCCCCAGCAAGGTTGTTTTCTTAGATGATTCTAAAAGACCCCGGTGTGATCCCCGCGGTCGCTCGCTCAAGATGATTTTTGAGATCCCCAGCGAAGTCTTCGGTTCGAGATAATTCTCAAGTCCCTCAGCAGGGCCATTTGCTTAAGACGATTCTTAAGACCCCAGTACAGCTTCCCGGGTTGTTCGCCTAGTATGATACTTGAGCTCCCCAATAGCGCCTCCAGCAAGAGTTGCCCAGGAAGATTTCTGGAATACCCAACAGAATGCTCGCTCCAGAAAGGTTATCAGTTCAGGACGATTCTTGAAGATGCCCGACGGATTTGTTTGTTCAAAGATGATTCTTGAAGTCCTCAGCAGCGTGATATGTCTGCTCCAACAGCGATGTCTAATCTGAAGATGGATTTCGTAAGCGCCCGAAGGCGATATCAGAAGGTTCCTGTAAGTCCAGATTTCCGTGTTGAAGAATCAACGGGTGGCTGAAGACGAGGTTCCAGAGGTTGTAGAGACAACAGAGGATCAGTGTTGGTCTGAAGACCAAGTCAGTTGTCCTGAGGAGATAATTGATTGTGATCAAGTGAATAGTGTTTCTTCTGACTGAAGTCGAAGATGTTTCTCCAGCTGAAGCGGAGTTTTGCCTGAAGGCAAAGTGTTTGAATCCCCGTAGAGTCATGAATGGCTCAGGGTACCATTTCTCTGACTGAAGTCGCAGATTTCCTAAGCTGAAGCGAAGGTGCCTAAGGGCAAGGTTATCCCCAAGGTCATGAATAACCTAGGATTCATTTTTCGGACTGAAGGCCGAAGTATATCCCTGATTGAAGTCTCGGATGCTCTATAGCAGAGGCGGAATTGCCTGAAGGCATATCCATGTATCCTTGAAGGCCAAGGATGTTCTTTCTAGCTGAAGCTGGAATGGCCAGGGGCCAGGGTTCCATCTATCTTCAGAAATACTTGAAGATCTTTTCTAGCTGAAGTTGGAAGTGGCCAGGGGCCAGGGTTCCATATATCTTTGATGTTGAAGTTCTACGGCGGGCAGTGTGCAGCAGTATTCCGATGTTCGTTATGGTTCTGAGGGTGACCCCCAGATCAGAGTGTGCTCGGTTAAGTCTCTCATTCCCAGCAGAGTGGTTCCAAATACGCAAGTATACCTTTTGTTCCATTTACCAGGGGTGAACCCCAGGTCAGATTTGTTCAGTGTTGTATCTTGTTCGACGGCGAGGTTGAATGTTTGTTTGACGGCGAGGTCAGATTGTGATTTGTTCGACGGCAATGTCAGGCTCTTTAAATCCCCAGCAGAGATGATGTTTGTACGACGACGATGTCGAGTGTCTCTCAGAGCGATGTTTGCTTCCGACGGCGATGTCAGATTCAGTTTTCCAGCAGCGATGTTGGGTATGTCAGAAGATTCAGTTCTCCAGCGGCGAGGTTGGGTGTTGTGGTTGTCTGAAGGCAACGTCAGAAGAATTTAATGTGGATAACCGACGGCGATGTCAGGTCAATATTTCTCCAGCTAGTTGTTGAGCAGCTAGTGTTGCAGTGTTCGAAGGTTTGTTCTCCGCAGAGTATCATGTGGTCGTGCAGTTGGCAAATTTTCGGGTTTACCGATATTCAACCGTCTCGTACCTTGATTGGTTGAGAGCCGTTCGCTTCTCACCCAGTCAGGTTCAAGCCGTTTGAATAGGGGCAGCTGTTGCACCCCAAAATTTGACCAACATTTATTTATTCATTGAATGTTTGAAAATGGATACCTTCATCAGAAAGTTCAAGAGATCCTCAGAGGAATGGGTTGAAACCAGGGTTGTATGCTTCATAGCTTGAGAGTTGTGGGTGCCCCTCAGATGATTCTGAGACTTTGAGAATGAACTTGAGGTTTTGAGAAAGTGTATGAGATGTCTTGATAGCCATCATGAAGTCCAGAGATGTCATTGAGCAAGAATTCTGAAGATTCAGCCATGAATGGTAGAATTAGGGTTTTGACTGGGTCTACCCTAGATTAACTGAAGATTTGGAGAGGATTGAGACCTAATCCAAGGGCCATGAGATCATGGAATGATGTATTGAGATGTTATAAGGGTGATTCCTAGACCAACTCATCATGATTGAGGAGTTTGAGAAGTTTCAAGTCAGGGTTTCCAAGGATTGTCAGTGAGAAAACCCTAATTTGATCCCTATCTTCCAGGCAGTTTTAGCTCTAGATGTGATTGATATCTCATCTTCCCCATAACATGAATGTTGTAGAGCTTGTCCTAAGCTTTAATTTGAGTGGTGGAAGTCCTTGATAGGAGTTACAGAGCTCAAGTTATGGTTTTGACAAATTACAGGTCAGCTGAGGTATGTGAATCTGGGTCCTTGAAAGTCACCCAACTTGCAGACAACTTTTGCCCTAGTAGGAGGATTCCTATGATTTCTTGGTCAACATGAATGTTGAAGAGGATCTTCTTAGCTTTAATTTGAGTGGTAGAAGTCCTTGATTGGATTTGTGGAACTCAACTTATGGTTTGAACAAGACAGGGGTATTTTGGTCATTTGTCAGTTATAGGTCATTTTATCCAATGCCTAAAACTCCTATTTCCAAGCCTCAAATGGAAAAACTCAAAACATGAAAGTTGCTCAAAATGTGATTTTAAGTCTAGAAAGAAGGTCACAAATTGTTGGAAAAGCTCATAGCATGAGATTACATGATTGGTCAAAAATGAACTAAAAAAGGCTTATAACTTTGAAAAGTTGAAATTGAAAAGTGATTTGGGAGATCCACAAATCCAAAATAGGTCATCCAATATATCATTTTGATTGGAAAAACCATTTTGAGAACATTGGTTTAGCTAGAATTTTCATTTGAGGTCTAAAAATGGGTGATGCTTTGAAAAGTTATTACTTGAAAAAGAAGGCAATGTTGAAAAACCCTACATAAGCCAAAAATGAACTTGTTTTTCACTCATCCCTTCTCAATAACTCATGTAAGGAGAATTTAAGACAAAATTGCAAGGCATAACATATGAGATATGAGATAACCAATATGGCATGTCATGAGAATTTCAAGAAGTTTCCATCACATTCTAGATGAATCTAGACACATCCAATGATTATTATAAGAAGGATGGTCCTCATTGTGTTCAGGGTTGGTGATAGAGAGCATTTTCAGAGGGGAGAGAGAGGGAGAGATAGCCATTGAAGCAATTTCTTCAAGTTCAAGCAACTCAAGAATTCTTCCACCACAAGCCTTCTCTTTCACAACAAGTGCAAACAGAAACTTGTACATCCTCAGAGGATCTCATTGAAGCCATTTCAAGCCTTGGAACCATCTCCACGAGCATCTACCACCTCTCTTTGACAGGTTGGTTTCTCTCTATGATTCCCCTAATTTATGCACTTTTCAGTAGTTTCCTAGGTATATAATTGATGCATTAGGTTAGTTGATGTAACCCTAAGAGTTAGAGCAAGATTTGTGAGGTTTCACACCAGAGCCATGATTCTTTAATCTTCAATAACTGGCTGTTTAATGAGTTTTAGGTAACATGAATTAGGTTAAAATGACCAGGATAACATCAAGAATATCTGTATACCATTAGACTGAAGTTTGGTGAAGGTTGATATCAGTTGAGCATGGTTGTACCAATACATTGAAGCCTTCTGTTGGGATTATTGAGAACGAATCAGGGAAAACTACTCGTACCATTTTATTCCTCTCGTTGAGTAGAGCATTTTTCATTTTTGAATCGAGTGAAACCATGGCCTGAGCAGAGAGGTAGAGGAGCTCGAAGATTAGGGCATGAGAGGAGGGTTTCTGAAAACCCTAGGTCTTGGTTGGGACGATGAAGGAGCGCCCTTGGATTCGCTCCAATATTTGACTCATTAATCAAATCCAATGGCCACGGTTAAATCTGAGAAAGAGAGGGAAATTTCAAATGGAATGAAACGCAGCCGTTTCATTAAACCGGTGCTGGGCCTCAGTGTGCTATTCGTCCCCCCCTTTTTTCTGGCCCATTTGTTTTTAACTGGCGTGAGTTGCTGTTCATACCCCCCCCCTCCCTTTAATTCATTTAATTCTTTTATTTTCTTTTATTATTTTCTCTGTTTTGAATAATTCATTAAAAATTGGAAATTAATTCTTTTTTAATGCTTCTTTTTTCTATGATTAGATGAAAATGTGTAGAAAATTATAAAAATAAAAATGGGATTTTATTTTTTAGTTTAGTATTTTAATAGATTTTTCTTTTAAAGTAGCTTTTAATATGTTTAATTTTGTATCATGATTTTGTAGGAATTGTTTTAGGACCTTCCCTTAGGGTTTTTAATCCATTCTTTTTTGTGCAATTAGATGATGAATCATAGTTCCCCATAGGATTTTTTCTAGATTTTTAGAATTAAATTTTGATTAGTTTAATTAGGGTAGATTTAGGGTATCCTAATTAGGGTTTAGATTGTGTTTAGGTGATGAATCCCTTTCTTTGATTGAGTTTTATCTTGATTTTTAGGTAGAGGCCTATGTAGATGTTATGAGTAGGTGTTGAGGACCCTTGTGAATAATTGTTAGATTTTTCCCCATTGGTTTAGCATTTTTAGGTATTTTCTGAAGTTGCCTATTGTTTTGTGTACCCTGTGGTTATCTGTTCATCTTTGGGGTTCATTGTGGGGAATTTGTTGTGGGGCTTGTGTTGCCTTGAAGGCCTTGATTGGAGAGCATCATGAAGAGAAGATTGAAGATCTAGACTCAGAGACCCAGAGCTTGTCTTGTTCCCTGTTTGTGAGGTTTGAGATCCTGAAGTTTGAAGGAAGTTCATGGTACTTTCCTGAGGAAGGCACTATGAATGACTTTCATGCTTTCTTCTCACCTCTTTCTCAAGTATCCAATGATGTTGGAGCCAACTTGTGAGTTTAATTTCTCCTGAGGAGGAATGTAAACTGATCACATGTTGTTGAGCCACATGGGATACAACTCCTAAGTGAAAGCCTCCTAGTACTTTCCTGAGGAAGGTCCTATGGGTCTATTCACTTAGTTCCATTAGTTTATCTAGGATTTCTCAAGTATCCAATGATGTTGGAGCCAACTTGTGAGTTTAATTTCTCCTGAGGAGGAATGTAAACTGATCACATGTTGTTGAGCCACATGGGATACAGCTCCTAAGGGGAAGCCTCCTAGTACTTTCCTGAGGAAGGTCCTATGAGTCTATTCACTTAGTTCCACTAGTTCAGATAGGATTTCCTAAATATCCAGTGATGTTGGAGCCTGCTTGTGAGTTTAATTTCTCCTGAGGAGGAATGTAAACTGATCACAGTGGTTGAGCCACATAGGGTATGATTCCTGAGTATACACCTCCTAGTGCTTTCCTGAGGAAGACACTATGAGTCTGCTTACTTAGCTCCCTTTCTTTGGTAAGCTTGTTCTGAAGCTTGAAGACTGGGATTGTTTTCTTTTGGTTAGGTTTTGCTTTAGGGCTTTGCTTAGATTTGTTCAGATTCTGTGTTAGGGTTAGGATTAGAGAATAGATGATTCTTTCTCAAGCTTGTGTTTTGTTTGCCTGATGGCACTTCATTTCTTTTATCTGATATTGCTTGATAGCATGTTGTTTATCTTCAGTATGATTACTGTTATTTCATGACTGGCTTGAGGTTGAGATGAGCTTGTGGAGGCTGAAGCCCCACACACATTTCCTCCCTCACTTGCATTGCATGCATTTTACTGTTAAAGCTGATGTTTTTTGTCTGTTTTAGTGTATCATTGACATGATCCCTTAGGACTCTCATTTCCTCTGATGAGGGTTTGATGATAGACTTTTAGGTTGAAACCTATGCATGACAACATCTAGGAGTTCCCTGTTCAAACCTCAACCATAGGATGAATCCATGGCATGATAACAGTAGGACTTGATAGTCTCCCTCCTAGTTGAGCTTTTTTTTTTCCTGTAGTTTCCCGAACTACGTTTGCTCTGATCTTTCATACCAGATGAAAGTACGTAGGCATAGGATGCGATATCCTAGCGAGCAACCTTTCCCCCGTAGTTAGCCGAACTACGTTGACTCTGATTTCTCATTCTCTGATGAGAATACGTAGGCATAAAGCGCGACGCTTTGCCGAGTCATTTTTCTTTTCTTTTTCAGCCAGCCTTGATAGGTAGATAGATTATAACCAACCCGTCCAAGTAAACAAACAAGCGAGGATCCCGTCGAGTACGACGGACGTGAGGGGTGCTAATACCTTCCCCTTGCGTAACCGACTCCCGAACCCAGACAATGGTTGCGATGACCTTGTCTTACCCTTTTTTCGTCAGGTTTTTCCGATCGTTTCCTTTCCCGCTCTGAGGGATAAATAACGAAAGGTGGCGACTCTTCTGTCATGCCGGCACCTTATTTTCGCGCAAGCGACAGCTGTTAGAGGGTTTCCGATCATGTCATCCTGCTTGACCTGTTTTGTCTATTTCTGTTGTAGATTTTGCTGTTTATCTGTTGTATTTGACCATCGCCAGGCTTGTTGGTCGAGGTCTTTTCCTTATTTGTACTCAGCTGTAGCGTGTACTTTGCCTGATGGCTCTTTTGATCTATATATGAGGAGTTGGTATTCTATGCTTGTCCGCAGGTTATCCATTGTTGTTGTTCCTGGAAACTGGAATCGAGGGGGAAATATCCCTATTGCATGAATACATGTTTTCATTTTAGCATTTTTCACGCATTTGCAGGTGCACTGGAACGGTTAACCTTATTTTCTCCTGTGGTTTACTAGTGTTTCAGGATTGCTGACGTGACAACTCACCGGTACGATACTAGAGGAAACCAAAAAAGGCTGATGGATCAGATGCAGGTAGAAATGCAAGAGATAAGAGATCTTATTGCACAACTGATGGAGATGATGCAAGGGGTTGCTAGTGGTCAGGCTCAACTTCAGACTTTGGTGCAACCTCTGATTGCGCGGGTTGATAGTGATGGTGTGCTACACGGTGGGATTGCTTCTAACCCTCCTCACCATGAAACTCCCCAGGCGGGCAATTCAATACCAACTTTAGTCATCCTTACTGCTGGAGGGGGTGCTCACGGTGCTGGTGCTGGAAATGAGACAGGTTTTAATGCTGGTTTTGCCAATATTGGTAATGGTTTTGCCAATGGTGGAAATGGTAACGGAAATGGTTTTGGCTATGGTCTCGATACTACAGGTGCTCTACATGGTAGTTTGGACCACACTTGGAATGAGGATAGTCAGGAGGATGTGTTCACTCCCAGATTTGTAAATGCTGAAATACCTTCTAAGGCTGACAGAAGGATTAAAATGATGGAAGAGAAGATGAGGTCACTGGAATGCCAAAACTCTATGGGGCTGGATATGTCTAATCTGGGGTTGATTCCAGGCTTGAGGGTGCCTCCAAAGTTTAAGGTGCCTGATTTCGATAAGTATAAGGGTACCACTTGCCCTAGGGTTCACCTGAGATCTTATTATCGCAAGATGTCTGCGTATTCTGAGGATGAGAAGCTCTTGATGCACTTTTTCCAGGATAGCTTATCCGGACCATCGCTTGAATGGTATATGAGCTTAGAGCCCGCTAATGTCCGTAGTTGGAAAGAGCTAGCCGAAGCTTTTGTAAGGCACTATCAGTACAATAGTGACCTTGCTCCGAATAAAGTCCAATTGTAGAATCTCTCTCAGAAGAGCGGTGAATGCTTTAAAGAATATGCCCAGAGGTGGCGAGAGCTGGCTGCTATGGTGCAACCACCGATGGTAGAACGGGAACTTGTGGATATGTTTGTTGCTACCTTACCAGGAGTGTACTATGAGAAACTCATCGGCAATATGTCTGGAAGCTTTTCCGATCTGATAATCACTGGTGAAAGGGTGGAGAACGGAATTAAGACTGGAAAGATCAATGCTGGCGAAGGATCCTCATCTGGAGGAGGGAACAAGAAAGTATTTGGAAACAAAAAGAGAGAGGGAGACACTAATGCTATATCCAGTTCAAGGGGAAGAAATAGAGGTCAGAATAGGCAGCATCAGCAGATTGCTACCATCACTATTCCAGCGGTTCAACAACCACAACAATAACAGCGTCAGCAACAACAGCAACAACGACCACAACAGAATCAACAGGGGTATGGCAGATACCAAGGCTGTGCAGCAAATAGGCATTTTGATACGCCTCCTATGCCTTACTCTCAGTTATTGCAGGCTTTGCTACAGCTGCGATTGATTCAGAAAAGGACTTTAGCTCCTTTGACCGGACAACCTCCACCGGGGTACGATGCAAATACCCACTGTGAATTTCATTCGGGTGCTCCAAGACATACTATAGACAATTGTAAAGCCTTCAAACATAAAGTGCAAGATATGATCGATAGTAAGGCTATCAATTTTTCTAATGATGCTCCCATTGTGGTGCAGAATCCCATGCCGAATCACGAGCAGGATGGGGTTAATGCAATTGTAGAGGATGAAGTGTTGAATTTGGTGACCAATGTGGATGAACTGAAAACACCCTTAAGCTTTGTGAAGGCCAGACTACTAAAGGGAGGTGTTTTCCCGGGTTGTGTTGAAGGCTGTGTTGATTGTTCTGCTGATCTTGAGAGAGGATGTGGATTATTGAGAAACTGTATTCAGAAGATGATTGACGACGGGGTTTTACAATTTGACCGTTCTGTTGGGAGAGAATCTGAGGATGTAGTGGCTAGAGAGAAGGATGAGATTGCGACAATCTCCATCCCTTATAAGATTGTAACTATCTATGCACCAAAGCCACCAACGGTAACTATCACCAAAGCAGGTCCTATGCCATTTGAGATTACTAAGGCCGTTCCGTGGAACTACGGGGCCGAAGTGTATTGTAATGGGCAGAATATAAACTTGAATGATACTCCTGCAAGTTCAGTTGACAATCTAGTGGGTGCAGGAGGTATTACTCGCAGTGGCCGAGTCTTTTCGTCGCCTGAGGTAATTGCTGATAAGGCGGATAAGGGAAAAAGACCGGTAGTGGAAGAGACCTCTCAATCTGGGGAAAGAGAATCTTTGTTGAAAGATGCAGAGGAGTTCATGAGGCTGATCCGGAAAAGCGACTACAAGATAGTCGATCACCTGCAGCAAACTCCGTCCAAAATATATATCCTGTCGTTGCTCCTTTGCTCTGAGGCGCACAGGAATGCTTTTCTGAAGATACTAAACAATGCGTACGTGCCACAGGAAATTTCAGTTAATCAACTTGAAGGAGTGGTGGCTCACGTAAACGCAGGCAATGGCTTAGGCTTTACGGATCTGGATTTGACACCCAGAGGCAGAAACCACAATTGTGCGCTGCACATATCTTTGGAATGTCGAGGGACTGTCATGTCTCACGTGCTAGTGGATACTGGATCTTCTTTAAACGTGCTCCCGAAGAAGGCTTTGATGAAGCTAGATATGAAGGGGTTAATTTGCACGCCAAGTGACTTGGTGGTACGTGCGTTTGATGGAACCCGAAGATCCGTGTTCGGGGAGGTAACTTTGCCGATTCAGGTTGAACCTGAAGCCTTTGATGTTGTGTTCTATATCATGGATATCCAGTCGGCCTACAATTGTCTACTAGGTCTCCCTTAGATTCATTCAACTGGGGCTGTTACATCAACTCTGCATCAGAAGTTGAAATACATGGTTGGCGGTAGCATCGTGACGGTATGCGGAGAAGAAGACATCATGGTTAGTCACCTGTCTTCCTTTAAGTATGTTGAAGTGGATGGAGAGATCCACAAAACTCTTTGCCAAGCCTTCAAAACGGTCAAGATCAAGGACAAGACTCCGATTGTGAGTAAAGAGCCCGAGGTGGCTATGTCTTCCTTCAAAGAAGCACATGCTATGGTGCAAGCTGGTTCAGCCCAAGGCTGGGGGCAGGTGATTGATATACCACAGAAGCAAGACAAATTCGGTCTGGGGTACCGCCCATCCTCTTCACAGAGCAAGCCGAAGTTCAAGGGGCCGATCAGGTTTACTAGCGGAGGTATCTTCTTTGAGCAGATCAACGCCATTTCTAATGATGAAGCTGGGGACAGTGACTGTGACATGGATGCCTGGATCAAGCCATGTATTCCGGGACAGAGCCTACGCAACTGGTCAATTGAAGAAGTCATTCAAGTGACGACCAAACAGTAATGCTTTGTTTTTCCAGTTATTGTACTACCCTATGTCCTACCCGGGGCATAGTGGTACTTCATTTCAGGGCCTTACTTGTTTATGTCTGAACACTGTTTATCAATTAATCAAAGGGCGTTTTCTCATACAAATTTTGTGATCTTTATTTTTTTTGTTTTTGCTTTTCCCAATAAAATGGCAACGTGGTTTATATTTGTTTGCAAATTGTTTGAAATACTTAACCATTTTCATTGCAGGATTCCTATTACAGATGACACCGATCTAGAACCTTCTATGACTCGCTTCGACTTCGATCAACCAATCTATCAAGCTGAAGAAGAGGTTGATGAGGACGAAGACCTGCCTGAGGAATTAGCCAGACTTTTGAAACAGGAAGAGAAAGTCATTCTGCCTCATCAGGAGGAAATTGAGGTCATTAATGTGGGTTCTGAGGAAGTGGTCAGAAATGTACGGATAGGGGCTGCGCTGCAGAGCGATGTCAAGCAAAGACTGATCGAGATGCTGCGAGAGTATAGTGACATCTTTGCTTGGTCGTATGAGGATATGCCTGGACTTGATACAAACATAGTGGTTCATTGCTTACCGTTGCGCGAGGAATGTCCGCCAGTCAAGCAGAAACTGAGAAGAACGAGACCAGATATGGCAGTCAAAATTAAAGAAGAGGTCCAAAAGCAGTGGGATGCTGGATTCTGAGCTGTGACTACCTACCCTCCGTGGGTCGCTAACATAGTACCTGTACCGAAGAAAGATGGTAAGGTGCGTATGTGTGTGGATTATCGGGATTTGAACAAGGCGAGCCCTAAAGATGATTTCCTGCTTCCTCATATTAACGTATTGGTCGACAATACGGCTCAATTCTTGGTGTTTTCCTTCATGGATGGTTTCTCGGGTTATAATCAGATAAAGATGGCACCAAAGGACATGGAGAAAACTACATTCATAACACCGTGGGGAATGTTTTGTTATAAGGTGATGCCTCTCGGCTTGAAGAATGCTGGAGTAACATATCAGCATGCTATGACAACGCTCTTTCATGACATGATGCGTAAAGAGATTGAGGTTTATGTTGACGATATGATTGCTAAATCCCAAACAGAGGAGGAGCATTTGGTTAATCTGTTGAAGCTGTTTGAGAGGCTTAGAAAGTTCAGACTGAGGTTGAATCCAAATAAGTGTACTTTCGGAGTTCGGTCCGGAAAGTTATTGGGGTTTATTGTCAGTGAAAAAGGGATTGAGGTAGATCCTGCAAAGATAAAAGCAATACAAGACATGGCAGCGCCAAAAATAGAAAAAGAAGTCTGTGGTTTCCTGGGGAGATTGAACTACATTGCTCAGTTCATATCTCATCTCACAGCCACATGTGAGCCAATGTTTAAGCTGTTAAAGAAAGATCAGGCGGTTGTATGGAATGAAAATTGTCAAAAAGCCTTTGATAAAATAAAACAGTATTTGCAGGAGCCTCCAATATTGATACCCCCAGTAGTTGGAAGGCCATTAATCATGTACCTGATGGTTCTTGAGAAATCCATGGGTTGTGTTCTCGGTCAACATGACGAGAATGGAAGAAAGGAGCATGTGATTTATTACTTGAGTAAAAAGTTCACAGATTGTGAGTCCCGTTACTCAATGCTCGAAAATACATGTTGTGTACTCGCCTGGGCTGCCAAACGTTTAAGGCAGTATATGCTCAATCACACGACCATGTTGATTTCGAAGATGGATCTGATTAAGTATGTCTTCGAGAAGCATGTGCTTTCAGGAAGAATTGCTAGATGGAAAATGGTACTGACAGAGTACGATATACAGTATGTTTCTCAGAAAGCCATCAAAGAAAGTGTTCTGTCAGAATACCTTGCTGAGCAGCCAATCAAAGATTATCAACCGATGAAGTTTGAATTTCCTGACGAGGATATCATGTTTCTCAAAGCAAAAGATTGTGAAGAACCACTGCACGGTGAAGGTCCAACGAAGGATTCTCAGTGGCAAATGATATTCGATGGTGCTGTCAACTCTTATGGTAGCGGAATTGGGGCAATTATTACCACTCCTCATGGTACCCACATCCCGTTCACTACCAGATTGACATTCCCAGTCACCAACAATGAAGCTGAATACAAAGCATGTATCATGGGTTTGGAAGAGGCCATTGATCTAAGGATCAAGAATCTCGATGTATATGGCGATTCAGCGCTGGTTGTTAATCAAATCAAAGGAGAATGGGAAACTCGTCAACCGAATTTGATTCCTTACAGAGATTATGCAAGGAGGTTGTTACCATTTTTCGATCGTATAGACTTCCACCATGTACCAAGAGCGGAGAATCAGATGGCTGATGCTTTGACAACGCTATATTCGATGTACAAGGTCAATTTCTGGAATGAGGCTCCCAGAATTGTCATTTCTCGCTTGGATAGACCCGATTTCGTATTTGCCATTGAAGAGGCTGCTGATGGAAAGCCATGGTTTTACGATATACAAAACTTCCTCAAAAAGCAGGAGTACCACCAGGAGCTTCGGCTCAGGATAAGAAGACGCTGAGGAGGTTGTCTGGCAACTTCTACCTAAACCCAGATGGTGTACTATACAGAAGGAACCATGATTTGGTGTTGTTAAGATGTGTGGATGAGAAAGAAGCATCGTTGCTTATGGAAGAAGTCCATGAGGGTACTTTTGGTACACATGCCGACGGACATGCCATGTCTCGGAAACTCTTACGAGTTGGGTACTATTGGCTAACAATGGAGTCAGATTGTTTCAAATTTGCAAAAAGATGCCATAAATTCCATATTTATGCTAATAAGATACATGTGCTGTCGTGCCCATTGAATGTAATGTCGTCCCCGTGGCCTTTCTCCATGTGGGGCATCAATATGATTGGCAAGATTGAGCCCACCGCATCCAACAATCACCGTTTCATCTTGGTAGCCATCGATTACTTCACCAAGTGGGTTGAAGCGGCTTCGTACGCCAATGTGATTAAACAAGTGGTAGCAAGATTCATAAAGAAGGACATCATTTGCAGATATGGAGTTCCCGAACGAATCATTACTGATAATGGTTCAAATCTGAATAACAAAATGATGAAGGAGTTATGCCAGAACTTCAAAATTGAACATCACAACTCATCGTCCTATCGGCCGAAGATGAATGGCGCTGTTGAGGCGGCCAATAAGAACATCAAAAAGATAATGCAGAAGACGGTTGTCACTTATAAAGATTGACATGAGATGTTTCCTTTTTCCTTGCACGGTTATCATACGACGGTACGCACATCAACCGGGGCAACTCCTTTCTCACTAGTGTACGGTATGGAAGTTGTCCTGCCGCTGGAATTTGAGATTCCTTCTTTGAGAGTTTTGGTCGACGTGAAGCTTTATGAGGCAGAATGGATTAAGAATCGTTTGAATCAGCTTAGTCGGATGGATGAAAAGAGCTTGGCATCCATTGCATATGGTCGTTTGTACCAGAGCCAAATGAAGAAAGCTTATGATAAGAAGGTGCGCCCTCGAAGCTTTCAGACAGGCGATCTTGTGTTGAAAAAGATTCTCCCACCACAGTCAGATCACATGGGTAAATGGACTCCCAACTACGAAGGGCCATTTGTTGTTCGAAAGGTCTTCTCCGGAGGAGCCTTGTTGTTAGCCACCATGGATGGTGAATATTTCTCATACCCTGTGAACGCAGACGCAGTTAAAAAATACTTTGCTTAAAAGAGACCCGCTGGACACAAAAAGAAATGGCCAGGCAAAAATGGGGCATCCCGGCGAACCCTAAAAATGAAAAAGAGGTTCGGGAAAAAATTAGGGATAAAAATGAAAAGATGTAAACCCGCAAAGTCGAAAACCTGGAAAGGCGACTTTGGCAAAAAAGGGTATCCCGGTGAATCGAAAACCCGAAAAGGGCGGTTCAGGCAAAAGTTAGGGATTGAAAAGCAAATGACTGCAGTCTGCGTGTGAACTTCTTTGCTTAGTAGATTGGGAGAACCTGAGGGCTGTTTTCATCTGAATCAATCTCTTCTGAAGACGAAGCATTGGGAAAGCGTCAGAGCCAGGCAAGTCATAGAGGGATCAGCTCATGGTGTTTGTATGTGCCACGTTGCCGACATGTTTGTACATTCTTGTATATTTCTGTGCATATCTGTATTTTTGTTTTGCGCAGCTTCCTCTTTTCAGGAGTTGCATCTATGTAAAACCTTGCCTATTTACAGGCCCTTCATCAATAAACATATAGTATGTAGTACTTGATCTGTGTGCTTTGTTTTAACTTTTACTGTTTTGTTTGTGAAAACGCCCAATGTTTTGATGAACTTGTGTTAACACAAACTTGCAGGCCTTGGCCAATAATTGTTAAAACTTTGAATTAATTGAACAACGTCATGAATGATGACTAAGATGATTCCGTTGTGTAGGATATCTTGTCTGTTTGTTCAGTTTTGCAGGGTCGTTACCCTCGGGGCAAAGATAGGGATGAAGTTATCCTATCCCCAGCCAGAGTTTTACTTCCTAAATCAGTGAAGTTCGCATCTCTATCCTCAGTAGAGTTGTTGCATATATAATCCCCGCAAGGTGCATGCTTGTAGGCACTCTCCAGCGAGTCGTGTTTAGATTTTTCTCACCACAGAATAGTTTGCAGCTTGGTTAGATTCGCTCCCCGACATAGCAATCCCCAGCAAGTTGAAAGGGATAATTCCCCCAGCAGTGTTGTTCGCTCTTCCTCAACAGGATGGAAGAATGTTGTCACGTCAGTATATTCCTCGCAGAAAGCCAGTGAAGTCCATTTCTCAACATAAGTCCAATGGTAATTGGCATGAGCGAGTCTGTGCTCTATTCCCCAGCAGAATCGTTTGATTCCCTCAATAGGGTTATTTTTGTTATCCCTAGTGGGATGGTTTCTGTATCTCTAGCATTTATTTTGCTGAGTTAGTTCCAGTGCATCTGCATGCGTGCATAACATCCACCTAAATGCGTAGCATTTCCATTTAGTATGGAGCATTACGCCATTTTCAAACATATGCATATGAAACATAAGCCAGGTTGTTATCTCTTTGTTTCAGGTATATCTTCGGAGTTTTGATCTTTGGTATCCAGACCATGTGATCTCCTAGTCCGCGTGGTATCCAGACCCCGGCTCATGTTGTTACCCAGCAGTATCTTCGGATCTCAGAGGATCAGGATAGGTATTTGTGTTCTGTTGAGTGTCGAGACTCCGGTCCTTTCCCAGCTGATGATGTTTTCCGTTTCTGTCGAGTATCCAGACTCCGGTAAAGTTGTTTGCGGTATCCAGACCACTGTGATTGATATTGTTATGTTTTTCGTCGAGTATCCAGACTCCGGTAAAGTTGTTTGTGGTGTCCAGACCACGGTGATTAATATTTTTGTCTTGCCCCGTAGAGTAGCCAGACTTCGGTAAAGACAATAGGGGTTGTTCAAAGTATATTTGAGATAGTTCCTCTCGTCCGTTGAGTATCCACGCTCCGATCAGGCTCCGTTGAGTGCCCAGACTCCGGTGAATGTTCATTTGTGAAGTATTGCTTTCCCTGTTGAGTATCCAGGCTCTGGTAAAGAAGAACTTTGGTAAGTTTTGTGATAGTACTTATTCTCCGTTGAATATTCAGGTTCCGTGATTTGTTGATTTGTGGTATTTGGCTTTGTTCGTTGAGTATCCAGGCTCCGGTCACTTTCGTTGAGCGTTCAGGCTCCGGTCACTCTCGTTGAGCGTTTAGGCTCCGGTTTATTTCGTTGAGCATCCAGGCTTCGGTCACACTCGTTGAGCGTTCAGGCCCCGGTTTATTTTCGTTGAACATGCAGGTTCCGATGTATTACGTTGAGTATCCAGACTCCGGCTAATTTCCATTATGTGATAATTTCTCTTGTGCGTTGAGTATCTAGACTCTGGCATTTGGTTTATGATTCCTTTTTCGTCGAGTATTCAGGCTTCGATGAGATTCCAGATTATGGTGAACCTTTTAATCCATTGTTTTCAGGCTCCAGTCTACTTCACGTTGAGCATCCAGGCTCCGGCCTCTCCGTTGAGTATCTAGGCTCTGGTAAATTTGTGAATGATATCCTTAGTACGTTGAGTGTTCAGGCTCCGGCTATTTAATTGAGCATTCAGGATCCGGTTTTGTTTCTCGTTGAGCAGTCAAGCTCCAATTATTACGTTGAGCGTTCAGGCTCCAGTTAATCTCAAGTTGAGCATTCAGGATCTGGCTATTTTGTTGAGCACTCAGGCTCCGGTTTTATTCTCTTTGAGCACTTAGGCTTTGGTCTTACGTCGAGCGTTCAGGCTCTGGTAAATCTCGTTGATTCATTTTAATCGTTGAATATCCAGATTCCGGCAATTATCTCAGGGTTTTTCCCCATGCAGAGTTACTTGGTTAAGTTTCACTTTTCCCCAGCGGAATGTGTTTGTAATCAGAGCAGTTACCCTAGGAGGGTTTGCAGATTTATTTTCTGCAGTTAGAAAATTTCCGGGTTCTTTGGTATTCAACCGTCTTCTACCTGAATTGCGTGAAAGTCGTTCGCTTTTCACTCCCTCAGGTCCAAGTCGTTTGAATAGGGGCAGCTGTTGCACCCCAAAATTTGCCCAACCTTTTCTTAATTTGGTTTATGTTTCATTTCATTTCTTTCTAACATTTGCATAGCATAGCATGTTGCATTGAACAGGGGATCAAGAGTTTGTGCACCTCAAGAGGAGTCTACTCAAAGGGTTGAGCCTAAGCAAGGGGTTCTACTCAAGCTTGGATGGTAATCAAGTCAGCAGGAATGGACATTAGTCTTATGAAAGAGAAGATAGATGTGTGTGGGTCATCTCCTAACTTGGAGGCCAGTTCAAGAGCATCAGGGGATTGAAAAGTCATGGTTATGGATATAAGGTGTTGAGAGAGCTCATTTAGTGCCTTGAGGGTCATTGTGGAGCTCATCCAAGTGTTTGTGCCCAATGTGAAGAGGTACAGTTGAAGTTGATGCACTTAGGGTTTTCATCTGGCTAATCCTCAATCAACTGTACAATTGAAGGAGATTACAACTCAATTCAAAGTCTCTATGGTCATGGGAGGTTCTGTTAAGACATATGAGACATCATTTCAAGTTCAATTCATCAAGGGTTAAGTGTGTGAGAAGTTACTAAATTAGGGTTCTCAGGGTAAAATTCCTTATTTAGTGCCTGACTTCAAGACCACCTATCTCAAGATACAAGTTTCATCTCAACTTTTAATCAACATGGAACTTTTCGAGCATGTTCTTAGCTTTAATTTAAGTACTAGAAGTCCTTGATTGGATTTATAGAACTCAAGTTATGGTCCAGACAAGTTACAGGTCATTAGAGGGATGTGATTTTGGTCAACAAAAGTCAACCAACTTCCAAGCCATTTTTGACCTAGAAGGATGTTTCTCCTCAACTTTTGGCCAACATGAAAGTTGTAGGTCTTGATCTTAGATTTCCAAATTGTACTAAAAGTCTTTCATTTGATTTGTAGAACTTAAGTTATGAGGTTTACAAGTTAGGGGTATTTTGGGAAAGTAAGATTACAGGTCATAAAATTATAGGTCCATTTCACCAACTTGCACACTTCAAATGAAGATTTTTCCAACATCAAACTTGCTCCAAATGGTGTTATTTGCTTAGTCAAGCATTGAGAAGTCATGAATTATGCTTGGAATGAAGGTTTGGTATTTGGAATTTTCATGGAAGAATGTTTAAAAGGACAAATGGTAAATATTGCATTTTTAATCGTTTTGGTGCAAATAGGTGCATTTTTTTAGTGCAAACAACATTTCAAAAACATTGGAAATTTTACAATTTGAATTTCAAGTGTTTAAGGGAGCCATTTCCAAGCTTTCTTCATGTTGAAGCAACACTTTCAAATCCAACCATTGAGATGGAAACAAGGACCAAATCTCAACCATTCATGCTCCAAACACTCCCAGTAGTTGATTTGAATCATTTTGGAGGGTTCTTGGAGCAAAATTCGTGTACCTTCATGGGTGAAAAGTGGAGAAAATGTGAAAATTCATTTGGGCTTTATGGACTGAGATTGGGCTCAATTATGATCAAGATCCATCACATATAACATTTCCAACCTTCACAAATCATCACAATTCGAAATTGGAGCCAAATTGATCAAGAACAACTTTGAAAAAGTGGTGGAATTTCAAATTTCGAATTTGGAGATTTAGCAAGTTTCAAGCCAAATTGTGAGTTGCAAAAGCTTTATTGAGGATCACTGAACGTGTTTGGATCATTTTCTGCAAGCTTAAGCTCCATTTGAAGGCTCAGTGGAAGTTCTCCACTAGGTAACTTGAATTCAATCTTACACTCTCAATATGCCATGATTTTCTGCCATTTTTGTTGCATTGTGATCCTTGAGTGATGTAGATCGTTTCTGGATAATAATTGTTTGTGTTTATGATGTTTGATATGTGGAGCTCCAAACTTGTTTGATTCGGTTTGATCAATTCTTGAGGTGTTTTGCTTAGATTTTTGTGGATCTATGATCTACATAACATGTAGATGATGTTCGGATTAATTTGGTTGAGTTTTAAGAGCTTCGAAAATTTGTGCATCTTGCTTGTTGTTCACTTTTTGAATTTGTTATGAGAAATTAGTGGAAATAGATGCTAGATTCTTGTTCCTTGCGATTTGGAGATGAATTTTCATTTAAGGTTTGTAGAAAACGGTGAAAAATGAGAGAGCTATGTTGTGCCCACATACTCGCGGCGGCCGGACCTCGTGGGAGGGATGACCGGAACTGTTCCGGCGCCGGCGGATACTTGCTTGAGGAAGACGACTGAAGGTGAGAAAATACTTAGAAGGGGGTTGAATAAGTATGTAGAAAAACTTAGAAATAAAAACTCAAGTATTTTTATCCTGGTTCATTGAACTCAACTACTCCAGTCCACCCTATCAAGAGTGATTTGCCTTTCTCAAACAAGGACTTAATCCACTATTAAATCAACTGATTACAATAGTAAGCACTAAGAACAACTGTTCAAAGTCTTCTCAAGAACTACTGATCCTAACTGGATCTTCTTAAGGTTCTTTTACAATCAAATGTAATAATAATACAAGTGTTTAATTTGCTTCTAATAAAGCTTTATCACAACTGTGATTTTTCACTTAAGATGAAGAACAATGAAATAAATTTAGAAAATGAGTATAAGTTGTATGAGAGCTTGTAATGAATTTTTTCAAGTATTTCGTCAACTGAAGAAGATGAATGGAGTCTTGCTTTTATAGGCACAGAGATCCAAGAGCTTTTCACGTTGAAGGCTGTGTACCAAAAAGGTCTGAGCCTTTTTGTCTTCACATCACATGACCTTTCCTAGAAGTAGAATGCACAGAGAAATCCTTTTTGTTTGTGTTCTTGTGTCTAGCATAAATGAGGAAAGAGTCGTTTGGTCATTCCAACAGACATAACTTTGAATTATTCTTCAACAAGTTTCAACAAGAAACATCAGAGTCTAGATTGATCAGAGCCTTTTGATGTTCATCAGAGTTTGCTGAATCAGAGTCTTTGCAACATGTGTGCTTTCAGTGTGTAAATGTTCAGAGAAGAGTTTGGGATCAGATCCTCAGTACTGGCAGCGTTAGTACTATCAGAGTCTTCTGAAATAACTGTGCTTGAAACTCTTCATACAGAATCCTTCAATGCTTCAGATGCTTCTGGCTTCTGCTTCAGATTCTTCTGTTGCTTCTGCTTCAGATCCTTCTGTAGACAGAACTCAGAATCTTTTGGAGGCAGCGTTCAGAATCTTCTAACAGATGCTTCTGACGCTTCAGAGCCATGCATATTTTTCATGTTCAGATCTAATTTTGCTTCCAGAATGATATTCACTTTAATATCTGCAGCAAACATTCTTAAACAAATTTTAGAGAATATAATTCTTGAATACAAAATTTCATAATAGTTATCATCAAAACATAGAGATATTATTAAGAATCAATCTGGGTTCTAACAATCTCCCCCTTTTTGATGATGACAAAAACATAGGAAATTTTGTTCAATAAACAATATAATTATAACTCCCTCTGAGATGATGAATCTCCCCCTGAATTGAATACTAAGAAGAAATAGAAACTTCCCTTTTTACATGAGTATTCTTTTCAGAATCAGAGTCTGATTGTTCCAAAAATTAGATCTTGACTTTGGATGCATGTTTCAGAATCATAGTCTGATAGGTTAAAACTATATCTGGGGATCTCAGAGTTATTCTTAAAGAGCTTGTCAGAATTTTCAAATGTTCTGAAATACTAAGACTTCACGTTAGTTAAAAATTATATAAATTTATATGTCTGAATTTTCATTTAGGTAGAGTTTATTTGAACAGTCAGATCCATTTTCTCCCCCGTTTTGTCATAATCAAAAACTAAAACTTTTAAAAGACAAATAAAAGGAAATACAGAAAAGATAAATCATGTAGAGAAAACACTGAGTCATTCATTCATTCAGAGCAAAAGATACAAAACATCAGATAAAATGCAAGTACATGTGCACAAACATCAGATACAGAAAAAAAAAACATAAACTAGGTTTGTTTGGACATAATCATCTTCAACAGGTTAGTGATATCAGATGAAGACTCTTCTTGCTTTGTCGTCCACTTAGCCATGTTGTCATTTTTCTGATCTTGCTTGGACATCCATTGTGCCATGTCTTCAGTCTTCTGGTCTTGCTTGGCCATCCATGACTTAATCTCAGATTGTCCAGCTTCCAGAACTGCAATTTTATCTTCAAGATCTGGATTCTCTTTCTTGATCTCAGATGAAGAAGGTGGGGCAGAGTCTGAAGCAGGAACAAAGTCAATTTCCATAGGAGATGCAGAGTCAGGAGCAACAGATCCAGAGAGATGTTCCACAATAATCATAGCCAGAGGATTTTCTTCAGAAGCAGATTCAGCAGATACTTCTGTATCAAATACTTCAGAAGATGAAGGAACATCTTCAAGAAGCAATGGTTCAGATCTTTTTATAGTCCAGAGCATGCTTCTAGAAGTCTCAGCAAATCTGAGCTTCACATCATCAGAACATACATTCTTCAGATTTGAGGCTACAATATTGAATCTGTTGATGAAGCTATTCCAGGTAGCATCAGATTCATTTGCATCCATTGTTGACAGACATCTCTTCTGAACAGAGCCTAAATGCATCTTTATTTCTTTCAGAAAACTTGTAAATAAATTATCAACATTCAGCCTAGATTTTGGTTTCAGAAGGGTTTCCAAAGTGAAAGGCTTAGGTTGAGGTGGTGGTGAAATGGTGAATTCTGGAATAATAATTAGAGGGCTAGGATATGTTGGTTTCTTCTAAGCTGGCATAATACGAAAGAACGGTTTGATTCTGCGAATGGAAGGTATCACAGCTTTTGGATTGTCAAAATAGGGAACAAACGCAGATTGTTTTTTCTTAACAAGAAAAGGAACAAAAGATGATTGAGGTGGTTGATCAAAAAGGTTTTCAATTTCAAGTCCAGATGGAAGGGGATCCAATGGAAAAGGTTTAGCAGAAACAACTGAAACAAATGCAGATGTTCTTGGTTCAGGATTGGTAATATCAGAAGAAGTGGGTAGATCTGGTTGGTTAGATTCAAAAGTTCTGAGAGAAGGGGGTGAGATGAAATCTGGATGGATATCAGATTCAGATGAATCATATGAGGTTGTTGGGGTACAAGATGTAGATGATACTTCAAATACAGTCTTGAGAGGTTGGACATTCAGAATCTCAGAGTCATGAATATCTGATTCAGGAGGATTAGATGGTTCTGGTTGAATCTCAGAAGTTTTGGATGGAGGTGGTTCAGACACAACTAGGTCAGATGCAATATGATCAGATGCAACAGTTTTAGGTGCAACTTTTTTAGATGCAACTTGCTCAGATGCAATTGGGTCAGATTGAATGGGTTCAGATGCAGCTGGTTGTTGTATTTCTGGTGGTTGTTGTGTTGTAGGTTGTTCTGTTGGTTTTGTAAGAGGTGTTGGAATTTGGTCTGCAGGTGTTGTTGTTGTTGGTTTAAATTGAGGAATATCAGAAGTTTTAAGTTGAGTAGTGGAGATGGGATCAGATGATTTTGGTGGGGAAGGAATTTTTGATGGTTCAGATTTTTGAGATGGAGTAGGAATAGATTATTTTTGAGTGGGAGGAGGTTTAGGAATAGAACTAAATGTTGATTCATTTATAAAAATTTTAGAGAAAGAAGATATAGATGATTTAGTAACTTTAGTCTTTAGACACTTGGTGGGAACATAGGGAACTTCTCCAGAAGCTTTTCTCTTAATCTGCTTCTGTGGCTTGTCAGCAACTTTTGGCGTCTTCTGAGCAGCAGCTTCTTCTGCCTCTGATTGATTTCTTTTCCTCATGTTCTCATTATACAAATCTGGCATTGGTTCTCTTACTCTTATCAGAATATCTGCAGGAATAGGCGTCCCATCTGCTTTGCATGAATCAATATACCTAACAATGATATCCCTTGGTTCTTCAGCACCAAAAAGTGGAAAATTTTCAACTGGAATCCTCTTCTGACTAACTTCAGAAATATTTAGCTTCTTAGGTGCAATTGTGAGTTCATCTACAATATTTAGCCTCTGAAGACTTTTTGCATTCAGTGGTTTTCCAATAATAGATTCAAGCTCATCTTTAACTCCAGCTTCATACAGAGCCGTTACTAGACCATTCTCTGTCAGAATATCTGAAATCAACCTTCCAAAGGGAATCCATGTCCTGATCTTCTGTCCCTTATCCTTTACAGATTCTCTTGATGTGTTGATATGATTCCACAGATGCATGAAGAGTATGTGTGGAAGATCTACCTTTGTACTCTAACTCAAACAATACATGAAGTAGAGTTGTTCATTATTCACGTAATCTGGAGAATTGGTGGATTTTCTGTGATGGATGCATCCCAGAAAAATCTTTGCCCAGATCTTATAGTCAGGCTTCAGATCCTTAAATTTGTTAGAGGCTTGTCCAGATGTAATGACTTCCTCATAGACTTCTTCCATATCCACACGCCCAGCTGGCAGATGACATACACCATCAGCCTCCTCATATCCTATGAGTTTTCTAATGAGATCTTCAGTGATGATGATCTCCTTTCCCAGAACAGAAGAAATTATAAATTTTGGATAGACAGAGGCGTGGATCCAAAATTCCTTTACCAAATGAGGGCATACTGGTCCAAACAACCTGTCAAAATACTTAACCCATCCTTGTGCATCAATTATAGAACGAAACTCAAACCCATTTTCAGCTAAAGAGTTAAATTCCACCATGGATTCACAGAGAACTTCAAGTTTGTCCACAAGGGTTAACAATGTCCTCTTAGGTACCGTGAATGGAGTCACTCCCATATTTGCTGACGTAACTGCAGCCATAGTTGATTGAAATTGAGCTGCTGTAGAGGATGAGGTTGCCATTGAAGAAGATGAAGATGATTTGGACGAAGGTTTAGGGTTTTTGTGGAGAGCAAAGAGAAGGCAGAAATGCATAAAATGGTTTGTGAAGTGAAAAGTGTGAATTTGGTGTGAAATGTGATATATATAGAGAAAGCAATTAGGGCAATCAAACAGACACAAAAGCACGTTTTCACATAGCAATAAATGACAATTAATGAAAAGGAATAAAAATCATTTCAAAACATTTATTGATTCTGAGAAATTGGGGGGGAAATCAAGATATTCAATATTCAAACCATACCTCAAATGTCTCTTCAGTAGTGTACACGCTATCTTTTCAGATTCAGAGTGACACATGTTTGCTTGCATGTGCTTCTGAATTCTCTTGAGAAATGAAACGTTAGCCAACGTTCAGATCCTCTAAGATTGGTTAGTTCAGATACACACAAATAATAATAACTAAATAAATCAAATAAATAACAGATGAAATACTTCAGAGTTTTAAACATTTTGCATCTGAGAAATTTTCTTCTGATAAATATCATTCTGGACAAAAATCTATACCAATATTTTTCAGAATAAATTTGAACCTATCTTCAACAAGGGGTTTTGTGAAAATATCTGCCCATTGATGATCTGTATCAACAAAGGCTAAGTTTTTAATACCCTTCTGAACATAGTCTCTGATGAAATGATGTTTAATTTCTATATGTTTTGCCTTAGAGTGTAAAATAGGGTTTTTAGACAAACATATAGCAGAAGTATTATCACAAAATATAGAAATATTACTTTCAAAAATCTGATAGTCTTCTAGCTGACTTTTCATCCAGAGCATCTGTGTGCTACATCCAGCAGCAGCAATATATTCTGCCTCTGTAGTTGATAGTGCAATTGTGGGTTGCTTCTTGTTGTACCAAGAGATTAGATTTCTTCCTAGAAATTGACAACTTCCAGAAGTACTTTTTCTTTCCACTCTGTCTCCAGCATAATCAGCATCACAGAATCCAACTAATTTGAAATCATCAGATTTTCTGTAACACAAACCCACATTAGAAGTACCTTTCAGATACCTTAGAATCCCCCTAACAGCTGTTAAGTGTGATTCTCTAGGATCTGCTTGGAATCTTGCACACAAGCATACACTGAACAAAATGTCAGGTCTAGAAGCATTTAAGTAGAGAAGAGATCCTATCATACCTCTGTAGAGTTTCTGATCTACTTTCTTACTTACCTCTTCCTTACCAAGTGTACTTGTTGGATGCATGAGAGTCTTTGCCATCTTACTATAAGTCATGTTAAACTTCTTCAGAAGCTCTTTAACATATTTGGTTTGATGAATGTAAGTGCACTCTGGAGTTTGGTTGACTTGAATTCCTAGAAAGAATCTTAATTTTCCCATCATGCTCATTTCAAATTCTGCCTGCATACATTGAGCAAACTCCTTTCCCAGCATAACATTGGTAGATCCAAATATAATATCATCCACATATATTTGACAAATTAAAAGATATTTCTTAAATGTTTTACAAAAGAGTGTTGTGTCCACTTTGCCTCTGATGAAATTCTTCTCCAGAAGAAAATTGCTTAATCTCTCATACCAAGCTCTGGGAGCTTGTTTTAAACCATAAAGAGATTTCTTTAGTTTGAAAACATGTTCTGGAAATTTCTCACTCTCAAAACCAGGAGGTTGGTTAACATAAACTTCTTCTTCTATAATCCCATTTAGAAAGGAACTTTTAACATCCATCTGATATAGAGTGATGTTATTCTGTGCAGCAAAAGAAATGAGTAAACGAATAGACTCTAACCTTGCTACAGGAGTATAAGTCTCTGTATAATCAATTCCTTCTTGCTGACTATAACCTTGAGCAACAAGCCTTGCCTTATTTCTTTCAACTTCTCCTTTCTCATTAAGCTTATTTCTGAAGACCCATTTAGTTCCAATTATGTTGAATCGTTTTGGTCTTGGAACTAAATACCACACATCATTTTTTGTGAATTGATTGAGCTCTTCTTGCATGGAAATAATCCAGTCATTGTCTTGCAGAGCTTCATCCACAGAAGTTGGTTCAATAACTGACACCAACCCAAATAATGATGCTTCAGAAGATCTGAGGAAGGATCTTGTTCTAATGGGGTCATCCTTCTTTCCAATGATCACATCCTCTGGGTGAGAGGCCTTGATTCTGGAAGATGATCCTCTAACAGTTGATTCTTCAGAAATGTTCAAGTTGTTCATCTGAGAAGCTAAAGGAATTGCATCTGGCGTTGCTTCAGGTTCCTTCACTTGAGCTTTGTCTGCCTCTGAGCCTTCAGAGTCTGTGAGAATTACTTCTCTATCTGCAGAACTTTCAAACTGCTTTGGCTTTTCAATGCCAAGCTTATCATCAAATATAACATGTATAGATTCCTCCACAATCTGTGTTTCAGTATTGTATACTCTGTAGCCTTTAGAGCATTCAGAATACCCAAGCATGAAACACTTCTGTGCTTTAAAATCAAACTTGTTAAGATTCTCTTTAGTATTCAACATATAGCAAATACATCCAAAAGGATGGAAATATGAAATGTTAGGCTTTCTGTTCCTCCACAATTCATAGGGAGTCTTTTCCAGAAGAGGTCTTACAGACACTCTGTTCTGAATGTAACATGTTGTGTTTATTGCTTCTGCCTAAAAATGCTTTGCCAGATTAGTCTCGTTGATCATGGTTCTGGCCATTTCTTGCAGAGTTCTATTTTTCCTCTCTACAACCCCATTATGTTGTGGAGTTCTCGGACAGGAAAAATCATGAACAATGCCATTTTCATTAAAATATTTTTCAAAATATTTGTTTTCAAATTCACCACCATGATCACTTCTGACTTTAATAATTTTGAAATCTTTTTCATTCTGGACTTGTTTGCAGAAGTCAAAGAACACAAAATGTGACTCATCCTTGTGTTTTAAGAACTTTACCCATGTCCATCTGCTGTAGTCATCAATAATGACTAATCCATACTTCTTGCCTCTGATGGATGCAGTTTTCACTGGTCCAAACAGATCAATATGAAGTAATTCTAATGGTCTTGAGGTTGAAACAACATTTTTAGATTTAAAAGAAGATTTTGAAAACTTTCCTTTTTGACATGCTTCACAAAGAGCATCTGAGTTGAACTTCAGCTTAGGAAGTCCTCTGACCAGATTGAGTTTATTAATCTGAGATATACATCTCATATTAATATGCCCAAATCTTCTGTGCCAGACCCATTGCTCATCATTAACAGACAAGAGGCATTTAACATTTTGAACTTTAAGTTCTGAAAGATTTATTTTGTAAATGTTGTTCTTCCTCTTTCCATTAAATAGGATTGAGCCATCCTTCTGACTAACAGCTTTGCAACATTGTTGATTAAAGATTATATCATAACCATTGTCACTTAATTGACTTATGGACAATAGATTATGCTTTAATCCATCTACAAGAAGAACATTAGATATAGAGGGAAGGTTACCATTACCAATAGTACCAGAGCCAATGATCTTGCCCTTCTGATTCCCTCCAAACTTCACTTCTCCTTCAGATTTAAGCTCCAGGCTTTGGAACATAAACCTTTCTCCCGTCATGTGACGTGAGCAGCCAGAGTCCAGGTACCATAACTGACGTCTTGACTTTTCTGCTAAAAATATATGCAACAGGGATAATCTTATCCTTAGGTACCCAGATCTTTTTGGGTCCTTTTTGGTTAGCTGCCTTGAAAGTTGGTCTGAACTTCTGTCTTTTTACAACAGTTTTGTTCTGACTTACTTTTGGCTTAAACACAGGAACGTTCTGATCAGAACGTGTGTGTTTAATGTCATTCATATGACCAAACTTGAAATGAAAGTACAAGAGAGTTTTCTGAATAACAAGTTTATCAACAGGCATTGGATTTAAATCCTTTCCAAAGGAAGATTCATATCCAATTCCTTTCCTGTTATTTCTGCTAACCCCATAGATCATAGAAGCCATCTTGCTTCTGTCTATGCTTTTAGCAAGAAATTTCTGAAAGCTAAAGTCATATTCTTCTAAAATGTTTTTTCATCTAGACTTACTTTCAGATTCAAAGTTTTGTTGAGCTATTTCAAAATTGGCTTTCATTTTCAAATTATTTTCTTTTAGCTCAGCAATTTCTGATTTTAACAGATTATTCTCAGAGTCAAGATTGCATTTAAGCTTCTTGAATTTGAGCTTAATCTGATTATAATTTTTCAGAACTTCAGATAAGACTTTAATAAGCTCTTCCCTAGTGAGATCAGAAAGTACCTCTTCTGAGTCAGATTCAGAATTAGACTCAGATCCAGATGATTCTTCATTCTGATCTTCAATGCCTGCCATCAGAGCCATATTGGCGCATTCATCTTCAGATTCTGATGAGGATCCAGATTCATCAGAGTCATCCCATGTGGCCATTAGAACTTTCTTCTTGTGCTCAGGCTTTCTTTTGGGCTTTTCTTTCTGAAGCTTTGGACATTCACTTTTGTAATGACCAGGTTGTTTGCATTCAAAACAAACAACTTCCTTCTTTCCAGATCTTTTTGGTCCAGAGGACTCCTTGCGCTGATCTGCCTTTTTGAAGTTCTTGAACTTCCTCTGCTTGTGCTTCCAGAGTCTGTTGATTCTTCTGGACAGCAAAGATAGTTCATCTTCTTCTTCTTCTTCAAAAGATTCTTTAGAGCTTTCTTTTAACACCTGCAAAGCTTTTACATATTTGTTAGATTTTAAGGCAATAGACTTACCTTTCTTTTGAGGCTCATCTTTCTCAAGTTCAATTTCATGACTCCTTAGTGAGCTAATTAGCTCCTCCAGAGTGATCTTGTTCAGATCCTTGGCAAGCTTCAGAGCAGTGACCATAGGTCTCCATCTGATAGGCAAGTTTTTGATGATCTTCTTCACATGATCAGCAATTGAGTAGCCTTTGTCCAAAACTTTTAGACCAACTGTAAGAATCTGGAATCTAGAGAACATAGTTTCTATGGACTCAGATTCTTCCATCTTAAATGCTTCATACTTCTGTATTAACGCCAGAGCCTTGGTCTCTTTCACTTGAACGTTTCCTTCATGAGTCATCTTCAAGGACTCAAACATGTCAAATGCAGTTTCTCTATTTGTGATATTTTCATACTCAGTGTGAGATATTGCATTTAACAGTATTGTTCTAGCCTTGTGGTGATTTCTAAACTCCTTCTTTTGGGCTTCTGTCATAGATTTTCTATCTACTTTCTTGCCATTCCCATCAATGGGATGAACATACCCATCTATGACCAAGTCCCATAAACCAGCATCATAACCAAGGAAGAAACTTTCTATCCTGTCCTTCCAATAATCAAATTTCTCCCCATCAAACATAGGGGGTTTAGTGTTGATCATGTCCATTTCTTCATATCTGTTGTTATTTTTAGATGTTGAAATTTCAGCCATAATAACAACCAAATATATATATCAAAGTTTTTCTCACTGGATCTTTTCTGTCACTATGAAGTGGTAGCACACACAGAACCGGAGCTCTGATGCCAACTGAAGGTGAGAAAATACTTAGAAGGGGGTTGAATAAGTATGTAGAAAAACTTAGAAATAAAAACTCAAGTATTTTTATCCTGGTTCGTTGAACTCAACTACTCCAGTCCACCCTATCAAGAGTGATTTGCCTTTCTCAAACAAGGACTTAATCCACTATTAAATCAACTGATTACAATAGTAAGCACTAAGAACAACTGTTCAAAGTCTTCTCAAGAACTACTGATCCTAACTGGATCTTCTTAAGGTTCTTTTACAGTCAAATGTAATAATAATACAAGTGTTTAATTTGCTTCTAATAAAGCTTTATCACAACTGTGATTTTTCACTTAAGATGAAGAACAATGAAATAAATTCAGAAAATGAGTATAAGTTGTATGAGAGCTTGTAATGAATTTTTTCAAGTATTTCGTCAACTGAAGAAGATGAATGGAGTCTTGCTTTTATAGGCACAGAGATCCAAGAGCTTTTCATGTTGAAGGCTGTGTACCAAAAAGGTCTGAGCCTTTTTGTCTTCACATCACATGACCTTTCCTAGAAGTAGAATGCACAGAGAAATCCTTTTTGTCTGTGTTCTTGTGTCTAGCATAAATGAGGAAAGAGTCGTTTGGTCATTCCAACGAACATAACTTTGAATTCTTCTTCAACAAGTTTCAACAAGAAACATCAGAGTCTAGATTGATCAGAGCCTTCTGATGTTCATCAGAGTTTGCTGAATCAGAGTCTTTGCAGCATGTGCGCTTTCAGCGTGTAAATGTTCAGAGCAGAGTTTGGGATCAGATCCTCAGTACTGGCAGCGTTAGTACTATCAGAGTCTTCTGAAATAACTATGCTTGAAACTCTTCATACAGAATCCTTCAATGCTTCAGATGCTTTTGGCTTCTGCTTCAGATTCTTCTGTTGCTTCTGCTTTAGATCCTTCTGTAGACAGAACTCATAATCTTCTGGAGGCAGCGTTCAGAGTCTTCTAACAGATGCTTCTGACGCTTCAGAGTCATGCATATTTTTCATGTTCAGATCTAATTTTGCTTCCAGAATGATATTCACTTTAATATCTGCAGCAAACATTCTTAAACAAATTTTAGAGAATATAATTCTTGAATACAAAATTTCATAATAGTTATCATCAAAACATAGAGATATTATTAAGAACCAATCTATGTTCTAACAACAACGACGTGTCGTTTTGTGGCTCGTCCGATAGGATGACTTTGGTTTTCGCGGTCCAGATTAGAACATTCCATAGTCCATCTTTGACTAATTGCATTGGATTTCTTTTATTTTCATTAATGTGTTGTTACTTTAATAGCCACTTGATGTGCATACTCCATTTAATCATGTGATCTAGATTGCTTTCCATGGTACACCTTAGTCAACGCATTACATTGGATTGCTCAGAATTTATTTGATTTTTTCTCATTGGGCTTAAGTAGTGCGCGCTATCCACACCCCCCAGGGAGGCCCAGTCCATGTTTTTGCCTTGTTTGTGTTGCTATTCACACCTTTGTTTTGTCATTTTATTGTTAATTTCTTTTATTATTTTGTTTTAATGCTGTTTCATTTAATTCCAAATAAAATAGTTCCAATATCCATCAAAATACACAAAAATATTTTTTATGAACTTTGAGATGTCTAGTTTTTTCTGGATATTTTTATTTTATTTTTTAATTTTATTTTCAATTTTTAAAATGAATTAAATATTGGGGTTGTTTTAGTTGAATTAAATGGTGATCTTGTTTGTTCTTTTAATTATTTCTCTCATTGTTTTTTGATCCAATGACTAAAAATTGATCCTCATCTCAATGATGAGTTGATCAATTTTTGAGGACCATTTTGCCCCTGGTTGTTGACTTTTGGGTTGACTTTTTGGGCTTTTCTTCTTGCACTTGTTTCTTCCATTTCAAAGTGGTACATCCAAATGATTTAATTCTTTGATGGTGCTTTGAGAGGACATTTGTCTTGGTTTCTTGGCCTCTGTTTTCCAACTTGTGTAGCTTCTTAGTGCATTTTATGTGGCCTTTTTGTAGCCCTTTTACTATTTTTGAAGTGACTTACAAGTTAAGTCATTCCATAGGACAGCTCACACAAGTGTTTGACCTAGTTTGGATTGGAAATGACCTTTGTGGATCCAATAAGCTCTCAACTCTTCTTGTTTCACATTTTAGACATGTTGAGCTTGCTGTATGTTCATTTTTAGGTCAAAATTATGTTCATAGCTTGTTGTTTGATGCTTTTCTTTGTGTGCTTCCAACTTGAGCTCATATGTGATACATGCTTGCTTCCTTCATGTTATTTCTTGTATTTCTTGTTGTCTTGCTTTGATATTGATTGTGATCTCTCTTCTCTCCATCTCCCTTCTGTCCAATGACCTTGGAGTGTCATTTAAGGTGGCTTGGTCCCTCCTTTGGAGGTATTTGAAGCATACCTAGAATGATGAATCCTTGAGGACACTTTTGGTATTTCTTCTTGTTTGATAAGTGATGCTTATGGTTGAGTACCTATTATGGGGTCCTTGCTGCCCTCATTTGGTCTCCCATCCTCACTTGGCTTTGGTGTTTGATTTACTTTTCATTGGGTTTGATTTTATTGGCGTGGTTGATGTTGCTTGACTTAGGTCATTTCATCCCACTTTTTGGTTCATCTTTATGTAGTTTACTTGTGTTTGTCTAATGTTCTTCTTGTGCACTTCTTCTTCTTCTCTTTTCTTGAATTTCCATATGCATGCTTGGTTGAGATGAGCTTGTGGTGGCTACTGCTCCACACTATTTTCCTCCCACTATCATTCTATGTGTTGCATTATGTTTGCATTTTCATTTGCATATGCATTTCTTATTTTTCTTCTTCTTCTTCTTCTTTTGCTTTTCTTTGCCATGCTCCCCATAAGTCCTCTAACCTCTTGAGGTTATGATAGACATTAGGTGCCTAACCATGCATGATAACATTAGGTAGTTTCCTTTTGAAACTCAACTTTAAGTCCACTTTGCATGATAACTTTTAGGATTAATTAGTCTCCCATTAGTGTTCCTTCTTCTCTTCTCATCTTCAAACATCCATAAAACACTTAATAAAGAATGAAAAGTGTAGCACGCTACGAGCCTTAAGCTACTTGAGAAATGGTAATTGAGGGGCCTCCTCTCAAGGACCTAGAGTGTTTAGTGTACACCCTTTGGGTGATATATGACGCATTCACTCTTAGGTCATAGTCTCTAGTGCGACATGAGTTGCAAATCAAATTCAAAACACTTCTTCTCTAAAAAACACAAAACAATTCAAATCTTTTTCAACCTTTGGGGTTCTTAATCAGGAAAATCTTTTCGTAAACAAGAGTGTCGTTAACTCTTAGTTCTACCGCAAACGGTAACGCCTAAGTCTCCAATGGTCGAGTTGTATACACCAACTGCTAGAACTATCTGTTAACCCTACTCGGGCCTAAAAAACTTTTGAACCAACCTGTGGTCCTTTGAGCCCGAACTATGTTTGCTCTGATCTTTCATACCAGACGAAAGTACGTAGGCACGAGACACGATGTCTCAACGAGCAACCTTCCCCCTTCTTTAGCCGTAGTTAGGCGAACTACGTTGACTCTGACTTTCCCATTGCACGAGGGAGTACGTAGGCACAGAGCGGTGATGCTCTGCCGAGTCAGTTTCTCTTTTCTTTTTCTTTTGTCCTTAAGCCTTCAGCTAGATAGTTTTAACACACCCTTTTAGATAGACAACAATGTGTGGATCCCGTCGAGTACGACGGACGTGAGGGGTGCTAATACCTTCCCCTTGCGTAACCGACTCCCGAACCCATACATGGTTGCGATGACCTTGTCTTTTCCTTTTTCTTTAGGTTTTTGCGATCGTTTCCTTTCCCTCTCTTTGGGATAAATAACGAAAGTGGCGACTCTTCTGTTTTTTCCCTCCGGTTGTTTTTCGCAGTTGCGACACAAGGTGCAGTGTTGTGTTTTATAAAAAGGCAGCATGCAACATAGAGGGTGTGAGGAAGGAAAAAGAGAGGCGTGAGCAGAGAGCCTCCTACGGGCAACGAGGTTTCGACCCAAGAAGATCCTCTTCAAGGCAGGATAAAACCAAGAAGAGTGTTCCAGGAGTCAAGTCCTCTACATTCAAACCAACGGCCGAGGCTTCAAAGGGAAGTTGGATGAAACTAGTCGAAGGCAAGCATCAGGAAAAACAGAAATGGCAAAAGTTCAATGTCAATAAGGGCTCATCAATGGCTTACCGCGGAGAGTTTCAAGCTTCGAAGAAGACAGCCTACGTCTTAGAACACTACAAAGGAAAAAATCCAATGTCTCGATCCCAGTGGAGAAGGGAGCAGTGCAGAAGGAAAGCTCAAAGAGAGGCTGGGGCTAAGGATGAATCTAGTACTAACCTCCCAACCAGGAAAGAGAAAGAGGAGGAACTAAAGCCTTTCGAGAAGCTACCCGTGGGGAGAAAGATGTTTGCCACCCAAGGAGATGAGGGTAAGGAAAAGCATGATCGAGAAATTGATAAAGATGAAATCCTGACAGATAATTTTGACTCTGGGTTAGAGGCCTCATTGGATATCATAGTAAATATGGTATCAGTTCTGCCTAGAGAATTTGACCAGATAACTGAGGTCGAAGATTTAGACATGTATACAGAAGCAGAGATGGCGACACACAAGCTAGTGTGATACTATGTAAGGAATAACAGTTGTGTCGAAGTGTAGAATGCATTCTTCGAATGGCCAGATGAGGCAATGAAAAATCATTTGAAGCCTTTGTTTATTACCAGAAAGGTAGATAACGTTGCAGTCAATAAAATTCTAGTGGGCTGCAGCACTACGGTTAATCTGATGTCGCACTTTATGCTGAGGAGAATCGGCAAATACGACACAGATACCAAAGCACATAACATGGTGCTCTCGAATTACGAGGGAAAGGTGGGTACTACTCTTGGTGTCATACAAGTTGACCTTACGGTGGGGACAGTTACAAGACCTACTATTTTTTGGTGGTCGAAATGAAGGCCAATTATAACTTGCTGTTGGGACGAGAGTGGATCCATGGAATTGGGGTTGTATCTTCCATGCACCAGAGAATTACAATATGGCAACCAAACAGCATTGTCGAAAATATTGACGCTGATCAAGGTTATATCAAAGCCCCAATTAACCATGTGACAGCGTAGTTTCGACAAGCACTTGACCAACATTTCTCCATGCAATCCGGTCGACTTTCCTTTCACCCCAGATAACGACACTTATTGTTCGTTATATTTACATCCCGTCCATGGTTTTCGATGGGATAGAGAGATGGTAGGAGAAGACAACCTTACATACCTTGGTATATCTGGGATAACCTCAACAGGTTGGGGAAGTGAATTCAGTGATGATGACTGAGTTCAAAGTGCTAAAAAAGATTTTGGCTTACATAGCCGAAAATAACTTACAAGCGGTCTTAGAGGCTTGTCGTACTCTAATTTTCGACCCTAAGATCCCACCTATTAGTGCATCGTCTTACATGACATTATCAGGTTATAGGATCTTGTGTGCATACTGTATCACTAATCAGTTTGTTCAGGTGCATGTCTCAAGAAGAAATAATACTCAATTTCTCACTCAAATACTTCAGGGCATGACCAGTTGATCCTGATTTAAGATCATCCTTGGGTTTCTGCCTAATATGGGCTCCGCTTCCGGAATTCTTTCTCCATTCTTAGGCCATTCTTGAATTGCTGAATGGATTTTTTGGTCATATCTTATTAAAATTAAGATCAGTTTTTGGTTCCTGATTCAAAAGGCCATAGGATTCTTTACTAAGCCCTTTCCTCATAATTACTCTGAAGCTTCAGTGTATAATCTAATGAGGGTTAGGGCCAGCTTCATGTCGGTGTCATGTATGGTCATTAGTGAAGGCAGATCATCATGAGTGAGATCATTAGAGTTAAAAGGTCATATGATTTAGGTTTCGTTCCAAGATTCATTTTTTCAAAAGATTACCCAGAGCATGATAAACTTCTTTCCTCAATAACTCAATCAAAGGATTTGTTATTCTGTTTGTCTCTTGTAATACAAAGTGTTCTTGAATGGAGGAATAGAATTAAAAATGTCAAGCTTGGTTGAAGAGGCACTTAATTGAATTTCTTGATAAGAGATTTAATTAAAACTAATCTTAAGGCCATGACCCATGATACCTTCAAGAAGTGGTCAAGCTAGTTGAATTTGAATTTTGTTTCAAGTCACATAGATTTGTAGGCCATATGAGATATGTTCACAAAAGTTCCATGTCAAAAGTTATAGATTCATTATATATATATATATATATATATATATATATATATATATATATATATATATATATATATATATATATATATGTATATATATATATATATATATATATATATATATATATATATATATATATATATATATATATATATATATATATATATATATGTATATATATATATATATATATGTATATATATATATATATATATAGGGGTCATGTTAATTGCTTGTGATTTCAAGTTCAAACGGATTCCAAATCCAAAATACACAAGAAGTTTCGACATCCTTTTATGATTCAAAAAAAACCAGTTAAGAGTTTGGTTACGAGAGTTCATACGAGTTCGCAAAGTGAAACTCAAGAGAAGTGATTGACTAAGTATGTGGTACAAACTTCATCAGCCTTTCAAGAAAAAACATACAAGTAACGATCCATTTTCTTAAAGTCATGTGAAATAAAAGCTTAAGGTTTAAAAACTCAAATTAATTCAAGGGATCCAAAAAATTCAATGTTCTTTACAGATGTCAAAAGTCCTATTTAATTTCAAATATAAAATACAAATCAATTCAAGCTTTCCATTTTTTTCTTCTTTCAAATTCCAACTTCAAGAGGCATTCCATTCCATGATGAGAGTCTTAGAGGCAGGGGAAAACACAGAATTTAGAACATTATCATCACCTACCATACGCCCACAAACTCAGCAACACAGCAGCAAACATGACATCGCACGCGAACTAAAGAAGAACAACGTACATACCTTCATTATGTGGAAAAGGTCACCTCATAACCGCGTACACTACAAAACCGCCGGAGGGTCGTCGTCGTCGTTATCATCCCAAAGCAGCAACCCGAACACTTCGTAGCTTATCATTGAAAGCCATGGTGAAGAACATTGAGCGCGTGTAGGAGAACAGAAAAGGGAAGTGGATTCAAACCCAGCGGTGGCCTTCACGCGATCACGACATCCACACACTACCGATGAGTCTTCTTCTTTGCATTGCTCGTCTCTAATTGTGTTAACTAGTCATCATCGTCGCCGTCGCTCCTCAACATTCGTCCATGGTAAATCATCCCTTTCCGAGAATTGATTTTCGTGAGTTGATTTTGTTGTTTCGGTTCGGCATATATGATCTGCGTTTGCCCTCGTTAAAAAACGGCTTTGGGGACGGAGGATTTGGGGTTACCATTTGTTTGAAGAGAGAGTAAGGAAACAGGGGAAGAAGGAGGTGAACGTGTGGGTTGAGCTTTTCGAGTGGCCCCTTTATGAATACAAAAATCGACGGGCTTCAAAGAGGGTACGACCCGTTTGTCTTGTTAAACACACACCCCTCTGTTTGGATTAGTACCCAAGTGACTTGGTTTTTATTTATTTATTTATTTTTGTTTTATTTTCTTTTACAACAAATAATTTCATTTTTCTTTTTAATTAAATCCATAGTTCCTTTTGATTAAAAATAGTTTTTTTTCAGATTAAACTTTGATATTAAGACCATGATTTTAGTTTGATGATTTCACTAATTTTGTTTTATTAAAATTTATCTTGTTTATGATTTGGGTTAAATTTTGATCCTAATTGGGATTAAAGACTTGATTAATATTTAGATAATTTTGATTAAAGACCTTCTTGACGATTGATTATAACTTTTGGAAAATACTGAAGGTTAATTAAACAAGTCCCCATGGAGTTTGTTTTGTTTACTCAATGTATGAACTTGTCATGTCACATCACACGTTCCTTCAGATCATTCCCTCAAGTGATAGAATTTCATCCTGATTAATTGGTGTTTAAATTATACTTTAGGATTTGTTGCATGACCACATTAGGTTAATCTCCCATCATAATCATACATTTATAAGTTAGGCTAGTTCCCTTTGGATGGTAACTTGAACGAACCAACTTATAATTTAATCATATATTCCTCCCACAAGAGAATTAGACGTGATTCATCTTAATATTGGAGAAGTAATTCTCCTACCCCATAATGTAGTCGAGAAAGACGTAGAATCTTATCCGCTTGAGAGAGGTATGTGGCATACTCGTCGATAAATCTGAGTTTTAAGCCCTTCTTTCAATGTGACGCGAAGACCATCTCTTACAAGTTGTGGTGGTTAAGTCGAGTATTCTCCCTTAAGATGATGACTCATCTCTTCTCCTAGAATCAATAAACTAACCTTATCCGTTTGGAACTTTGACCAACAGTTAATGGTTCCTCAATCTCTTTAGGGGAACTACGAATACTCTGATTCCACTCCCGTCAGGATACGTAGGCACAAGATGCGATTTCCTCGTGAGTATACTTAGAAATAAACCACTAGGTCTTTCACCCTTAGCAAACAACAATATCACACAATAAAACAAGAGGTTCCTGTAGAGTACTACAAATTCTTAGGATGCTAGCACCTTCCCTAAGTTTAACCAACCCCTGAACCTTAGACTCTCTAGCTTTGCATTTGCATTGTATCTTGTGGGTAATTCGATCTTTTTCCTTTTCCTTGGACAAATTAAAGACCGGTGGTGAACAATGAATTAAGATTCAAGTTGATTAATAATTTGATATCCAATTCTCACCGCGACAAGGCTGAACTCGAAAATATGGCTTTCAAAGCCAACCAAGAATCATTCAAAGGAGGTCTTGGTAAGGACTTCGATCTAGAACCACCTGATAAGGTTCAAGAAAAACAACAAGGCCAGAGGCTCGATGCCATCTATGATGACGAGTCTTTGGGTTTCAAGAAGGATTCATTGGTATCTAGTATCAAGATGCTAGCGCAAGATCCACTTGAAGTAATCGATCTAGGAGGGGGGGAAACAAAGAGGTCAACATACATAAGTGTCAACATCAACCCACAACTCAAGGTCGAAGTGATACAACTATCGAAGGAGTTTAAAGACGGTTCCCTGTGGGATTACGACGAGATGTCTGGTTTAAGCAGAGATCTAGTTGAACTAAGTTGCCAATAAAGCATGGGAAGAAACCCATCAAGCAGAATCCAAGGAGGTTTGCATCGAAAATTCACTCGAAGATCAAAGAGGGGGTCGAAAGGCTTCTCTGATGTAAATTCATTTGTACAACCAAGTATGTCGAATGGTTAGAAAATAGTGTTCCTGTTATTAAAAGAATGGTTCTTTGAGGGTATGCATATATTTTAGAGATTTAAATGCCACAACCTCAAAGGATGAATATTCAATGCCTGTGGCAGAAATGTTAGTTGATTCTGCTGCAGGCCACGAATACCTTAGTATGCTTGATGAGTATTCGGGATATAACCAAATTTTCATTGCTGAAGAGGATGTCTCGAAGACAGCCTTTTGGTTTAAAAAATATTGGGGCAATGTATCAAAGGGAAATGAATTCGATATTCCATGATTATATAAAAACTTTTATGCAAATATACATTGATGATATTGTTGTTAAGTCTATTTCAGGGAAGAATCATATTAACCATCTTCGACAGTCTTTCGAAAGGATGAGAAGACATGGTCTAAAAATGAATCCTCTCAAATATGCTTTCTGTGTGCAGGCAGGAGATTTCTTAGGCTTTGTGGTCCACAAAAAAGAGAATCAAAATAAACTAGAATAAGACCAAGGCCACAATAAAGGCGAAAGCGCCATCAACAAAGAAAGAATTATAGTCACTGCTGGACAAGATTAATTTCTTGAGGAGATTCACATCAAATCTCAACGGAAAGACTCAAGCTTTCTCACCTCTGCTTAGATTCAACAAGTTAGGGTTCGAATGGGGGCAACCTCAGCAAGAAGCAGTCAATAAAATCAAGGATTACTTGAGTCAGCCTCCAATTCTATCACCACCTTGTAAGAATAGGAGCATAAGGTTATATATATCTGCATCAAATAAAACCTTAGGGAGCATGCTGGCCCAAGAGGATGAAAATGGTGTCTAAAGAGGCACTTACTACCTTAGTAAGGTTTTAAATGATGTAGAAACTAGGTATAACATAGTTGAAAAATTGTATTTATGCTTGTATTTTTCTTGTACGAAGTTAAAGCATTATATAAAACCAGTTGATGTTTATATTTCATCTCATTTCGATTTCATTAAACACATGTTGTCTAAACCAATTTTGCATAGTCGAATTGGTAAATGGGCATTAGCTTTAACTGAATATTCTCTAACATATATGCTTTTAAAGGTTGTTAAAGAATAAGTGGTAGCAGACTTTATAGTCAACCACTCAATAAATGAAAATAACATACACTATCTCAAGCTTTAGCCTTGGAAATTATATTTCGATGGCTCTAGCCATAGAGATGGGACCGGTGTAGGAGTGTTGATCATTTCTCCTGAAAAAATTCCAAAAAAAATCAAGTATAAAGTTGAAGGTCTCTGTTCGAATAATGAGGCTGAATATGAGGCTTTAATAGCCAGACTTAAAATATTGTTGGAATTGGGGACAACTCGAGTCGAAATAATGGGAGACTCAGAGTTAGTCATAAAACAAATCACAAAGGAGTACAAATGTGTTAAAGAAAACCTTATTATGTACTTTGTAATAGTCAATCGATTACTGAAAAGATTCAAAATGGTTAGTATTCGACACATACCTCGATTGGAAAATCAAGTGGCCAATGATTTGGCTCAGATTGCTTTAGGGTATAAAATTTCGAAAGAAAAATTACAAGATGCAATTGAAGTTAGAGGAAGAGTTGTGTCAGTCACATTGTCCCCGACAAATTTGGAAACAATAAAGCTAGGGTACGCTGATAAAGAAAATTTTGAAATCTTTGCAATAGATAGCTTGACGGACAGAGATAGGAGGAAACCGATAGTGGAGTATTTGCAAAATCCAACAACGTCCATAGAGCGAAAAATCAGGTATCGTGCTTTAAGTTATGTTCTTCTGGGGAATGAGCTATTTAAAAAAAAACCTGAGGAAGTTTTACTTAAATGCCTTAGTGAATCAGAGGCATATTTAGCTCTTTCGACTGTCCACAGTGGGACATGCGGGGCACACCAGGTGGGCCACAAGATGAAATGGTTGTTGTTTCGACAAGGTATGTATTGGCCCAGCATGTTAAAAGATTGTATCAAATTTGCTAAAGGGTGTCAATAATGCCAAGTACACGCAGGTATACAACATGTTCTTACGAGTGAGTTACATTTCATAGTCAAACCATGGCTCGTTAGGGGTTGGGCTTTATATTTGGTTGGGAAAATTCGACCAGCGTCGTCAAAAAATCAAAGGTACATTTTGGTAGGTATTGACTATTTTACAAAATGGATCAAAGCTATACCTTTGCCAAATGTCGACCAAGAAGATGTAATTGAATTCATCAAAAAACATATTATTTAAATATTTAGAATCCTAGAGACCATCACAACAGATTAATGATCAGTTTTTACTGGTCGAAAGATGCATGAATTTGCCAAGGAAATGGCTTTCAAATTATTAACTTCCACGCCCTATTACGCTCATGCTAATGGTCAGGTCGAAGCAGCGAACAAAATAGTGATTAGTCTAATTAAGAAGCATGTGTGGGGAAGAAGCCTAGAAATTGGCACAAGAATTTGGATCAGGTGCTCTGGGCATGTCGAACTTCTCCCAAAGAATCGACTAATGCAATTCCGTTTCGATTAGTGTTTGGCCATGATGCAGTATTGCCAGTGGAAATTTACTTACAGTCAGCAAGGATCTAAAGGCACCATGAGATTCCATCAGAATCCTACTAGAACATGATGTTAGATGAGTTGATTGATTTGGATGAAGAAATGCTTAATGCCTTGGAATTGTTAAGAAGGCAGAAGGAAAGAGTAGTGAAATCTTATAACAAGAAAGTGAAGGTCAAAATGTTTTCGCCAGAAGAATTGGTTTGGAAAGTAACTTTGCCTATGGATCGAAAAGATAGAGCCTTAAGTAAATGGTCCCCTAAATGGGAAGGATCTTTTCAAGTCATACAATTTTTTTCTAATGGCGCATATGAGATCGAAGAGTTAGATGAAGATAAAAGAATCTTGAAGAGTAATGGGAAATATTTGAAAAAATATAAGCCAACACTTCAAGAAATAAAAATAGCTAAAGAGTAATCATGTGAAAAAAGACAAAGCTAATATGATAGATAAAAATGCCAAAATAGGCTTAATCCATTACAAAAAAAAGGCCACAAAGGGCCAAAAGTCATGATTAATAAAAGAAGAAAAATACTACAGGATAACTTTAGAAGGAAAGAGAGTCTTTCATCTTTTCGTACTTCAACCTTTGAAGTATCAGGCGGCATTCGCAAAGAGTTTTGTTGGTCGAGAGAGTTTCAAAAATTTTCCCAAGTTGTTGAGCTTTTTCAAGGTGTTGAAGGCCAGCCTGGATCTCTTTTGCTACTTCGTCTTCGACAAAACTAAGAAAATTTGTATTGCATTTCTAGGCTTGAGAGATTTTGTTTTGAAAAATGAAAATTTGCTTCTCCCATTCTGCGATATTCTTGTCTCATTTTTCGACCTCCTTCTTGTTCTGCTAAGAAATTTCTAGGGTGTCGAAACTTTTTCAATAGACGCATAGACAACCTCCCATGCAGCTTTTTGATTTCCAGTTTTGATGGTGAGGTTGCTCGACAAGTCTCTGAGGCGGTTAAGATCAGCAATTTCTTAAGTAGCGTACTCATTTTCAAAATAGCATCATCCACTTCTGGTGAAACTTCCAAGATATTAATTTGCTTCAGAAGTTTCTTAAGTCCAAAACTGACAGAAACATCTTGTTTTAAGATTTGGAACAAGTCCACTACAAATATTTTTTTCTTTTATCTGCATGAGCAAATCACTGTCAGTTTTCTCAGTCAGAAGATTCCTTGGGGCGGTCGAAGTGCTGGTGCTTTTTTTTCCAGAGCTGTATTGTGAACTGAGCATGGCTTTCAGGTACTCTGATGGTCGTTATAATTTCAAGGACTCCAGCTCCTCATGAGAAAGTCTGGTCGATTGAGTGTCATTCGAAGCAGTTGTTGGAGAATCCTTGGATTGATTCCCTTGGTCCACTTTATCTTCTTAAACCTTCACTTCAATTTCTGCATCAGACGCAGATTGCTCTCCCTCTTCCTCTTCTTCATTCTTTTCCTCATTTTCTTCATTATCTTCTTCATTTTCCTCTTCTTCTTCTTCCTCCTCTTCTCCTTCTTCAACAGGCTTGTAATCTTCACCTTGTTGCTCCTTAAAATTACCCTCAGCAATTTGTTCTATATTTGGCGTAACAGTGTCCCCTGAGAGATCAACAACTTCTCTTTCGACCAAGTCCTCTTTTGGAATGGCTACCTCGACATAAGGAAATTCAATTGCAGGAACGAATGGTGTTTTCTTGGGAGCACCTGCAGATTGGATCCCTTCCTCAAATCCTTTGGTAAAGTCGTTTGCAAAAGCCCCAAAAGGAGTTGTTGGATGATAACTGAGGTTATTGTTGGCTGTTGGAATAATTTGTTGCACCATGGGCTATCCTCCAATGTCAATGGTAACCTAAGAAGAGAAAAGTTAAATAATTAGAGGAATAAAAGGTAAAGAAAATTACAAGGTTCTAGGCTAAGCATTTACCTTGGGTTCATCAGCCCCAGGACTGGAGTTGTCACTCTCAGTCTGTGCTACATTGCAAGCAGGGGACGCTTTCGTCAAGAGCTTGCCAGCCTTTGATTTTGGTTGATTAAAGGCTTCAGTTATTTTGGCCTGCTTTCTCCTCCTTTTAAGGGTCAATTTTTCAGGAGATTGATCTTCCTCATCCGACTCAATTATGATTTAGCTGGAAGCTCCCTTCGATTTTTGCTTTTTTTGGAGTGGGGGGGTGATCTTCGAGAGCCCTGAGGAGAAAAGATTTAAAGTATTAGGCAATATGAGATTATGCAATAAAGAAAAATGAGTAAGAAAATTTACCTTAGTAACTTGGTTGCTCTCTTCTATCTTTTCTTCGATCTGCTTCTTCTTCTTGGGTGCAACCTTGATAGTTGAGATTTAAAAAAAGCATTGCAAGTAAGATGATAAAAAATCAAATAAGAAAAATCTAGTTCGAAAACCTCTCGTTCCACAGCTTCATATATTTCAGATTCTATGCAAATATCTTCGGTACTGATATGAAGAGGTCCTTTGAAATTGTCTAAAGTATGCTTAGTCACAATCACCCGCTGAGCTTTTGGTTTCGACTGTTGACGAAGGATTTTTATAGAATCCCCATAGATAAACCAGTATGGAAATGGAGGGGCAAGGGCTACTCCAAAGTCAACAGTTGGCAGTCGGGGAAATTTGAGAGGAAACTTGTTGAAATCCATTGTGTATCGTTCCCTAGAAGGAACGACCGAAGGGAGTTATAAACTCTCTATTTTCTTTAAAAACTTTTTCTTTAGTGTAACAGCTGCCTCACGGACGGTTCGACTAAGATCATCTGGTTGATAAAACATTTCAAAGTACTTCTAGAATGCTTGGATTTCTTTGATGTGTGTTGAAATACCTTTCTTGGTCTTCTCCTGCACAAAGAGGAAAGCTTGGTTAATAAGTTGAGTAAAGGAAGGAGCATCGAAGAACTCCTCTGTATAATATGTTGACTATCAGCTGTTGAATTCTGGGGTGCAAAGGAAACACGGTCCGAAACTAGTTGGGCTACATTGAGCCTTATTAGTATAGCGGGTCAGTTGCATCGAAGTCATCTCTTTAGTGTACTTTACATAATGAAGTAGAAGGGCACCTTTCTTTTCAAAGAGGCACTTGGGAAGAGCTTGGACCAACCTAAACTTTCAAGCCACTATGTTTGGTTGGTAAACAACCAGAGCCATTTGAGACTTCGACAGATTTAGTCGAAGGGTTAACAACCTTGGAACCGGAAAAGCCTCCCAGATTTGCAAAGATTCTGCTTCTTGAGCCTTAGTTGGGGCTGGGAAAGGTCTTGTAAACCACTCAGGACCATACTTTCTTGCAGCAAATGGAACCATGTTTGATGTGAACTCATGACATTTGGTAAACATCATGACATGACTCAAGAAGGTTGGCTTGAGGGATTGTCCTTCTTCGCTGGGAGTGAGCTAGACCAAGCGAGTCCCTTAGAATCTTCTATTCTTGATGTCTTCAACAACTTCATTTATTGAATTTTTATTGGGGAGACTGAATTCAAACGAGGTATTTAGCCAAAGTTGTAACAGCCAAAAAGGACCATACAGTAAAAGGTTCCCTTTTTCTCCCAAGTCTTTGAGTTGGGCCACTCCTTCACTTAGAGACTCGTAGAGATTCCATAAAACCATTTCGTTTAGACAAACATCATAGCTTTTATGAAGTTGATTAGCCAGAGTTACATACCTTCTAGCTACTTGGAGGGACTTTGAGCAGAAGATGCAATGGGATAGCCATACAGTTAAAAAAGTTATGTATTCTCTATCGGAAACATCATCAGTTATTTTGTCGAAGTAGTGGGTTATGATGTGAGAATATGTGGCTTTAGCAGATGTAAAACCTGTGGAGTCATCAGATTCTAGGTCGGGGTCCTAGGTGTTTCTAGTGGGTTTGAGCCCTATGATAACGACTATATCGAAGAGTGTGGGAGTCATCATCCTACAATGGTGATGGAAAATATAGTGGGTACTATCCCAGAAGTAGAAAAAGGAAACTAGCATGGTCGGGCAGTAATCAAAACTTGTTTTCAACAGCATAATCAGGTTGTAGATTCCCAAGTTTTTCCAAGTTTGGGATTTAACTTTCTCTATTTTTGCTAACTAATTCATGTAACCATCAGAATCTTTGAAGGATGGGGTTGCTCTAAAAACTCTAAAGTTATTGTTCATATACCTTAAATCTATATTGCTCAATACTACCGCATCAGAAAAAGTTTTCTCAATCCTAGATTTGTTGTCCTGCCCTATGGGTTTTAGTTTATGATAAGAGGGGAAAAATTCCCTAGATTTATTGTGATTAAAACTAAGAGAAAGTAAAGGGCCGCATAATGCATGTCTTTTACTAGAAACATTAACGGGGATGAGTACCTGATATTCATATATCTTCCTCTATTCTTCTTAAAGTGGTTCAGGGATGAACTACTGGTTGCCCATCAACATTGACACTGATAATGTGTCAAAGGGAAGAAGCTGAGAAATCTTCTTTAGATCTTTAGATTTATGGCCTTTCTTGGAGTCTATAACGTTGTTGGTTGAAGATGCCATTGTTAAGGTTTGAAGAAAATCTGGGTATTTTTTGGAAGTTTGGAAAATGCGGAGAGAAGAAATAAAGGTTAGTGGGACACGTATTCCATCAGGGCCGTTTGATGGAACATGGACAGTTAATGCCTAGTGCACGATTTCCTAGGGTCTAGGAAATTTGATGAAGGCTAGAGATTGTGGCGTACTTTAATGAGATGTTTTAGAAATCTTCATGATGACCATGACGTCACAGGTTTTTTGGAATAGTAAGACACATCAAAAGTATGCAAAGGTCATTCGAGGCGTCGAAGGACATTGTCAAAAAATGTCTTTTTCTTCTATGATGTCGAAAATGACATTTTTGGGGGGCAATTTGTTGAATCTTAATTTCGACGCCTGAATGGGATTAAAAGTAAGTAATAGAGTTTCTGAAGAAATTTAATGACTTCGACTAGAGCCATATTTTTGGAATGTGAGTCGAAGGCGTCCTTTTGTCAGGAGAATCTAATTTACGGACTTAGAAATATTTCTTAGCAGTTGGAAGATTCTATTCGACAGAGGTATTACTGAAGACATTTTGACAGGAAGATTTGAATTCAAATAAAGGAGGGAAAGTTTGTTCTTATCCATTTCTCAAAGAAGACACGTGGAGCGCTTCTAGGAATCGAAGACGTGCAGAGTGCCACTTGTCTCGATTTAGTTTGCTAGCTGTTAATGGCAGTTATTTTTTATTAGTATAAATAGCAAGTCTTAGTGTTAGAATTGGTGTGTGTTTAATTGTGTATAAATTCTTCAGTATACTCCAAGTACCCGTGTGTAGAGAAATGAGTTTTGAGAATGTAGGTTGATGTAAAACCATTTTTACATTTCAATTCAATTTAATAAATCTTTTTCATTAAGAATTTATCATTTCTTTATGCAAATTATTGTCTTCATTATTTACCAGTACTTCGATTTTACTCTTTCGTGTTCAATTCCGTTTACAGTTGAAATAAGTTATTTTATCATGAACTCTGTCAAAATGTTCACCGTCTTTTTAAACTTTGTTTAAGATCAATTAGCACATGTCCTAGAATTTGTGTGGTTGAATCTGCAAGTAAAACAAATCTTTTTTGATTTGTAAGACCAGCGGTTGTTCACTAACTTTTATGGTGAACAAGCGGGACGGGTTTTTTGTTTAAAAAATTAATATATTTATTTGGAATTAAAATGATATTAATGTGGTATGTAGTAGACATACTTTTAAACAACTTTCATTTCTTCAAACCCTAATATTTATTTTTCACATAAGCACAAACACCTCATTTTAAAGACATTATTGCAAAACATAGAGAATACATTCTTTTCTATTTTCTATTACTCGTTGTCATTAGAGTCGGATTCTAAAGTTATAGGGTAAGTTTTACACAAAGGGGTTTGTTTTTTATTATGATAATAAATTTTTTTATTTTTGAGGTTTTAGTGTGTTTTTGTATTAATTTTTTGGTATTATAGTTACGTTGTTTATTTATGTTGAATAATATGACATTTATATTAAGGCTTGTTAAAGTTTTACCATGCATTGTTAAAATTTATCGGCCTCTTTGTTAAGGATTAACATTTTGTAAATTATGTAGTAAATCAAATTGTAAAAAAAAAAAGTGGCGGGCAAATCATTAGTAAACTGGGTGGGCTTGACTTTTGAGTTTGAACGCCTAAGTTGGTCCGCCCTGCCCCGTCCTGCATTTTGACAATTTTAAATGGAGTGGGTCTAAATGGGACAGGTCGCCCGCTTTTTCACCCCTAATTCTAGGTGTTTATAGTTAATTTTAAATATTTTTAAATTATTTTTTATGGTAAGTGATGAGCATGCTAGAGACTCCATCTTTCGTTTTTACTTTGTTAGTCTGCAAATTTATAAATTCTAAGGAATATTATCACCTGCGTTACATAGGTACGGGTACGTACCCAGTACCCGTGTCGGGTACTGGTATGGAGTACGACATTTAAAAAAAATTAAGGTACGGGTACGTTAGTATAATTTTTTTCAATACAATTATAAAAAACAATTTGTTTAAAAAAAAGTTAATATCTGCGCAATAACATTGTTGAATCTTAATATTTTTTCTCCAATATCATTAAAAAGAGCGACCTCTAGTTCAGGTTCATCAAAAGAAAGACTAGGAACTTCAAGAATACAACCTCCATCAAATAAATCTCATTCATCTCCACCAATATCCCACAATTTTGTTACTCCTTCATTATAAATCTTACTATTTCTCAAGAGAAGACAAAGAATTATATGAACAAAATTAAATATTCAATCCTCTTTGGATTGAACTTATTCTTTTTCAATGAGTGAATAAACTCATATGTGCTCCAATTTCTCTTAGAAGAAAATGAAGAGTTTGGTTGTAAAAGAACTTTTTTATTTATAGATAGAATAATTAACCTAAATTTTACTAAATAAAAAAAAGCCTAAATTATACCATCCGATTTTTTTATTTATAAAAGTTAGGTCCGTGGTACCAAATGTGTAACAGTTGGTGTACCAACTTAAAAAAAACAAAAAAAGGTAGGACTTAGGTGCGTACCGTACGTGTACCATACGCGTACTGACACCTGATACGTACTATGTACTGATACTTTACCTAAAATGGATTACCCGTGCTTCACATATTATTACGATAGTCATATGAGCTTAATTTTCGATAGGCTTTGATATGAAAAAGATTTTAGAAAAGGAATTAATGTTGAGCTCTCATGCTAATATATAAAGATAGATAAAATCTACCAACGCCTACAAAAGCTTCAACAACAATGTCCTAAAAATTTTGTAAAGTTTTGCATTGCGTGGAGTTTTTCTTCTATCTAATGCAACCTTTTATTTGAGGAGCTTTGACTCGAGCATAAACCCTTTACAAAATAACCATTTTTTATAGTAGTGATTCCAATAATAATGGTTATGCTTGCAAAAACTTTAGGAGGGAAAAACATGTGATATCGTTGTTTTTTTCTCTTAAGCCGTAGTATAATCTCTCTTTTCTTAATTATAAGCTTTTTTTTCTTTACGAACTTAAATATAAGCTTCTCTATATAGAGGTGTATATGGGTTAGGTTGAATAAAGTTTGCCCCAATTTGTTATCCAATCTGCTCAAACTTTAATGCGTTGCATTCTTTGTCCAATCTGTAATTTCAATGTCAAAACTGACTCGAACCGACCCTTTCATTTATGAGTTGGGTTCGTGGGTCGTGTTCCAAATAAATAATATTTTTTATGATTCTTTTTGTCGATTTAAAAAAATGCAACACATCTCAATACAATCATATTTATTTATAACACTCAAATGCGATGAAACACATCATATAATATCTAATAAAGTTCATCAACATGACATACCATTTGATAATATTATAAAATTCAACAAGGCATATTATTTTCATAAAATACATAAGTTGGAAATGATAAAAGAATAATAAACAGTATTTATTCTTAGAATCATGTAAACCCATTGATCTAATAGTATTATTGATGAAAAATAGCTATTTTTTGAAAAATTATGGTTATTAATTAGATATTAATTTTATATTATTATTTAAAATAATAAGAAACCACTAAAGTCACATCAATGAGTTGGGTCAAAGGGTTCGCAAGTTGCAAAACTCAAAATCTAATATCCAAACCAAAACTTCACGGATTGTTATGGGTTAGATTGAATATATCCGTTAATGAATAGATTTAAATAATTTATAAATTAGTTATGCTGGAGTCAACATATTCGTGGTTTGTTCCGCATCCATGAATACCCCTATCTCTATACAAACTATTGTGTACATCATATTTTTCATTAATATTATGTTTAATTATATTTGTAAGTCTTGAAATTATTTGAAAATTTACAAACTATTGTGTACATCATATTTTTCATTAATATTATGTTTAATTATATTTGTAAGTCTTGAAATTATTTTAAAATTTTAAAATAAATTCCAATTATAGAAAAAAAAAATCAGATTCCTATAAGATTGAAAAAAAAAAAAAACTTTCAATCTCAATAGGGGTCACCTGCATACATTGGTTAATAAGAAAACACATGATGTCACATTCACCAAAAATATTGATACCGTTTACCTATTTGAATTGGATAAGAACCAAACATTATAGTTAGCCTTTGTCAATAACATGATTCAACAAATAGTCACCAACTAACTTTCAATTCATGTCACTTACATCTTTTCTAACCTCAAACCATACAAAAAGCATGACAAATGACTAAAACTTTTCAATATAAACCCACATACCTCTCAACTTCATCCTTCTCAATCACTTGCCCACAATTTCAAATACTTAACATACTCAACATGGGAACTTACATTGAAAATCATGTAGAAGAGAATGAACACATTTTCTGTAGCCAATATTCGCCCGTTCCGGTACCCGAAAACGTGACATTGCCAGAGTTTGTGCTCCAAAATGCTGAATTTTATGGTGATAAGGTTGCATTTGTGGATGCTGAGAGTGGAAAAGAGGTGACTTATAATGAGGTTGCTAGAGATATTTATAGATTTTCTAAGGCTTTAAGGTCTCTTGGTTTGAGAAAAGGGAATGTTGTGATTGTTGTTCTTCCAAATGTTGTTGAGTATGCTATTGTTGCTTTGGGGATTATGGCTTCTGGTGGTGTGTTTTCTGGTGCAAATCCAGCTTCACATACTTCGGAAATTAAGAAACAAGTTGAGTCTGCTGATGCCAAGTTAATTGTCACAGATAGTGCAACCTACGAAAAGGTAACTCTTTCGAAATGTTTTTAATCAGAGTTGTCTTTAGTTTTTGCAGACTCTGTGTAGTTTAACGTAACCACAGTTCAATTGTGGCAAAACAAATAGTGATCCTATTTTGCATTGACCGATATTTTAGTCTTTATATGGCAATGGCCGTGTAGTGATAATCCACCTTACATGTCCTCAAAGACGGAATAACCATTGTTTTACTAAAATCTACTATCACATTCTTCATTCTAATTGAAAATTATGCAGGTGAAAAGTCTAGGGCTACCTGTGATTGTCTTAGACGAAGAATTTGTCGAGGATGCAATGAACTGGAAGAAACTTCTTGAGGCAGCAGATAGGGCAGGTGATGATCAAATGAAAGAACCGATTCACCAAAACGACCTATGCGCCATGCCATTCTCGTCTGGCACGACCGGAATGTCGAAGGGAGTGATGCTCACACACAGAAACCTTGTAGCAAATCTTTGCTCTACACTTTTTGCTGTGGTGCCAGAAATGATTGGTAAAGTTACCACATTAGGGTTGATTCCATTTTTTCATATTTATGGCATCACCGGAATTTGTTGTGCAACTATAAGGAACAAAGGAAAAGTTGTGGTGATGGAAAGATATGATTTGAAGTCATTTTTGAATGCTTTGATTAAGCATGAGGTTACATTTGCACCTATTGTTCCACCTATTATTCTTGGTTTGGTTAAAAATCCTATTGTGGATGAGTTTGATCTAAGTAAGCTTAAGCTTCAAGCTGTGATGACTGCTGCAGCACCACTTGCACCGGAATTGCTTACTTCCTTCGAACACAAGTTTCCCGGTGTTCTTGTTCAAGAGGTTGTGGTTTCATCCTTCTAAAATATTTTTCGTCTAATTTGAATGTAAACAATGCAAGTGCATAGCCAGAACCGCTGTCATAAGTTTTCTGAGGCATTATGTTAGATGGACTCTATTTTGTCATGTTTCAACCATGACAATATTTTACGTGACCGGTTTAACTGTAGCAAATTTTGAGCCATGTGCAGAAGTCTGTCTTGCACGTTCTCAAAGACTGCTTTGTGCATAGGTATAGTATTCGTTTCTGAGGTGCTAGTTTTTGTTTTGCAGGCATATGGACTAACTGAGCATAGTTGCATTACACTTACATTTGCACAAAAGAAAAGTGGAAATACAAATAAAAATTCAGTTGGTTTCATTCTTCCAAATTTAGAAGTCAAATTCATTGATCCTGAAACAGGTAAGTCCCTCCCAAGGAACACACCAGGGGAACTTTGTGTAAGAAGCCAATGTGTAATGCAAGGTAATGAAAAATGAAGATACAATCTTGCTGCTCATAAACAATCACAATGTGTAAAATTAAGATAAAGTTATATGATGTAAATTATTTGTTAGGTTACTATAAGCAGGTTGATGAGACTGCTCAGACTATTGACAAGAATGGATGGCTTCACACCGGTGACGTCGGATTCATAGATGACGAAGAAAATGTTTTTATCGTTGATCGTATCAAGGAGTTGATTAAATATAAAGGCTTTCAAGTAAGTTATTGATCATACATGTTTATAGTCAGTTGAATTCATGCCACGTAGGATGAGTCTGTCTCACACATATTATTCTACGTGTCATGGATTCAACCAACTATATATAAGTGTCTGATAAAGGCCTTTTCCTGATGAATGCAGGTTGCTCCTGCAGAACTAGAGGCTATTTTGCTCTCTCATTCCTCGGTCGAAGACGCAGCTGTCGTACCGTAAGTAACCGCGATAATCAGTTTTAAGATTGAGTTTAATTGTTATTAAAAAAACTTCAATGTTACATTGTTTCGCGCGATGATTGTTCAGATTACCGGATGAAGAAGCGGGAGAAATTCCAGCTGCAAGTGTTGTTTTGAGAAAAGGTGCAAAAGAGAGTGAAGAGGACATTATGAAATTTGTGGCTTCTAATGCTGCTCATTACAAGAAAGTGAGAGTGGTGCACTTTGTGGAAGCTATACCAAAGTCACCTTCTGGTAAAATAATGAGGAGGCTTGTGAAAGAGAAGATGGTGGAAAAGATTAAGGAAAATAGTAGCTTAACAAAATCCAACACTTATTGAAGTTTGGTTTCATGGTTCATATGTCACCATACTAGTTCACCAGTGTTGTATTGTTATTAAGGGATGAAAATTATGATTAATTTGTATTGTTTTTATTTTTAATATGTATTGAAAAATAGTGTTTGAGAATAAAAATTGATGATTTGGTAATTATATTTATGTCCTTGCTGGTATGGTTGGTTTTTGTGTTTTATGTTCTAATTTAGAATGTGATTTTAGGTGTGAAGTTACCATTTGGAATTAAATATATTTTAGTTATGGTTAGATAATAAATTGTATCTATATAATTGTTGTTAAAGAATTGATTTTGTTTTAGCGATTTATGTAATGAATAACTCATACTTTCATTAAGAGATTAAAAGTTGTTTACATTTTTATAAGAAATAAATTATGTTTCATAGTTTTTTATTGAGTTATTAAAAAATTGATTAATTTAGTTTTTCTTTTAATGAATAAGTGTGTAGTAGAAAATAAAATGAAAACATAATTGTTCTGGATTGTGCCGAGGCTTAACCCACAATTGAGCAAGCCCAAACCCCACTAAGGTTGGGCTCAATAGAACCACAATGACGGGCAGGATTCCGTAGGGAACAACGTTCCTCACTTGTCGGGCATAGGTCCTCAACTGCCGGGCATACCCTCCCTTGGAATCGAAGTGTGTTTCAGATACACCCCCTCCTCTTCCATATCTTTGGCGGACAGCTAGCAGATCAACGACGCGTGGCAGGTCACTGATTCCTTTCTGATCAGGTAAGATCAGTGGCGCCGTCTGTGGGAAGTAGGCTTCCCCGTTCCTCCGAGTAGAGAACCAAAGCTTCACCTCTCAAAACTTCAGGATCATGACTAGCCCACGCCATGACGACGCTGTTCACAACTCCGCCCACATCCCCATCACCAACGGCGACAACCAGACGGGGACATCTCAACCCCGCGAGGCCAACGTCAGGGACGGTCAAACTGCTCCCCTTCGTCCGAAGAGGCGGCCCACCAGGTCATTCCTCGGGCAAGGAGCCCGACGGTTTTTCAGCTCGTTCCCACGCCAGCCAGGGCGGACCCCATGATGGTTGCCTCTTCGCAACTGTCACACCCCAAATTTTACCTTAGATTATTAGGTTTTTTTCACATCTCATCTCATTATGCATCGCATTTTAACTGACCGCTAACCAGTTTGTCTAGTTGATCGCGACTTTCTATGTCTAACAAATCTAACTGCAAGTGCACAATCTATCGCGTAGTAATAATAGATATCGGTCCCACAGGGACTCGTAATCAATATAGTATTATCGGGTGTTACGGTGTTTAGCTAGGTCGGTAAGATTTTAGGGAGTAATAGCAGAATAAGTGCGTAAACTAAAGGGAACTAAAGCTTTTACTTAAGGTATGAATTTATGAATCGATATGCAATAATTTTTGTTCTTCGGGGATTCGACAAATTACTGGCGTATTAAGTGTTTTCAAACTTAGTTTAAGAAGAAAATAGTGATCTAAAGACTTTTGTCTCACGATGGTTGTTGACACTAGTCGCAACTCTAAGGCGGAACGTATGCTGTCGCTATCCCGTTCGGGGTTAAAGTTACTTTTTGAAAATCTCTAAGTTCTAATCCTTTTTAAAGCGCTTTCGCTGTTTTTAAATCGAATGCCTAGTTTTTACTATTTGGTCTTAGCCGCAGCTGTCGCTTGTTGGTTCGTACCTTAGTTAATTTCCCACTGTCGTGGCAAAACTATTTTTAAATAAGTTCTCGCTGTCGCGACGAACGTTTACTTAGAAATTTTAATTAAAAACTAAAACCATAAATGAGTTTTGAAAAGAGAAAGATTACGCCAATTATTATCAAATCCCGTCCGAATTATTATTACATATCGATTACGGTAATTTAGCTAGACATGGGAGAAGAATTGATAATGCATAAATAAAAGCAGTAATTGAGAACATACATCATAATGAAAATTGCAATTACGATTAAAATAAAAAAACCTGTAAATATCCCAATTGGCTTTTGGGCAAATCCTCCACAATGTCGGCAGGATTCTAGTCTTTGTGCCAATTGATCGTACAAGAAAAGGAAAGTACAAAAATACCAAAGAATACAGAGAAGAGAAAGAGAAACAAATAAGAATATGAGGAAGGTAAAGTTGCTCTGAAGATAAATTGGCAGCACTTTGTTGTCTTGAATGCGGCCCCCTTTTCAGGTCTCAGTCTCTTCCTTTTATAGAGAGAGAGTATCTAACGGTTATTCCTTCAGGAAGTGGGTTTGAGGCAGAAAAGTAGGAGTTAGTGGTCACTCTTTTGGTCTTTGAGGGGGAATTATAGCACGTGACCTCATTCTGCACGTTCTGGGTGCATGATGGTCGTCATGGATGTGTGATGGTCGTCACACGCATGACGAGCGTAACGACTATGTGACGGTCGTCACATCAGTAGAACTCGCATCTGCTGTTTTTCTCTTGGTTTTTCATCTGGTTTTCACCTGTTTTTGCTCCTTTTCTTCATATTGCTTTGCTTGGACATGTTCTTTGAATACCTGCGAAATACTTAGACAAATAGCATGGAATGCCCCGAATTCGGAGTGAAACCAGTCAAATATTAGTTAAAACACATGTCATTTTATATATACAATTTCACGTTATCAAACTCCCTTAAACTTGAATCTTTACTTGTCCTCAAGTAAAAGTTGGAAAAAGTTAAAGATGCGGCAAACACGCGGCACGCTTCTTCTTTCCGAAAGGTTTTTCAAATCATAAGTTAGGAAGGTCGGGCCTTAAATTGAAACAAAACACATACGGTGGTGACACTGAATTGTAAGTCTTCGAAGGCCTCCCTTTTATGCAAGCCAGTTCCAATCATGCTACTGCAGCTCGGCGTCAAGTTCCTTGCAACAAGTTTTACCCGGTTTGTTCTGGCGCAATCACATTAAGCCCGTTATCCATATACTTTCATGGCAAGTCAACCTGTTAGTGGCTATGATCTCTTTTCTATTTTAATTCTTCTTTGCACATAAGCTTATGCTATTGATTTCAAAAGACTTTCTGTACCGTTGGGCTAAATGCTCGGGTGAAGAGCACCTAACTTAGAAGGAACATGTCTCTATACTCAGGCTATATGGCTTTTCTTCTTCATGATGTTTTTTTTCATTTTGAACTAGAGATCACACACTTATTTGCATCGGTTTCATTGCTTAGAAGCATTTAGGATGGTGATGACTGCTTGTATAAACTACTGGGGGCTACGTTTGAGTAGGAGCTTGAAGCTTCGGTACGTGTAGATAGTGAAACAGACTCGCATAAACTGGAGGTCTAAGGTGTCAGGACGGTAATGGAATTGTTAGAATTTTCTTCTCGGGATTTCCATACTTAATTGAACTTTGGCGTGTCCTCGTGGTGCTTTGAGGCAAGGAGTTTAAAAGTTTCTTTGTATATGTCATATGAAGTGCGGGGAGTTCACGTAACGGAGATATATATATATATATATATATATATATATATATATATATATATATATATATATATATATATATATATATATATATATATATATATATATATATATATATATATATATATATATATATATATATATATATATATATATATATATATATATATATATATATATATATATATATATATATATATATATATATATATATATATATATATATATATATATATATATATATATATATATATATATATATATATATATATATATATATATATATATATATATATATATATATATATATATATATATAAGAGCTTATTTGCCGAAAATTAAAATTACTTTAAATTGAGAATTCGAAAGAAAAAGTACAATGGGAAATGGGAAATAACATGAAAAAGGGAAATGAAAAGGGAATTTGATCGGTTTGCTCTCTCTGCCATGCTTCAAATTCCTCAGCCCTTCGGTTATGCTGCTCCATCATAAGCATCATCTGGTTCTGTTGCTCGATGCAGCGGAGGAGGGTCTCGGATGTGTCATCAGTAGCAGGACGGGGGCGGCGGCGCGTGGAAGGGCCTTCGGCAGCAGCTGCTTGTGATGGCTCAGGCTGGTCGGCTCTGTCTAGCTCCTCTTGAACTCCGTCCCTGGGCTCTTGAATATTATCCTGTGTCGGGGCAGTGGTGTCGAAGAGCCAGTTGGCTCTATGCTCTGGATGCATTCGGGTGCGTGAAGGCATGATGATGCTCTGAATAGTGCGGCCTCGCACTACCGGATGATATCTCTTATCACGACGGGCTTTGATGAGGTGGGAGGCGCGGCAGTGGTCGGTATCCAGAAAGACAGGGGGCATCTGGCGGAGTGTCTGGAGGCGGTCGCCAAGACCGAGGCCTATGACAATGGATGTGATAATGCCACCGAAATAGAAAGGTTTAGAGTCGCGGTTACAATTGGCTTGAATGTGAGCCAAGAGAAACGGGGCGGCGTTAACCGGTTCCGAAGCGAACACACAGCGGAGGAAAAACAGCTCCTTCGAGTTGACCTTATGGTTACTGTCACGAGCGAATATTGTGTTGCTCAACACGCGGTGGAAGTAGCGGATAGTTGGGTTATGGATATGAGTGGCGTTCAGAGTGTCCCAACTGTCTGGAGTGGTTCCGGTCAGTCGGTTCCAGAGAGGGAAGGCCTCTTGGTAGAACTGATCGGAGATGCGGCGGTGAGCATCATCGCTGTGAGTTAACTGTAGAATGACGGTGATGCGGTCCTGGGGGACCTGATATTCAGTGCCGAACAGACGAAAGCAGGCGGCGCCGTGAAGTTGGTTGGTATCGCCGGATGATGTTGTGTATGCAAAAGAGCTGAGAAACTCCAGAGTGAGTTGCTCGTAGGTGGATTGGGGATTGGTGCGGAGATGCCAGATGCCGGCTCTCTGCAACATCCAAGTGACGCCGTCGAGAATCCCGAGTTCCGTCAGAGAAGCCAGGTGAGCATACCGGGTCGTTTGAAGCGACCGTTGATGGAATTCTAGGAAGTTGGTCTGCTGCCGTTCGCCGGTCTCTCCTTCTCGGAAGGTGATGTTGCTCAAATTGGGGTTTGAGAATAGGGAGTTTTGAGAATAGGGAGTTTCTGAGAATGGTGAGGTAAGGGAATGCAGAGGGTAATATATAAGGGTGAATTGGAGGTTGAAAATGGTGGAGGTTTAATGGGGGATTCAGAGGGTTTTTAGTGGGTTTTAATATTGGGATAGTGGGGAATTAGGGGAGAGGAAGTGGAGAGGTGCGCAACCCTGTTTTAGACAGAATTGGGGTTTTTTCTGCGTGACAACCGTCAGGGATGTGTGACGGTCGTAACACGCATGATGACCGTCAGGGGAATGTGACGACCGTCACAGCAGCAAAGTCTGCAGAACTGCAGAATTTTGCTTGTGGGGCGTTTTAACAGTGGAAAATATAATATTTTGACTTACGATGGACTAATGACGAAATAAGAAATAACAGGAAACATAATTAAGGGAGATACTGAAATGAAAATAACATTAAATCGAAAAATGAGTTTAAGGTAATACAATATCCAAAAAGAGGAAACAATTGCAAAATGAAATAATGTAAAACAATGCGAAATGCAGTAAACTTAAATTAAAGCGAAAACTAAAATATCACTCCGTCGGTTTCTTCAAGTTGTTGACCTGCTGAATAACGTCATTAAATTGGTCGCTAACCAAGTCCATGTAAGTAACGAAATCCATGTGAAGCTGCATTAATTCATCTTTGATAGTGGTTACTTCCAGCTTGAGGTCGTCTACAGTTCTTAGGACAGAGTCTAGCTTGTCTGTGTTTTGTTCAGGCGTGGGGTCAGGAAAACTATGGTAGTTAGGAGGGGTCTCAAGATCGATCTCCACTTCGGACTCATAATCTTGGTAGTACAAATAGTCATGTGCTTCTGAGATTTGATCACTGTCATACATGTAAGCCTGGGGTGTGGAGTGAGGTGATGAAGGTCCCATAGGCTCGTCCAATTCATAAAGCCAATTGTCTTTGTTATGGATACTGGTTAGCTCATGGTTGGGCAATGTGAAAAGGTGGACAGGTTGATCAGCTATGAGGTATTCATAGGCTCCTGGTCCTAAGGTACCTAAGATACGTATGTTGAAGCAGAACTGGATGTCCATTGATCTGAGGTTGCCGAAACGAACGACTTTGTTCAGGTAATACCTCAGGCCAATTTCGTGGGCGATCATGGTGACTAGGCCTCCTATTAAAATGGGCGAGTGCGGATCCTGATTGAGGCGTGTAAATGCCCTCATCATAAAAGGGACAGCATTTACAGGGCGGCCTTGTGAAGCACAGAAAAGGATGAATAACTCGTCCTTTGAGACTGTTGTAATGTTTTCCTCCTTCCCAAAGAGGGTATGGGCTAATATCCTATGGAAATAGCGGAAGGCTGGATTATGTATCTCGTTGTTGTGCATGTCGTTCGGTTCTGGGTGATAGTTTCTAGTGATGGAACCCCAGACTTGGTCTAATTCGAGATCAATATCCTCTTCAGTGGTGGTAAACACAAAAGGTCCGCTAGGGAAAAGCCTAAGATGTTAGCTAACGTGGTACGGTTGTGTGTTTGGTCTATTCCAAACATTCTAAAGGTTATCATCTCTTTAGTGGATCCGAAGCCATATTCAGGTGAGTAACTTAGGGAGCTAAGGAACTCGAATGTCAGTTCGCGGAAGGTAGCAAATCGGGTCTTTAGAGCAGTTTGCTCCCAGCCTAATTGGTAAAATAAGTACTGAATGCTATCCTGGATTCCTAGCTTGTCCATGGTGGGTGTATCGTAGTACAGAGTCGAAGCAAAGCTTCTTTGAGTCAGTGCCTCGAATCTGGCCTGATGAGCTCGTCCTCTAAACACAACAGTCGTAACGTCGATGCCGGCCATACTCGTTAGTCGGATAAAACGGGAGAAAAGTAGAACGACTTTTAAAATCCTGAAAAAAATCACATTCACTCAGGTCATATTTTTAAGAAGTAAAGAGTGATAAAAGAGAAAAATATAAAATAAATATAAATATTGGAAAATAAGATAATAGAAATTTATAGAAATCATAAGTTAACAAAAAGAATAGTTTTAATAAATTTAGAAGGAAAATATGGAAAAATTTGGGTTGCCTCCCAATCAGCGTTGTCTTTAACGTCAGAAGCCTGACGATAGCTTGGATATATTCTAGTCAGGAAGCTCGAGCAATTTCATATTGCTTACGTGGTCGCTGTGTTCACTTTAATTATAGTGTTTCAAACGCTGTCCGTTTACACTAACGGTGCATTGATTTGATTCTTGATTTCAACAGCTCCACTCTTAAGGACTTTGGTGACCTCAAAAGGTCCAGACCATCTAGATTTTAATTTTCCAGGGAATAGTTTCAATCTGGAGTTGAATAGGATCACGATGTCTCCCATTCTGAATTGCTTCCGGATCAAACGTTTATCATGCCATTTCTTGGTCCTTTCTTTGTAGATGCGTGCATTCTCGTACACGTCTAATCTTAGCTCTTCCAATTCATGAAGGTTCAAGATTCGCTTTTCACCTGCCGCAGTGTAGTTGAAGTTTAGCGTCTTAATAGCCCAGAAGGCTTTATGCTCTAACTCTACCGGCAGGTGGCATGATTTTCCGTAGACTAGTTTAAAGGGTGTGGTGCCTATCGGTGTCTTAAAGGCGGTCCTATAAGCCCATAAAGCTTCGTTCAGCTTTGAGGACCAATCTTTCCTGGAGGTTGCGACAGTCTTTTCTAAAATTTGCTTTATTTCCCTATTCGAAACCTTCACTTGTCCACTAGTTTGTGGATGATACGGTGTGGCTACACGGTGTTTGACTCCGTATTTGAAGAGGAGTTTGTCAAAGATTCGCGATATGAAGTGCGAACTACCGTCACTAATGACGAGTCTGGGCACACCGAATCTTGGAAAGATTAAGTTTTTAAAGAGTTTAACGACTACTCGCGTGTCATTTGTTGGAGCGGCAACGGCCTCTATCCATTTCGATACATAGTCGACAGCGACGAGTATATATTTATTTCCAAAAGAAGATGGGAAAGGTCCCATGAAGTCGATTCCCCAGACGTCAAAGATTTCTACTTCCAAAATTCCTCTCTGAGGCATTTCATCGCGTCGTGATATGTTGCCAGTGCGTTGGCACCGGTCGCATTTTAGTACAGCGATATGGACATCCCTCTAGAGACTGGGCCAAAACAGGCCAGATTGTAGAATTTTAGCGCACGTCTTTGAGGTGCTAGCATGACCACCATATGGTGCTGAATGGCATTGGGTGATGATGTCTTCTATTTCTTCCTCTGGGACACAACGACGGTATAAGTTGTCGGCGCCTCATCTGAAGAGTAGAGGTTCATCCTAGTAGTAATGCTTTAAGTCGTGGAAGAATTTCTTCTTTTGTTGATAAGTCAGGTCCGGTGGAAGCACGCCTGCGGCCAGGTAATTAACGATGTCGGCAAACCACGGCAAAGTGGTTTGGGCATAGACAGCTTCCACGGCTTTTTCCAGTTCCGGTTCTTCCGAAGTAAAGTGAGACATATCACTTTCCAATTTGGCTATCAGACGTTCGTAGGGAAAGTTGTCATTGATAGGCACTGGTTCTTGTTTTATGCCCTCTATACGGGATAAGTGATCTGCAACTGCGTTTTCGGTCCCCTTCTTATCTTTAATTTCTAAGTCGAACTCTTGTAATAATAGGATCCATCTCAATAATCTGGGTTTGGCGTCCTTTTTGCTTATTAGGTACCTAATGGCAGCATGGTCTGTGTATATGATTATTTTGGCTCCTACCAAGTAGGAACGAAATTTGTCTAGAGCGAACACGACTGCTAAGAGTTCCTTTTCTATCGTGGCGTAGTTCATTTGGGCAGGGTCTAATGTCCTACTGGCGTAGTAGATAGCGTGAAGCTTCTTGTCCTTCCTTTGTCCTAGAACTGCGCCTACGGCGTAATCACTCGCATCGCACATGATTTTGAATGGTAGTCGCCAATCTGGGGGTTGCATGATTAGTGCGGTGATAAGTGCTGACTTTAGAGTTTCGAATGCCTCTAAGCATTCTTTGTCGAAGATGAACTCGGCATCTTTCATTAACAAACTTGTAAGAGGTTTTGTGATTTTCGAGAAATCCTTTATGAATCTTCGGTAGAATCCAGCGTGTCCTAAGAAGCTTCGTATTTCTCGTATGGTTTTCGGAGGTTGGAGATCCTTTATGATCTCTATTTTAGCTTTGTCAACTTCGATTCCCTTTTCAGAGATGACGTGTCCTAAAACAATGCCTTGTCGGACCATGAAATGGCATTTTTCCCAATTAAGGACAAGGTTCACTTTGGCGCATCTTTTGAGTACCATTTCTAAATTCGACAGGCAGCTTTCGAAGCTTTGTCTGCATACAGAGAAGTCATCCATGAACACTTCCATGATGTCATCTATGAAATCCGCGAAGATTGCCATCATGCATCTTTGAAAGGTTGTTGGAGCATTGCATAGTTCGAACGGCATTCGGCGGTAGGCAAAGGTACCGCAGGGGCAGGTGAATGTTGTCTTTTCCTGGTCATCGGGGTGAATAGGGATTTGAAAGAATCCCGAATAACCATCTAGATAGCAGAAGTACGAATATTTCGCTAGTCTTTCCAACATTTGGTCTATGAAAGGTAAAGGGAAGTGATCTTTCCGAGTCGCCTTGTTCAGTTTTCTGTAATCGATACACATCCTGTTTCCGGTCATAACTCTTTGGGTTATCGATTCACCTTTCGCATTCTTCACTACAGTAACGCCTCCTTTCTTTAGCACTACGTGTACTGGGCTGACCCATTGGCTGTCGGAGATTGGGTATATGATTCCTGCGTCTAGTAGCTTTTTCACCTCGTCTTTGACTACAGTGCTTAGGATCGGGTTTATCCTTCTCTGATGTTCTCTTGAAGTTTTGCAGTCTTCCTCCAGCATGATACAGTGCATACAGATGGAGGGACTTATGCCTTTTAGATCGCTTATATTATAGCCTAACGCAGTTGGGTATCTCCTTAGGACTTCTAATAATCGCTCAGTTTCTGATTGTCCTAAATTAGCGTTTACTATTACTGGTCTTTTGAATTCTGTATCTAGGAATTCGTACCTGAGAGTTTTGGGTAGCTCCTTAAGTTCTAAAGCTGTATTTTTCGGACCTGGCATGTGATTTGGAGTGAGTGCTAAGATCTCACTCAGACTATCATCTTTGTATGGTGCACGCCAGTTGTCGTCTTCATGAATAGCAGGGATCTGGATTTTCATGCTTTCAGAATATGTAGTTTCCTCCTTTTCTAATTCTCGTATGCATTCGTCAATGACATCTACTATATAGCATGTGTCATCGATGGCTGGTGCCTTCAAGAATTTAGTAAGGATGAACTCTATCTTTTCTTCTCCTACTTCGAATGTTAGCCATCCTTTCTTTACGTCTATAATAGCTTCGGCTGTAGCTAGGAACGGTCTTCCTAGGATAATTGGGGTAACAGAGTCCTCTTTGATGTCCATGATTATGAAGTCGGTTGGGATATAGAATTGGCCTATGCGTACTGGAACGTTTTCCAGTACACCAACGGGGTATTTGACTGATCGGTCTACCAATTGTACGGACATTTTAGTTGGTCTTAGTTCTCCCATATTCAGCTTTTTGCATATAGATAAAGGCATGACGCTTATACTGGCTCCTAGATCGCATAGAGCTTTGTCTATAACGAACTTTCCTATGACGCAGGGTATGGAGAAACTACCTGGGTCTTTTAGTTTAGGAGGCATGTGGTTTTGAATGATTGCACTACATTCGGCAGTAAGTGTCACTGTCTCGTTATCCTCTATTTTCCTTTTATTAGACAAGATTTCTTTAAGAAACTTAGCGTATGACGGCATTTGAGTTATCGCTTCTGTGAAAGGAATAGTGATGTTTAGTTGTTTCAGAAGTTCAACAAATTTCTTAAATTGTCCTGAAGTTTTGGAGTTTATTAATCTTTGAGGATAAGGGATAGGTGGTTTATATGGCGCTGGAGGCACATATGAGTTTTCATCTTTGGTGGCCTTTTGCTCGTCACATTCCTTCCTTTCTGTTTCAGACTCCTTTTCGGTTGGCTTATCGGATTTCTGTTGCATTACTAAATCTTCGTTCCTAGGATCGGTTGGGCCTTCCAATTCTTTTCCACTTCTCAATATAACAGCGTTTGCATGACCTTTCGGATTAGGTTCGGGCTGGCCTGGAAATGTTCCAGCTGGGGCAGCTGCAGAGGCTTGTTGTTGAGCCACTTGTGATATCTGCGCTTCGAGCATTTTGTTGTGGGTGGCTAAAGCGTCTACTTTTCCGGTCAGCTGTTTAATTTGCTCGCTAGTGTGTATATTTTGATCTAGGAATTCTTTGTTTGTTTGAGCTTGAGTAGCTATGAATTTTTCCATCATCAACTCGAGGTTTGATTTCCTAGGGGCAGTCTGGGCAGCAGCGGCTGGTTTCTGATATCCTGGCGGAGCAGCTGGTGCTTGCAAGGCATTATCGTTCTTGTAGGAAACGTTTGGGTGGTTCCTCCATCCTGGGTTATAAGTATTTGCGTAAGGATTTCCTTGAGCGTAATTTACTTGGTCTGGTGGGATTCCGGCCAGCAATAGGCACTCGGGCGCATTATGAGTGGCGATTCCGCATAACTCGCAGTTTGGAGTTACAGCAGCGACGGTTGCAGTTGGGTTAACGGTCAGACTGTCGATTTTCTGTGCTAGAGCATCTACTTTAGCGTTGAACTTTTCAAGGCTGCTGATCTCATACATTCCACCTTTCGCTGCGGTTTTCTCTGCTGGAATTCGTTCACCTCCCCATCGGCAGTGGTTCTGAGACATGTTTTCGATTAGTTGATAGGCTTCGTCGTATGGCTTATCCATAAGTGCACCGCCCGCGGCGGAGTCTACCGTTAATCTGGTGTTATATAGAAGCCCATTATAGAAAGTATGGATCGTCACCCAGTCTTCTAAACCGTGGTGAGGACATGCTCTCATCATATCTTTGAACCTTTCCCACGCTTCGTAGAGAGATTCAGTATCTTTTTGTCGAAATCCGTTGATTTGGGCTCTAAGCATAGCAGTTTTGCTTGGCGGAAAGTATCTCGCTAAGAAAACGTTCTTCAACTGTTCCCACGTCGTAACGGAGTTGGATGGTAAGGATTGTAACCATGTCCAAGCTCTATCTCTAAGAGAGAAAGGGAAAAGACGAAGTCTTATTGCGTCTGGAGTTACTCCATTTGCCTTCACTGTGTCTGCGTATTGCACAAACTTCGTTAAGTGTTCGTTTGGATCCTAAGTTGCATTTCCTGAGAATTGATTTTGTTGTACAGCTGACAGCAATGACGGTTTTAGTTCGAAATCGGTTCGATTGATAGTTGGGGCAACTATGCTACTTCGAGGCTCCATCTGAGAGGGTGTAGCGTATGCCTTCAACAGTTTGTTCTGTGGTCCTTCAGCCATCTTTGCTTCTTCAACAGGAGGATGAGCTAGAAGATCAGGAATGTTGTGTCTTCGTTGATATTCGACGATGCGCCTTCTTAGATGTAAGAAGCGCTCTAGTTCAGCGATTGTAGGTTGTAAGATGTCGCCTTGTGAGCGAGTACTTGGCATACAATCGAAGAACGAGTAGAGGGAGAGAGAATTGTTAACCTAGTCTATACTGTGTAACAAAAGATTACACTATTGACTAAACGGGTCCCCGACAACGGCGCCAAAAACTTGATCGCGACTTTCTATGTCTAACAAATCTAACTGCAAGTGCACAGTCTATCGCGTAGTAATAATAGATATCGATCCCACAGGGACTCGTAATCAATCTAGTATTATCGGGTGTTACGGTGTTTAGCTAGGTCGGTAAGGTTTTAGGGAGTAATAGCAGAATAAGTGTGTAAACTAAAGGGAACTAAAGCTTTTACTTAAGGTATGAATTTATGAATTGATATGCAATAATTTTTGTTCTTCGGGGATTCGACAAATTACTGGCGTATTAAGTGTTTTTAAACTTAGTTTAAGAAGAAAATAGTGATCTAAAGACTTTTGTCTCACGATGGTTGTTGACGCTAGTCGCAACTCTAAGGCGGAACGTATGTTGTCGCTATCCCGTTCGGGGTTAAAGTTACTTTTTGAAAATCTCTAAGTTCTAATCCTTTTTAAAGCGCTTTCGCTGTTTTTAAATCGAATGCCTAGTTTTTACTATCTGGTCTTAGCCGCAGCTGTCGCTTGTTGGTTCGTACCTTAGTTAATTTCCCACTGTCGTGGCAAAACTATTTTTAAATAAGTTCTCGCTGTCGCGACGAACGTTTACTTAGAAATTTTAATTAAAAACTAAAACCATAAATGAGTTTTGAAAAGAGAAAGATTACGCCAATTATTATCAAATCCCGTCCGAATTATTATTACATATCGATTACGGTAATTTAGCTAGACATGGAAGAAGAATTGATAATGCATAAATAAAAGCAGTAATTGAGAACATACATCATAATGAAAATTGCAATTACGATTAAAATAAAAAACCTATAAATATCCCAATTGGCTTTTGAGCAGATCCTCCACAATGTCGGCAGGATTCTGGTCTTTGTGCCAATTGATCGTACAAGAAAAGGAAAGTACAAAAATACCAAAGAATACAGACAAGAGAAAGAGAAACAAATAAGAATATGAGGAAGGTAAAGTTGCTCTGAAGATAAATTGGCAGCACTTCGTTGTCTTGAATGTGGCCCCCTTTTCAGGTCTCAGCCTCTTCCTTTTATAGAGAGAGAGTATCTAACGATTATTCCTTCAGGAAGTGGATTTGAGGCAGAAAAGTAGGAGTTAGTGGTCACTCTTTTGGTCTTTGAGGCGGACTTATAGCACGTGACCTCATTCTGCACGTTCTGGGTGCATGACGGTCGTCATGGATGTGTGACGGTCGTCACACGCATGACGAGCGTAACGACTATGTGACGGTCATCACATCAGTAGAACTCGCATCTGCTGTTTTTCTCTTGGTTTTTCATCTGGTTTTCACCTGTTTTTGCTCCTTTTCTTCATATTGCTTTGCTTGGACATGTTCTTTGAATACCTGCGAAATACTTAGACAAATAGCATGGAATGCCCCGAATTCGGAGTGAAACCAGTCAAATATTAGTTAAAACACATGTCATTTTATATATACAATTTCGCGTTATCACTAGTCTGTTGGTTTTATTTGCAGGAAAATCACGCTGTGTGCGATTTAATCTATGAAGGGCAAAAGGGACTTGTTTGAACTCAGCAGTTACGTCAGATTTAAATCGTGCAAGATGATTAATTGTCGAATTCGGGGTTTGGAACGTCAAAGCTTAATCAGATAATTTTAATTGGATGAAGTTAATCAGACGAATTTATTTAGATGAGTTTCATCAGAGGAATTTAGTCGTTTTAATTTAATTAGATGATTTTGATCGGTGGAACGTAATCGAGCAAATTTAGTTGCTTGAGTGTAAGCGGGTGAATTTACGCGGAGAAATTTAATCAGGAATTAAATTCAGTTTAGTAAGAAAAATGGAATTTATTTATTTAAATTTTATGTTTTTTATTACAATGTGCAAAGACAATTACAATTCCAAATTAATTTCTAATTATTTTCCTAAAAAGCCTAATTGTCTCCGCGTCCAATTCTTCAACTTTCGACTTTTCGGACCCAACAATAATCTGTCCAGTTTGTTTGTGTGAGAGAGAGAGAGAGAGAGAGAGAGAGAGAGAGAGAGAGAGAGAGAGAGAGAGAGAGAGAGAGAGAGAGAGAGAGAGAGAGAGAGAGAGAGAGAAAAGTGATTTTTTGAAAAAGTGCTTTTTGGAAAAGTGTTTATGTCGGAAAAGTGATTTTTCTTGGTTTTAGCCAAACAAGACTTAAGACATCCAAAATCCATAGAACCAAAGTGGATATCCAGATCCATCAAGGAAAAATGGATATCCAAGTTCAGAAACAACTTTCCCAAAATCCTTGCAACCAAACGAGGTCAAAGCCAGCAGAAACAACTTTCCCAATATTTTAGCAAAATAAGGTCAAAGAAATCAACAAACCAGCCATAAAAATTGCAACAACCAGCATGCCCAGGCCCAAGCAAACAAGTATTATATAAACAACATCCTCACCATCAGTTCATCATAAAAAAGGAAATCCATAAGGGGGAAGAAAAAGGGAAGTTCAATCAGTAGAAAAATAAGGAAAAAGAGGCGAAAAAGAACCAACTCAAATCGCTTCAAACCTCACGAAAAGCTTCAAAAGAACAACAATGGAGAAGTTGCGCCGCCCCTCCCCCATTTTTATTTCAATTGCTTTATATTCTTTTTTCTTTTTCTTTATTTCATTGTTTTATTATTATTAGTAGTATTATTTTATATATTTATGGTTTAAGGAAAATAGATTCATTAAAACCATTCATTCATTTTTTTTAACTTTATATTTTGGTTTAATTAGGTTGATAAAACTTTTCATAAAGTTAAAACTTTTTTTATTATTTTTATTTTACAATTTAGTTTAATTAGGTTAAATTAAAATCTTTCTTAAGGTAAAACCCTTTTTTTTTTAAATTAAAATCTTTCTTAAACTAAAACTCTTTTTTTGAAGATGAAAGTCTTTGTTTTTAAAAAAAAAAATCAAAACCCTTTGTTAAAATTAAAACTCTTTTTTTAAAACCTTTTCTTAAAGTTAACTAGAAACCTTTTTTTTAAAAGTTTATTAGAACATTTCTTTAAAATTCAACATTCTTCAATTGAAAACATCTTTTTTGAAAAAATAAGATTTTTATTAATCCATTAAAATTAGACAAAATTAAAAATTAACATTTTAAATTCAAACTCTTTTTTTGTAAATTCCTCATTTAGTTTAAATCCCTTTCCTAAAATCGTCTAACGTTGCGCTTTCAATTTAACATTAAACCTTGTCGGTTTATGTCGGTCCATTCATTGCTTTCTCAGTTGTACTGTTATAATACTTCATTTTTCATATTTCATTTTATGGTTGTAATTTACGCGAGGATATTGTCGCTTTGCAATTCCCTTACTTTCCGCATTTTATTTTCTTTGGGTTGTAATTTATGCGAGGATATCGTCGCTGTGCAATTCCTTTACCGTTTTCGTACCTTTTCTGTATTTTTATACTGCCGCTTAATCGTATTTTCATTATTTTATTTACCGTTAAATCCCTTCCGAAGGAGTAGGTCTAGTCGTTTGACCACCGTGTCAATAGTCCTTTACCTTTGACTTTTACACCGCTCAAACCCTAATTGCATAGGCGTCCCCGCCGCGAACCGAATTACCCTTTACCCTAGAATTAGGTTAAGGAGTCTCCACACTCCGTTTTAGGGTTTCCCGCCATGGAATACCTAGTTTTACCCTTTTTAATTCAACTCTTTGCAACGTAGAGATTGGAGTCGCCGCACTCCACGTAAGCGCTTCCTTAAGAACGCTTATTCCCCATTGAAACCTTGACCACAGTCAAGAAGTTTCTAACCTCCCTTTCGAGGGTAACTACGATTACTCTGATTCCATCCCCTCCCTTGGATACGTAGGCACAAGATGCGGATCTTGGCGAGTAAACTTAGGACTAACCCTTAGGTCTCTCTTTCACCTTTAACTCTTAGCATATACCCTAAAGCAGATAATCAAGCAAAATAGTAAACTTTAAACAAGAGGTTCCTGTAAAGTACTATAGAAGTTTAGGGTGCTAACACCTTCCCTAGGCTTAACTAACCCCTTACATAGATCTCTCTCCGCATTGTGTTTATGATGCAAAAATAGGTTTTTCCTTTCTTTAACCTTTCCTTCGAATAAATCAAAGACCGATTGTGAATCAAAGATTGTGATTCAAATTAAATAATAATTTGATATCCTATTCTCACCGCAACAGAAAATGGCGACTTCACTGGGGACCTGTCCTATCTTTTGAGGGTTATCCCTAACTTGTTTTCATTTGATATTTTTGCTTTATTATATTTAATTGTATATAATATCTTGTACCTTACTTGGGGTATCTTTGTTGTGAGATAAGTCCTACACCCAGACTTGAGTGATATTGTTATAGGAAGGTGATATATTCGACGAGTCTTATAGGGAGTTGAGTCCCGACCAAGCTGACTTGAGAATCACCGCTCAGTTGAGACCCTTTTGAAAATGGTTCGATTGAACGAGTATAGTCTTGAAAACCCTTACTATTTTCGGCTAGGAGTCTGGGATACTGGGGACCGTAGTACCTTAACAACACTTTGGCCTTATCTAGGACGTAGTGCGATGACTATGAGGGAGTAGTCCCAACATAGTTGCTACACAATACTACACTCAAAAAAGGTTCTCTTGAGAATATTATTAACCACCGAGTCAGTTAGAAAATTGATAATATCCGAAAGATGGACTGATGATTTTGGGCATTTCTTTAGAACCCTTGTTCTGCAGGTACAACTAACCTATAGTACATACTGTAAGAACATAGATTGTTTCTTAGTAATATCTCTATGTTTTTATGATAATTCTTATGAAATTTTGTATTAAAGAATTATATACTCTAAAATTTGTTCATGAATATTTGCTGCAGATAATTAAAGTATATATACATCCAAGAGCAAATTAATCTGAACATAGAACTATGGAAGGCTCTGAAGAGTCAGAATCATCTTATAGAAGAATCTGAGCGCTGTCTGTAGAAGAATCTGAAGCAGAAGCTACAGAAGAATCTGAAGTAGAAGCTACAGAAGAATCTGAAGCAGAAGCTACAGAAGAATCTGAAGCAGAAGACTCTAATAAGATCTGAAGACTCCGAAGCATTAATCTGAACATGGAACAATGGAAGGCTCTAAAGAGTCAGAATCATCTTACAGAAGGATCTGAAGCAGAAGACTCTAATAAGATCTAAAGACTGTGAAGCATTGAAGAACTTTGTTGAGAGTTAAGAAGCACAATTTTTCAGAAGACTCTGAGAGTACTACACGCTGCATGTACTGAGGATCTGATTCATAAAACTCTGCTCTGATAGAACTACACGCTAAAGCACACTTGCTGCCTTACTCTGATTCAGCAAAATCTGATGGGTATCCAAGACTCTGATCATGCAAAATCTGATGATCAACTTTGCTGAAAAGAAATACTTGTTGAAGAAGAATTCAAAGTAATATATTTTGATTTAGCTCAACGACTCTTTCCTCTTTCATGCTTGACACTAGAACACAGACCAAAAGCATTTCTCTATGCATTCTACTTCCAGGAAAAGTCATGTGATGTAAAGACAAAAAGGTTTAGGCCTTTTCAGTACACAGCCTCCAATGTCAAGTCTTTGTGGACTACTGTGCATATAAAAGCAAATCTTCATCATCTTCTTCAAAGTGATCAACTACCAACGAATCTCAAAAAGAAACTCTTACAAGCTCTCATAAAATATTCTTATTGCTAAGTTTATTCTTTTGTTCTTAACATTAAGTGAAATATCACTGTTGTGATAAAGCTTATTAGAAGCATTCATACACTTGTATTGATCTTACATTTTATTGTAATAGTTTCTTAAGAAGATCCAGTTGGGATCAGAAGTTCTTGAGAAGACTTTGAACACTTGTTCTTAGTGCTTACTATTGTAATCAGTTGATTAAATAGTGGATTAAGTCCTTGTTTGAGAAAGGCAAATCACTCTAGGTAGGGTGGACTGGAGTAGTTGAGTTCAACGAACCAGGATAAAAATACTTGTGTTTTTACTACTAAGTTTTTATCTTCATACTTATTCAACCCCCCTTCTAAGTATTTTCTTACCTTCAGTTGGCATCAGAGCCCCGGTTCTGTGTGTGCTACCACTTCACAGTGACAGAAAAGATCCAGTGAGAAAAACTTTGATACTTATATTTGGTTGTTCATAATGGCTGATGTTTCAACATCTAACAAGTATGAAGAAAGAGACAGAATCAGTACCAAACCCCCTATGTTTGATGGGGAGAAATTTGATTATTAGAAAGACAGGATTGAAAGTTTTTTCCTTGGTTATGATGCTGATTTATGGGATTTGGTCATAGATGGATATGTTCATCCCATTGATGGGAATGGCAAGAAAGTAGATAGAAAATCTATGACAGAAGCCCAAAAGAAGGAATTTAGAAATCACCACAAGGCTAGAACAATATTGTTAAATGCAGTATCTCACACTGAGTATGAAAAGATCACAAATAGAGAAACTGCATTTGACATGTTTGCGTCCTTGAAAATGACTCATGAGAGAAACTCTCAAGTCAAGGAAACAAAGGCTCTGGCTCTAATTCAGAAGTATGAATCCTTCAAGATGGAAGAAGCTGAATCTGTTGAAGCCATGTTCTCCAGATTTCAAATACTTACAACTGGACTAAAGGTTCTGGATAAAGGTTACTCTACTGCTGATCACGTGAAGAAGATCATCAGAAGCTTACCTACCAGATGGAGACCTATGGTGACTGCGCTGAAAATGGCTAAAGATTTGAACCAGATTTCCTTGGAAGAACTAATCAGCTCATTAAGGAGACATGAAATTGAACTTGAGGAAGATGAGCCTCAGAAGAAAGGTAAGTCAATTGCCTTAAAATCTAATAAATCTGCTAAAGCGTTGCAGGTAATAGAGGAAAGCTCTAAAGAATCCTCATCTGAAGATGAAGATGAATTATCCATGCTGTCCAGAAGAATAAACAAACTCTGGAAGCATAAAGGAAAGAAGTTTAAAAACTTCAGGAAGCCTAACCAAAGAAAGGAATCTTCTGGACACAGAAGATCTGGCAAAAAGGAGGTTGTCTGCTACGAATGTAAAGAACTTGGGCATTACAAAAATGATTGTCCAAAGCTTCTGAAAGAAAAGCCTAAAAGAAAATTTGATAAGAAGAAGAAGGTTCTAATGGCAACCTGGGATGATTCAGATACATCTAAATCTGAATCTGAGACAGAAGAAGAATGTACCAATGTAGCATTGATGGCAGACATAGAAGATCAGGAGGAAGGAATTTCAGGTTCTGAATCTGACTCTGAATCTGACTCTGACGCTGAAGAGGTAATAACTAAACTCACTAAAGATGAACTTATCAAAGTGTTATCAGAGGTTCTGAAGAGCTATAATAATATTAAGCTCAAATACAAGGAGCGTCAAAACAATCTTGTATCTGAGAATAATATTCTCAAATCAGAAGTGGCTAAGCTAAATGAAAAGAACTTAAAAATGAAAAATGATTTTGAATTAGCTCAACAAAACTCTGATTCTGAAACTGAGTCTGAATGCAAAAATATTTTGGAAAAGTATGACTACAACTTTCAGAAGTTTCTTGCTAAAAGCATAGACAGAAGCAAAATGGCTTCTATGATCTATGGAGTTAGCAGAAATAACAGAAAAGGAATTGGGTATAAATCTTCATCTGATTTAAATCCAAAATCTGTTGATAAAATTATCATCAAGAAGACTCCTTTATATTCCAATTTTAAATTTGGTCACTTAAATGATATTGAACATACTCGTTCTGAAAAGAACATTCATGTGTTCAAATCTAAGGCTAGTCAGAATAAACCCTATGTTGAAAAACAGAAGTTTAGACGAACCTTCAGAACAACTAACCCAAAAGGACCCAAGAAGATTTGGGTACCTAAGAGTAAAATAATTCCTGTTGTAGATGTTCTTAGCAGCAAGGTCAGGACGCCAGTCGTGGTACCTGGACTCTGGATGCTCGCGACATATGACGGGAGAAAGGTCTATGTTCCAAAGTCTGGAGCTTAGATCTGGAGGTGACGTGAAATTTGGAGGGAATCAGAAGGGCGAGATCATTGGATCTGGCACTATTGGAAATGGTAATCTTCCCTCTATCACTAATGTTTTACTTGTAGAAGGACTGAAGCATAATCTATTGTCCATAAGTCAATTAAGTGACAATGGTTATGACATAGTCTTTAATCAAAAATGTTGTAAAGCTATTAGTCAAAAGGATGGCTCAATCCTATTTAATGGAAAGAGGAAAAACAACATTTATAAAATAAATCTTTCAGAACTTAAGGTTCAGAATGTTAAATGCCTCTTGTCTGTTAATGGGGAGCAATGGGTCTGGCACAGAAGATTAGGGCATATTAATATGAGACGTATATCTCAGATTAATAAACTTAATCTTGTCAGAGGACTTCCTAAGTTGAAGTTTACCTCAGATGCTCTTTGTGAAGCATGTCAAAAAGGGAAGTTTTCAAAATCAACTTTTAAATCAAAAAATGTTGTTTCTACTTCCAGACCATTAGAATTACTTCATATTGATCTGTTTGGACCAGTGAAAACTGCATCCATCAGAGGCAAGAAGTATGGATTAGTCATTGTTGATGACTATAGTAGATGGACATGGGTAAAGTTCTTAAAACACAAGGATGAGTCACATTCTGTGTTCTTTGACTTCTGCAAACAAGTCCAGAATGAAAAAGATTTCAAAATTATAAAAGTCAGAAGTGATCATGGTGGTGAATTTGAAAACAAATACTTTGAAAAATATTTTAATGAAAATGGCATTGCTCATGATTTTTCCTGTCCTAGAACTCCACAACAGAATGGAGTTGTAGAGAGGAAAAGTAGAACTCTGCAAGAAATGGCCAGAACCATGATCAATGAGACTAATTTGGCAAAACACTTTTGGGCAGAAGCAATCAACACATCATGTTACATTCAGAACAGAGTGTTTGTAAGACCTCTTCTGGAAAAGACTCCCTATGAATTGTAGAGGAACAGAAAGCCCAACATTGCTTATTTTCATCCTTTTGGATGCATTTGCTATATGTTGAATACTAAAGAAAATTGGAACAAGTTTGATTCTAAAGCACAGAAGTGTTTCATGCTTGGGTATTCTGAACGCTCTAAAGGCTACAGAGTATACAATACTGAAACACGGATTGTGGAAGAATCTATTCATGTTAGATTTGATGATAAGCTTGGCATTAAAAATCCAAAGCAGTTTGAAAGTTCTGCAGATAGAGAAGTAGTCTTCACAGACTCTGAAGGCTCAGAGGCAGACAAAGCTCAAGTGAAGGATCCAGAAGCAACGCTAGATGCAATTCCTTTGACTTCTCAGATGAACAACTTTAAAATTTCTGAAGAATCAACTGTTAGAGGATCATCTTCCAGAATCAAAGCTTCTCATCCAGAGAATGTGATCATTGGAAAGAAGGATGACCCTATCAGAACAAGATCCTTTCTCAGATCCTCTGAAGCATCATTATTTGGATTGGTGTCAGTAATTGAACCAACCACTGTGGATGAAGCTCTTCAAGAAAATGACTGGATTATTGCCATGCAAGAAGAGCTAAATCAGTTCACCAGAAATGATGTGTGGGACTTAGTTCCAAGACCAAAAGGATTCAACATAATTGGAACTAAGTAGGTCTTCAGAAATAAGCTTAATGAGAAAGGAGAAGTTGAAAGAAATAACGCAAGGCTTGTTGCTCAAGGGTACAGTCAACAAGAAGGTATTGATTGCACTGAAACTTATGCTCCAGTGGCAAGGTTAGAATCTATACGCCTTCTTATTTCATTTGCTGCACAATATAACATCACTCTATATCAGATGGATGTTAAAAGTGCCTTTCTAAATGGTATTATAGAAGAAGAAGTTTATGTTCACCAGCCTCCTGGTTTTGAGAGTGAAAAATTTCCAGAACATGTTTTCAAACTAAAGAAATCTCTGTATGGTTTAAAACAAGCTCCCAGAGCTTGGTATGAGAGGTTAAGCAATTTTCTTCTGGAGAAAAATTTCATCAGAGGCAAGGTGGACACAACACTCTTTTGTAAAACATTTAAGAAAGATCTTCTAATATGTCAAATATATGTGGATGATATTATATTTGGATCTACCAATACTATGCTGGGAAAGGAGTTTGCTCAATGTATGCAGGCAGAATTTGAAATGAGCATGATGGGAGAATTGAAATTCTTTCTGGGAATTCAAGTCAACCAAACTCCAAAGTGCACTTACATTCATCAGACCAAATATGTTAAAGAACTTCTGAAGAAATTTAACATGACTGATAGTAAGATGACAAAGACTCCCATGCATCCAACTAGTACACTAGGCAAGGAAGAGGTAAGTAAGAAAGTAGATCAGAAACCCTACAGAGGTATGATAGGATCTCTTCTCTACTTAACTGCTTCTAGACCTGAAATTCTGTTCAGTGTATGTTTATGTGCAAGATTCCAATCAGATCCTAGAGAATCTCACTTAACTGCTGTTAAGAGGATTCTAAGGTATCTGAAAGGTACTACTAACGTGGGTCTGTGTTACAGAAGATCTGATAAATATACATTAGTTGGATTCTGTGATGCTGACTATGCTGGAGACAGAGTAGAGCGTAAAAGTACTTCTGGAAGCTGTCAATTCCTTGGAAGTCATCTGATCTCATAGTACAGCAAGAAGCAACCCACAATTGCACTTTCTACAACAGAGGCAGAATACATTGCTGCTGCTGGATGTAGCACGCAGATGCTTTGGATGAAGAGTCAATTAGAGGACTATCAGATCTTTGAGAGTAATATATCTATCTTCTGTGATAATACTTCTGCTATATGTTTGTCTAAAAATCCAATTTTACACTCTAAGGCAAAACATATAGAAATTAAACATCATTTCATCAGAGACTATGTTCACAAGGGTATTATAAACCTAGATTTTGTTGATACAGATCATCAATGGGCTGATATTTTTATAAAACCCCTTGCTGAAGATAGGTTCAAGTTTATTTTGAAAAATATTGGTATGGATTTTTGTCCAGAATAATATTTATCAGAGGCAAACTTCTCAGATGCAAAATGTTTAATGCTCTGAAGTATTTCATTTGTTAATTTATTCATTTTCTTAAATTAGTTTACTTGTGTAAATCTGAACTAACAATGCTCATAGGATCTGAACGTTGTCTAACGTTTCATTTCTCAAAAGATTTCAGAGGCACAAGCAATCAAACACGTGTAGCTCAGAACTGAAAAGGTAGAGTGCACTTTACTGAATTAAGGTTTGAAGTACTTCTTTGAAAATCTGAATTTTCTTGATTTTCCCCCCATCTGTCAGAATCATAATTGTTGTGCAATGATGTTTTTACTTTTTCATTAAATGCTATGTGAAGCGTGCCTATGTGACTGTTTGTGTATCTGATTTTATCTATAAATATCACAAATCACACCATTTCACACTTTTCACCTCACGAACCTTTTATGCATTTCTGTCGTCTCTTTGCTCTCCATCTAAACCCTAAACCTAAAACCTCTCTCTCAAGAACATCAATGGCATCTTCTTCATCAACATCTTCTCAGATGCAATCAACCATTGCTAGGTCTGTTACTAATGTTGAAGCTTACAAAGAACCTGTAAGAACTCTTCTCACTCCAACCATAGAACTGGAAGTTCTGAGTGAATGCTTCATAGACCTTGAGTCCATTGAAGAAAATGGATTTAATCTCTCCTCAACCATTCAAACTCAAAGTTTGACAAAGTACTTTGACAGGCTTATGGGTCCTGTTTATCCAACCTTGGTGAAAGAATTATGGATACATGCTCAGGTGTGCCCTAAGTTCATCCATTCTTCTGTCCTTGGAAAGGAGATTGTGATTACTGAGAAGCTGATCAGACAACTCATTGGATACACTGAAATTGATGGTGAAACCAGTCTACAATCTACTTGTGTGGATCTTGCTGATGTGTTTCAAGAAGTTACTACTTCTGGGGCACCAACTAGCAAAGTAAGGGAACTGAAGCCAGTCTACAGGATCTGGGCCAAGATTTTCATGAGTTCCATCTTTCACAGAAAATCATCAAATTCCCCAGACTATGTCAGTGATGAACAACTATATTTTATGTTCTGTATGAGCAAGGGAAAGAACTTGGACTTGCCTTATCTTCTGTTCAGTCACCTTCTGAATCATGCAAAGGAAACAAGAGAAGATGTAAGAGTCAAAGCTGGAAAAGTTAGGAATTGGATTCCTATGGGTAGGCTGATATCAGACATTCTAACAGAGAATGGTCTTGTGAAATATCTGTATGACACTGGATTGACAGAGGATCTGTCTTATGTCATAGGTTCTGTCATAAATGGCAATACTCTGAAGAGGATGAAGGTCATCACAGAGCTTGCCAGCAAACCCAAGAAAATTGCTACTAAGGATGTAAGCAACAGAAGGATTCCTGTTGAAGATTTTCCAATATTCACTGCTGATGAGCCTAGGCACATTATTCTGACATTCATTGCTGATTGTTTAAAAAATGGTGTTCCTTTGCCTGTGAACATAGTACACAAGGAAGGAGAAGTTATGTCCAATCCTGTTAGAGAAAGATGCTCAAAGAAGATTGTTGAAGAAGGATCTGAGGCTCAGCCAAAGAGAAAAGCCTCTGAAGCTGCTGCTAAGCCTCAAAAGGTAAAGAAAGTGAAACCGACTTCTCCAGAAGCTAGTCTGGAAGACATAAGAGAAACTATCAAGCAGGTATTAACATCTGATCCAACTCTAACCATTCACTCTCCATTACCTTCACCTCCTCCATCACCTTCTAGATCACATTCATCTGTACCACCATCATCTGGAATTCATGCATCTGAACCCCCTCCATCTCAAACTACACTTTCTCAACCATCTTCTGTACAAACTCCATCTGAACCACCTCAAACAAAAATACAACCAGAACATCAACAATAAGAACCATCTCAGCTAGAACCTCAACAACAACAACCAGAGCTTCAACAATAACAACAACCAGAACCTCAACAACAACAACAACAAACACCACCAGAACAACAACAACAATCACCAGAACATCAATCTCAACCCATCTCATCTGAACCTCCCCAACCAACACCATTTGAACATCCCTCAATAATAGAACAACCATTACCTGTTCCAGAACCATCAGATGACATTCTTGATCTGGAACCACTTGCAACCATGGTTGTCTTGTCATCCACCTCATGCCACTCAACTGAATCATCTGATTCTGAATCAGAAGTTCCATCACCCTCTTGTTTACACATTCCTGATCCACTCAAACCTGCATTTTCTGATCTATCAGCACCTGAACAAATAAATCGTAGACTTGCACTTCGTTCAAATTTCAACCTCTCAGATTTTCAAAATTCATCCTCTGAAGCTGAAATTTCACCAACCCCTACACCTCAACTCACAATACCACAACCATCTGAACCTCAACAGTCTGAACCTCAACCATCCGCATTTCAACCATCTGACCAACCACCATCTGATCAAACACCTCCTAATATCACTTGTGAACAACCTCAGCCAAACTCTGAATCTACTGAGAAAGTGACCCCTGAGGAATTTCTTTACACCAACCCTAGATCAGATGTTGATAAACTGTTTGATAATTTCAAAAAGGAAGCTCGTATGGGGATTGCACGTGTGGAAGAAGAGTGTCTGTTCAGTATAGATCCTGCTAAGTCTGAAGCTGCTTGGGATAAATTTATCTCTAAGATCAACGTGGTGGTCCCTCATCTCAAGACAGTCTGTGCTGAAGATGCTAAGGCAAAGTTTGCTGAGTTGGTAAGACAAACTCTGATGAGCATTCCCAAACCACCAGTGTTGCTTCTGGATGCTGCTCCTGCTGAAGACTCTCCATCTGAAGATGTTGCATCTGATATGGACATTGATGCATCTGCACCTGAAGTAAAGGCTGACAATTCAGAACTTGTAAAAGAGGTTAAGGAAATCAAGTCCTGGATGATCAAACAAGAACAAACCACTGAAGAGATTAAGACTTGGATGGCCAAGCAAGAAGAGTCTACTTCAAAGATCACAGATCTTCTGACCCTGATTGCATCTCGTCAACCCTAGTTTCTTTTCATGTTTTTGCAATGCTGTTTTGAATCTATTTTCTCTTGTTTGTTTGTTATCATCTGTTATGTGAACCATCTGAATGAATGAAATTGTTTGCTGTGTTTTTCTTCTATTATCTTTTCTGTCTTTACACATCTTTTTTATTATGACAAAAAGGGGGAGAAAAAGAATCTGATTGTTCAATCCATAAGCAAATACTAAAACAAATTCAGACATATTATTAACTATCTGTGAATTTAAGTCTTTCAGATTCTATTGTTTCATCTGACAAAATAAATTTATTGAAGTTATCCTGAGAATTACCCAACCAGACTCTGAATCTTGAAGCAAATTGTACTCTGAGTCTAAACGCAAAACTAGACTCTGTGTTTGAAAGAAGTCATCAGACTCTGATTAACCAGACTCTGCGTTTGAAAGAAGTCATCAGACTCTGATTCTGAAATACACTCAAGTAAAAAGGGAAGTATTCTTTTCCTTAGAGTATTCATTTCAGGGGGAGATTCTTAATCTCAGGGGGAGTTTTTAATTATTATTTTTGATTATTGAACAAAATTTCTCATGTTTTATCATCATCAAAAAGGGGGAGATTGTAAGAACACAGATTGTTTCTTAGTAATATCTCTATGTTTTGATGATAACTCTTATGAAATTTTGTATTAAAGAATTATATACTCTAAAATTTGTTCATGAATATTTGCTGCAGATAATTAAAGTATATATACATCCAAGAGCAAATTAATCTGAACATAGAACTATGGAAGGCTCTGAAGAGTCAGAATCATCTTATAGAAGAATCTGAGCGCTGTCTGCAGAAGAATCTGAAGCAGAAGCTACAGAAGAATCTGAAGCAGAAGACTCTAACAAGATCTGAAGACTCTAAAGCATTAAAGAACTTTGTATGAGAGTTAAGAAGCACAGTTTTTCAGAAGACTCTGAGAGTACTACACGCTTCATGTACTGAGGATCTGATTCATAAAACTCTGCTCTGATAGAACTACACGCTAAAGCACACTTGCTGCCTTACTCTGATTCAGCAAAATCTGATGGGTATCCAAGACTCTGATCATGCAAAATCTGATGATCAACTTTGCTGAAAAGAAATACTTGTTGAAGAAGAATTCAAAGTAATATCTTTTGATTTAGCTCAACGACTCTTTCCTCTTTCATGCTTGACACTAGAACACAGACCAAAAGCATTTCTCTGTGCATTCTACTTCCAGGAAAAGTCATGTGATGTAAAGACAAAAAGGTTTAGGCCTTTTCAGTACACAGCCTCCAATGTCAAGACTTTGTGGACTACTGTGCATATAAAAGCAAGTCTTCATCATCTTCTTCAAAGTGATCAACTACCAACGAATCTCAAAAAGAAACTCTTACAAGCTCTCATAAAATATTCTTATTGCTGAGTTTATTCTTTTGTTCTTAACATTAAGTGAAATATCACTGTTGTGATAAAGCTTATTAGAAGCATTTATACACTTGTATTGATCTTACATTTTATTGTAATAGTTCCTTAAGAAGATCCAGTTGGGATCAGAAGTTCTTGAGAAGACTTTGAACACTTGTTCTTAGTGCTTACTATTGTAATCAGTTGATTAAATAGTGGATTAAGTCCTTGTTTGAGAAAGGCAAATCACTCTAGGTAGGGTGGACTGGAGTATTTGAGTTCAACGAACCAGGATAAAAATACTTGTGTTTTTACTACTAAGTTTTTATCTTCATACTTATTCAACCCCCCCTTCTAAGTATTTTCTCACCTTCACATACCTTTTTAGGAAGGGTAGACCTTGACTCCGCTCATTGTCCCTCTAACCTAGGACTTTTGTTTGCTTATGTGTATATGTGCATTACATCCATAAAGCATCACATTGCATTAAGTTTCATGGAGTTCAAATTTTATGAACATTGCAGGATACCATGGATTACAATAGGAGAAATACTTTAAAATATTCTTTTAAGAGTCTTAAATTTGATGGACCTGAGGAAGTTAGGAGCTTTGGTTCAAGATCAAGAGGGATTCAGAAACAAATATGGAAAGTCGTCACCTTTGTTGAAACTTCAAGGGGACGAAGGACTTCTTTCTACTTTGTTACAGTTCTATGATCCAGATTATCACTGCTTTACATTTCCAGATTATCAGCTCTTGCCTACTAGGATTTATTTTCCTCCAATTCTCAGCCTACCCTTTGAAGTTGATTGTGAACGTGAAGCTTCCTTAGGGTCTTATTAGCTTTTATTTAGCTATTATGTCAAGATTCTCTTTTAAGAATATTCACCTGTAATCCATTTTCAAAAATAATAAATAAAGCTTTCGTTGGTATTCTGCGATGTTCGTAACTATTTGAATTGCATGAAATCTTTTATCCGCATTCTGCATTGTAGCATCATGTCATGCATTGCATTTGTCCCCCGGTTTCTCATTCTCGGTTCTCTCGCCCTCCAGTGCCTCTTTGAGTTGTCAAGCTGATTCCTCGACACAGATATCAGACTAGAGCTAACTATAAACTCCAGATGTCAGAACAAGAGGAACATAATGCAGAAATCCAATGTCAAAATAAAGCTGATTCCTCAAATTTTGACACAGATATCGGACTAGCCCTCAAATTTTGACATTAATTTTTTTTTTAGCTTCTCAACCTGCTAATTTTTCTGATGTTCGATGTGATATTCCCGAGCTCAGAGGAGATAACTATAAGGTGTGAAAGGAAAGAATTCTCCTCCATCTAGGATGGATGGACATAGATTATGCTATTAGGAAAGACGAACCACCTACAATTACAGATGAAAGTACTCCAGCTGCAATCGCACTATATGAGCGGTGGGAGAGAGATCCAATCGGCTCAGTGTGATGTTCATTAAGACTAAGGTCACAGGTGGAATACGTGGTTCTGCCGATCATCATGAAAATATCCGTGATTTTCTGAAAGCCATTGACGATAGTTCGTCACTTCTAAAAAGGCTTTGGCAAGCACATTAATTATGAAATTTTCCTCCTACCGACTCACCAATGTGAAAGGTGTGCGTGAGCACATAATGAAAATGCGTGCACTATATTCTGAACTCTCTTCCGTCTGAGTATGAACCTTTAAAGATCTCCTACAATACACATAAGGACAAATGGTCAATCAATGAATTAATGACCATGTGTGTTCAGGAAGAAGAGTGGCTTGTAATGGAACAGAGTAAGAGTGCATTCCTGACAAGTACTCGCGGGAAGAACAAAGCTTTCAAAACTGACAAGTCTCAAGCCAATCAGAAAGGAGAATTCAAAATACCACCGCAAGGTGATATCAAGAAAGAAACAAAGTGTTACTTCTGTCAAAAGGGAGAACGCGTGAAGAAGGAATGCCCTGGATTCAAAGAATGGCTTGAGAAGAAAGGTAATTTATTCTCATTTGTTTGTTATGAATCTAATATGACTGATGTTAATATTAACATCTGGTGGATTGATTTTGGATCAACAATCCATATAACAAATTCCTTACAGGGTATGCAAAACTTAAGGAAGCCAGTGGGAAGTGAGCGGATTGTTCTATCAGGAAGCAGGATGGGCTCACATATGGAAGCTATTGGAACTTGCAATTTAATTTTGAATAATGATTTTGTTTTGAAATTAGAAAGGACCTTTCATGTACCAAGTTTCTCACAAAACTTGATTTCAGTTTCTAGACTTGTACCTTTTGGATATTCCTTTAATTTTAAAGACACCTTGTTTGAATTATTTTATAATTCGGAATATGTTGGGAATAGTATATTGTTTGATGGTCTTTATCGTATTAATTTACAAATCAAATCCATTTATAGTTCAATGCATGTTCAAACTGGAACTAAGCGGTGTAATATTAATGAGAATTCTTCTATGTTATGGCATCGGAGATTAGGACATATCTCCATAGAGAGAATTAAAAGGTTAGTAAAAGATGGGGTACTTAATACTCTAGATTTTGCTGACTTTGAAACTAGTGTTGACTGCATTAAGGGAAAGCAGGCCAACATGTCTAAGAAAGGTGCCAATAGGAGTTCAAGTATATTAGAAATAATTCATATAAACATATGTTGTCCTGATACGGATGCACATGGTCAGAAATATTTCATCACTTTCATAGATGATTACTCACGATATATGAATATTTATTTGATTAATAATAAATATGAAGCATTGGATGCCTTCAAAGTATTTAAGGATGAAGTTGAGAACCAATGTGGAAAGAAAATAAAGATAGTGGATCAGATCGGGGTGGTGAATACTATGGTAGATACACTGAGAGTGGACAAGCACATGGTCCATTTGCTAAGTTTTTTCAAGAACATGGGATTGTTTCCCAATACACTATGCCCGATTCTCCGAACCAAATGGTGTTACAGAAAGAAAAAACCGAACATTATTGAACATGGTGCGGTGTATGCTTAGTAACTCTAATCTTCCTAAATCATTATGGAATGAAGCACTAAAGACGGTTGTGTATATTCTAAACCGGTTCCATCCAAGGATGTCCAAAGACACCATTTGAGTTATTTAAGCAATGGAAACCGAGTTTAGGACATATGCGCGTTTAGGGATGTCCGCCTGAGGTAAGGATTTATAACTCACAAGAAAAGAAACTAGATCCTATGACCATTAGTGGATATTTTGAAAGGTCTAAAGGATATAGATTTTACTGTCCATCTCACACAACTAGGATTGTGGAGTCAAGAAATGCAAAGTTTCTTGAAAATCATTTGACTAGTGGGAGCGATCAAATAAAAAATTTAACTTCTGTGCATGATCACATAGAGTATGAACCTTCCACTTCAAGTGATAGATTGATTACTATTCACAACATCCCTCAAGTTCAAATGGATGTTGATCAACCAATCATCAAGACTCCACAAGTTACTGATGATCCAGTATATCAAGTTGGTCATCAAGATGATGAATAATTAGTTGAACAACAAGATCCACTAGAAAATATTGATCAAACATTAAGAAGATCTACTAGGACAAGAAAAAAATCTATTCCTAATGATTAAATTGTGTATCTACAAGAACCTGACTATAATGTTGGAGCTGATAATGATCCTGAGAGCTTTAGACAAGCCATGAGTTGCAAAGAATCAAATTTGTGGTATGATGCCATTAATGATGAAATGAATTCCATGAAAAACAATGATGTATGGGATCTTGTAAAGTTACCTAATGGGGGAAAAGCCATTGGTTCTAAACGGGTCTTTAAAACCAAGAAAGATCCATTAGGTAACATTGAGAGATACAAGGCCAGACTTTTTGCTAAGGGATTTACTCAAAAGGAGGGAATCAATTACACTGATACTTTTTCTCATGTACCTAAGAAAGATTCTCTTCATGTCATCTTGGCATTAGTTGCACATTTTGACCTTGAATTGCATCAAATGGATGTGTGAACAACCTTTCTTAATGGTGATTTAGAGGAGGAGGAGGTTTATATGAAACAACCTGAAGGTTTCTCCTCTAATAATGGTGAGCATTTGGTTTGCAAGCTTAAGAAATCCATATATGGTTTAAAACAAGCTTCTCGTCAATGGTATCTTAAATTCCATGGAACAATATATTCATTTGGGTTTATTGAAAATCCCATGGATCAATGTATATACCATAAGGTCAGTGGGAGTAAAATTTATTTTCTCATTTTATATGTGGATGACATACTACTTGCAACCAATGATAAAGGTTTTCTACATGAGGTGAAACAATTCCTCTCTAAAAACTTTGATATGAAGGATATGGGTAGGGCATCTTATGTCATTGGCATTAAGATCCACAGAGATAGGCTTCGAGGAATTTTGGGCTTATCACAAGAAACCTACATCAATAGAGTTTTAGAGAGATTTAGAATGAAAGATTGTTCACCAAGTGTTGCACCCATTGTCAAGGGCGATAGATTTAATTTGAATCAATGCCCTAAGAATAATTTTGAGAGGGAACAAATGAAAAATATTCCATATGCTTCTGTTGTTGGAAGTCTTATGTATGCTCAAGTATGCACAAGGCCCGACATTGCATTTGCTGTTGGAATCTTAGAGAGTTATTAGAGTAATCCAGGTATGGATCACTGGGAAGCTGCAAAGAAAGTGTTGAGATATCTTAAAGGAACAAAAGATTACATGCTAATGTATAGACAGATGGACAATCTAGATGTGATCGGCTATTCAGACTCTGACTTTGCTGGTTGTGTTGATTCTCGCAAATCAACATCAAGATATATTTTTATGATGGTTGATGAAGCTATTTCATGGAGAAGTACTAAGCAAACATTGGTTTCTACTTCTACTATGGAAGTCGAGTTTGTCTCCTGTTTTGAGGCTACTTCTCATGGTGTATGGCTTAAGAGTTTTATTTCTGGGCTTAGAATCATGGATTCTATTTCTAGATCTCTGAAGATTTTTTGCGATAACTCAGTTGCTGTCTTTATGGCTAAGAACAATAAAAGTGGAAGTCGGAGCAAACACATCGACATAAAGTATTTAGCCACTAGATAAAGAGTTAAAGATAAAATAGTAGCTATTAATCACATTAGTACTTATTTAATGATCGCTGATCCTTTGACTAAGGGCATGCCACCAATAAAACTTAAGGATCATGTAGGGAACATGGGACTTGGGTCCTCCTTATGATTGTATACATACAGTTTATCGATAAACCTCTTATATTGTGATGTTTTCTCATTTTCATGCGTACATCAGTTTGAGAAAATATGTTACATCTGGACCAAGAGTAAACATTGGTTTATTCATCAAGTTACTTACCACATTACATATATATACTTGAAAATAGACATATTATAATACATAGATGATACTACTCACTTTAAGAGGAACTATCTTGATGATTCATATATTTATTTCTTGAGTAAGTTTTCCATGACACATTTATGCCAATAATCAGTTCTATGGACCAAGTGGGAGAATGTAACGGTTTTTTGTTTTTTTTTAATTATAATAATTATTAATAATAAAAAACCAATTTTAATGTGGTCCATAGTTTTGGGATTTTGGTTCTAAAAAGGGTATGATTTATTTTGGTTTTAATAAAAATTGATATGACCATTAATTGGATGGTAATGAGTTTTAATGACTTTAAATTCTTGATGGTAGAATCAAGCCTATAAATAGTCTTTGGTCCCCAAAGTTTTCTCTCATGACAATAAGAAATACACCATCTATATCGAGAGAGTAAGAGCTTGGAAGAACCAAAGACAGTGCACTCACAACACTGCAACAATGGCTGGAGGTAAAACTTTTAATTTTATTTTCGCGTTTTATTTATTGATCTTGTTGTTCTTCTACTATCAGGAACATAAGATCAATATATATATATATATATATATATATATATATATATATATATATATATATATATATATATATATATATATATATATATATATATATATATATATATATATATATATATATATATATATATATATATATATATATATATATATATATATATATATATATATATATATATATATATATATATATATATATATATATATATATATATATATATATTGGTATAACGGTTCTAACACTTACATTAATTTGTTTCATGGGCTCACAATGGCTGGAGGTAAAACCTTTAATTTTATTTTCGCGTTATATATTATTGGTATAACGGTTCTAACACTTACATTAATTTGTTTCATGGGCTCACAATGTGCGGTTCTTAAGAAAATAATTAGATGTGTTGATTTTAACGATAAAGTTAGTATCTTGATCGCTCCGCAAGTGCACGGAAATATCGAAGTAATATAAAAGATTGTCGAACCCACAGAGACCAATGTCAATCTACCGTTATCTATTATTACGGCGTAAAGCTAAGGCTATTGGAATTAGGAAAATTGAATGTGAATGAAATTAAATGCAAAAGAAATAAAGAAAATTGGTTTAGAGAAATGCGGTAAAGGATATCGGTATGCAAAGACTTAGTTATCTGGGATTCGACAGGTCACTGATGCTTCTTACCCTTTGCAAACATTGTTCAGAAGAAAATAGTGATCTGAAGACTTTCGTCTCACGATGGTTGTTGACGCTAGTCATAATTCTAAGGGCCGAATGTACGCTTTCGCTGTCCCATTCGGGGTTAAAACTACTTTTTGGAAATCTCTAGGTTCTAATCCATTTTAAAGTGCTTTCGCTGTTATTAAAACAAATGCCTAGTGTTTACTATCTGGTCTTGCCGCAGCTTTCGCTTGTTGGTTCGTACCTTAATTAATTTCCCACTTTCGTGGCAAAACTACTTTTAAATAAGTTCTCGCTTTCGCGACGAAGTTTATTCAGTAAATAAATTTAAACACTACGGCCATAAAGGTTGTTTGTAAAAAGGGAAGATGTCGGTTACTATCGAATCCTATCCTACTAATTCGGTTACATACCGATAAAACTAACTTAGCCAGACATGATAATTAATGCGAACGGAAATAGACATAAACAACAGAATAATAAAGCGTGCATCATAACAGAAATAAAGTAGTAATTCAATTAATAAAAACCTGTTAATTGTACTGATCTCAAATCCTTGGGTAGTCCCCCACAATGTCGGCAGGATTCTACTTTGGCGAGAAATAAAAGGTACAGGAAGAAAATACAATATTCTGAACTGAAGGAAAATGGAAAGGAAAATAAAAGTAACGATAAATAACTTTGATGGAACTTTGGCAGAACTTCGGGATGAAGAATCCACCCCTTTCTCTGTGAGTCTCTTGTCTATTTATAGGAGATGTTTCTTATCTCAACTTCCTGAGATCATGCGTGAGATATGGAGAAAGTGGTAGTAACTTCCAGTAGTGGGCAGTGAGTGGAGAAAGTGTAGTAACTTCCAGTAGTGGGCAGTGAGTGGAGAAAGTGTAGTAACTTCCAGTAGTGGGCAGTGAGTGGAGAAAGTGTAGGAAGGATTTAAGTTGAGATTGATCGTGAATTCTGATTCTGCGTTTTTTTGTCTGCGTGACGGTCGTCATGAAATGTGACGGTCGTCACACGCATGACGGTCGTCATGGACCTGTGACGGTCGTCACAGCAGCAGAATCCCTATCTGCTGTTTTTCATCTATTTTTCATCCGTTTTTCATCTGTTTCTTCTCATTTTCTTTCTTTAGTCCAAATTCTCCCCAATCTGTAAAACGAAGTAAATTAATCATATAATAGAACATAAATCAAGATAAATTAATAAAAGTCACAAATAAATACATGTAAATCAAGCCAAATAAACGATATGATTTCGCGTTATCATATCTTTTACTAAAACACTCTTATTTATTATAGTTAGTGGATTAGTTGAAAAGTGTGAAAGTTAATAAATAGAGGTATAGTAGTAGAAAAAAATAATAAATATTATATTAGTATTCTAAAGAGACACTTTTTATGAGACAAAAGAATACTAGATTATGCTTCTACCTTGACACATCTCTTATCCATTGGAAGAGCAAGAAGCAACAAATGGTATCTAGATTATCATCAGAAGTCGAGGGCATGACACTGAAAGATACATCTTTTGAAGTTCAATGGCTTTTCTACCTTCTACAAGATTTCTTTATCCCTCACCAAACTAATCATTATATTATGTCACAAGTGTAGTTAAGGGTGTTCAAATTCAAACCGTTTCAAATAAAAATTGCAAATTGATCCAAAAAAAAATCAAAAACCATAAAAAAGTAAAATGAATATTATTAAATGTGTTTGCATGTCATTTTGCAAAAATCGCTAGGTTAATATCAGATTTCAGATTGAATTTTTAAAATCGAACCTAACTAAATGTATATATTTTTACTTATTTATATATTATATCAAATTTATTAGAAATTTTTTCTACTTTTGTTAGATAATTTTTCTCCAAAGTTATTGCACTGGCCCTATATATTAATGTTGCCACATTTGTAATAGACAAGTGGCAATAAATACTACTTCTTATTCATTTTCTATATTTATATTGTTTATCCTTTACTATGCAAAATCATTATTCAATATGCCATATGGTAACCATAATAGTCTTTACAACTTTATGATTTATATTTAACGTGTCTGGCTTTATAATGTTGATACTTAATGTTTCATTTCTCTAGTCTCGATCTATACCCTCAATATATTTATCTTTCACAAATACATTAAATATTCCTAACTTACACCATTAACTTTCCATTGCATATTTAATTTCCTTTTTGTTAAAACTTCTAACACAACACAATCCATGTTTTCTTTTTCTTTCTTAACACAACACAAGACTTTGGTCTTTGGGATTGTTAAATAAAAGAATAGGAGAAATCCCATAAGTAAATGTAAAGTAAAGCATAATCACACGTTCCACTATAATCACGTAGAAGTATTCTCCCTCTAGCTTTCCATCCCAAAAATTTAAAAATTTTGTTTTTATTTTATTATCTAGGCAAAATATTTGTTTAGTCTATTTAGTTCAATTTGGTTTCTTAATTTCTTTTATGTTAGATTGATTATTTAACTTTTAAAATTTATCATGTTAATTTTTTTGTCTAATTAACAATAGAAAAATTTAAATTAGTCGTTAATTAGATAAAAATAACTAACATGACATGTTTTAAAAGTTAAAAAATCAATTTAATATAAAAATTAAAAAAATAATCTAAACTCAACAGTATAATTAAAGAAAAAAAATATTTTGCATATTATCTATCAGAGAGATTATTTATGGTCTATTTTTATCTAAAATTACCTTATTGCTTTTTTTTTCTTTGATTAAATAAATAATTCTCATTTGTATTTAAGTTTTTGTAATTTTGTTGTTTTGTTCTCATTTTATTGTGCAGTTTTTTATTAAGTCTTTTGTTCAAAAATAGGCTTAGATATATAATACTTTAACGTGAGTTGCATAAAGAAATTCTTTTACCAAAATATTTTATTTTAAAAACAATCTAAAATAATCAAATTTTTAAACTATTTCTTAAAATATTCCACTTTGAGATACTGATTGAATGCAAACGATAAATGAATTGGCGACCTTTCACAAACATCAAGTGATGTCGTCAACTGAATCGAAAACAACACATGGTGTTGCCAATTCAATTGGTGACATGGTCTAAAAGTTACAAGGGTGTCGCCAATTCAACTGGAGACATGCTTGAAAGTGAATTTTTTCTATAAATAGAAGTGTTCTGATCATTTATTTCAACAACTCATCTCATATCTTTGTATTACTGTAAATATGTATTGTAGTCGCTACGAAAAAGTCATCTTTTCGAGAGAGAAGCCTCTGATTGACATGTTGTTTTGGAACATTCAAAGTTTCAACCAACTAAAGAGTGAGTTGAATCAGTTGTTAGAAAGAGACGTTCTTGAAGGGGAAAAATAAGAAGTATCGAGAGACATGATCGTCTGGGTGGGTGGGTTCACGTTAAGACTGATGTTTGGACCAAATGACATCAGTTTGATTGTTGTTATCAGTTAGAAATGTTTTGTTTTTCTGTTCCGTTATCTGTTGTATGTGTTGTATGTGTTGTTTATTGTTAACATTGTTGTAACAAAAACTCATTAATATATGAAAATATTAGGTTACAACAATTGAAAGGATAAACTAAATTATGATGCAGAGGTTACTCTGACATTGGGATAATTTTTCTGATTATGTTCGGGCTGACGACATATAATGCATAATCTTATCATCTTATTAGTTGTATCCATTTATGTTCTTATAAGTGTGTTGTTTGGGCGTCCTTTTTTCTTTCTTCGCATCTCATCGTTGTGGCAAACTATGTCCCCTTGGTATGGAAGTCAATATTCCTTCATTGGTAGCACTGTGAAGCGTTCGTTGTAGACATGCATAACGTTAATGGCTTTGTAAACATCATATAGATGGATATAAGCATCCAGAAGAGCATGTGTGCATGCCACAATGACATGTGAGCAAGGTACACAGAAGGTCTGGTACTTGCCACAATCACACCAACATCTGTTTAGTTTGACAGCATATGATAAATTTGGCCTCCCCTCATTATGGTCCATTATTTCTTGTACACTGAAAGTTTGCCTATGACGGTCAAATATTGTAACTGCATGTGTACTGACTTTGATAGTTTCCTCTTTCATCACTTTCATTATGCTTTCACTGAATAATTGACTCGACATTAACATTACACTTCATCTTTCGCCTCTTGTTACAAAAAGTGATGTCAATCTACAATAGGTTGATCTCACCAAAGCAATGATTGGAAGGTTTCTAATTCCTTTGAAAATGTGGTTCATGGATTCCATAAGGTTTGCTGTCATGTGGCCCCAAAGACATCCACCGTCAAATGCCCTTATCCACTTGTCCAATGGATTATTATCGAACCATCTTCTTGCATCTACATTTGACATCCTAATTTCGTTAAGGTAGTATTAAAATGATGGTTGAGTTAGAGCGTACGCTGCATTCACAACTTTTTTGTGAAGGTTCTTATCTTTGATTGCACGCATGAAGTTTAGTGCGATATATCTAATGCAATATACATGGGTAGAAGGAGAATTATGCCATTTTTTTATCATGGTTATTGTAAGCACTCTCAATAGCAGCATGTCTGTCTAAAATCAAATAGAGATTGGCTTGTGGAGCCATATGAGTTCTAAGATCCTTAAGGAAGAAACTCCAAGTAGCAGCGGTCTCACCTTCAACCAGAGCAAAGGCTATGGGAAAGACATTATTGTTGTCGTCTTGTGCAACATCCATAAGCAAGGTGCCCTCGTATTTTCTGTAGAGCCATGTTCCATCAATTTGAATAATAGGTTGGCAGAATGCAAAACCTTTTATGAATGGTTGAAACGACCAAAAAAGTCAGTGAAATATGGCATTTCCATCAACAATAGTTCTATCTGGGAATGTTCCTGAGACTTCAACTCCTCAAACACCTGGAGTGGGGAACGAGTGAGAGTGCCTAGGGGATGTTGAACCGGTGGCCGGTATGACCAACCTGGTCGCCAACATTAATTTATGTAATATTATTTTTAATTAATTATTAATGTTATTTATTTTTGTTTAAAAAATTACGCAATGCACCCTGTCTCCAAATGCATTGGCGACACCATATAAGGTTTAACACTCTGTCGCGAATTAGATTGGCAACACCATATGTTGTCTCCAATCCAATTGACGAAACTATTTAGGTTCAATAAGCAGTCGCCAATTGACATGGCGCTCTCTTTCTATCACACTCCCAAAGTATAGTACTTTGAAAAATAAATTAAAAAATGGGTTATTTTAAAAAAAAATTGAAAAGGTGAGTTATTTTAATAAAAATTTCATATAAAAATAATATATATGTTAAAGAAGCCAATTAAGAGATTAGATATTACATAGTCTCCAAAAGAAATGCTTTAAGAGATGTGTTTAAGAGATTGGATATTACATATTCCCCAAGCACAAGTTGCACAACATAATCTCCCAAGTATGTGTATTCCTAGATGTTTTAAGAGATCGAATATTATATAATCTGCCAAGCATGAGTAGTAGAGACGATAATCTCCCAAGCATGAGTAGTTGGGACAAGAAATTTTAAGATTCTATTCAATCTTTCATGGTTGTACTTTGTAACCTTTTGATTAGGTTAGGTTGGTGGCCTGCAAGAATGTTGTATTTTTAACAAGATCAAGGATGAAATTAATTTTAACTTGTTCAATTCTAAATAGACTGATCGATTTCCTGAATCATTTTTCGAGTCTAAGGTCAAGTCATTCTCATAGGTCGGTCAAAATATGACTTGTAATTTGTCGAAGTGGTCGATATGGTAGGATTTTTGGTAAGTAATTACTGATGAAGGCACAAGAAACATTTTATCATGTGTCTGGACAACTCGAAAAATGAGTAATAATAAATTTTTCACCACAAAGACTTTTAAGCCCACTTTTCAGGGTAAGAAAAAGTCATATACCAATTCAACTCCAACTTCTTCTAATATTTACGACAATGGTTAGCCATGAACCCATGATTTAAGTTAGCAATTACCTTCTATGCAACAGATACACAGTCCACATATTCCTTCAATCACACACACCAACTTATAAACATGATTATCAAAAAAAAAAATATTATAAAGACAAAGAGTGCCTTTTTTATTTATCTTGCAGGTCCATGAATAAAGGAAACTCCACATATTTATAACTTATTCTTTTTAATTATATAAGACATTATTAGCGTGCACACATGGGTGATTTTAAAGGATTTAATCTTACATCTTCTACTTATACATGACATCTTTTAAAATGTATGAAAAGACAATATTAATTTTGTGAAATTATTTTCAAAAATTCCGAAATTCACAATGTTAGGGCAGAAATTTGAAATCTGTGGGGCGATATCGAAAATTTCGAGCGAGCTATCGAAAATTTTAAAACCAGTGAGTTTTCGCCGAAATTTTCAAAATTTTCAAAATTTATAATAAAAATTCCATTTTTTATACCGAAAATTTCAAAGTTTCCGGTAGTTATACAAACCAAGTTTTGTAGCGAAAATTTCAAAATTTCAGATATATACCATGGTTTTGGTACCGGAAATTTTAAAATTTTCGGCACCTGCAGAAACTTTGTTTTGTATCAAAAATTTTGAAATTTTTGGTAGTTGCCAATTTTTTATTTTTGTATTTTGTAGTGAAATTCAAAGGCAAAGACGACACTATTGCAGAGAGAGTTGTTGATCGAGTGACAGATTAGAGTAGGATTGTCAGGGGTGATGATGTTGATTAGAGTATGAAGGATTTCCCGAAGGACTCATCGATCGGTCGGTGCTTACAGAGTATGCTGAGCATGTGGCTTTAGAATTATGGTAGGGTAAGGTATATGTCATTTAAGTTTAAGTTTAATTTTTGTTTATGTATGTTTGTCATGAGAGGTATCAACTAATTTGTTTATTTTTTCTTGTCACAGAAGCGACCCACCTTGAAGGTGTTATCGCACGGGTCGAAGATGAAGGACTTCCCGAAGATTCTGATGTTTCAGCAGGTCAGTCGGATTATACGGGACTTCCAGCTGCTTAATTTTGCCAACTGCTCCCTCACCTTGCTCGACACTCTATTACTTAATGTGTTTGTTGAGAGGTGACACAAAGAGACATCATTATTTTATCTTTCGTTCGGGGAGATGACTATCACTCATGATGATGTCTTCGGATTGTTCCATCCACCCATCGATGGTACATTTTAGACGGCTCTCGTTCTTAGCATGACCCTTGCATGTCAGGTGTTGCACGAGATTTGGAATTGTCTGAGGCGGAGGTGCAAAAAGAGTTTGGTGAGACCAAGGATGTGCACCTTCGAATGTCTTGGATTCAAAAGACGTACAATCATCTTGTAGCTGTTGGGAGGTATGAAGTTTCCGCTAGGGAATACCTGCTACATATAGTAGCATGTACTCTATTTGTAGACAAGCCTGGTGTTTATATCGATGTCCGGTAGGCATGCCTTTTCAGTAGCCTCCAGGACACCAGTTGGACTTAGGGGTGTGCTGCGTTGACCCAGTTGTATACAACCTTTGGAGTGACAACGGTTTTTGAGGTCAGACAACTTACTGGTTATTTGAATTTATTACAGGTATACTTGAAATTACTATTTGTTGTTGATTTCTTATTTAATTGTTACTAACAACATTTCTTATTTAGTATTTGTTGTGTTCCTGTTTTGCTAACTTGTGTTTTAGGGGCACAAATTAAAAACTAAATAAAGAAATATTGTCTAGGAAATTGTGCATTAACTTTAATAAAAATATAAAATTAATTTTTTAATTGTTTTTTCCAATACAATTTACTTTATGTGGGTTATATATATATATATATATATATATATATATATATATATATATATATATATATATATATATATATATATATATATATATATGTATATATATATATATATATATATGTATATATATATATATATATATATATATATATATATATATATATATATATGTATATATATATATATATATATATATATATATATATATATATATATATATATATATGTATATATATATATATATATATATATATATGTATATATATATATATGTATATATATATATATATATATATATATATATATATATATATATATATATATATATATATATATATATATATATATATATATATATATATATATATATATATATATATATATATATATATATATATATATATATATATATATATATATATATATATATATATATATATATATATATATATATATATATATATATATATATATATATATATATATATATATATATATATATATATATATATATATATATATATATATATATATATATATATATATATATATATATATATATATATATATAATCAGAAATAAAATTTAAAATAAAACCTTTGTTTTCAAAAACCTAATCGCTTTCTTCCTCTCTTGTATCCAGAACATGAACACAAATCATTCTTTCCAAAAAAAAAAACTTTTTTTAATCAGACACAAAATCTCCCATCTCTCCAACAATGAAATTGGTACAAAAACAAATCAAAATTTCCTTTGTTCAGCAACCATATCAAAAAAATAATATAGCAATCAAAGTCAAGGAATTAATAAAATAATCAAAGAGGATGCATAGGATGCCTCTTTTTTGTTAGGAGGGGAAACAGAGTTGGGTGCAAATGGTGGTTTACGGTGTTGGAGCTAGGAATTTATGGTGGAGGTTGAGCGGAAAGGTGCGGGTGACATGATTTTTTGGCATTTGGAGGTGCTACGACGACAATAATGGAGGGCGTGACACATTTTAGACAACTTCTTGGCGAAGGAACACTGTTTTGTGCATTTTCCAGTAAGTGGGTTGCAGTTTCTGGTAAGGGTAGTTATGTTTCTTCTTATTATCTCTTAGATTTGGTTATTTGTTGTGTATGAGATATTGTTTTAATTGAGGTATTGCTAGTGATTATTATTGTTGAATATTATCTAAAGTGGTATTGTTATGACGACTCAAAATTGGGGATGAATGTGAAGTGTAAGTTATGTGGTGTTGGATTGGCATCAATTTTGTTAAAACAAGTTCACAGCAAGATGTTAAGCCAAATGTCTTGATAGGTTGGTCAGAAATCATGATTAACATGATGTCATGACATGTGGTCAGGACATGTTATACCAGAAGATTAAGGTTTGGAATATTTGTTATTTAAAGTGTGGTATTCTCTCTTATTTTAGTTCACACATTGTCGCAATCCAAGGAGGGTATTTTAGGAACAACTGTCTATACCACGAGTGCTTGTATTTCTTAAAAGGGGTCTTGGAGCCTTTTTAGGAAACTTTACGTTTAGTTCCTATTATTATGCAGAAGATCGTGAAAGTGATTTAAAGTTGATGCCTTGTGATATGCGTTTCAAGAGCTCAAGCTCGTGCCATTGTGATGTCTATTTAAGGGTGTTTCTAAACCTAAAATAAGCAACTAAGTCGTGTGCGTAAAAGGAGGTTTTCGGGTTTAGTGTGTTTTTAGTTAGTTATGATCTACTCTTATATCACGTTGATATTAGAATTGGACTATGTCATTTGTGAGCCATTCATGTACCTCTTAGGTGCTTGAATTGGACTGAGTTTTAAGTTGTAATCATTCATAAGCTTTTAAGCAAAGAGTGGATTTTGTATCATTGGAAGTGTGTTCTTCTATTGTTTATTGTTGTTGAGTTTATCACTATTGTGTGATTGAAGGAAGTGACATGGGTCTCATATCTAGGAGTTTCTAGGTAGAAATAACATGGGTAGTGATTAGGTGAGAAGTTGTAAACCAGAGGTTGTTTGATGAGGCTTCAAAATAATACTATTATAGTGGATTCCCTTCCTGACTTGGATACCCCCAGATGTAGGTGAGGTTGCACCAAACTAGGTTAACAATTTCCTTTTGTTGTTTACATTATGCAATTTTGTTTAAATTGTTTATTGTTAATTCTGCTATTATGATGTCTTGACATTGCATTCGACATCCTGGTTTCCTAACATCATATACGACATTTGTCCATTTAGTGCTATAATTTCAATTGGCATCAAAGCGGGCACCCTGTTCTGTTTTGGGTGAACTCCAGGGAGATATTTTATGGTACTATGGATAAGGAAGGAGGAGGAATTGTTAACAAACCCCCCATCTTAGATGGAACCAATTATGACTATTATAAGACATGTATGGTGGCTTTCCTAAAATCTATGGATGGAAAAACCTAGAAAGCTATCATCAAGGGTTGGGAACATCCTGTTGTTAAGGATAAATATGGGAAGAAGACTTTGAATCCAAAAGAAGGATGATCTAAGGAAGAAGATAAAACTGCTCTTTGAAACTCTAAAGCTTTGAATGCCATATTCAATAGAGTTGACAAAAACATGTTCAGATTAATAAACACCTATAATGTGGCCAAAGATGCTTGGGAAATTATTAAAGCCACTCATGAAGGCACATCTAAGGTAAAAATGTCTAGACTTCAGCTGCTCACTACCAGATTTAAAATTTTAAAGATGAAAGATGATGAAAGCATTCATGACTTTCACATGAATGTTCTTGAAATAGAAAATTCTTTTAGTGCCTTAGAATAAAAGCTGACTGAAGAAAATGTGGTTAGAAAAATTCTCAGATCTCTACCTAAGAGATTTTACATGAAGGTTGCAACCATTTAAGAAGCCCGAGACATAAGCAAAATGAGAGTGGATGAACTTGTTGGGTCACTTCAAACAATGAAAGATTTGAAAAGAAGAACAAAAGCATATATTTTATCTCCAATACTAATGATGAAGAGGTTCAATGTGACATGGAGACTGATGAAGGAATTTCTAATGCTATTGTGCTTCTTGGAGGGAAATTCAATAAGGTGTTGAAGATTATGTATAGGAAGTCAAGATCAGATGTCGGGGGCATGTAATTCGACATCAGGAAGAACAATAATTTTCAGAGAAAAGCAAGAACAAAAGAGAAGCCAAATAAAGGAAAAGGTACTCAGTGTCATGAATGTGAGGGTTTTGGTCACATTAGATCAAAATGCCCCACGTACCTCAAGAAACAAAAGAAGGGTTTGTCTGACGATGATTATGAAAGTGAACCTGATGATGAAACTGGTAAGCATGCTACAACACTCACTGGTATATGTGATTCTGACGAAGATTCTTGTGATGAAGAGGTCAGTTATGAAGAATTAGCTGCTTCCTACAAGGAACTTTGTATCAAAAGCAAATAGGTTTATAAGATAGGAGATAAGTATAAGAGTCTTATAAGGCCTTCACTCGGTCAAATTCGTGTTGATGTGATCTTGTCCAAAACCTTCAAATCCCATTGATCTTGAAGGAAAATCCCACCTTGATTTTCTTATTTGAAACATACAAAGATCCAACCCCAATGTTCTCTGTTACACCAACTTAATTGGACGTTATCAACCCTAATCTAGATGGTCACCCAATAAAAAAATATTATGTGTAGTTCAATTGTGTGTATGCATAGAAGAAAGGTTGAAGATTATGGGAATGCTTTATAATCTAGTTTTATTTAGGTAATTCACTAGTACCTTGCTAGAAAAGGTGCATGTATGAGTATATATATATATATATATATATATATATATATATATATATATATATATATATATATATATATATATATATATATATATATATATATATATGTATATATATATATATATATATATATATATATATATATATATATATATATATATATATATATATATATATATATATATATATATATATATATATATATATATATATATATATATATATATATATATATATATGTGTGTGTGTGTGTGTGTGTGTGTGTGTGTGTGTGTGTGTGTGTGTGTGTGTGTGTGTGTGTGTGTGTGTGTGTGTGTGTGTGTGTGTGTGTGTGTATGTGTGTGTGTGTGTGTTTGGAAATAGGCAAAAGAGGATGCATGACAAAAATAAGATGCACAATAAAAATGTTAAGTTTTAAAGTCTACAGGTCGGCCTATGAACGTAATAGGTCGGCCTATCAAGGTGTTCAGGTCGGCTTGATTGAGGCAACCTGTGGGCAGAGCCTATAGGCTTTAATATTGATGTGTGGGAGCTGACCTGAAATTTTATGTGCCAGCTTGTACTGAAGCAAAAGCTTCTATAGGTTGGACTTAGCTCGTATAGGTCGGCCTATGCAACTGTGTTTACACATATGACTTGGCTTTTTAAGTGTATGGCATGCCTAAGACTTTTCAAAAACATTTATATGCATCATAAGGTTAAAATAATCAATGCACATCTAAAATTAGGTTGATATCGCCCAATATTAAAAAAAAATGCTAAGTCACACTCCTAGTTTTGACATCATTCAAAACATGGCTAAATTGAAGAATGCACTCACATACTCCCTTTTTTTATGATGATGAAAATTGAATCATATAGCCATGTAGACATTTGATTTTTTCTTTGGTACACTGAATAGCTCCCCCTGAAGTTGCGCATAATTCTTAATAACTCCCCCTGAATTTGTGCATTATTCTCTTCATAATCTTCTCCCCCTTTGACAACATCAAAAAGAGAAACAAATAATTTGTTATAAGTATCACATGGATGCATAATTCACATGTAATTTTATACTACACAGAGGTAGTTGCAAAAAATAAGATGTGCACTCAGATACAACACATATGTACAAAGTACAAAGCTTAACAAATCACACAACAATTCTCATATTTATTAATTTGGATTAATCATAGTACAAGCATTGCATCATTACATAAACCAAACAGAAAAAAAAGAAAAGAAAAAACAATAAACCAAACCAACCATAAAATGCATGGAGACATAAAAGAAAATAGAATGCATGACCAACAATAGACAAAACCTAAGACATATGACTGAAACAACCCAAACATTGGACATCACTGTCTTTTGCGACCTCTAGGCCTAACTCCACGAAACCAGCCTTGACCATCATTTCCAAACTAAAGGTCCAAGAAGTCACACATTTCCTGATAGAATTATGTGTAATGATGGTGGTCTTCATTTTAGAAAGCAATCATGTGATTGACCCTTGCAATGGTAGAGGTTGTTTTTGTATCCATTTCTTCCTTCAAAGAGATCAGTTTCTCTGTGACAAAAGATGCAAAATCCTCAAAGTTTGCATCTTCGGTCTACATATGTTATTGCATATTGCGAAGCTGCACCATTCTAGAGTCTTGTTTAATCAACATATTTGAAGAAGTGAAATGATGGAGGCTTGATCTTTATGAACACCATTGCTCTTTTGTCCAGCTTCATGCTCCACATCTTGCATAAGTTCATCATCCCCAACTTGTTGCTCAATGGTAGAGTCAACAAATTTTGTAGGATCATCAAAATTGTACATCTTCTATCCATGTTTTCCCAACCTGAGGTAATAAGTTTGACGTCCTTCATCCCAGAAGTACCCCATATTTGTTAAGGTATGTTAGGAGAATTCTTGACCTGGGCCAGGCGATATGAGTAGCAAGTTTGGAACACCAATAATGAAGAAAATAAGAATTTTAGAGATCATGGATGTGTAGTACAAGGATGCACATTTATTACACATTCCTTGATGGTGAACATTCGGGAGACGAAGTAGTGTGGCCAATTGATACGAATCTTGTGCATAAGGATGTACACAAGATGGATTTCGCCACTGTCTACTCTTGAGTATCCTTCTTTCTTTACCACAAGAGAATCCTTGGAACCCTTTTTAGTTGACTAACTGCTACAGCCTCATGACAGACCTCCAGCCTAAGGGCTTTGAGCATCTCATTAAGATGAGTATTTCATTCAAAATCCCTATGAATGTGCACATTCGTTACCAACAGGTCAGGCTCATCCCCAGCATCAGGATCACGAATAGTTATATCAAATAAACTCTTCCAAATATCATAAGTAACCTCATAGACCTTGTTTCCAACTGTAAATTTGAATGCATATCCATTACATTCATGCAATCCGGAATAGAACACCCATACAAGGTCCTCATTGTAGTCTTGCGACAACTGCAGAAAGCAGTTTATCTGATGGTGTTCAACAATTTGAACAACTTTAGGAATATCTAGACACCCAACTAAGGCTGGCTTCCACATGTGCTGCTTCATGACAAGATGATGCAGAAACTTTTCTTCAAATTCTGCAACACAATTGTCTGAAACCAGAGGCAACATATTTTCGGGAATAATTGAAGATGCAGCAGCCTTTCCCTTATCACCTTTGTTTCTCACAATTTTGGGAGTCATTGAAATGTGCTAAGAGTGATTTGAGAGTAATGTTATGTTTGGAGAATGAATAGAAATGATGACAATTTATAGGAGAGGAAGAATGCAGAAAAGTAAGGTTTAAAGAAAATGAAGGATTGAATGATTTAACGAAATGAATTAAATAACAATATTGGGGAGTTAAATACCTTTGAATAGGTTACAATGGAATAATAGAAGTTGAATATCAATAGAAACAGATTCATGAATCAATAATGAATGTAAGAAGATGAGGAATTTGGGTCAAATATGTAATAATTCGTCCATTCACTGTCATAGGCCGACCTAAAATTGCTATGTGTTAACACATACTATCTCATAATTCAAAAGGATTCACTAAAATTTATTTCATGCCGACCTGTATGACCATGTTGTTGCACCCCAAAATTTGACCAACCGGGTCTCGCATTTGGCTCGATGTTTCGACGCATAACCGCATTCGCATCTGCATATCGCATACACTACATTGTTCATTTGTTTTGATTTTATCAGGGATCACAGCTCCCGTCTCGTGTTTCAGGTGTTTTTTAATCAGTAGAGTCGATTTTTGGGATATTTCGGTGCCCGTTTATTTTTACCGATTATTTTTGTGTCGTTCGGTGCTCATTTTGTCCCTCTGGGAATTATTGGGATTTTTCTGGATTTTATAGGATTTTTTTAGGGTTAAAATAGCTTTTAAATCAATTTTTAGGATTTAATAGAATTTTTGATATTTTTTAATTCTTTTTAAATCAATTTTTTAGCATTTTATAGAATTAAATAGATTTTTAAATTCATTTTAGGATTTAATAGATCTTTTATAGATTTTAATATTTTTAGATAATATGGTAGTATAGTTTTTTAGAAATTTAAATAGAATTTAATTGTTTTCTAGAATTTCTTTTATAAAAATAATAAATGTTTAGAGTTTCTTTTATAAAAATAAATAGGTTTTTATTTTTTCTGTTATAGTTTTAATAGACATTTAATCAATTTTAGATTTAATTTTCTGATTAGTATGTTAGGGTATTATTAGTTTAGTGGGATTAAGTGTTGATTAGTTGTTTTAATATCATAATCCAGTTTTGTGCAGATTTTTGAAGTCATTTTCGTATTGGGCTTAGTTCTTTTTTCGCAGGCCCAGTATGGGGGTTTTTGTCCATGATTCAGCAAAAAAAGAGTCAGAAAAGTCCAAGTATGATCCAGCTCGTTCCTGCGCATTCCAGTTCTCTCTAGATCCTTCCAGAAGGCGCCAGCAAATCATCAGTATAAAAGCTAGCAGTGACACGTGTTGATGAAAGAGGGTCCCACGCTTCATCCTCAAGCAACGCCACGTACACCACAACCTCCTCTCTCTCAGCCACGCTAGCCCGTACGTGGCACACATGCAGAGCCACTCCCTCCACCGTGCAACCACGTGTCCACCCCAGAATCTTCGCCTGAGAGCTACCGCCGGCCGGCCTGCATGGCCGGCGGCCACCACAACTCACCGGCGATCATCAATCCCAGAATCCATTCATCTTCAGCCTCCTATCTTCATCCTCTTCCTTTCAACCGATCCACCAACCTCCATCGCCTCCACCACAATTCCAGATTCCGGCCACAAACTCCAACCGTCTTCCTCCTCCAACCGCCATCGATCCACCAGAACCATCATCCAACCACCTTTGATTCTCCATAAACTCCTCAGAACGTTGAGGATTCATCACCATCAACTACTTGTTCAAACAACCTCAGCAATCACCGATCCAGAAACTCAACCTTCGTCCTCCATCATCAACATCCATGAACGCTCATCAACCAGATCCAGATCTTCATCATCCTCAAACATCATTCAACCATTCAAAGATTGGGATCCAACGCTCAACGCAAATCCAGATCTCCGTTCAGCAAACTTCCAGAAAAAAAACCTCAACAAACATTCATCAGCGTTCATCCCCCTTCAAGATGTTCATCAGGTTCATCACACCTTTCCAGAAATGTTTCAACGATCTTCATCACCTCGTCCTCAAACCCTCAGCGTCCACGATCAACCTCCAAGAACGCGTCTCCAGAAGAATAATGTTCAAACGTCATCAGATCAATAGCACCTTGAAGAAGCGTCTCAGGTTCCCAGTTCCATGAGGTCAAGGATGAATTGCAAGGGTTTTTGCTGTTTATCCTTTCGTTTTGCAAGTGTTGAAGCCAAGGTTAAGTGTGAAGAGGAACGATTCAGAGAAAGACAGAGGGAGAAGCTGAGAGAAGAGAGGATGAAGGAAGAGGACGGTGGCGGCGGCGCTGAAGATGTGAGCTAGGGTTTCAGACCCTGAGATTGAGAGGAGGAAGAAGAGATTGGGCCAGGGCCCATTTCACTTTTTTTGGGTACACGCCCCTCCGTGTTTTTGGCAAAGTCTGGGCTTTGGGCCCCAATTTTTCTTGCATACACCCAGTGTACACGCACCCCCCTGCATTTTTGGGGAGACTTGGGCTGGGCCCTGATCACTTGTTTTTTGTTGTTTTTTGTTATACCCCTGTAAACAGTGTACACCCCCAGCCCAATTTGCTTGTTTTTTTTATTTTTATTCTTTTTTTTAAAGATTTGAAAAAATATATTTGAAAAAGGGGAAAAAGAAAAAGAAAAGAAGAAATACTTGAAAAGAAAAAAAAAGGAAATAGAAAAAGAAAAGAAGAAATATTTGAAAAGAAAAAAAGAGAAAAAAGAAAAATATTAAAAGAAAAAGAATAAAGAAAAATGGAAAAAATATTGTGAAAAATAAAAGAAAATATTTTAAGAAAAAGAGAAAAATATGTTGAGAAGAGAAAAGGAGAAAAAGAGGAAAAAATATTAAAGTGCCGATTTAATATTTTTAAAGCATTTTCTTTTAGGATATTTTCATAGAGAGTATTTTCCCGATCTTTTAGGATAGAATCAGAGGCCCATTTGTTAGGGGGCTATTTTCAGTCGACTTTTCAAGATAGAATAGGATAGCGTCCTAGGAGATTTATTTTTCAGTATGCACCCATTGTAATCATTTTTCAGAGATGAATAAAACGAGATTTGAGCTGTGGTCCGATAGTAGCCGAACTACAGCTGCTCTGATTCTTCGTACCAGACGAAGATATGTAGGCATAGGATGCGACATCCTAGCGAGCACACTAACGACTAACTTTTGTTCTCTCGCGGCTGTGCGATCGAGACTTTCCCGCTGACGACTAATTGCAAAACCCTTTTTCTCTCTTGCCCAAGTGCATTTGAGACTCAGCCATAGTTTTGACCATAGGTTCCCGACCCTGTGAAACCAGTTGTTTTTCTCACTGCTGTGTGAGAATGTTTGTTTAGCCGTAGTTAGTCTGAACTACGCAAGGCTCTGATCCTCCATCCAGTGGAAGTACGTAGGCACAAGACGCGATGTCTTGGCGAGCCAATTTTCCCTGTAGTCCCGAACTACGTTGACTCTGACTTTCTCTCTTGAGAATACGTAGGCATAGAGTGCGACGCTCTATCGAGTCAATTCCCTTCCGTTTAGATTTAGCAGCCGTAGATAGATTGTTTTGCATCCAGTAGACAACCCAAGCAAGCGTGGATCCCGTCGAGTACGACGGACGTGAGGGGTGCTAATACCTTCCCCTTGCGTAACCGACTCCCGAACCCAGGCTATGGTTGCGATGACCATACCTTTTCCCCGTTTTTTGCGAGGTTTACTTCGAGCGTTTCCTTTCCCGCTCTGAGGGATAAATAACGCACGGTGGCGACTCTTCTGTCAGCCGGCGCCGATTTTCGCAGTAGTGCCAGCTGGCGACTCTGCTGGGGACTGCGACAGTTCCCCATGCATGTGGGATCCAACGTCCCCTAAGAGAGAGTCAATCCTAGCGCTTGTTTGCTTGTCTATTTGGTGTTTATTTATCGATATTATCTGTTGCTGTTGGGGTGTTACGGGTGTTCTATGATTGAGATAAGCCGGACCTGGGCTCGAGTATGAGTATACACCTAGATATAGTTGCGGAGAAGTAGTAGATGAACCTGTCTGCTGAGCAGGCGCAGTTCCCTACGAAAATTCGCACTTGGACGAGATTCTTGCAGAGGTGCTCCTTTCCGGTCCTGAGGATCTGAGGGGAGTCCAGACGTGAGGATTGTCGACTCTGGGAACCGATCAATTGGAAGTCAGCTAAGTGAGGCCTCTTCATGAGATGACGATGCCACTCCTTCCGGGAATCGTATCATTCCTCATGAAAGTCTGTGACGCTGACGACCGCATAGGATGCCGTACCTTGTCAGATATAGGTCCACACCTGTGAGTGGGGGGTTTTTTGTGCAGGAAACTTGACTTCCAACTTACCCGTTATTCTGGTCCTCTTTTCAGAGAGCGTCTCCGTCAGCAGCGCAGCAGTATTCAGATTTTGTGTGGGGGCTGTGGTCCCATTGTTTGCTGCATTTTGCATATCATATGCATATTAGTGTTGCATTGCATATCATCCTCCAGCTAGCCAGAGTTCTGATCCAGCCTTTGTTTCCTGAAGGTGGTTACCCGGAGTTTGGATTGAGCAGCTGTTGATTGTCAGAAGACCTGCCTAGGGGTTGAGTAGATTTGAGCAGAATCAAGTGTCGAAGTCAGCTGAAGATTATTGGTAGCCATGTCTGAAGGCAATTTCCAGTCTCCTAACACCTTGACAGGGTTCACTATGGCGTCCAACCCTCTGTATGATTCCATGGAAGATTCCCCGCAAGTGAACAATGTCGCTGCAGACCAAGTTGTACAGCCTTCTGTTGAGAACCGAGATCGACATGAGAAGTTTGTTGCCCAGAATGAGCGTCCTCCTCCTGCCAACAATCAAGGTGTTGCTTTCCCTGTGATGAATTACCGAAGAGATATTCCAGCAGCTGGGATGGTAGATCCAAGAGCCCTTGACGATGCTAGAAGAGTCCGAGTGTTGGAAGAGCAAATGAAAGCTTTGAAAGCCAAAGATGCTGTCAACCTGGATGCTGTAGGCATGTGTTTGGTTCCTGACCTGGTGTTGCCTTACAAGTTCAAAGTGCCGAAATTTGAGAAGTACACAGGAGATAGCTGTCCGAAGCTGCATTTGATGATGTTCTGTCGAAGAATGACTGCGTTTGCGCGAGATGACAAGTTGATGATCCATTGCTTTCAAGATAGTCTGACTGGGGCATCTTTGAGGTGGTATATGCAGTTGGAGAGGAATCAGATTCAGTCATGGATGGATTTAGCCAGAGCTTTTCTGAAGCAGTACGATTACAACCTAGACATTGCTCCTTATCGCATGCATTTGCAAGAGTTGTCTCAAGAGATCAATGAACCTATCAGGAGGTATGCTCAGAGATGGAGAGAATTTGCTGCTAAAGTGCGTCCACCGTTGTTAGACCAAGAGATGGCAAGCATGTTTGTGGATTCCCTACAGTATCCGTACTTCAAAAGATTGCTCGGAGTTCCGGCAAGTTTTTCTGACGTGGTAGCATTAGGAGAACGCCTTGAGTACTCCATAAGAATGGGGAAAATTCAGATTACTTCATATGATCAAGCTGGTGAAACTGAATACCCTTGTGACTATCAGAGCGAAGAAGAAGTTGTGATCAACTCAGTCATGCCAAAGATTGAATATCCTCGAAGCGAATCAGTGAATTTTGTTGGTTCATCATCTTATCAGAGATCAGTACCTCCCGTAACTTGTTATGCTGAACAGACAGTCGTGCCTGGGGCACCATATCAGGAATCTTATGTCGCTTCCATTGCAAATCAGCGAACTCGTGGTCAAGGTTATCAGAATCAGCGTCAGAATCAGAGCCGACCTCGCAACAACTTGGAACGAAGGACAGCTCCTTTTCACCCAGTGCCGATACCGTATAGCCAGTTGCTACCATCTTTGATCCAGAAGTCTTTGGTGGAGCCGAAAGCTCTTAAGCCAGTTCCAGAACCTTACCCTCCTGGGTATAATCCCCACGTTCAGTGTGGTTATCATGGAGGCTCTCCAGGGCATTCAACCGAAGATTGTAAAGCATTTCAGGCGAAGGTACAGCAGTTGATTGATCAGGATCGCATTTCCTTTCGAGAAGGGTTTCTGTTTGTTCATCCCTAACTGCTCAGCTGTCTAAGCTCGTAGACTCAGAAGGGTATTCCCCAGCGTAAGCCATTGGTTCAGACAGGCAGGCGCCTCAGCAGTGGCAGTTCTCAAGCTTTTACATCATTTGCATCTGTAGTTTCTTTTTCTGTTAGTTACTACCTGCTTTTAAGCATTGTATGTTCTGAATGGTGATAATAATAAAGTGACTATGCATTTTTCTGAATTAATTATGTCGCTGTCGCTCATTTATTGCATTGCACTGACACTTGCATTTATTTCACTCCATTTTTTCGCTGTGACTAGCAAAGTTAGGAGGGAGGATGACGAAACTGAAACTCATAACCAATGATTGTATGCTTTCAGATAAGACCGTACCGATGACGTACAAGGCATTGTTTCAAATTCCCCAAACACTGGAGATATAAGGAGTTAGTCCCTTGTTAACCACTTCGAGCCAGGAAGTAGAAGTTTTTTCGGACTTATAAACCCTCACATCTTAACCCGGGGCAGGGTAGTTGTCAGTTAGCTTGACCGAGCATTCAAGTCTTGCAGAGGAGTGTTGTCTTTCAAGGACCAATCAGTTTACACCTTTCAAGAGGTCAAATCTCACCAATCAGGAGTGAGACAGTTACAATCCTTTCGGAGCAATCAAGACAACCAGTGTCGCACGACTTTGTTCCAAAAGAAAGAAAGAAAGAAAGCCCGCTAAGTAAAAAGAAAGAAAAGCTGGAAAGCTAATACTTAGGCAAAAATTAGGGCATCCCGCTGGACTTCAAAAGAAATCGAAAAATCGAAAAGAACTCAAAAGGAGTCAGTCCAGGCAAAAATTAGGGAATTAAAAGAATGAAAAAGAGGGATTAAAAAGAAATTTTCCCCAGCAAATCACAAAGTCGTGTACACAGACACCAAAGCGAAGAAGGAGTAACTATCACTCTAGAAGAAAAGCTTGTGAATTCCTTAACTGTGGTTCTTACCATTCAACATACTTCTCGAAGAGGCGAGCGCTTGTGCCAGGTTAACTGAACCTTAGGATCGGAGATCATCACGTAGAAGGGGTGGGTACAAATCAAAATTTGAGCCAAATATCCTTTGTTTCATGAACCGTGAACCCAACCACGATACAACCCTCAAAAGACCTAATTGAGGTAGGGTAAATTTGAAGCGCATTACGATAAGGTTGAGTAACCTGACTCCTTCTTGACTTGCTAGTCATATCTTGTTGTATTTTCACTGACCACGTAAGCACTACGTTTGAACTTTGATTCATTCGTCACTTTCAATCATATGCATGTAAATGAGTGACAGCTCAAAATTTTTTCAAAATCTGCATGAGCACTACATTAAGATTACCATTCGTGAACAGACGATTCTAATTGCAGGTTAGTAGTTGGCATGAAAGAAATTCCAGCAGAAAATAATCGAGCAGGACTGAGTAATCCAGCAGTCTGAACCAGAATGGTGTATGTTGTGAAGCCTTGTGAATCAGGGGCACTATCTTCCAGTAAGTTCAGTATCAGTCAGTCTGAGGACAAGTCCCGAAGCTTCAGTTGAGCAGGGGCAGTTGTTTGAGAAGCAGTTGATCAGAAGGAGTCTTCTCAAGACCCAATCAGGGGCAATTATGCAGAGCGCTGAGATTTGAAAGCAGAGACTTCCAGTAGATAATCAGATCGGGTTGAGTCGCTAGAACGCTCATTCAGGGGCAAGTCATCGCAGAGAATGTTGAAATCAACTGGGTTGTTAGGTGTTTGATTGGAGATTGAATTCTTTTGTCATACAGATACCGGGGCAAGTATTCTCGAAGTCTTCGCGTAGCAAGCTGTTCAGAGCAGGTAATCCCAAGAGTTAGATTGGGGCAAGGTGAATTGTACTGGGGCAAGTTGTGCAAGCCAGTCTTTTATCCCCCAGCTGAGTGTACCAGGGGCAAGTCATTCAAACCCGCTTGTTTATCCCCAGCCAGAGTTGAGTATCGGGGAATCATGTCAATACCCTTATCGAAAACCTTTCAAATAAGAAGGTCTTGTTGTCGTTGGATCATTATCCTGCAGTTTAAACCTGTTGCGTGTCAGTAACCAGTCGTTTCCAAAGTCCAGTTCTCGCCTGGCAAATCGGTAACCAGTTCTCGTCTGGCTCACCATCTGTAAGCAGCAGTTCCCGTCCTGGTGCAGTTTATTGTAAGCAGCAGTTCCCGTCCTGGTGCAGTTTATTGGTAACCAATTCTCGTTTGGTCACCGTTTCTTCAAGTGTTGTATCAGTTCTCGCCTGGTACATGTCATCGCATAATCAGTTCTCATGTGTTTTAACCTATGTGTTATACCAGCTCTCGCCTGGTGTACGTTAGCTTTCAGCCAGTTCTCGCCTGGTTGTCTATACCTCAGTCTGTCATCTAGTCAGCTCGTCTGATGTTCAAAAACACAAAAACACAAAAATCAATTTTCCTAACCTATTTTCCTATCAGTTCTCGCCTGATAGTCTACCTTTGAATGCTAGTTCTCGCCTAGTATTTTCCATTCCACTGTGTACATAGTCCATGTTTATTCTAAATCAGAAAAGCAAAATAAAAAACCTAAAGGTATCTGACACAGTATTTCCCAATGACCCGCATGTCGTCATGTTCCCCGATACGAAGCTCCGAGTAATGTTTGAATTCCTTGTGGATATTGTCAAATCAGAATTGCTACTCTTCAGCAGATGAAAGTTGATTATTATCCCCGGAAGAGTCGAGATTGTCTTTTACCCCGTATCAGAGTATGAGCAGGAGTATCTTCAGCAGATTAAGATTGATATCCTTGATAGTAGGAGCATTTCCAGCAGTGTGCTGCGCGTAATCAACCTCAGTTTGGGTCAATCCCCGCAGAGTGCAATCAGTTGCCAATGGTTTGAAAAGAGCATTCCCGAGCAGAGTTCTTTTTCTTTCCCCAGTGAAGTTGTCAAGCAGGGTTGCCTTTTCATTTCTCCAGCAGGGCAGTTATCATCAGTGGATTTGATTTCTCGTTTCCAGCATTTATTTTGCTGAGATGGTTCTGTGGCTTCAGGTCATCCCCAGTAGAGTTGACATCGCCGTCGGCATTTATTTTGCCAAGTGGTTTTCAGACCTGGTGTTCTCTGGCAGCTCGAGCTTGCATTAGCATTTGTATATATAGTCATTGCATTTATCAAGCATATAGTATATCCATGCCGTCTGGGCATCGCATTTTCAAACAAAACGCATAGCATTTACATGTCATATAGGGCATTGCATCATTATCAAGCATACGCATGTCGAAACATAGACCAAGATGGTTACCTATTGGATTTCGAATTTGTTCACCTGCAGAGTTGTGTGGTTCAGTTTCTCGTCTTCCCCAGCGGAGTGATTCTTCATATTTGGGTGTTACGTCAGCATCGGAAAAAAAACAACAACAACAACAACAAGGAGATTGACATATATCAGACTTCTGAAGCTGCCCCCTTTGTCAAAACAGGTGCAAGGCAGTTCTATTCAGAATTCCCCAGGAGAATTGTCCTCAAGTTCGCAATGAACTGTGAGTTGACCAGATTTGATCCCATGAGAGAGATGGGAATCAAAGTGTTTGCTTTATGAAGCATTATTTCAATACTTGTGGCGTCACACAGGTGTTGAAAATGAGAAGAAAATTTATCAGAAAATTGACCAGATGTTGCCGTTACAACCAAACTTCAGTTATTGGAAGCTATTCCTCAAGCAGCTTTGCAGTATATTCTTGCGGTTGGCAAATTTCAGGGTTCCATTTGTATTCAACCGTCATCCACCTTGAATGTTTGAAGGCTAAGCGCTCTTCACCCATTCAGGTCGAAGTCGCTTGAATAGGGGCAGCTGTTGCACCCCAAAATTTGACCAACCGGGTCTCGCATTTGGCTCGATGTTTCGACGCATAACCGCATTCGCATCTGCATATCGCATACACTACATTGTTCATTTGTTTTGATTTTATCAGGGATCACAGCTCCCGTCTCGTGTTTCAGGTGTTTTTTAATCAGTAGAGTCGATTTTTGGGATATTTCGGTGCCCGTTTATTTTTACCGATTATTTTTGTGTCGTTCGGTGCTCATTTTGTCCCTCTGGGAATTATTGGGATTTTTCTGGATTTTATAGGATTTTTTTAGGGTTAAAATAGCTTTTAAATCAATTTTTAGGATTTAATAGAATTTTTGATATTTTTTAATTCTTTTTAAATCAATTTTTTAGCATTTTATAGAATTAAATAGATTTTTAAATTCATTTTAGGATTTAATAGATCTTTTATAGATTTTAATATTTTTAGATAATATGGTAGTATAGTTTTTTAGAAATTTAAATAGAATTTAATTGTTTTCTAGAATTTCTTTTATAAAAATAATAAATGTTTAGAGTTTCTTTTATAAAAATAAATAGGTTTTTATTTTTTCTGTTATAGTTTTAATAGACATTTAATCAATTTTAGATTTAATTTTCTGATTAGTATGTTAGGGTATTATTAGTTTAGTGGGATTAAGTGTTGATTAGTTGTTTTAATATCATAATCCAGTTTTGTGCAGATTTTTGAAGTCATTTTCGTATTGGGCTTAGTTCTTTTTTCGCAGGCCCAGTATGGGGGTTTTTGTCCATGATTCAGCAAAAAAAGAGTCAGAAAAGTCCAAGTATGATCCAGCTCGTTCCTGCGCATTCCAGTTCTCTCTAGATCCTTCCAGAAGGCGCCAGCAAATCATCAGTATAAAAGCTAGCAGTGACACGTGTTGATGAAAGAGGGTCCCACGCTTCATCCTCAAGCAACGCCACGTACACCACAACCTCCTCTCTCTCAGCCACGCTAGCCCGTACGTGGCACACATGCAGAGCCACTCCCTCCACCGTGCAACCACGTGTCCACCCCAGAATCTTCGCCTGAGAGCTACCGCCGGCCGGCCTGCATGGCCGGCGGCCACCACAACTCACCGGCGATCATCAATCCCAGAATCCATTCATCTTCAGCCTCCTATCTTCATCCTCTTCCTTTCAACCGATCCACCAACCTCCATCGCCTCCACCACAATTCCAGATTCCGGCCACAAACTCCAACCGTCTTCCTCCTCCAACCGCCATCGATCCACCAGAACCATCATCCAACCACCTTTGATTCTCCATAAACTCCTCAGAACGTTGAGGATTCATCACCATCAACTACTTGTTCAAACAACCTCAGCAATCACCGATCCAGAAACTCAACCTTCGTCCTCCATCATCAACATCCATGAACGCTCATCAACCAGATCCAGATCTTCATCATCCTCAAACATCATTCAACCATTCAAAGATTGGGATCCAACGCTCAACGCAAATCCAGATCTCCGTTCAGCAAACTTCCAGAAAAAAAACCTCAACAAACATTCATCAGCGTTCATTCCCCTTCAAGATGTTCATCAGGTTCATCACACCTTTCCAGAAATGTTTCAACGATCTTCATCACCTCGTCCTCAAACCCTCAGCGTCCACGATCAACCTCCAAGAACGCGTCTCCAGAAGAATAATGTTCAAACGTCATCAGATCAATAGCACCTTGAAGAAGCGTCTCAGGTTCCCAGTTCCATGAGGTCAAGGATGAATTGCAAGGGTTTTTGTTGTTTATCCTTTCGTTTTGCAAGTGTTGAAGCCAAGGTTAAGTGTGAAGAGGAACGATTCAGAGAAAGACAGAGGGAGAAGCTGAGAGAAGAGAGGATGAAGGAAGAGGACGGTGGCGGCGGCGCTGAAGATGTGAGCTAGGGTTTCAGACCCTGAGATTGAGAGGAGGAAGAAGAGATTGGGCCAGGGCCCATTTCACTTTTTTTGGGTACACGCCCCTCCGTGTTTTTGGCAAAGTCTGGGCTTTGGGCCCCAATTTTTCTTGCATACACCCAGTGTACACGCACCCCCCTGCATTTTTGGGGAGACTTGGGCTGGGCCCTGATCACTTGTTTTTTGTTGTTTTTTGTTATACCCCTGTAAACAGTGTACACCCCCAGCCCAATTTGCTTGTTTTTTTTATTTTTATTCTTTTTTTTAAAGATTTGAAAAAATATATTTGAAAAAGGGGAAAAAGAAAAAGAAAAGAAGAAATACTTGAAAAGAAAAAAAAAGGAAATAGAAAAAGAAAAGAAGAAATATTTGAAAAGAAAAAAAGAGAAAAAAGAAAAATATTAAAAGAAAAAGAATAAAGAAAAATGGAAAAAATATTGTGAAAAATAAAAGAAAATATTTTAAGAAAAAGAGAAAAATATGTTGAGAAGAGAAAAGGAGAAAAAGAGGAAAAAATATTAAAGTGCCGATTTAATATTTTTAAAGCATTTTCTTTTAGGATATTTTCATAGAGAGTATTTTCCCGATCTTTTAGGATAGAATCAGAGGCCCATTTGTTAGGGGGCTATTTTCAGTCGACTTTTCAAGATAGAATAGGATAGCGTCCTAGGAGATTTATTTTTCAGTATGCACCCATTGTAATCATTTTTCAGAGATGAATAAAACGAGATTTGAGCTGTGGTCCGATAGTAGCCGAACTACAGCTGCTCTGATTCTTCGTACCAGACGAAGATATGTAGGCATAGGATGCGACATCCTAGCGAGCACACTAACGACTAACTTTTGTTCTCTCGCGGCTGTGCGATCGAGACTTTCCCGCTGACGACTAATTGCAAAACCCTTTTTCTCTCTTGCCCAAGTGCATTTGAGACTCAGCCATAGTTTTGACCATAGGTTCCCGACCCTGTGAAACCAGTTGTTTTTCTCACTGCTGTGTGAGAATGTTTGTTTAGCCGTAGTTAGTCTGAACTACGCAAGGCTCTGATCCTCCATCCAGTGGAAGTACGTAGGCACAAGACGCGATGTCTTGGCGAGCCAATTTTCCCTGTAGTCCCGAACTACGTTGACTCTGACTTTCTCTCTTGAGAATACGTAGGCATAGAGTGCGACGCTCTATCGAGTCAATTCCCTTCCGTTTAGATTTAGCAGCCGTAGATAGATTGTTTTGCATTCAGTAGACAACCCAAGCAAGCGTGGATCCCGTCGAGTACGACGGACGTGAGGGGTGCTAATACCTTCCCCTTGCGTAACCGACTCCCGAACCCAGGCTATGGTTGCGATGACCATACCTTTTCCCCGTTTTTTGCGAGGTTTACTTCGAGCGTTTCCTTTCCCGCTCTGAGGGATAAATAACGCACGGTGGCGACTCTTCTGTCAGCCGGCGCCGATTTTCGCAGTAGCGACACATGTGTCGACCTATACTGAACCTTAAATAAAAAATGCAAAATATTATTTGCATAGGTCGACCTATACGAAAGTGTGTCGACCTCTACTGTACCATACTAGACAAATACAAGACTCAATTTGAACAAGTAGAGACCAATAATGACTCATGAACACTGAGTTGATGAGAGACACATGCATATGATAGATTTTTATGGTTTGTCTGCTTGAATCGTGCAATCATGTAAAATTCATGCATGAATTCGTTCAAGATATAGAGGAAATAGGTAGAAATTTATTTGTAGTTACTATAAACATGTAATATGCAACATATAATAGTCAAATTGAAAATTTTGGAAGTAACCACACATCACAAATATCACACACATAATTCATCACATACCTTTAAGAAATAAACTGGTCAAAGAAATACTTACATATGTAACAAGAAAAAGGATTGAAATGATATTACCTCACCTTACACATGACAGAGGATGCACTTGCATTCCAGGAAGAGCTTTTGAACAAAGTTAAAATAAATTCAAAACATGCCACAAAACACAATCGAGACCAAAACACTCTTACCATTTTTCTTTTTACACAAGTATTTGAAAGTGTGACCAATAATGTATCCAATAGGTGATTAACTTGAGGATTATCCTTGATGTTGGACTCTCAATCTTTTTCAATCATGATGATCACCTTACTCCTCCTCATTTTTAAGTGCAAATTTTGACTTAAATTAAACCATTTATCTTGGCACTTTTCAACTTAATTCTCATGTGTTAATAGATTTATTTCTTATTCTTGTGTGATTCTTCAATTATATTGCAAACACCTTTGGATTCTTTGACATGTTTGTTATTGTGCAGAATATAAACATAAAATATCAATGATTAAAGACACAAAAGAGTGGACAAAGAAGCCAAAGAAATGAAGAAGAATTAGCATGTCCGTTGGGCGAATAACAGTGAGCAGCTAGCAAATATTCGTTGGGTGAAGTTGCAACAAAGCCCCAGCGAACCAGCCCAGATTAAAGGTAGTAGGAAAAGGACCCAAAGTTTGTTGGGTGAAGTTGAAGTGAAGAGGTTATTTGTGTGAAGAAGTGCTCGCACAGCGAACTCAGATATTTTCCAAGGGCGTTTTAATTGTTCCTGAGGCACTTGAAGTGCTCAAAAGTGGTATTCATTGGGAGAAGAGGGTGTTCGCTAGGCGAACATGACATATTTTAGTTTACTATATATGTACTTTTTCTCGATTTTTAGAAAAAAAACTTTTGGAGAACTTTTGTAACATATATTTTCATATAGAACTTTATCTCTCTTCATTCCAAGTATATTCTTGAGAGAGAAACACAAACCCTAATAGGGAGAAGGTAAGATCTTCAATTTCTTATTGGGGTTTAGATGTAATCTTTTGATACCTTGTGTATTCATCTAATTTATGTATTGTGAACTAGTTTTGATTCAACATTGATGTTGTCTTTAATTTCTTATTTTTGGGTCTTGACAAAGCTTTTTCAAATCTTTGATCCAAGATAATCATCTATCAATGAGAAAACTTTTGACATAGTCTTGTAAGTTGATATTCACTAGTATCACTTTTATTTTGTTGTGTTGATTAGTAGCATGAGTAGCATGAGTATGATCAATACGGTATAGACCATGATAATGTTTTTGATGCAAACGGTATTATGAGGATTCATGATAATAGTGATGAAGAACTATGTTCACTTACATTTTACAAATTAGGTGAATACATGTAAAAAAGGGTTAAGCATATATACGTATTCTAATCATGGTGTTTTTTATGAATCAATCATGAATCTGATATGGGTGTCATCTTCGGATATCTGTTAGATTCTAGACTCTAGACTCTAGACATAAATTTAGGCTTAGCATTTGCATGAGTATCAATTATTAATGCTTTGTGTTGTTGAGTTGCATGAGATATCACCAATGAGACAATACAATTGTTCTCTCGACTTTGCGTTAGACATAACCTCGGTTGTGGGTGATACATGAGGGTATTATATGAATGATTGAATTGTGTTTAACTGGTTAGAAGAATACATGTGTTATCAATTGATGAAATCCAATCCCAACAAGGCTCCTTTTATATTTTAAGTATTTACTTTATATTTTCCGTCTTTATGTTTTCTGCTTTTATTTATGGTATCTTTGACCTTTCAATAAATTTTCACAACAAATTTAGAAATGTAGAGACCGTTGAACGAAATTATTTCCCTCGCAACGATCTCTGTGGAGATGATATAAATCCCGGAGGGAATCCTTCCAAAACTAAATTTTTTCTTCTTGCCGCTTTACTATAGTTCGAACACTCATGTTTCATCATCTTAGGTTGATCACTCCTAATTTGATGTACTTGAGTATGTCTTCTTGAAGATAAACCTACATTATTGAACATAATACCTTTTTGACACTTCTCGGGTAGAACATTAGTAAACATTCACACACTTTTACCATTTAAGAAAAACACAAAGAGTTAACTTGATTAGTAACACAATCTGCCCTTTTAGTCACATAAATCAAAACAATAAGGACATGTCACTGTGTTGTGCCATGATGCTCCACAAACGAGATCTCATACTCTTTTCATAGAGCTAAGACATTTTTCCTGCACAATTAACAACTAGTGCTAGGTAACCAATCTTTATTGGGTCCTTGGGGATTAGTAATACTTTGGTTGCATTTAGACATCCATTGAAGGACACCATTTGGAAAAAAAGTTTCCTAAATTTGCACTTAGCAATGGTGTGATCCTTTTTGCAACAATAGTGACAATAAAAATTAAGATAAGATAATATTTTAATATTTGGTTCTTTTTTAATGTAACTATACCTTCTAATAAGAATTATAAAATTATAAGTCATATTTGGAAGTATCTATAGAAAAAGTAACCTTAGGTTGCAAAGCCTTATCTAATTTTGCTTTAAGAGTCCTTGACTCCTTTTGCCAAATGTGACAAGTTTCACAACTAAACCATAAAGATTTAGGATTCTCATGTTGATCCTTTAGAATATCTAACATAAGTTTCCTTATTGCTTCCATATTTCATTTCCTAAAATATTAGCTTCTAAATGAGAAATAATTTGTTTATTTGAAGCTAATCTTTTGAAAGCATCCATGGCTTGTCTTTGTAGATTTTCAAAATATTCTTGAAGTTGAGAAAAGACTATATCATGAGAGTCTTGAAGCTTAGAGTGACTTACAACCTTTTTCTTCCTGTTGTTTTCCATATAGAAAAGCTTGGACGGTTCATCACTTAAAGTAGAGCTATCATCAATTGATGAATCACTTTTGCTCTCCCAAACGACATAAGCTCTTTTAGATTTTCTAGACGAGTTGTGACGACCTCTTTCCTTTTCTTTCTTAATTTTAGGATACTCCGGCTTGAAATGACCAGGTTTACCACAGTTATAACAAGTACTTCGAGACTTCCCCTTTTTGTTCTCATTTTCTTTTAAGGAACTTGATAACCTTCTTGATTTGTCATGGTATTTGTCGAGATATTTGCTACCATGTTTCAACATGTATTTATTGACTCTCTTTATAAACAATCCCATATCTTCTTCATCAGATTCATTGTCATCTTTAGATTCACAATCCCTTTGCTCATTTTGATAAGGCCTTGAACTAGAAATCTTTAAAGCTATGGACTTCTTCCCTTCTTCTTTGTCTTTCCCTTTATCCTTCTTCACTTTCTTTTCACAGTGTTTTTCATATTTTGCTAAGAAAGTCAGCTCTTGCTCATGCTCTTCTAACTTACCAGACAAAGTCGTGAGATCAAGCAACTTAAGATCATTTGCCTCCTCGATGGTGGTGACCTTGGTCTGTCATTCCCTACTTAAACACCTCAACACTTTGTTAGTAGCAAGTTCATTAGAAACAAGATTACATAGCACATTTAATTGATTTATGAGATGTGTGAACCGTTTTTGCATATCCGCAATGGTTTCACCATGCTCAATATGAAATAGCTCAAACTCTTGATTTAATATGTTGATCCTAGCTTGTTTGACATCATTAGTTCCCTCATGGGCAATCTCTAATGCGTCTCACATACCCTTGGCGGTCTCGTAATGAAAAACGCGATAAAACTCATCAACACCCAAAGCGGATGTGAGAATGTTTTTCACTTTCTAATCCTGTGACCATAAATTCCAATCACTAGTATTCTAGAATGGGCCCAGGCCTGCCTATCTATCGGGCAAGGCCTAACCCAACATTATGTGGAGAAGGCCCAAATCCCCCTTTGTCGGGCACAAGTCTAGATACGTCGTGCAGACACCTCTCCCTGTCGGGCAGAACCGTACATCTTCTTCACATTCTCCACGTGCTCCCCCCCCTCCCCCGCGGGAACACATCATTAGACAACTACCCACTTCCGAAAGAGCTGGTCAGCCCACCTTCCGGAGATCATGGGACAGTTGATCTAGGGAGAAGACCACGTGCTAGTCTTCACTACGCCACGTAAGCCCTAGCAATTACTTGGGTTGAGCTTGGAAATATGGCCCAATGCAAGTAACAGTTGGACCTACGCTGGGGTCTCTCTATAAATACCCTCTTTCACTAGAGGCTCAGGTATTCCATTCTCTACACCTAACTTTTGTATTTTCTCCCACTCTGTGTTGCACCCCAAAATTTGCCCAACCTTTTCTTACCTGGTTTATGTTTCATTGTATTAACATTTGCATAGTTATATCATTTGCATATCATGGTATCATTTATATAGCAGGGGATCAAGTGTGTTTCTTATCAAGAGAAGCCTAGTAAGAGGTCTCATTCAAGATTGAGGAGTGGTTAAAGTCATCAGAAGGTGGTTTGAGTGCCTAAGGGTTTAGATGTTTGAATGTGAATCTTCTCCTAACTTGAGGATCAGCTGAAGACCATCAGAGGGTTGTGAAGTGTTGAATGGGAGAAGAGGATGTGTATGGAGCTCATAGGATGCCTAGAGGGCCATGGGAGAGTTTAATCAAGTCATTGTGTCAAATGCAAGAGTCACGGTTGAGGTGCAAGCAATTAGGGTTTCATCTGGATCAATCCTAAGTCAACTGGGAAATTGAAGAGTGTCAAGGCCTAATTTTAGGTCATGGAGTTCATGAAATGATATGATGAGATATTTGTGGTTTTGTGCCAAGATCAAATCAAGAGGAGTCAAGAGTGTGGGAAGTTGCTAAATTAGGGTTTCAGTGCAAAATTCCCTATTTAGTGCCTAACTTCATGACCACATAAGTCAAGATACAAGTTTCAAATGGATCTTTTCCCAACATGAAACTTGTAGAGCATCTCCATACCTTTAATTTGAGTACTATAAGTCCTCAAGTGGATTTATAGAACTCAAGTTATGACCCAGACAAGTTACAAGTCCTCAGATGCCTATGAAATTTGTCTGTGAAAATCATCTGACTTCAAAGCTATTTTTGACCTAGAAGTAAGTTTCACATGAACTTTTGGCCAACATAAAAGTTGTTCCTCATGATCTTAGCTTTATAAATTGTACTAGAAGTCTTCCATCTGATTTGCAGAACTCAAGTTATGAGGTTTACAAGTCAGGGGTATTTTGGGAAAGTGAGATTATAGGTCATTTTCAATCATAGGCCAAAATCTCCAACTTGCACTTGTCAAATGGATTTTTGGTCAACATGAAAGTTGTTCAAAATGTGGTTTTTAGGCTAACCAAGAGGTCATGTTGGATTGATGGGGCTCATAGCAAGACTTGGTTTGAAATGGTTTGAATAAAGAAGATTTTCAAATGATTAAAGGAGGGAAAATTCACATTTTGAATAAAGTGACCAAAACCAGTCAAATGAGTACTTGATTTGATCAGAAATCATGTTTTGGAAACATTGGTTCTTTTATATTTTTCAATTAACCCTTAATTCATGAGTTTTTCACTTGTTTCTTCACATATAAGCAACCTCATGGCAATTCATTCACCAAGGCAATGTGGAGGTTCTTAATGGTCTGAATACACTCCAAAGGTGGTATGCAAGTGATTCAAAGCTTCTAAGGCAAGCTGTTTAAGAAAATTCGTGCATTTGCCATGTTCAAATTTTGGAGAGGTTGGTTTTTTTGGATCTTCCAATTTGGGCCTGGGCTTGGACTTTAGAAGGTCCCAAACCATTCTATAAATGCTCAGAAGGAAAATTGGGCAAGGGTTGGTGATTTATTTGAGGCTGAGCAGAGAGATTGACATGGGAATTTTGGAGCTGCAACTCAAAATCGCATTTGAGATTCAGGGAGGTTTTAGATCAAATTGAAGTTGCAAGAGGTTTCTATCATCATCAGTGAAGAATTCTGGAAGTTCTTGGAGCAAAGATCGAGTCAGAGCCATCTCCATTTGAAGCTTGAAACAAGGTTGGTATAATTCAAAATTCCTCTTGATCTAGGGAGATGTAGTTCATATTATGCATGTGGTTAGGTTCCTTATGACTTGTAGAACGATTTAGGATCCATTTGATAGCATTTGGTGATGATCAAGAAGGTGTCACGATTTCTGTTTGGATTCAGTTATGGTTGATCTTGAGGAATCAATGCAATTGTGATAGCTTAGGATGATCAGTGTAACTTGAGGAAAACATCTATACCTTTAGTTTAGGCTTTGGTGACATTCAAGAATATGACATAATTTAGATCTGGTATCGGTTTTGAAAATGCATAAGGATTTAGGAAATTCTAAGCTCATAATCGTGATCAGCATAAAATTTTGAGTGAGATTGGTATGAGGTTTGGAGTTTCTGATCACCTGCAACCACCTGCTCGCCGGAGAAGACGACCGGAGGTCTTCTCTGGCCACCTTAACAGTGCTCCCTCCATCCGAGGATTTGAACGAAGACGATGACTCAATGTCGTTGGATTAGTCTGTTGAGAAGACTTAGTAGGAGCATCTGATGGCTCACGTTTGATCTGAGAATTTGACTCTCAACACAAAACGTTGCGTTTCATTAATCCCAGTCAGCGTGTGACTGGGATGCATGCGTAGACACGACCATAGCTCTTGGATCTGCTTACCAAGTCCCCTCATCTTGTGGCTCATGTTTTATTTCAGTTTTAATATTTCTTTTATTTGATTTTTATTATTTTAAATGCTTTATTGATTTAAAAAATCACAATAAATTCAATTTTGATCCAAAAATTATTTTAAAAATATCTTCATGATCTTGAGAGAATTTGTGATTTTCTGAAATCAATAAAATGCATTTTCATGCATTTTTCATTTTAATTTGATTTTTCTTATTTTGTTTAATTCTCTTGATTTTGCATATTTGACCATCTGTCTTGTTGAATTTTGTTCTTCCAATAGGTGATGAGTTTGGCTTTGATTTTTTAGTATGTTTTAGGGTAGATATTCATGTTCCCTTAGAATTTGTTTTAGAATTTTAGAACTAATTTAGGTTATGTTTTAGGTGTTGAGATTAGAGCCTTCCCAAACTTGTGGATCACCTTGATACCCTTCAATTTAGAAATTATTCAGGTTACTTAGAAGTTGAATTAGTCTTTAAGATTTTAACCCTAGGTTTTTCAAACACTTATGTTCCCCTAGATATTTTATTAGAATTTTACAACTTTGTTTTCTATTTTAGTTGTATTTTTCAAGTTGCTTGTGCTTGTCGTGTTCTATTTTGTGTGCCTTTGCTTGATTGGTTTTGTTGGTGAACTTGGAGCTGGATTTGCTTGGTTTCCTTCTTGGGAGGTCTTCTAGACTTGGTGTAGCTGCTGTGGCTTGAAGGTTGGAGCTTGGAGTTGAAGTTTTCTTTTCTTTTAGGAGCTTTTTAGGAGCTTAGGAAATTAGGGTTTTAGGAAGAGCCTTTAGGACTAGTTTTGATTCTTTCATCAAACATAGAATGCATTGTGTGCTTCTATTCTATCCAATGATGTAAAGTCCTCCTAGGGAAACTCCATCTCTCCTTTGGAGGGATGTGTGGTATGCCCATAGTTGAGTAGAACTTTGAGGATGCCTTTCCATTTCAATGTTGATACTTGATGATTTCCTTTGGTTTTCATTTGGTTCTCAACATTTCAACTTTGATCTTAGTGGTTAATCCTTTGCTTGGAGTATGCTTGCTAGAGCTTGAAGATGGAGTTTGATGAAGTTTGAAGATATAAGCTAGCTTGAAGATGAAGTTTCTTTGCTGTTAATTCAACTTTGCTTATCAGAGCTGCTGTTGAAGGTTGAAGTTGCTGTCTGCTGAAGACTGTTGCTGCTGCTTGGGCTGCTTTCTCTGTTTCTTTTCTTTTGTTGTATTGTCTGTTTTCTTGTATTGATTACCCTTAGGTTTGAGGTGGAGCTTGTCTCCTCTTTCCTGTTGTTTTCTTAGGTTCGAGGGTGAGTCGGACTCCCTTGCCTCGCTTGTACTGTTGTATAGCATGCATTTTACTATTTACGATTTACTGTTTACTGCTTGCTTTCTTTTGCTGTTTTCCCCTAGGACCTCTGATTTCCTTTGTGCAAGAGGGAATTATGACAGACATTAGGTTTTGACCCATGCATGATAACTGTAGGTAGATTCCCCTTTCAACCATAGTATTAGGGCGTCTTTCTCTTCTCATCTCAAAACAATTCAAAAACACAGTAATAAGGTTAATCGAAGTCGTACGTTACGAGCCTTAAGCTATCTGAGAAAAGGTTGGTGGAGGGTCTCTCTCTAGTAATCTGGATGTTAGTGTGGTGCCCTTTGGGTGACATACGAAGCGTTCACTCCCGGGTCATAGTCTTTAGTGCGACTGAGATTGCAAACATCTTAAAAGATAGTTCTTTCGTAAAAGATTAAAACAAACATTCAAACTCTGTTTTCGTCCTCTTGGACCTTTAATCAGGAAAACCCTTTCTTAAGGAGATAAAAAACTGACAGACAAACTTGTGTCTTCCGTAGCCCGAACTACGTTTGCTCTGATCTTTCATACCGTATGAAAGTACGTAGGCACGAAATGCGATATCTCGGTGAGCAACCTTCCCCCCTTAACCCGTAGTTAGGCGAACTACATTGACTCTGATTTCTCGATCCAGACAGGAATACGTAGGCATAAAATGCGATACTTTGCCGAGTCATTTTCTTTCCTTTTTAATCCATACCTTTAGAGTAGATAGATAAATATACCCTTAGACAGAAAACAAGCGTGGATCCCGTCGAGTACGACGGACGTGAGGGGTGCTAATACCTTCCCCTTGCGTAACCGACTCCCGAATCCAGGATTTGGTTGCGATGACCATTCCTTTCCCTCTTTGCGTTAGGTTTACTCTGAGCGTTTCCTTTCCCTCTTATGGGATAAATAATGCACGGTGGCGACTCTTCTGTCATAGCCGGCGCCGATTTTCACAGTAGCGACAGCTGGCGACTCTGCTGGGGACTGCGATGGTTCCCTATGCGAGTCTCGCCTTGGATTTTCTTCCTAGCTGTCTGGGCCCGTCCCCAGCAGCAGGAGACTCTGCTGGGGACTCCAACGGTTCCCTATGCGAGTCAGTCCTAGCGCTTGTTTTCCCGTCTGGGGTTTTGTATGTATTTATCTTTCTGTCTTTACTTTCAGTACTTGTATATTATTGTTGTTGTGCTGTGGGTAGAGGATTAGTTTGAGAGATAAGCCGGACCTGGGCTTGAGTGCACATAGACTTAGAAGTAGAGAGTAGTGGTTAGCCTGCTTGCTTTTCTCGCACCAGCTAGCTACAAAATTTACACTCAGACGAGATTCTCTATGATGACATCTTGCCTGGCCCTTTGGGCTCGACAGGTTGTTGGATTTGAGGGTTGTCGACTCTGGGAACCTATCATTTGGGATTCGGCTAAGTGAGGCCTCTTCAAGGGATGATGATGCCACACCTTCTGGGTATCGTATCATCGCTCTTGAAAGTCTGTGACGCTGATGACCGCATAGGATGTCGTACCTCGTCTGCGAGTTAAGTACATACCTGTAAGGGGTAGGTGGGTCTTTTTGCAGGAAAACTCTGGCCTCAGAACACCTGGTTTGTCTCTGTTAGTGAGAATTGGTTGTGAGGGTTCTTTTGTGGTTGGTTTGGTTTGAGGAGAAGATCTGATGGTTCTCAAGTTGCAGTACAGCACAACACAGTTCTTCATCATTGCACTTGATCCCCTGTTGCATATGCATCTGCATTTTCATGTCTGCATTTCATTAACGTGTATTTATGTTGCAGGTGTGTTTGTTCCCCTCAGATTCTAGTGTTCTTCTTGCCAGACATGGAGTCCATGAAGAGAACAGTTGCTTACAGGTTGCCTTCTCCAGATATCAGTTCCTTATTGCAGTTGGTTGCTCTAGCAGATCAGAGAGTGAGGGCTGAGTTCAAAGAGTCTTACGGGAAACTGCTCAGTTTGTTGTGCAGACCTTCTGTGTTTGAGATGACTGGATTGTATACCTTGATGCAGTTTTACGAGCCTCAGTTGAGATGCTTCTTGTTCCCTGATTTTATTCTGGCCCCTACTTTGGAGGAGTATTCTGATATGCTGGGAGTTCCTGTGTTAGATCAGATGCCTTTTATTCACGAGGATACTGAGCCTGAATTGGCTAAGATTGCTGAGATTGTCAGTTTAGATGCTTCTGAGTTCCCCGGAGGTTTGGTCAAGCTGAATGGAGCTTATGGTTTTCATCTTTCTTGCTTGGTTGAGAAGGCTACGCAGTGTGCGAAGGATGGATGTTGGATTGTCTTCAATGTTATTCTGGCTGTTTACATTTATGGGATTGTATTGTTTCCCAACTTGCCTGATTTTGTTGACTCAGATGCTTTCTTTATTCTTGCCTCGAAGAATCTGGTGCCTACTCTCTTGGGTGACGTTTATCATTTTATTCACTATAAGAATTAAAAACGTCGGGGAAATAATGTTTCTTGCTGTGTACCTCTTCTATCCAGGTGGTTTCAGGGACATCTTCCTAAGACGGGACCTTTTGTTGATACTGCTGGTACTTTACATTGGTCTTCCAGATTGATGGGATTGTGTGCTAAGAACATTGTTTGGTTTGATCGAAACCTGCTTGGAGTGAACATTATATATAGTTGCAGTGGCTTTCCGAACGTTCCTTTGATTGGACGGAAAGGTTGTATTAACTATAACCCTTCTCTGCTTGTGAGACAGTTTGGCTATGCTTTGAGGGACTCTCCGGTTGAAGACGAGATACAGGAATCTTTGTATCTCACAGGTTTATTAGATGGAGATGTTTTGGTCAGATTAAGGCGTGCTTGGGGGTAATATTCATAGAAGAGGAAAGACATTGCTTGGCAAGAGTGACAGTCGAGCTTATAATCCTTATCGGCTCTGGATTCATGAGAGAGTTAGGACTTCTTTGATGCCATATCCTGCTGCAGAGCCTTTGTATCTTCCGGTGATTGAGGAACCTACTTCAATAGAGATTGAGAAATATAACAAGCTGCTGGCTGAGAAGGAAGAGTTGCAAAGAGCAAATGAAGAGTTAGAGAAAGATATTTTCCAGCTTAGGCATGAGAAGAATGAGGCAACCTTCACTTTGAAGAAGCAAACTGAGATGATTAATAGGTTGGGTTCTGACTTGACTGAAGAGACCAGCAAGAGAGAGAAAGTAGGAGTAGCCCTGAATGGGGTTAGTAGTGTACTTGCTACTAAGAAAGAGCTTCTGAACAAGGCTTATTCTCGACTCTCCAAATGGGAATTTTTGTGGAATGCCACGCTTACTAGCCGAAAGGAGCGTGAAGATGAGTTGAAGCTTCAGATTTCCCAGTTAGAGGAGCAGCTCAACGCTAAGGATGCGAAGATTGCTGAAGAGGTATCTCTTAGACGTGACGCTGAGTCTAGAGTGAGCAACATGGTCAAAGAAACTAGGGATGGTAAATTGAAGGCTGGCTTCAAAAGATGCAGGCTTGATGAGTGTTTTGGCAGGGGAGCCTGTGTAGAGGACGCCAAAAAGCTGAGATCCACTGTTGAGCGGCACGCATTACTGATACAGGAACTAATCTCCAGACTAGGTCATCCGGAGACGTTGAGGCTATTGGAAGATGTCAGGGCGCACCATTTGTCCTGATTTACCTTTGCTTTTCTCTTGTTATTCGTACTTGTATTTTGACCATCGCCAGGCTTGTTGGCCGAGGTCTTTTTCAGTTGTATTCAGTTGTATCTTTGTACTCTGCCTCTTGGCATTTGTTTATGTATGAGGTTTCTGATTCTGCGCTTGCTTACTTGGGACTCCATTATCGTTATGGCTTCTTCTCCGGAACTAGAATCGGGGGGAAATTAACCTGTTGCATATTTACACGTGTGCATTTGCATATTCATATTGCATGGCAGGTACTTTTTTGAGATCGAATCTTATCTCCTGCATCTTACAGGTTGTTTCAAGATTGACGAACAGAGAATTCACCGGTACGCTACAAGAAGCAACAGTAAGAAGATCATGGATCAGGTACAGTCTGAGATGCAGGAGATCCGGGATAGGTTGGCCCAATTCATGCAAACTATGGAGGTTATGGCTAAAGGCCAGGAACATCTTCAAACTCTGGTGCAACCGCTGCTGGCGCGAGCGGCTGGTAATACTGAATACAACTCTGTTCATGTTGAGACTCCTCGCAGGGAGGAAATGATACCAAATGCTGGTGAGACTGGTATTGGAGATGGAATTGGCAACGCTGGTAACAGAAATGCTGATAATGTTAATGGGAACGTGGAAACCAACAGGAATGTTGGTGTCAATACTGGTTTCGGTGACAACAATCAGGGTCTTGGCTTTGGCAATTGGGATGGCAATGATGGTTTCAATAATCAGGGCTTCGGCAACAGAGGGTTTGGTGATAACAATCAAGGTTATGGTAATAATGGCTATGGCAATGTTGGGTTTGGCAATGTGAATACCAATGGTGCTGGGATGGGTCCTTTCAATACTGGCTTTGGGACAGCGGCTGCTAATCAAGAGCTTGGCAATCTGAGATATGACCCCAGGTTCTTCCAAAGTGGTCATGGTCATGGTCGTAATGCTGCTTATGACGGATATGGTAATGAGGGGCCGTACTGGAATAGAGATCGTCAGGAAGATGCCTTTTCTGGGCAAGGCATGGGTTTTGAGGGTCCCACTGATAGTGATCGGAGGATTAAAATGCTGGAAGAGCAGATAAGAGGTATAGCCAATCAAAATTCTGCAGGTTTGGACATGGCTACCATGGGGCTGGTTCCTGGGATGAGGGTGCCATTGAAGTTCAAAGCTCCCACTTTCGATAAATATAAAGGGGATACATGCCCACGGGTTCATGTGCGTTCATATTACCGGAGGATGTCTCCGTACTCTGATGATGAGAAGATGCTTATGCATTTTTTTCAAGATAGTTTGTCAGGACCATCGCTGGAATGGTACATGGGACTAGAGCCTGCACAGGTCGGAAGTTGGAAAGAATTGGCTGATGCTTTCGTCAAACATTACCAATACAATAGTGACCTTGCACCAAATAGGGTCCAGCTTCAAAGTCTTTCACAGAAGAATGGGGAGAGTTTCAAGGAGTATGTTCAGCGTTGGCGCGATCTGGCGGCAAGAGTCCACCCCCCTATGGTTGAAAGGGAATTGATTGATATTTTTGTTGGAACATTCTCTGGGATGTATTATGATAAATTTCTCAATTGCTCGATGGGTAGTTTCTCTGACATGATACTCATGGGGGAACGAGTTGAAAATGGCATCAAAATTGGTAAGATTCAAGCCGGTGAATCGACCTCAGCTGGAGGTGCAAAAAAGGTCTTTGGTGGTAAAAGGCAAGGAGACGCCAGTGCAGTGTATGGTGGTCGAGGACGAGGTAGAGGTCGGAATCAGTATATTCAACAACAGGTTGCTAGTGTGACGATCCCTATACCACAACAACAACAACAACCACAACAGTAGCAGCATCAACAACAAAGGTATAATCCTGCTCAGAGAAGGATCCATAATGGGAAGCCGAAAAGGGTATTTGATACACCTCCATCAATGTATGCAGAACTGCTTCAGACGCTGTTAAGTTTGAATTTGGTTGAGAAGAGAACGTTGGACCCACCCATAGGAGCGCTTCCTTACGGGTATGATACTAGTAAGCAGTGTGACTTTCATTCTGGGGCACCCGGACATGATATCGAGAGTTGTCATGCTTTTAAGCACAAAGTCCAAGATTTGATTGATAGTAAAGTCATCAACTTCAGCCAGGATGGTCCTAACATTGTACAGAAACCAATCCCGAATCATGGAGCGAATGCTGTTTTGACAGAAGAAGATTTGGATTTGGTTATGGATGTAAATGATTTGAAGACACCTTTGAGCTATGTTAAAAGAAGATTGTTGAAAGGAGGGGTCTTCCCCGGATGTGATGAGTACTGTTTGGATTGTTGGACCCAACCAGAGGGCTGTATTGATTTGAAGAGAGGTATTCAGGCTATGATTGATGAAGCAACTTTGCAGTTTGACCGCACTGCTGTTGAGAAACCTGGTGAGGTAACATGTGAAAAGCAGGGTGAGGTCGCAACAATTACAATTCCACGAAAGACTATTACGATATCAGTGCCCTCCAAGCGGCCAACTATCACGATAACGAAAGCAGGACCCGTTCCTTATGAGAGTACGAAATCCATTCCATGGAATTATGGGTTGGAAGCTTTTTGCAACGAGGAAAAGATTAATGTGGATATCCAGCCAGCAGAGGCAGTGGGTAGTCTTGTTGAAGCGGGAGGTATGACCCGAAGTGGTAGAATCTTCACTTCACCCGAAATCGAGGCTGAAAGGATTGCTAAAGGCAAAGCTAAAGTGAATGAAGGAGGACCTTCCCAGTCGAAATAGAAAGAAACATCGATCAAGGATGTAGAAGAGTTTATGAGGTTGATTCGCAAAAGTGAATATAAGATTGTGGAGCACTTGCAGCAGACACCCTCCAAAATTTCAATATTATCTTTGTTGCTTTGTTCTGAGGCCCATCGGAATGCCTTGTTGAAAATCTTGGACACGTCTTTTGTACCTCAGGAAGTAACTGTTAATCAGCTTGAGGGGGTACTGGCGCATGTGAATGCCGGACACAGCCTGGGATTTACTGATTTTGATTTGACACCTCGAGGTCGGGATCATAATATGGCTTTGCACATTTTAGTGGAATGTTGGGGCACTGTTATGTCGCACGTTCTTGTAGACACTGGATCATCTTTGAATGTGTTACCGAAGAAGGCTATGATGAAGCTAGATGTCCGAGGAATCATATGCACGCCAAGTGATTTGGTCGTGAGGGATTTCGATGGGACCAGGAGGTCGGTGTTTGGATCCATAACGTTGCCACTCCAAGTCGGGCCGGAAGTGTTTGACACAATGTTCTACATCATGGACATACATCCCGCTTACAGTTGTTTACTTGGGCGACCATGGATACATTCTGCAGGGGCTGTGACGTACACGCTGCATCAGAAACTTAAATACATGGTCGGGGACAGTGTTGTTACTATTTGCGGCGAGGAGGACATTCTGGTTAGGCATCTTTCGTCATTCAAGTATGTCGAAGTAGATGGGGAGATCCATGAGATGCCATGCCAAGCCTTCGAGGGGTTGCAGATCAAAGACAAGTCTCATGTTCCTAGCAAAGGGCTAGAAGTGGCCATGTCTTCGTACAAAGACGCTCAGGCAGCGGTTCAGGCTGGAGCAACCAAAGGATGGGGCCAAGTCTTGGAAATTCCGGTCAAGATGGACAAGTTTGGGTTGGGGTATCGCCCGACATCGTCACCTTCCGCATCAGGCGTGCCAAAGTTCAAAGGACCAGTGGTGATCACTCCAGGTGGGGTCTGTTATGAAACGATCAATGCTGTTTCCGATGCTGAAGACGGAGATAGTGACTGCGATATGGACTCGTGGATCAAGCCTGGCGTGCCAGGACAGAATCTGTGCAACTGGTCTATCCAGGAACTTGTCCCAGTGACTACAAAACAGTAATGATTTATTTTCTCAATTATTGTATAATCCTGTGTCCTACCCGGGGCATAGTGATTCTGTTTTTAGGGCTACCTGCTTATGTGTGTACTTTGTTTAATCATTAATAAAGGCGTTTTTCTCATGCAAATTTTGTTATCCTTGTTTTTCTTGTTTTTGTTTAACAATAAAATGGCAACGTGGTTATGTGCTTTATTTGCATTATTTGAAACATTTAACCATTCTCATTGCAGGATTCATATTTCAGACGACACCGATCACGAACTTCCTATGACTCGCTTCGACTTCGAGCACCCGATATTTCAAGAAGAAGAAGAGATTGTTGGGGATAATGACTTATCAGAAGAGATGACTCGACTTTTGAAACAAGAAGAGAGAATCATTCTGCCTCGTCAGGAGGAAATTGAAATTATCAACGTGGGGTCCGAAGAGGTTGTCAGGAATATCCGGATAGGGGCTGCACTGCAAAGTGATATCAAGCAAAGGCTTATTGAGATGCTGCGGGAGTACAGTGATATTTTTGCTTGGTCTTACGAAGACATGCTTGGGTTAGATACTGATATGGTGGTTCACCGTCTGCCATTGCGCGAGGAATGTCCGCCGGTTAAGCAAAAACTCAGAAGAACTCGACCAGATATGGCTGTGAAAATTAAGGAGGAAGTTCAGAAACAATGGGATGCTGGTTTCCTAGCTGTCACAACTTATCCCTCATGGGTCGCCAATATAGTACCTGTACCAAAGAAAGATGGTAAGGTGCGGATGTGTGTGGACTATCGAGATTTGAATAAGGCGAGCCCAAAAGACGACTTTCCACTTCCTCATATTGATGTGCTGGTCGACAACACCGCTCAATTCTCCGTGTTTTCCTTCATGGACGGCTTTTCGGGCTATAATCAGATAAAGATGGCGCCGGATGATATGGAGAAAACAACTTTTATTACCCCGTGGGGAACATTCTGCTACAAAGTGATGCCCTTTGGTTTGAAGAACGCCAGGGCAACATATCAACGTGCTATGACAACATTCTTTCATGACATGATGCATAAAGAGATTGAAGTCTATGTTGACGATATGATTGCCAAATCCCAGATGGAGGAAGAGCATCTGGTCAATCTTCTGAAATTGTTCAAGAGGCTTAGGAAATTCAGGTTGAGGCTGAATCCTAACAAGTGCACCTTCGGGGTGAGATCTGGTAAGCTATTGGGGTTTATTGTGAGCGAAAAAGGAATTGAGGTTGATCCTGCTAAAATAAAAGCAATACAAGAAATGCCAACGCCGAAAACAGAAAAAGAAGTTCGTGGCTTTTTAGGGAGATTGAACTACATTGCCCGGTTCATATCTCATCTAACGGCCACGTGCGAGCCATTATTCAAGTTGTTGAAAAAAGATCAGGCTGTGATCTAGAATGAAGATTGTCAAAGGGCGTTTGAGAAAGTAAAAGAATATTTGCAGGAACCTCCAATATTGATACCCCCAGTAGCCGGGAGACCATTGATTATGTATTTGACGGTTCTTGAGAAAAGTATGGGTTGTATTCTCGGTCAACATGACGAGACTGGACGTAAAGAGCATGCGATTTACTACTTGAGCAAAAAGTTCACAGACTGTGAGTCCCGTTACTCAATGCTCGAAAAAACGTGTTGTGCGCTAGCCTGGGCTGCCAAACGTTTGAGGCAATACATGATAAATCATACAACCATGCTAATTTCAAATATGGATCCAATCAAATACGTGTTTGAAAAGCAAGCACTTTCCGGAAGGATTGCCCGTTGGCAGATGGTATTGACAGAATACGATATTCAGTACGTTTCTTAAAAGGCTATTAAAGGTAGTGTTCTGTCAGAATACCTAGCTGAGCAGCCAGTTGATGATTACCAGTCGATGAATTTTGATTTTCCTGACGAGGATATCATGTACTTAAAAATGAAGGATTGTGAGGAGCTGTTGCCGGATGAAGGTCCAGAGCTGGGTTCCAAATGGCAATTAATATTTGACGGTGCCGTCAATTCATATGGAAGTGGAATAGGGGCAATCATTATTACTCCCCATGGGTCGCACATCCCATTCACTGCTAGATTGACCTTTCCAGTTACCAACAATGAGGCCGAATATGAAGCGTGCATTATGGGGCTCGAAGAAGCTATTGATCTGAGAATTAAAAGTCTTGATGTGTACGGAGACTCTGCTCTAGTTGTGAACCAGATCAAGGGAGAGTGGGAGACTCGTCAGCCCAATCTGATACCCTATATGAATTATGCAAGGCAGTTGTTACCTTTCTTTGACAAGGTGGAATTGCACCACGTACCACGAGCAGAAAATCAGATGGAAGACGCTCTCGCGACTTTGTCTTTGATGTATAAGGTTAACTTCTAAAATGAGGCTCCCAGGATAGTTATTTCTCGCCTTGATAGGCCCGCCTTTATATTCGCCATTGAGGAAGCTTCCGATGGTAAACCGTGGTATTATGATATCCAGAATTTCCTGAAAAACCAAGAGTATCCGGCTGGGGCATCCAGTCGTGATCAGAAGACTCTTAGGAGATTGGCTGGCAATTTCTATTTGAATCCGGATGGGGTTTTGTACAAGAGAAACCACGACTTGGTGTTGTTGCAGTGTATGGACGAGAAAGAGGCTAAGTTGCTAATGGAAGAAATCCACGAGGGTACATTTGGCACGCATGCCGGGAGACATGCAATGACGAGAAAGCTATTAAGAGCAGGGTATTACTGGCTAACAATGGAAACAGATTGTTTCAAATTTGCAAAGAAGTGTCATAAATGCCAGATTTATGCGGACAAGATTCATGTGCCTCCGAGCCCTCTGAACGTTATGTCGTCGCCTTGGCCTTTTTCCATGTGGGGAATTGATGTGATTGGAAAGATTGAGCCCACGGCATCCAACGGACATCGTTTTATCTTGGTAGCTATTGATTACTTCACCAAATGGGTTGAAGCGGCGTCATATGCTAATGTTACCAAGCAGGTGGTGGCCAGATTTATCAAGAAAGATATCATCTGCAGATATGGAATCCCGGAGCGGATTATCACTGACAACGGTTCGAATTTGAATAACAAGATGATGAAGGAATTGTGCCAGAATTTCAAAATTGAACATCACAACTCTTCTCCTTATCGGCCCAAGATGAATGGCGCTGTTGAAGCGGCTAATAAAAACATAAAGAAGATCGTTCAGAAGATGGTTGTGACCTACAAGGACTGGCATGAGATGTTGCCTTTTGCTTTGCACGATTATCGTACGACGGTACGCACATCAATCGGGGAAACTCCTTTTTCACTGGTATATGGTATGGAGGTTGTCCTACCATTGGAGGTTGAGATTCCTTCTTTGAGGGTTTTGCGTGATGTCCAATTAGATGAGGCAGAATGGGTGAAAGATAGATTGAATCAGCTCAGTTTAATGGATGAGAAGAGATTGGCTTCTCTAGCATACGGTCGGCTGTATCAAAGCCAGATGAAGAAAGCTTATGATAAGAAGGTGTGTCCTCGAAGCTTTCAGACGGGCGATCTTGTGCTGAAAAAGATTCTCCCACCATAATCACATCATAGGGGCAAATGGACTCCCAACTATGAGGGTCCATATGTTGTTAGAAAGGTTTTCTCTGGATGAGCCTTACTGTTGTCCACCATGGATGGTGAGGATTTCACATCCCCTGTAAACTCGGACGCAGTTAAAAAATACTTTGCTTAAATAGACCCGCTGGACAAAAAAGAGAGTCCAAGCAAAAATGGGGCATCCCGGCGAACCATAAAAAAGGAATAAAAGGTTCGGGCAAAAGTTAGGGATAAAATTGAAAAAATGTACACCCGCGAAGTTGAAAACCTGAAAAGGGAGACTTCGGCAAAAAAGGGTATCCCGGTGAATTAAAAACCCGCAAAGGGCGGTTCACGCAAAAGTTAGGGATTTGAAAAAAGCAAATGACTGCGGTCCGAGTTTGATACTGCATTGCTTAGTGGCTTGGGAGTACCTGACAGTCGTATATCCGAAACAATCTCCTCTGAAGGTCGAGTATTGGGAAAGCGTCAGAGTCAGGCGAGTCATAGGAGGATTAGCTCATGGTGTTCGTTTGTACCACTTTGTCGACATATACATAAATTTTTCTTTGTGCTTTTGTATATTTGTATTTTGTTTGTGCGTAACTTCCTCTTTTCAGGAGTTGCATCCAGTGTACAAAATTTTGCCTATTTACAGGCCCGTTATCAATAAAGCATGTTATTCAGTACTTGATGCTTGTTCTTTACTGTTTTGTTTATGAAAAACGCCGATGTTTTTGATAAACTTGCATGTGCATAAACTTGCTAGCCCTTGCCAATAATTGCTAAAACTTCGAATTGACTGAACGAACGTCACAGATACTAACAGGAATAGATCTTGTTGTATAGATTTGTTTTTGTCTTGTTTGTGTTTTGCAGGGTTCTCACCTTTGGAGCAAACAGGCAGGGAAGTTGTGTTCCCCAGCCGGAGTCCTGTGACATATTGATTGTATCACTCCTCGGCAGATGGAAGTCACATCTTATCTCAGAAGATTTGAGATGGCACTTATCCCAATTGGATGTGGGTGGTCCTCCTCAGAAGAGTATTCCCCAGGAAAGTTATCAAGAGAGTTTCCTCAGTGGATCTTGATGTCCCCAACAAAAGGTGCATTCCCAGCAGTGAGTATGTGCGCACCCCATTCCCAGCATGGGTAACTCCCGCAGAGTATAACCAAGTCGTCTTTGGTTCAGAAGGATTATCCCCGCGCAGAATTGTTTCTCCCTCTCCCCAGCAGGTTGTTTTTTCCTCCGACAGGATGAACATCATCAGAGTTCGTAATTTCAAGCTTGTGAGTCGTCATCCAACAGGATGGTTACCCCCAGCGAAGTTGGTTGCACCGTTCCAGGATTTATTTTGTTGGAATATGTCTGTAGTATCCGGTTATCCCCAGCGAATTCGGCTTTGTCTTTAGCATTTATTTTGCTGGAGCATATCTTTGCATTTTGCATATATCATCATATTTGCATCTACCTAAACGTGTAGCATTTCCATGTCGTATGGAGCATTACGCCATTGTCAAACATACGCATTCTGAACATAAACCAGGTTGGCTACCTCTTTGTTTTCAGGTGTTGTTCCCTGTAGAGGAGTGGGATCCTTGCTCCGAAGGATCTCTAGATATTCAAATTCTCGGCGTGAGATAGGTGATGATAATGTTCGTCCCCTAACAGAGTTGCTTGGTTAAGTTTCTCTTTGTCCCCAGTGGGATTCTCCCCGGATTTGCTGTTACGTCAGCGTTAAAAGATTTCATGGCTTAAATTTTCGGAGTTGTCACTAGTGATTTCCCCACAGAGTTGTTTGGTTAAGTTTCGCGTACTCTCCAGTGAAGTATTCTGCAAATGTTTCCCTGTGTTGACAGAGATCGTTATCCATGTTGACGGAATTGTACCTGTGATGGATAGAGCTTGTTATCCGTGTTGACGGAATTGTACCTGTGATTGGCAGAGATTGTTGTCCGTGTTGACGAATCGTACCTGTGATTGACAGTGATTGCACCTGTGCTGACAGTGATTGCTACCCATGCTAACGATGATTGTTATCCATGTTGACGGATCATACCTGTGATGGACAGAGCTTGTTATCCGTGTTGACGGAATTGTACCTGTGATTGGCAGAGATTGTTGTCCGTGTTGACGGATCGTACCTGTGATTGATAGTGATTGCACTTGTGTTGACAGTGATTGTTGTTCGTGTTGACAGAAGTGTTACCTGTGTTGACAGTGATTATTACTCGTGATCGACGGAGTTGTCCCCAGTAAAGTTAACAATGATTAGTATCCGTGTTGACGGAATTATACCTATGATTGACAGAGATCATTATTCCAGTTATGGACGGAATTGTACCCATGGTGATGGAGTCTTTCCTCGTGTTGACGAAGTTTAGTCCAGTTGTGGACGGAGTTGTTCCGGGCAAAGTTGATTCGAGGCTTGTGGTGTCACACAGGGGGTTAATGTTGAAATCCAAAGTTTTGTCAGATGATTGATCAGTTGTTGCCGTGACAACTAGGTTCAGCGCAACGGATGTTGTTCCCCAAGCAGTTTTCGCAGCTTGTTTCTGTGGTTGGCAAATTTTCGAGATTCTTGGTATTCAACCGTCATCTACCTCGATTGTGTGAAGGTCGTTCGCTCTTCACCCAGTCGGGTCCAAGCCGTTTGAATAGGGGCAGCTGTTGCACCCCAAAATTTACCCAACCTTTTCTTACCTGGTTTATGTTTCATTGCATTAACATTTGCATAATTATATCATTTGCATATCATGGTATCATTCATATAGCAGGGGATCAAGTGTGTTTCTTCTCAAGAGAAGCCTAGCAAGAGGTCTCATTCAAGATTGAGGAGTGGTCAAAGTCATCAGAAGGTGGTTTGAGTGCCTAAGGGTTTAGATGTTTAAATGTGAATCTTATCCTAACTTGAGGATCAACAGAAGACCATCAGAGGGTTGTGAAGTGTTGAATGGGAGAAGAGGATGTGTATGGAGCTCATAGGATGCCTAGAGGGCCATGGGAGAGTTTAATCAAGTCATTGTGTCAAATGCAAGAGTCACAGTTGAGGTGCAAGCAATTAGGGTTTCATCTGGATCAATCCTAAGTCAACTGGGCAATTGAAGAGTGTCAAGGCCTACTTTTAGGTCATGGAGTTCATGAAATGATATGATGAGACATTTGTGGTGTTGTGCCAAGATCAAATCAAGAGGAGTCAAGAGTGTGGGAAGTTGCTAAATTAGGGTTTCAGTGCAAAATTCCCTATTTAGTGCCTAACTTCATGACCACATAAGTCAAGATACAAGTTTCAAATGGATATTTGTCCAACATGAAACTTGTAGAGCATCTCAATACCTTTAATTTGAGTACTAGAAGTCCTCAAGTGGATTTATAGAACTCAAGTTATGACCCAGACAAGTTACAAGCCCTCAGATGCCTATGAAATTTGTCTGTGAAAATCATCTGACCTCAAAGCTACTTTTGACCTAGAAGTAAGTTTCACATGAACTTTTGGCAAACATGAAAGTTGTTCCTCATGATCTTAGATTTCTAAATTGTACTAGAAGTCTTCCATATGATTTGCAGAACTCAAGTTATGAGGTTTACAAGTCAGGGGTATTTTGGGAAAGTGAGATTATAGGTTATTTTCAATCATAGGCCAAAATCTCCAACTTGCACTTGTCAAATGGATTTTTGGTCAACATGAAAGTTGTTCAAAATGTGGTTTTTAGGCTAACCAATAGTTCATGTTGGATTGATGGGGCTCATAGCAAGACTTGGTTTGAAATGGTTTGAATAAAGAAGATTTTCAAATGATTAAAGGAGGGAAAATTCACATTTTGAATAAAGTGACCAAAACCAGTCAAATGAGTACTTGATTTGATCATAAATCATGTTTTGGAAACATTGGTTCTTTTATATTTTTCAATTAACCCTTAATTCATGAGTTTTTCACTTGTTTCTTCACATATAAGCAACCTCATGGCAATTCATTCACCAAGGCAATGTGGAGGTTCTTAATGGTCTGAATACACTCCAAAGGTGGTATGCAAGTGATTCAAAGCTTCTAAGGCAAGTTGTTTAAGCAAATTCGTGCATTTGCCATGTTCAAATTTTGGAGAGGTTGTTTTTTTGGATCTTCCAATTTGGGCCTGGGCTTGGACTTTAGAAGGTCCCAAACCATTCTATAAATGCTCAGAAGGAAAATTGGGCAAGGGTTGGTGATTTATTTGAGGCTGAGCAGAGAGATTGACATTGGAATTTTGGAGCTGCAACTCAAAATCGCATTTGAGATTCAGGGAGGTTTCAGATCAAATTGAAGTTGCAAGAGGTTTCTATCATCATCAGTGAAGGATTCTGGAAGTTCTTGGAGCAAAGATCGAGTCAGAGCCATCTCCATTTGAAGCTTGAAACAAGGTTGGTATAATTCAAAATTCCTTTTGATCTAGGGAGATGTAGTTCATATTATGCATGTGGTTAGGTTCCTTATGACTTGTAGAACGATTTAGGATCCATTTGATAGCATTTGGTGATGATCAAGAAGGTGTCACGATTTCTGTTTGGATTCAGTTATGGTTGATCTTGAGGAATCAATGCAATTGTGATAGCTTAGGATGATCAGTGTAACTTGAGGAAAATATCTATACCTTTAGTTTAGGCTTTGGTAACATTCAAGAATATGACATAATTTAGATCTGGTATCGGTTTTAAAAATGCATAAGGATTTAGGAAATTCTAAGCTCATAATCGTGATCAGCATAAAATTTTGAGTGAGATTGGTATGAGGTTTGGAGTTTCTGATCACCTGCAACCACCTGCTCGCCGGAGAAGACGACCGGAGGTCTTCTCCGGCCACCTGAACAGTGCTCCCTCCATCCGAGGATTTGAACGAAGACGATGACTCAATGCCGTTGGATTAGTCTGTTGAGAAGACTTAGTAGGAGCATCTGATGGCTCACGTTTCATCTGAGAATTTGACTCTCAACACAAAACGTTGCGTTTCATTAATCCCAGTCAACGTGTGACTGGGATGCACACGTGGACACGCCCATAGCTCTTGGATCTGCTTACCAAGTCCCCTCATCTTGTGGCTCATGTTTTATATCAGTTTTAATATTTCTTTTATTTGATTTTTATTATTTTAAATGCTTTATTGATTCAAAAAATCACAATAAATTCAATTTTGATCCAAAAATTATTTTAAAAATATCTCCATGATATTGAGAGAATTTGTGACTTTCTGAAATCAATAAAATGCATTTTCATGCATTTTTCATTTTAATTTGATTTTTCTTATTTTGTTTAATTCTCTTAATTTTGTATATTTGACCATCTGTCTTGTTGAATTTTGTTCTTCTAATAGGTGATGAGTTTGGCTTTGATTTTTTAGTATGTTTTAGGGTAGATATTCATGTTCCCTTAGAATTTTTGTTAGAATTTTAGAACAACTTTAGGTTCTGTTTTAGGTGTTGAGATTAGAGCCTTCCCAAACTTGTGGATCACCTTGATACCCTTCAATTTAGAAATTATTCAGGTGACTTAGAAGTTGAATTAGGCTTTAATATTTTAACCCTAGGTTGTTCAAACATGTATGTTCCCCTAGAAAGTTTATTAGAATTTTACAACTTTGTTTTCTATTTTAGTTGTATTTTGCAAGTTGCTTGTGCTTGTGGTGTTCTATTTTGTGTGCCTTTGCTTGATTGGTTTTGTTGGTGACCTTGGAGCTAGATTTGCTTGGTTTCCTTCTTGGGAGGTCTTCTAGACTTGGTGTAGCTTTTGTGGCTTGAAGATTGGAGCTTGGAGTTGAAGTTTTCTTTTCTTTTAGGAGCTTTTTAGGAGCTTAGGAAATTAGGGTTTTAGGAAGAGCCTTTAGGACTAGTTTTGATTCTTTCATCAAACATAGAATGCATTGTGTGCTTCTATTCTATCCAATGATGTAAAGTCCTCCTAGGGAAACTCCATCTCTCCTTTGGAGGGATGTGTGGTATGCCCATAGTTGAGTAGAACTTTGAGGATGCCTTTCCATTTCAATGTTGATACTTGATGATTTCCTTTGGTTTTCATTTGGTTCTCAACATTTCAACTTTGATCTTAGTGGTTAATCCTTTGCTTGGAGTGTGCTTGCTAGAGCTTGAAGATGGAGTTTGATGAAGCTTGAAGATAGAATCTAGCTTGAAGATGAAGTTTCTTTTCTGTTAATTCAACTTTCCTGATCAGAGCTGCTGTTGAAGGTTGAAATTGCTGTCTGCTGAAGACTGTTGCTGCTGCTTGGGCTGCTTTCTTTGTTTCTTTTCTTTTGTTGTATTGTCTGTTTGCTTGTGTTGATTACCCTTAGGTTTGAGGTGGAGCTTGTCTCCTCTTGCCTGTTGTTTTCTTAGGTTCGAGGGTGAGCCGGACTCCCTTGCCTCGCTTGTACTGTTGCATAGCATGCATTTTACTGTTTACGGTTTACTATTTACTGCTTGCTTTCTTTTGTTGTTTTCCCCTAGGATCTCTGATTTCCTCTGTGCAAGAGGGAATTATGACAGACATTAGGTTTTGACCCATGCATGATAACTGTAGGTAGATTCCCCTTTCAACCATAGTATTAGGGCGTCTTTCTCTTCTCATCTCAAAACAATTCAAAAACACAGTAATAAGGTTAATCGAAGTCGTGCGTTATGAGCCTTAAGCTATTTGAGAAAAGGTTAGTGGAGGGTCTCTCTCCAGTAATCTGGATGTTAGTGTGGTACCCTTTGGGTGACATACGAAGCGTTTACTCCTGGGTCATAGTCTTTAGTGCGACTGAGATTGCAAACATCTTAAAAGACAGTTCTTTCGTAAAAGATTCAAACAAACATTCAAACTCTATTTTTGTCCTCTTGGACCTTTAATCAGGAAAACCCTTTCTTAAGGAGATAAAAAACTGTCAGACAAACTTGTGTCTTCCGTAGCCCGAACTACGTTTGCTCTGATCTTTCATGCCGTATGAAAGTACGTAGGCACGAGATGCGATATCTCGGCGAGCAATCTTCCCCCCTTAACCCGTAGTTAGGCGAACTACGTTGACTCTGATTTCTCGATCCAGACGGGAATACGTGACATAAAGTGTGATACTTTGCCGAGTCATTTTCTTTCCTTTTTAACCCAGACCTTTAGAGTAGATAGATAAACATACCCTTAGACAGAAAACAAGCGTGGATCCCGTCGAGTACGACGGACGTGAGGGGTGCTAATACCTTCCCCTTGCGTAATCGACTCCCGAATCCAGGATTTGGTTGCGATGACCATTCCTTTCCCTCTTTGCATTAGGTTTACTCTGAGCGTTTCCTTTCCCTCTTGTGGGATAAATAACGCACGGTGGCGACTCTTCTGTCATAGCCGGCGCCGATTTTCGCAGTAGCGACACTCTGGTCCTTTACTCACTTAAGCATCTGAGTGTCTTGCAGATACACCCCCTCATTATCCCTACCTCCGGTAAGCAGCTTCCAGTCGACGATGCATGGCCAGTCAACAATCTCTTTTGATCAGGTACGATCATTGGCGTTGTCTGTGAGAAACTAAAGCTTCCCCGTTCCTTCGAGCTGAAGAACCAAAGCTTTCAACTTCAATTTCCGAGATCATGACCAGTTCACGCCATGATGATGTTGTCCATAATTCCGCTTTCACCCCACTCACCAACATCGAGGACCAGGTCGGGCCATCCCACGTCCGTGAGGGTGACGTAAGGGACAGGCAAGCTGCCTCCCCTTCATACGAGGAGACGACACACCACGTCTTCCATCGAGAGAGGAGCCTGACTGCTTTTTAGCCCGTCCCCATGCCAGCAGGGGCAGACCCGCCGATGGCTGCCCTCTTTGTAGCCATCAACCAGACTAATATGATGTTGTTCCAATAAAACGAGTGCATCAGGATACTGGGAAAGGATACCTCATCTCTCTCCCCCCCGCAGAGAAACCAACGCGAGGATTCCCGGAGCCCCTCTCCCTGTCAACGGGGTCGCCGACCACAATTGGAAAGGGCCTAACCCGTGGCCTCCAAAAAGCACGACCGATCACCCCCAGAAGGAGAGGTGCTCCTCGGCCCCACGAAGAAACAGACCTGAGGCCTCGAGCAAGAGGATGAAGGGTTGTAATCAAGCCCCTCAGCATAATCCTTCGCCCTCGTGCTCCCCTGTCTATAGTGACGAGGACGACCACATGACTCACCTATCGCGGGAAATCATGGAGACCCCCATCCCCCATGGGATGGAGAAGCCGCCCGCGCTCTACACCTATGACGACACATCGGACCTAGACGACCATATGGAAGATATCGAGGCCATGATCGATTATCAAAATGTCTGAGGAACAATCAAGTGCAGGCTCTTCCTGACGATGCTGAGGAAGGGAGCCATGACCTGGTACAAAAGCCTGGGGCCCGAGTCCATCACGTCATTAAGGGGTTTTGAAGGACCTCTTCTCACAACATTTCATGGCGTCCCATCGCCATCCAAAGACAGAGGGTGCCCTGGGTGCAATCATCCAAGCCCAGGATAAACCTCTTAGAAACTACATCGAGAGATTCACAAAGGAAACAGTCCAGGTGACGACTTCAGATGACTTGAAGTGTTACCTCATGGAGCAAGGCCTGCACCGCGGCTCCAAATTCTACGAGGCTGTGGCAATCCACTGGCCAACCACCCTAAAAGGCTTCCTCGAGAAAGCCTGCCACTACATTCGGTACGAGGAGACCAAAGTTATTAATTCAGCCTGAGACTCCCGTAACCGCGAAGCCCGGGAAGAAGGAGCACTCCCCCCCCCCCCCCGACATGGGGGAGATCGACAACGAGATGATCATCCCTGGGAACCCCGAGAGAAGAGGGGCCCCGCAGGCCACTTCACCGAGTACACGGCCCTCGTCACTTCCCATGAGCGCATCCTGGCTGAGTGCGCCAACTCAGAGTTCGTGAGGGGAGGTGTCTGTTTCCCTAAACCGGCACCCCCCAAAGCTAACATGGACAAGTCTAAGTACTTCCGCTTCCACCGCGGCCACGGGTATGTCACCGAGGATTGCATCCACCTTAAAGATGCAATCGAGATACTTATCAAAGATGGCCACTTGAAGAGGTACACCAGGGGAGGAGATGCCCCTCGACAGGAGGCCCACGAAGCCAAAAGGGTCGAGGACATTCCCCCACCCAATGACTCCGGGCTGCAGGTGGCCCTCAGTATAAGTTATCCTGAAGACTTATTCTCCCTGAGAGAACACAGCTTCCCTATCAGCACCAGCTTCCTGAAGAACAAATATGTCTCATCAGCCTGTGGGAATACTTCCCCACTGCGATGGTCATCTCAGGCGGGGCCCCGAGCAAGCTCTCCATTGGGTCCGTGTATAGGAAATTTGACGAGATGATGAGCAACAACTCCGAAAAAATGAGCACTCTCGATAAGTTCCATGGGCGGTCTAACCTAATCACGTATTACCTCGAAGAGTTGCCCGGTAGGGACCGACAACGTGACGTAGTTCACTGACAAAAACTTCCAAGACTTCGTGACCAAGCTCGGGACAAAGCATCACTTTACCTCAGTCGAGCACCCACAAACAAACGGTCAAGTGGAGGCCGCGAACTGGGTTATCCTGAAAGGTATAAAGCAAAGACTCGGTGACACCAAGAAGATATGGGTCGAGGATCTCTACAACGTGCTCTGGACTTACCGAATGACACCCCACTCGACCACCGGAGAGACCCCTTTCCGACTCACCTACGGAACCGAGGTAGAAATCCTAGTAGAAATAAGGGAGCCATCTAGAAGAATCAAATCTCCCCTCGAGAAGGACGCCAACGACGAGGCCCTACGAGAGGAGCTCGACTTGGTCGAAGAGATCCGTTCGGGGGCAGCTCTCTGCGAAGCCATACTGAAGTAGAAAATTTCCCTTTGCTACGATAGCAAAGTTATAAGACATGACTTCCAAGTCAATGACCTGGTTTTGTGAGAAAACCAGAAAGACTCGTGCAAGGGAAAGCTCGTCACAAATTAGGAGGACCTCTATTGTGTCCGAGACAAAACAGAACACGGGACCTACTACCTCGAAAACCTACAGGGGGATGGGATTGCTCAACCGTGGAATGTTGAGAAGCTCAAAAGGTACTACAGTTAAACACTGCCCGCGACGAACAACTTCGCGATCACGAGAGCACGACCTGGTACAAACATGTCTCCCAAAAACTCAACGATAACAAGCGCCTGCCCTTTTATGTATGCGGGCAGAGCGCTCTGCTTGACGGGGACCCCTCGATCGAGAGCCACTGCCGCCGTACCGAGATTGCAGAACACCCAGCTTGTGATGGGACGTTCACACCATGGAGATAGGAGCACGATCGCGGTCCATCTTCGTAACTGACCAAGTAACAATCCCGATCACCCAGCCAGTTCCCTACACTACCGGGCACAATAAATCATGTCGAGCTACTACTCCCACCATAAAAACACAAACATACAAGCATACAAAAAACCATACATAAACGGGCACACACTTAGCAAAAAAGGTAAAACATCATGGTATACAGAAGATAAAACATCATTGAATTCAATTCATATCAGCATACAGTAAGGGCACTAGCCCGGGTGTTCAAGAATTACAATAAAAGGGCATGCAGGCCGGACAAAACATCTTAACAAAATTTTGGCACGTAGGCCAGGAAAAACAATACGAGCACGCAGGCTCGAGGACACATAGTAAAGCCTAGGCCTCTTGCTGGTCTCACTCGCCCTCTTCAACAAGCATGTTATCATCATCCTCCGCGGTGTCCATCGTAACCACCCGTCCATCAACGACCTGGTGGTAAGGCCCTGTCCCCTCGATAATCAGAGCAACCTCGGGATTCATGACCCTGAGCTGCTCCACAATGCTAGAAAAGCCGACCTCCATGGCCCTAAGCAATCCTGCTTGAGCTCATGGATATTTCCCAACAACACGGCCTGGGAAAGTAGAAGTATTTCCTTGTTAGTCTCGTCCTCGGTGGGACAGAGGGAAGTCTCCAGCTCCTCGACCTGCGCCTGTAACCTCGACCTTTCTTCTTCAGAATCTTTCAGTCGCTCTTCAGCCTCGTTGCTCCTCTTGTATTACACGGTGATCTCCTCCTTGCTCAGATTCATCCCGGTAACTAGCATGGCCATCCTCGACTGAGCAAATGTGAGATCCCCAGTAATTTAGCCAGATCGACCAAAGAATAGCCTTCGTCACTCAAAACCAAAGCGTTTGAGAAGACCCGCATCATCACAGCCAAGTCCTCGGTGAGCCTTTGTCTTCGGATGTCCCGACTTGCCCCGAGGACTGCCTGTGCTTCTGAGACCGACACAGTAGGTGACCTAGCCCCATGGAAGAAGCTAGGATGCTGATGACAAGGGGGATAAGGAACCCCTCCTTAATGCCACCCTCGGTGAGATCGACGATAGTGTCCAGACCGTGAACCCTCACCCTCTTCGGGCCCCCTTGGGACATAGGGGAATGACTCCCCTGGGGCGAAGACGAGGAGCCTTTTCTGCCCTGGTTGACAAGAGGTTGCTGCATCACCTGGGAGACCTTTCCCTTTCTACTTTTGGCCGTGCCCCTGGAGGCCGCCAGTTTATTCACGCGCTCTTGCATAGTCAACATGCTTCCTACAAAAAAAAAGGATTAACAAACACAGGGATAACCAAGGACAGAAGAGACGGGCAGAACATCGCTCGCTACCTAGAAAACGCAGAGCTTCCTCGTCCGACGAACACTCGAGCAGAGCCTTCGTATTTATGAGCCTCGCCTAATAGAGGACGTTCCCTCGACCGTCGAGGATAAAGTTTTCATCGGGCGTCACGAGCTTGGTCGGGGTAAAATTGGCCACGAAGGACACCAACCTCTAATAACCCATTTGGTCCTCCTCGTCCAGCGTCCCTGCCCGCACAATATATCGATATGTGCCCCTCTTGAAGTGTTCCTCCGACCAATCTAGGGGTACCTTCGGCACCATGACTTCCTCCCTCTGCCAGTTCACTTCCCGGGCTTCACGTCGGAACAGCGAGGCGCACACCTTGAGAGAAATAGGCCGGACCATGAAAAATCATTCTATGAAATCACTGACAGAGTCCATGTACACCCGGAAGAGCCTCATCATCTACTTCAATGACACCCATCCTTGTTGGACATCTACTGTTTGCCTCTGCAGATGGAAAAGCCAAAAGAGCAGGGTAAGGGTGGTCCCGATCTCCAAATACTGACAGACAAGCTCATATACCCGAATGAAGGTTATAACGTTGGGGTGTAGCTGAGAGGATGCCAGCTTCAGCCAGTCGAAGACGCCTAATTGGAAGTCGATGAAGGGCAGTCGAAGACCTGTCTCGCGAAAGCAAAACTCGTACGTAAGAAACCTCATATTCCCGTAGCTTGAGCATATACGGTGATGGTCTCGTGACTGGTACGCTTGCCGTCTCACAGAAGAGCCCTCGCAATGGTCCTTGATAGTGGAAAAGGCGTCGGAGTCATCCTTGACGAAACAGGAGGGCGTGTTTAGAGGCTCCTCCGTGACCCAGTCCTCGACAGTTCGGGCCTGCCCCTCGACAGGCGGGGCCACCGGGGACTCTGGCTCCACATCAACTTTCATGACTCATGTTGCTCACGTGGTCATGATCACCTGAAAAGCAGAAGGAAACGGTGAATTCAACGTTTCAAGATCAAATTCACCCTTCCACCACAAATCAAGTGAAAGGGCGATGAGAACGACGACTGCGACTCCGACTCATCCACGACAGCAACACGACCACGCGCAAACGACAAACGTCCCTGAGGTATTCATCCGGAAACAACGTACGTCCCCGTGACACCCATCTATACCTAGCATCCCTCCCTGGGACGTTCATCTAACCCTATGTTATGTCCCCGAGGTGTTCATCTAACCTTATCCTACGTCCCCGGGGCGTTCATCCATACCCTGTCGTCTGTCCCCAGGGCATTCGTCCTAGTACCTCCGGTGACCTCGGGGCCTTCATCCCAGGTCAAGGGGATCCCGCCGTATTCGCCAGAGAACCCACAACAGAGGATGCTAAAATTAATAAAAATGGAAGAGAAAAAGTAGAAAACTTACTTGATATAGTAGAGACGGCGGAATGCGCGACAAACGGTACGGTGGCGGTGCTGCGCGACAGTACATGTACGGAAAATCTAGATATGACGTACGATAGTGAGTGAGAGCGAAAAGTGATAAAAGGGAAGACACCTGCCTATTTATAAACACAACACGGGACTCGAAGCGCCCCTAGGAACTCGAGTGACCTAGGGTAGCCGCCCTAAGTGGAATAATGGGTGTCAGACACGTGGCCACCGCGAACGGCCACGTCCCTTTGTTCCCCCTCGAGCACGGGAAATGGGTCGCCCGAAAATGTTCCTCCTCCTCAACCCAATAGTCTGGATGCGCATGAATGCATGATGCACACATCACAAATCATCCTCATAACAACATCATAGGTGCATCATCATTCATCATATTCATCATCATCAAACGTCATAGCTCATCATCATAATCATCATCATACATCATGTCATCATAGTTCATCATAATAATCATTATCATACATCATGTCATCATATAATCATAATAATCATCATCATACATCATAGAAATCATCATATAATCATATACAAATCACATAGCGCTCACAGTCATAATCATATTAATTCATCATATTATCACATATTATCACATATTAATTCATAATTATACTCGCGGTAATTCTCATACTATCGCCTATTAATCACATAAACTTCATAGTCTTACTCATGTTAATTCATCATATTATCACATATTATCACAGTTACCCTCATGGTAATTCATCAGGAAAATTGCAGCATCAAAACATGAAGACATCACTGAACCAGAACATGATTCATTAATAGAACATATACACAATTGACTTCTCAAAAATAATTAGATATAAAAATATTGGGAAACCAATTCCCTTATCTATACTATGTTATAGCCCTGTTCATTAGCTTTCTAACACTTTGAGCGGGGGCCAAAACAGACTTACGGATCAAAAGTTACGTCCAAAACGATTTCGACCGAAAACATGAACAGTCGTGACGTACAACAAAATGCTGTTATGCTCCATAACCTAAATCAACCCAAAAGTCCACACGATTCACTTCTCAATGCCCCCAAAACATTTCTAAATCATCCCTAAGGTCTTACGGCAATAAAGGCACAAAACCTACGGTTTACTAGGCCAATCCCGTAAGATATTCACAACCTAAATCACAATTTTTCCTTCAATTACACCCTAAGGTATCAGAGTTACTCACTATCAAATATTCTTATCCCTTTAGGGTTAGATATATAACAATTCAAGGTTTTGTCCACGAAGGCCTACCTTTCTCTTTTCCCCAACGGATTCCAGGTTAGATTCACACTAATAGGTTTAGGCCACGAAGACCAAAGATCACTATTTCTCATATCTATACTCTAACAGTCAGAAATACTTACCACTACACCATAACCATCAGGGTTCTCACTATCAAATTTCCCTACAAGGTTAGAGTCAAATCATAGTTTTTGGCCACGAAGGCCTAGTTTCTCTTTTTCCCAAATAAATCCCTACGGTTAAAATTCTCAATAATCGATTTTAGGCCATGAAGGCCAAAAATCCCCTTTTCTCATTATTCGCCTCAAAACTCTTAAACCCTTAAATCAACCTTAAATACACTGAAAGTCACACATGGAAAACTATGAAAGGCTATACTCCTCATACCTTAGTTGTCGATCAAAGCCTTCTCAATCTTTCAGGAAATCTCTCGAAGCTTCTGCCTCCAATCTTCTCCTCAGAGCTCTGGCCTCAATACTTTTCACGGTTAACAAAATGAATCCTAATTTCCTTCAGATTTCCTTTTTGTCAAACCTAGTCTTGGGCCACACAATTGGGCTTTTACCATAACACTCTTACTAACTCCTCTTAATGTCCAAATTACCCTTATTTCACTTATATTTATTTTAACTAATAATAATACTAATATTTCCATATTGTATACTATTAATTAAATAAATAATCCAAAAATGCATAATTTCCAATAATCCACAAAACCACCGAAAACCACCAAAATACGAATATTCTCAATTAAATAAATTAATTAAAATATTCTAATTAAATTTGGGGTGTTACACTAAGTCTCTTGTGTCATAACTCAGTCTTTGACAAATGTTTTATGGATGCCACATGTAACGCCCATTTTTAATTATTTAGTTTTTCCGTATTATTTGTTTTCGGTAAATCAAGTGTGGTAATTTCTTGGAGAATTAAGTTCCATAATATTCGAAAATACGAATGATAATAATAATAATATTGATATTATTGTTATTATTATTATTATGTTTAAAATATTATAGGAAAATTAATTAAAGAATTGAGAAATAAGAGAAAATGTCCATATTATTATTATTAATTGGAAATATGAGAAATAAGGATTTATTGGAACTAAGGGCAAGCTTGGCATTTAGGAAAAGAGGAAAGGAAGAACACGCGTGAAGGAGAGAAGAGTTCGGTTGATCAATTGCAAGCTTGAGCAAAGGGGAGGATCATCAGGGATGTCAATCGTGTAGATTTCTCGAAGGTTTTGTCATCATCAACTGCATTTCGAGGTAAGGGGGGATTGATCGGTTAAATTCGGTATTGCATGAATAACTGGTAGAAGGGGAAAATCCCTAATCCCCATAGAATGATGTTGAATTGATGATGGTTGCATGTTAATAATTCTGTTATGATTACAGTTATCATGTTGAAATTCGTTGCATGTGGTTATTTGGTGATTTGGAGTTTCCGGTAAAATTCGAAGTTAATGCCGGAAGTTGAAGAATTGAGTAGAACTGACGATTTGTCGAGTATGAATTAGGATAATTGGTGTAGTCTTGTGGGATAGTACTGTACTGGTATGGTGTAGGATTTCGTGGGATTTAATCAGACGAAATCGGAGTGTGGGGCTGTTTCTGAACAGCAGTTTTTCTGTAGAATTCGTGTGCATTCGCTGGGCGATTGGGGGCGAGTCTTCGCCAGGCGAACTGGGCAGCGAATGCTGCCTTTTGCTTCTATTTGGCTTCACTAGGGGTTTCGCCGGGCGAGTCCCAGCGAGTGTTCGCTGCGGGGCTTCGCCAGGCGAATGGCAGCGAACATGATAGCATTTGTGATTTTTCTGTTGTGCTGTTCCGTTCTCGCATGGTTGGACCCTTCTTGGTTGTGAGCGAGTACGTGGTTATTGTGGATCGGTTAAGAGCATGAAGGTGATGTAGAGGGCATGTGCTTGAATACTCGTTGATACGAACGATTGGACTGAAGTACACTATGATGCCTAAAGTGGCTATGTATCCTTCGACTAGGAATGAATATGTGTGGATGCGTACGTGAGATGTATGCACAGTGTGCGAAATATGCGGATCAGTAGGATCGTTACGCATTGAGTATGTTGTAGTGATGTTCTGTGGTAAGTGGGTCCGTAGGACCGATACGCTTTATATGCGTTGAGATTATGTGTTGTTGTGTGACGATTGGATCGGATGCACTTGTGTGCTTAATATGTATGTGATATATTATTGGATTGGTAGGATCGGTATGCCTTATGTGCATAGTGTGTGATATGTTGTGTGGTAGTTATGATCAGTAGGATCGAATATGCCCTGTGAGCATTGTATTGACGTGTTGTTGTGTGGTGATTGGATCAATAGGATCGATGCACTTTGTGTGCTTGTGTATGTATGCATATTATGATGAATGGATCCGTAGGATCGTGTGCACTGTGTGTGCCGTGTGGTTATGCATAGCGTCTTGCATGGTATGTGGACGTGGTGAATCGTTGCTCGGTGGAGCGTATGCGATTCATTCACGTGCTCCAAATAGGGAGTGTGTGGACGTGAGGCCTGTGTGCCTCACGTGCTCCAAATGGGGAGCGTGTGAACATGAGGTATGATTTACTCACGTGCTCCAAGTGGGGAGCGTGGACGGGAATTTGTATCGTTGCTCGGATGGAGTGTATGCGACCACCTGTGTCCCAAGTGGGGGACGTTGATATTTGATTATATGGGCTCAGGAGGAGCGTGGTAGGGATAGATCGTTGCTCAAAGGGAGTGTATGCGATCTATCCTGAGTTGAGTCGGTACCACATTTTGTTGAGTTTAGTGCATGTGTTGCATTGTTATTGTGTGTTGTGGTTGTTGATGATTGGGACAATAGGTCCGGGTGTGAGAAATATGAAATAATTGATTTATTGTTTTCTGCCTTTTATTTCATGTATGTTTATACCATTAATATTTGATCGTGAATCTCACCCCTTTGTTGTTGTTGTGGTCTGTGCTTCTTCGGAAGTACAGACAATCCAGGTGTTTAGCTAGCTTGGATTGTGGCGTCGTTGTAGGACATGCTCTGATACGCAACACTGGGGCTTTTGGGAGTTTATTGTCATTCTTGATGGATATATATATATATATATATTGGGCGGATGGCTGATTTTTGTATATATGATGATGTATATATACATTTTATGTGGTTTATGGCAGACTAATTTTATTTTTCCGCTGCAATATTACTGAAAATGATTTTGAGAAATGTTATGTGGAATCTTGTGGAAAAATTGTGTCATCCCGTAAGTGGGAGAAACTCTGATATGTGCTTATTTTAATCGTTTTATTTTATTTTGGGAAACGGGGTATTACAAGTTGGTATCAGAGCAGGTCGGTCCGTCCGGCCAGTGTAGTGTTTTGAGTCTGTCTGTAGGATAGAGTTAGTTGTCCTCTGTTAACCTGTTGTTGTTGAGCAGTATGGCTGGGAGGAATGACGTGGCGTTGGCTGCGACTATGCAGGCTATGGCTCAAGTGGTGGCCAATCAGAATCTGGCTGCGGGTGCTCAGTTCAGAGACTTGACGCAGTTCCAGAGCAACAAGCCACCAAAGTTTGAAGGTGGAATTCTGGATCCGGTAGCTGCACAGAAATGGCTGAAGGCAATAGAGAAGATCTTCAGAACCATGGGGTGCAGTGACGAGCAGAACGTGAGGTTCGGTACTCACATGCTCGAGGGAGAGGCCGAGGTTTGGTGGGATAATTGTCATCAGAGGATGGAAGCTTCGGGGACTCCGATTACTTGGGAGGTGGTTCGATCTGGATTTCTGGAAAAGTATTTTCCAGAAGATATCAGAAGTGCTAAAGAGGTGGAATTTCTGGAGTTGAAACAGGGCAGCATGTCGGTAGCCGAGTATGCGGCTAAGCTTGAGGAGCTGGCTCAGTATTATCCTCATTACAATACTGAGGAAGCTATGACTTCTAAGTGCCTGAAATTTGAGAATGGGCTGAAGCTGGAGATCAAGATGGGAATTGCGTGTCAGAAAATCAGGAGCTATCCTGAGTTGGTGAGTAGAAGTCGCGTTTATGATAATGACAACCGTGCAAGGATTGCACATTACAAGGCGGCGAGTGACCGCAAGGGTAAGCAAAGGTTCGGTGGTACACCTTACAGTGTGCCAACCGGTAAGGGAAAGCAGAAGGTTGTGTATGATAAGAGATTCCGAGATAGGAAGGCATCAACAGATTTGAAATGTTATCGGTGCAGTGTCGCGGGGCATCATGCTATTGATTATCTTCAAGAGACTAAGAAGTGCTTCAAATGTGGGAAGTCGGGATATGTGATGGCAGATTGTAGGACTAATATGCCTACTTGCTATAATTGCGGTGAGAAAGGCCATATTAGCACTCATTGTGAGAAGCCAAGGAGGGTGCAAGCGCCTCAGGTTAGCGGTAAAGTGTTTGCTATGGTGGGTACTCAGTCGGCGGACGAGGAGCGTTCGATCAAAGGTACATTTTTTATCAATAGCATTCCTTTGACCGCTATGATTGATATGGGTGCGACCCACTTGTTTATCTCTGTTGATTGTGTGAAGAGGTTAGGTTTGGTGCCGACTACTCTTTAGCGGCAGATGACTATTGAAACTCCCTCAATTGGTTCAGTGACTACTTCGCTTGTGTGTTCGAAGTGTACACTGACTATCTTTGGCCGAGACTTCGGTGTGGATTTGATTTGTTTGCCACTTGGTAGTTTGGATGTTATACTTGGTATGAACTGGTTGGAGTTCAACCGAGTGTACATTGATTGTTTTCGGAAGGTGTTACTATTTTTGACTCCGGAAGAGGAAGCGTTGGCAGATTCCTTGTCCGGTAAGGAATTGAGAACCTTGTTGGAAGATGAAGCGCATGTGTTTGATTTATTTGCAACATTGTCTGTTGACAACAAGGCATTGTTAGATGAGTTAGCTGTGGTGGATGAGTTTCCGGAGGTATTCCCGGATGATATTACAGAGTTACCTCCGAAGAGAGAGGTTGAGTTTAGCATTGATCTGGTACCTGGTACGAGGCCTATTTCTATGGCGCCGTACAGGATGTCGGCAGTGGAGTTGGCCGAGTTGAAATCTCATATTGGAGAGTTGCTGGATAGAAAGTTTATCAGACCGAGCGTGTCGCCGTGGGGAGCTCCAGTGTTGTTAGTGGAAAAAAAAGACGGTAGCATGCGATTGTGTATCGATTACCGTCAGTTGAACAAAGTGACCATCAAGAACAAGTATCCTCTTCCAAGGATTGATGATTTGATGGATCAATTGGTGGGGGCTCGTGTGTTCAGTAAGATCGACTTGAGGTCGGGCTATCATCAGATAAGAGTTAAGGAAGGTGATATTCAGAAGACGGTGTTTAGAACTCGATATGGACATTACGGGTATGCAGTAATGCCTTTCGGAGTGTCTAATGTGTCGGGTGTGTTTATGGAATATATGAACCGTATCTTCCATTCTTATTTAGATCAGTTCATTGTCATGTTCATTGATGACATACTGATTTATTCTAAGTCTGAGAAAGAGCATGCGGAACATTTGAGGATTGCTTTGCAAGTGTTGAAAGATAACAAGTTGTTTGCTAAGTTATCAAAGTGTGAGTTCTGGTTGAAGACTGTGAGTTTTCAGGGACATGTTATTTTGGGTGATGGTGTTTCAGTAAACCCTTCGAAAGTTAGTGCGGTTTTTCAGTGGGAACCACCGAAGACGGTAACAGAAGTTCGGAGCTTCTTGGGTTTAGCCGATTATTACCGAAGATTTATTGAAGGCTTTTCTAGATTGGCTTTGCCGTTGACTCAGTTGACGAGGAAAGATCAAGTGTTTGTGTGGGATGTTGCGTGTGAAGAGAGTTTTGAGGAGCTGAAAAAGAGATTGACTTCAGCGCCGGTGTTGGTGTTACCGAATCCGTGTGAGCCTTTTATGGTATATTGTGATGCGTCCAAGATGGGATTGGGCGGAGTTCTTATGCAGAATGGAAAAGTGGTAGCTTATGCGCCGCGACAATTGAGGGTACATGAGCGGAATTATCCTACTCATGACCTTGAATTGGCTGCGGTGGTTTTTGTTTTGAAGATCTGGAGACATTATTTGTATGGTTCAAGATTCGAGGTGTTCAGTGATCACAAAAGTTTGAAGTACCTGTTTGATCAGAAAGAGTTGAATATAAGGCAGAGAAGATGGTTGGAATTTTTGAAAGACTATGATTTCAGTTTGAGTTATCACCCAGGGAAGGCGAATGTTGTTGCAGATGCGTTGAGCAGGAAGACGATTCATATGTCGGCTTTGATGGTAAAAGAGATGGAGCTTATTGAGCAGTTTCGAGATTTGAGCATGGTTTGTGAGTTTACTGCAGGTAGTGTAATGTTGGGTAAATTGCAGGTGAAGAATGATTTCTTGAATATGATAAGAGAACATCAGAAGTTGGATGTGAAACTTGTGGATTTGATGCGAGAGGCCGGAAGTGACTCAGGTAGTGATTTCAAGTTGGATAATGCGGGTGTGTTGATGTTTCGGGGCAGAATTTGTGTGTCGGATAATGATGAGCTGAGGAATTCGATTTTGGACGAAGGGCATCGTAGTAGCCTGAGTATTCATCCAGGAGCTACGAAGATGTATCAGGATTTGAAAAAGTTGTTTTGGTGGTCGGGCATGAAGAAGGACATTGCTCGTTATGTGTATGCTTGTTTGGTATGTCAGAAATCGAAGGTGGAGCATCAGAGACCTTCTGGGATGATGCAACCGTTAGAGATTCCCGTTTGGAAGTGGGATTGTATCGCTATGGATTTTGTTACGGGTTTGTCGAATACGGCAAGAGGGTTTGATGCCATTTGGGTGATTCTGGATCGGCTTACGAAGTCCGCACACTTTGTGCCGATTAGTATCAGTTTTCCGTTGGATAAGCTAGCAGAGATCTACATTTGGGTAATTGTGAAGCTGCATGGTGTGCCATTGAGTATTGTGTCGGATAGAGATCTGAGGTTCACTTCTGTATTTTGGAAGAGTTTGCAAGAGGCTTTGGGTACCGAGTTGAAGCTGAGTTCAGCTTATCATCTGCAGACAGATGGGCAGTCAGAGATGACTATTCAGACTTTAGAAGACTTGTTGCAGGATTGCGTGTTAGAGAAAGGTGGTACGTGGGATACTCATTTGCCATTGGTCGAGTTCACGTACAACAACAATTACCATTCCAGTATCGGGATGGCACCGTTTGAAGCTCTTTATGGTAGGAGGTGCGGAACTCCTTTATGTTGGTATGAGTCGGGTGAGCGTGTAGTGCTGGGACCAGAGTTGGTACAACAGACTACTGAGACAGTGCAGATGATCCGTGAGAAGATGAAGGCATCTCAGGATCGGCAGAAGAGTTATTATGATAACTGCAGGAAAGAGTTAGAATTCAGTGAGGGTGACCATGTATTTTTGAGGGTTAACCCAGTGACGGGTGTTGGACGTGCATTGAAGTCCAAGAAGTTGGATTCGAAGTTTATCGGGCCGTATCAGATTTTGCAAAGGATTGGTGATGTGGCTTATAGGGTGGTGTTGCCGCCGGAGCTTTCGAACTTGCATGACGTGTTCAATGTGTCGCAACTTCGGAAGTATGTGCACGATCCGTCTCATGTGATTCAGAGGGATGAAGTCCAAGTTAGAGAGAATCTAACTGTGGAGACGTTGCCATTGAGGATCGAGGATCGCAAGATGAAGCGACTCGGAGGGAAAGAGATACCTTTGGTGAGAGTAGCTTGGGGAGGTGCTGCAGGAGGCAGTGTGACCTGGGAACTAGAGAGCAGGATGCGGGAAGCGTATCCAGAGCTGTTTCCATCAGGTATTTTCGGGGACGAAAATAATTAAAGTGGGGGAGAGTTGTCACGCCCGTTTTAAATTATTTAGTTTTTCCGTATTATTTGTTTTCGGTAAATCAAGTGTGGTAATTTCTTGGAGAATTAAGTTCCGTAATATTCGAAAATATGAATGATAATAATAATAATATTGATATTATTGTTATTATTATTATGTTTAAAATATTATAGGAAAATTAATTAAAGAATTGAGAAATAAGAGAAAATGTCCATATTATTATTATTAATTGGAAATATGAGAAATAAGGATTTATTGGAACTAAGGGCAAGCTTGGCATTTAGGAAAAGAGGAAAGGAAGAACACGCGTGAAGGAGAGAAGAGTTCGGTTGATCAATTGTAAGCTTGAGCAAAGGGGAGGATCATCAGGGATGTCAATCGCGTAGATTTCTCGAAGGTTTTGTCATCATCAACTGCATTTCGAGGTAAGGGGGGATTGATCGGTTAAATTCGGTATTGCATGAATAACTGGTAGAAGGGGAAAATCCCTAATCCCCATAGAATGATGTTGAATTGATGATGGTTGCATGTTAATAATTCTGTTATGATTATAGTTATCATGTTAAAATTCGTTGCATGTGGTTATTTGGTGATTTGGAGTTTCCGGTAAAATTCGGAGTTAATGCCGGAAGTTGAAGAATTGAGTAGAACTGACGATTTATCGAGTATGAATTAGGATAATCGGTGTAGTCTTGTGGGATAGTACTGTACTGGTATGGTGTAGGATTTTGTGGGATTTAATCAGACGAAATCGGAGTGTGGGGCTGTTTCTAAATAACAGTTTTTCTACAGAATTCGCGTGCATTCACTGGGCGATTGGGGGCGAGCCTTCGCCAGGCGAACTGGGTAGCGAATGCTGCCTTTTGCTTCTGTTTGGCTTCGCTGGGGGTTTCGCCGGGCGAGTCCCAGCGAGTGTTCGCTGCGGGGCTTCACCAGGCGAATGGCAGCGAACATGACAACATTTGAGATTTTTCTGCTGTGCTGTTCCGTTCTGTGGTTGGACCCTTGTTGGTCGTGAGCGAGTACGTGGTTATTGTGGATCAGTTGAGAGCATGAAGGTGATGTAGAAGGCGTGTGCTTGAATACTCGTTGATACGAACGATTGGACTGAAGTACGCTGTGATGCCTAAAGTGGCTATGTATCCTTCGACTATGAATGAATATGTGTGGATGCGTACGTGAGATGTATGCACAGTGTGTGAAATATGCGGATCAGTAGGATCGTTACGCATTGAGTATGTTGTAGTGATGTGCTGTGGTAAGTGGGTCCGTAGGACCGATGCACTTTATATGCGTTGAGATTATGTGTTGTTGTGTGACGATTGGATCGGTAGGATCGGATGCACTTGTGTGCTTAATATGTATGTGATATATGATTGGATCGGTAGGATCGGTATGCCTTATGTGCATAGTGTGTGATATGTTGTGTGGTAGTTGTGATCAGTAGGATCAAATATGCCCTGTGAGCATTGTATTGACGTGTTGTTGTGTGGTGATTGGATCAGTAGGATCGATGCACTTTGTGTGCTTGTGTATGTATGCATATTATGATGAATGGATCCGTAGGATCGTGTGCACTGTGTGTGCCGTGTGGTTATGCATAGCGTCTATTGCACCCTAAAATTTGCTCAACCTTATTCACCTGGGTTTAGGTTTCAATATCATTGGCATTTGCATATAGAGTCATGTACATAGCCTAACCATCTGCATAGCATAGCATAGCAAGTCATCCAACAGGGACCAATCATTATTCTCATCTCTATGAGCCTATCAAGAGGTTAGTATTCAAATTCAAGCTCATTCAAGTCATTAGAAAGAATTGGAAAGCTAAAGAGGTCAATGGATCAAGCAGTGCATCCATCTCCTATCTGAGGGTATCTGGGGATCATCAAAGAGGTTGTGAGTTGTGGACTGAGCATGGAGAGTATGTGGGCATCATGGGAGACTTAGAAAGTCATTTGGAGAAGGAGACAAGTCATTGATATGATCACAAGTATTGCAGTTGAAGACAGTCAACTAGGGTTTCATCTGGGGTCAACTCTAGGTCAACTCTAGGTCAATTGACTGATTGAAAGGCATTAAGGGCTATTGGAAAGATGTGGGGTTCATCATTTGACATGTATAGAAATATATGAGGATATGTCAATAAGAAATCAAGAGAAATCAAAGAGAAGAGGAGTTTCTAAATTAGGGTTTCTGTGTAAAATCCCCTAATTTAGGTCAAATTTCCAAATATGATAAGTCAAAATGCAAGCTTCAAATGGATCCTAGGCCAACATGAAACTTGTAGAGGATCTCAAGACCTTTAATTTGAGTGGTGGAAGACATTAAGGAGATTTATAGAACTCAAGTTATGGTCCTTACAAGTTACAGGTCATCTGAGGTATCTGAAATTTTGTCTGTGAAAGTGACTTGACTTCCAAGCAATTTTTACCCCTAAAGGAGATTTCAAATGAATTTCTGGTCAACATAAGAGTTGTTCCTTATTGTCTTATCTTTCTAGAGTGGTATGGTATGCCTTCATATGATTTGTGGAACTCTACTTATGGTCTTGGCAAGCAAAGGGTATTTTGGTCATCTGAGAATTACATGTCATTTCAAGTTTATGCCCAAAACTCATACAAGGAAGCTTCAAATGAAAAACTTCACAACATCAAACTTGTTCCAAATGACATTTTGAGTCTAGAGAAGTGACCATGGAAGATTGTAAAGATTCATAGCACAAGGTTTCAAAATTGGTGGATTTAATGAATAAAAAATAACCTAAATTTGAGATTTTTCATACTTTGGCCAAATGAGGTGAAATTATAGGTCATTTTGATTGGAAAAATCATTTTGAGAACATTGGCAAAAGTAGAATTTTGAGTTTGGTTCAAGAATTATAAGTTATGCATGGTTACTTACATATGAAGTTACATAATCCAAAATGCAAGGGAAGAGTGCATGGGAAGCTTCTCCAAACTTCTAGGACTTTCTAAAATCATGTATATATTGATATGAAGAGCTTCATTCCATGGTTGGTGAATCACATTTCTCATAACACCAAGTTTCACACATTTTCTCCAACTTGCAAAAGCTTTTCAAACTACCTCAAATCTTCACCAATTTTCACAATTCTTGATCTGATCTTCATCACCATCATTCATAGATCATAATTCACACAAGCATTTGGTAGAATTGAGGAGGATTCGTGCCATACACTTCCATCATCCAAGAAGCAAGAGATTTGGAGTTGTAAGATTCAAAGCATTGGAGCAAGATTTGTTGCATACAGAATTCAAGAACAAGGTCCCTGATCAATTTCCACTCATTGCAAGCATTGGATCAAGAGGTTTTAGCATCTGTTTTCACCATCACACCAGGTTGGTATTTTCATTCGAATTGCATGATTTGGTTAGAATTATGGAGATTTGTTAGCATAGGAATGTTAAGATAGGTTAGATGACTGGTTTTGGTGAGTTTGAAGAAGTTTTGTGAAGTTTGATCATGGTGTGCACAAACTGTTGAAGCTTGTAACTCCTAGGTTATGGCGCTATAATCTTGAATAGTTAGCTCATAATGATCAGCATAAGATGTGGATTAGTTTAGGGCAAGGATTAGAGAGAATTGGAAGAAGTGATATCAGGTGAGCATGGTGGATTCAAACTGTTATGCCTATCGGGTTTGCTCATTGTTTGAGTTTTAGAGGAAGTTATTGTTATGGCTGTGTAGAGGGAAGGATTTAGAACAACTTTTCTTTTGGAATGGTGTGATTTCATGGTGAATGGAGAGAGAACAGAACGAGGGAAAATTCGTGCATGGGGATGAGTTGCAGGACCTAGGGTTTGCTGGAGGTTGAAGATAACCCCTGGGCCACACGATTTGATCTTTGACTTTGACTGGGGACTGAAACCAACGGCCACGATTGAAGAAGAAAAACAGAGGGAACTTCAAATGGTGCAACGCACCGTTTCATTAAAGCAATCAGACTGGGCTTGGCAATTCTCTGCTTTTCACACCCCCAAACGCATGGCCCAATTGGAAATGAACTGAAATAATTACTTACTGCACCGTTTTCTCTTTTTTATTTTTTTTGTTAATTTCTGAATACATATGGGCCCAGACGCGCTTGCTATGCGTGCCCCCCAGTCTGGGCCCAGTTCATTGTTTTAACTAATTCTCATTACTAAATGCACCCTTTCCATTTAATTCATATTTTTTTCATTCATATTTTTTTAATTCTTTCAAAAAATCATAAAAAATTAGAAAATGCTTATTTTTCATTGGTTCTTTTTGCATATTACTCATATTTTTGTAAAGAAAAATATCACATAAAAAAATCAATATTTCATTTTATTTTCATATTTTTGGCATATTTTTCTTTTTAAGGGGATTAAATAATGGTTTGTTTAGTACATGAATTTGTCAATTTTAGTTTGACTAGTTTCTTTAACATTTTTTATCCATTCTTTTTAGGTTGGTTAGTTTAGACATTTATCTTGTATATAAAATTTAGTTCATATTTTTAGGACTTAATTTTAGGAGATTTGTTTAGGTGTGAATAACATGAACAAAATTAGGGTTTAGGAGATAACATAGGTGAATTAGTTCATTTCCCTTAGGAGTTAGAAATTGAATTTTTGTGGTATGGGACTATAGGGATTATGGGTAGTTATTAGATCCCTTAGAAAATGTTAGGATTCCCCTACTGCTATTAGTACTGTCTGTATTTGCTTGACTGGTGTGGTGTGCCCTCTCTGGGGATTATTATTTGTCTGTGTGGGTATTGGGTTTGCTTGGGGATTGGGAGAGCTGAAGACTTGTGATGATGAAGCCATTGGAGATCAAGAGCTTGAAGACCAACTTCCAGGGTTGATGAGGAGACTTCCTTTGCTGGCAGCTGTTGAGGAGTATAGGATTTAGGAGCTAGGCAGAGCTCTAGATTAGAAAGCTTGTTTCTCAAACATGGAATGCCTTGTCTGTATCCATCCTTTCTCTATGATTCAAAGTCTCTTTCAAATATCCACCTCCTTCCCTTGGAAGGATCAGTGAATGTACTTGAAAGATAGAACTTTTGAGAGAAAATTGTCTGTATAATGTTAACAGTTGATGAGCCACCCTTGGTAGGCAGTCTACTGTTTAACATTCACTTTTATCTTGTTGACTGATGTTCATCCTGGAGATTAGAGACTTGAAGAAAAGCCATTGCAGATTGAAGACGGATAATCAAAGCCCTTGCTTGAAGGCTGTGGAGATGGGGATTGATGCTTGCTGAAGTTTGTAGCTGTTGGGAGATGACTTGAAGATAGGTGTTGATGCAGAGCTGCTGTGGCTGTTTATTTGATCTGTTCAATTTCTGATGTATTGATTGGTTTTCTTGACTGTATTGTTTGTTGTTTAACCTGTTGGGTTGAAAGTGAATCCTGTTCACTTTTGCCTATTGTTTTCTAGGGTCGAGGTTGAGTGGGACTCCCTTGCCTCGCTTGTATTGTTGCATCCATGCATTTTACTGCTTTACTGTATATATCTGCTATTGTTTCTGTTTCCGTCTATTCCCTTAGGATCTCTGTTTCTCTCTGTGCAGGAGAGGAGCATGATAGACACTAGGTCTTAACCCATGCATGATAACATTAGGTTAGTTTGATTCCCTTTGCAACCATAGGTTAGAGTTCTGTCTCTTCTTTCTCAAAACGAACAGAAAAACACAATAAATATTTCAAACACAATAAAAGACACTTCTTCCGTAAAAGAATGTGAACTCATCAAAACGTCATTTTTGTCCGCTTGGACTGTTAATCAGAAAAACCTTTTTCAGAAGGAATAAAAACAATCAAGACAGACTGGTGTCGTACGTGGCCCGAACTACGTTTGCTCTGATCTTTCATGCTGTATGAAAGTACGTAGGCATAGGATGCGATATCCTAGCGAGCAACCTTCCCCTCCTTTCCCGTAGGTAGGCGAACTACGTTGACTCTGATTTCTCGTTCCAGACGGGAATACGTAGGCATAAAGTGCGACACTTTGCCGAGTCGTTTTATTTTCCTTTTAACCCTTAACCCTTAGTTTAGATAGAATAACAATCCGTACCTGAAAACAAGCGTGGATCCCGTCGAGTACGACGGACGTGAGGGGTGCTAATACCTTCCCCTTGCGTAACCGACTCCCGAATCCAGGATTTGGTTGCGATGACCATTCCTTTCCCCGTTTTGCGGTAGGTTTATCTCGAGCGTTTCCTTTCCCCTCTTTGGGATAAATAACGCACGGTGGCGACTCTTCTGTTCAGCCGGCGCCGATTTTCGCAGTAGCGACAGCTGGCGACTCTGCTGGGGATCCAACGTCCCCTGGCTGCTAAGGACTGCGATAGTTCTTATGCATTTGGGATCCAACGTCCCTTAAGAGAGTCAATCCTAACGCTTGTTTTCCCGTCGAGGATTTTGTATGGATTTATATTTCTGACCTTTATTTTCAGCATTATATATATTGGTTATTATTGCTGTATTGCGGGGTGTGATGGGTGGTTCTATGATTGAGAGATAAGCCGGACCTGGGCTTGAGTGCACCTAGAACTAGAGTAGAAAGTAGTGGGCGCGTGCCGGCTTTGCTTGCATTAGTGTCTCATGAAATCTACACTCGGACGAGGTTCTTCTGGTTGGCTTCTTTTTCTACCCTTTGGGTCGAAGGGGTTGTTGGTCAGCTGAATTGTCGACTCCGGGAACCGATCATTTGGAAGTTTGCTAAGTGAGGCCTCTTCAGGATTTGATGATGCCACTCCTTCTGGGAATCGTATCATCAACCCTGAAAGTCTGTGACGCCGACAACCGCATAGGATGCCGTACCTTTGTCAGTTACTAGGACATCCACCTGTGAGAGGGTTTGGGGTTATGCAGGTAACTAGACCTTCAGACTACCGGTTTGTTTCTTGATCAGAGATCCTGGGTATTTGTGGAGAGTTCTGAGGTCTGTCAGAGACCAGTTGGAGAGTTCTGAGGTCTGTCAGAGACCAGTTGGAAATATGATCTGAGGTCTGTCAGAGACCAGTTAGGGTTATATTGTGGGTCTGTCAGAGACCAGTGTTGGAGCTTTGTTTTAGGTCTGTCTGAGGCCAGGGTTTGAGGACTTCTGGAGAGTCTATCTGGGACTTCTTGATATGGTTCAGGCTATTCATCTATGGCATTTGGTCCCCGTTGCATGTTAGTTGCATTGCATTGTTTGCATACCCATTATCATTGCATCCCATTAACGTGTGTCTGTGCTGCAGGTGCATTTGCATATCCCCCTGTTCTAGTGCCCGACTTCTGCTTATTTGGTCATGGCTAGTTTGAGGAAGACAGTTGCGTATAAGCTGCCTACACCTGATATTACTCCTTTGATTGGTCTGATATCTCTTGCTGATGAGGAGGTTAGGAGAAGCTTCAGAATGAGTCATGGGAGATTACTGAGATTAGTCTGCAAGCCCACTGCTGATGAGATGAATGGGCTGTACACCTTGATGCAGTTCTATGACCCCGCATTGAGATGTTTCACGTTTGCTGACTTTATTCTGGGACCTACCATTGAAGAGTATGTGGAGTTTACTGAGCTACCAGTGCAGAGCAAGGTTCCCTTTATTCACTCTGCTGCTGAGCCCAAGTTGGAGGACTTAGCTAAAGCCTTGCACATGAATGATGCTGAACTGTTAGTGACTTCTTGGCTTGGGGTTTCAGGTTTCTCTCTTGATTTCCTAGTTGGCAAAGCTCAGGAGTATGCCAAGAGCGGATGTTGGGTGGTTTTCAATGCTATTTTGGCTCTATGCATTTATGGAATTGTGTTGTTTCCTAACTTGCCCAATTTCGTGGACTTGGACGCTTTCCATATATTTGGTGCTGGCAACCCAGTGCCCACGTTGATCGGAGACTTCTACCACTCATTGTACTACAAGAATGAAAACAGAAGGGGAAAGGTTGTTTACTGCTGTGCGCCGCTGTTGAACATGTGGTTCAAGAGTCATCTTCCCATGAAGGGATCTTTTGTGGAGAGTGCAACCACAGCTAGCTGGTCAGAGCGCCTGATGAGGCTATCTTCCGAAGACATTGAGTGGTTTGATCGAGACCTGCTGGGGTCTGAGCTCATCTTCAGTTGTTCTGGGTATCCCAATGTTCCGCTGATAGGAAGAAAAGGGTGTATCAATTACAACCCTTCTCTGTTCATTCGCCAATTCGGATATGCGCTGAAGAACCCACCAAAGGAGGAAGAAGTACAGGAATCTCTGTACTTCACCGGTGATTTAAAGGGGGAGTTATTAGCCAAGCTGCAGCATGCCTGGACGCGTATTAACCGAAGAGGGAAGCCGCTGTTAGGGAAGAATGACTGTCAGGCTTATGCACCCTACAGAGTTTGGATTCAAGAGAGAGCAAGTCAGTTACGGGTGCCATTTCCAGATGTACCAGTCCTTGTTCCTATTCCGGTAGCAGAGCCAACTACTGTTTCTAGGGAGGCCTACGAGCAAGTGGTGAAAGAAAAAGAAGCCTTGATGAAGATCAATGAAGGGCTAGAGCAAGAGCTAGCTCAGATACGCAGTGAGAAAAACAAGGTCGTGCATGCTTTCCAACAGCAGATCGAGCTAGTAAACAGACTAGGGGCTGAGTTGACTGAGGAGAAGAAGAAGCGCGAACGTCTGGGGCAAGAGTTCAGAAGCTCCCATGACATGATGGAATCCAAAAAGAAGGCGCTCGACGCAGCACACCGAGAAATCTCTTCTTGCAATAAGACTTGGAATGCTACGCTCACCAACAATAAGAAGAGGGAAGATAAGTTGAAGCAGCAAATCTCTGACCTCGAAGAGCAGTTGAAAGCTAGCATTAAGAAGTATGAAGAAGAAGTGATGACCCGTTATAGTCTCCAGAAGGCGTTGAACAAGGCTATCGAAGGCAGGAACGAAGCCGTGTCTCAGAAGCGGAAGTTAGAAGATCGCTTCGGAGAAGGGGCATGGGAAGAAACCGCTGGTGGCGTGCGACGTGTGCTCAAACAAAGAAACCAACTTGTTGAAGGGCTGCTTACCCGACCAGGTCATCCAGAGACCAAGAAGTTGCTAGAAGAGTACCGGGCTTATATGAGTACTTGATCATGTCATGTATTAACTTGTATGCTTTATTTGCATAGTGCTGACCATCACCAGGATTGTTGGTTGAGGTCATGCATTATCTTTGTACTCAGTGACATTGTATTCTTGGCTTATTGGTTTTCTCTGCAATATATGAGGCTTTCTATGATTCAGCTCCGATCTTTATATTGCTGGCACTGTCACTGCACTGGCACCTTCACACTAGAATCGGGGAATGATCTTCCCTAATGCACAGACACACATTGCATCGCATTCATATCGTATTGCAGGTAATCATTGGATGGTATCTTATTTCCTACTCTGTACCAGGTATTTTCAGGATTGCAGATCAGCGCCCGCACAGATATTCCACTCGCACCAACTGTCGAAGAATCATGGATCAAATGCAGAACGAGATGCAAGATATGCGCGAGAAGCTAGCTCTCTTTATGCAGACCATGGAGACTATTGCAAAAGGTCAGGAGAATTTGCAAGCCATGGTGCAGCCTCTGTTGGTCAGAAATGCTGGTCACGGTAATGAGGATCATCAGTCCGTGCGAGTCGACATTGTTCATGGGGATGGCACTCCCACACCAGTGGCTCCACCTGTAGTCAATATACCTGCTGCTAATGTCAACAACGCTACCGCTGCTGGGAACGGTAACGTCGGAGTTGGGAACGAGACTGCTGTCCATAACGTTGGGCTTGGTGATATCAACTTGGGTGATAATATGGGAGGCAACGACTTCGGTAACGCTGGATTCGGGTTCAATGATCAGGGATTCGATAATGCTGGGAAATATGGTTTCAATGCTCAAAGCTTTGGGCAAGACGGTTTTGGTGTGACCAATCAGGGTTACGGAGGTTTCGGAAATGGAAACGGCGCTGGGTTAATGGCTTTTGGACCCGCTGGAGTTGTTCCGGGATACGGTAACAGAGGGCGGGGCCCGGTGATGAATCAGATCAGAGCTGGTCGTAACAACGGATACGATGGGTATGGAGCTGGGAATGGTAACTGGCAGGAAGATCAGCAGGAGGACGCTTTCTCCGGCGGAGGTTTCGAGGGACCGATGGATGACTCCCAGAAGATCAGAATGCTAGAAGAGCATATGAGGGGGGTCCTGAACCAAAGTGCTGTGGGCTTAGACATGTCAAAAATGGGCCTGGTACCTGGCTTGAGGGTGCCAATCAAATTCAAAGCTCCTACATTTGATAAGTATAAAGGGGACACTTGTCCGAAAGTGCACGTGCGGGCTTATTACAGAAAGATGTCTGCGTATTCAACTGATGAGAGAATGCTAATGCATTTCTTTCAAGATAGTTTGTCAGGCCCTTCCCTAGAGTGGTATATGGGATTGGAGCCAACGAATATAAAGACATGGAAGCAACTGGCAGAGGCATTTGTAGCTCACTACAAGTATAACAGCGACTTGGCGCCCAATCGGGTCCAATTGACAGGGCTGTCTCAGAAGAAGGGTGAGAGCTTTAAAGAGTATTCGCAAAGATGGCACGACATGGCTGCTAGGGTCCGTCCTACTTTAGAAGACAAGGAAATGAATGACATGTTCATTGGAACATTTACAGGCATGTTTTATGACAAGTTGTTTCACACATCTTTGGCCAGTTTCTCAGACCTAATTCTGATGGGAGAAAAGATTGAAAACAACATTAAATAAGGAAGATTCCAAGCTGAGGAATCAACTGCATCTGGCAGTAACAGGAAGACTTTTGGTGGGCGCCGTCAGGGCGAGGCAAGCGCAGTGTTTGGGGGCCGAGGCAGAGGTCGAAACCAGTATAATCAGCCGCCGCAGGTGGCGGGTGTTACTATTCCGTTCCAACAACAACCATATCAACAACAACCGTTTCAGCAACAACCAATGCAACAACAACAGCAGCAGCAACAGCAACCGCAGCAGGGGGCACAGCCTGCTCAGCGAAGATTCCAGGGTGGTAAACCAAGGAGAGTGTTTGAAAAGCCTCCCTCAACCTATGCAGATTTGTTACAGACGTTGTTAGGGTTGAATTTGGTAGAGAAGAGAACTCTGGCACCGATAACGGGAACTCCTCCATATGGATATGACGCAAGCAGACACTGTGAGTTCCACTCTGGGGCTCCAGGCCACGATGTAGAGGGTTGACATGCTTTTAAGCATGTCGTGCAGAATTTATTGGACAATAAGGCTATCAATTTCGGAACGGCAGGCCCGAATATAGTGCAGAAGCTCATGCCTAATCATGGGGCCAACGCCATTCTGACTGAGGAAGGGTTGAATCTGATTATGAATGTCGAGGATTTAAAGACGCCGTTGGGCGAGATAAAAAGCAGATTATTGCAGGGGGGTGTTTAAACAGGTTGTGACGAGTACTGCTTGGAATGTTGGACCCTAGCTGGGGGGGTGTGATGATTTGAAGAAGGGCATTTAGGCTTTAATTGATGACGGCATGCTGCAGTTTGACCGAGCAGCAATTGAATAGCCTGCAGGGGCATTGGCAGACAATCAGAGTGATGTGGCCACGGTAACGATTCCTCACAAGACAATCACCATAACGGCACCGGCCCAGCGACCGCCGATTACTATCACTAAGGCCAGACCAATCCCGTACGAAAGCACAAAGGCAGTCCCATGGTCATATGGGTTGGAAGTATATTGTGACGGAATAAAGATTGATGTTAATAAGCAGCCAGACGAGACTGTAGAGAACGTTGTCGGTTCAGGAGGTATGACGAGGAGTGGTAGGATCTTCATATCGCCTGAGGTGGAGGCCGAAAGACTGGCAAAAGGAAAAGGGAAGATGGTTGAAAATGTCCCAGTGCAGGCAAGCGAAAAAGCATCGGCATCGAAAGACGTAGAAGAGTTCATGCGCTTGATTCAAAAAAGTGATTATAAGATTGTGGAGCATCTGCAATAGACGCCGTCCAAGATATCTATCCTGTCGTTGCTATTATGTTCTGAAGCTCACAGAAATGCTTTGTTGAAAGTCCTGGATACTTCCTTCGTACCCCAAGACGTCTCCGTGAATCAGCTGGAAGGAGTGTTGGCACATGTAAATGCAGGCCACAGCTTGGGCTTTAGCGACTTCGATTTGACCCCTAAGGGGAGAGATCATAATATGGCGCTGCACGTATCTGTCGAGTGTAGAGGATCAGTCATGTCGCATGTATTAGTCGACACCGGATCATCCTTAAATGTGCTGCCCAAAAAAGTGATGATGAAGCTAGATGTCAGAGGAATCCTGTGCACGCCCAGTGACTTGGTAGTCAGGGCATTCGATGGCACGCGGAGAACAGTCTTTGGATCTATAACATTGCCTCTACAGGTGGGGCCGGAGGTGTTTGCAACTGAATTTTATATCATGGACATCCAGCCTGCATATAGCTGCCTGCTCGGAAGACCTTGGATTCATGGGGCTGGGGCAGTCACGTCTACCATGCATCAGAAGTTGAAATATATGGTGGGAGACAGCGTAGTCACTGTATGCGGCGAAGAAGACATCCTGGTCAGCCATCTGTCGTCATTTAAATATGTGGAGGTCGATGGAGAGATTCACGAAACACCCTGCCAGGCATTCGAAGGGCTGCGTATCAAGGACAAAGGTCCCGGGCCGAGCAAAGCGCCGGAGATAGCCGTTTCGTCATATAAAGAAGCTCAAGCTCTGGTAGAGGCTAGAGAAACCAAGGGCTGGGGCAAAGTGCTGGACATTCCTGTGAAGATGGACCGATTTGAACTGGGGTACCAACCGTCGTCATCAACTCCTGTTGTGGGGGCACCCCGTTTCAGAGGGCCAATAACCATCTCTGCCAGTGGAGTATGTCACGAGACCGTCAATGCTGCTTCAGAGTCTGACGAAGGAGACAGCGATTGCAATATGGATGCCTGGATTCAGCCAAGCACGCCAGGACAGGGATTGTGCAACTGGTCTATTCAGGAGGTTGTTCCTGTGACTCTTAAACAGTAATGCTTTGTTTTATTAATTGTTGAACAATCTGGTGTCTTGCCCGGGGCATCAGGATTTGCTTAGGGCTGTGCTGTTATGAACATTGTGTGTTAATCATTAAAAGGCGTTTTTCATGTGCAAATATTGCGATCTCTGTTTTTCTTGTTTTGTATTTTACAATAAAATGGCAACGTGGTTATTCGCTTTGTACGCGTTTTGAAGCAGTTAACCATTCTTTTTGCAGGATAACATTTTCAGATGACATCCTTGAACCACCTATGACTCGTCCCGACTTCGAGCCCCCGGTGTTTCAGGCCGAAGAAGAGGTTGTCGAAGATAGTGACATTCCCGAAGAACTGTCTTGGCTGGTGAAGCAAGAGGAAAGAGTCATTCTGCCTCACAAAGAGGTCATTATTGGGGTCGGAAGGGGTTGAGAAGAATATTCGTATCGGAGCCGCGCTGCAGAGCGATATCAAGCGAAGATTGGTTGAAATGCTCCGAGAGTATAATGATGTGTTCGCTTGGTCGTATGAAGATATGCCAGGGCTCGATACAGATATGGTTGTGCACCGTCTGCCATTGAAAGAAGAATGCCCGCCGGTCAAACAAAAGCTTCGCAGAACTAGACCAGATATGGCAGTGAAGATCAAAGAAGAGGTTCAGAAACAGTGGGATGTTGGTTTCCTGGCTGTGACGAAATATCCCTCATGGGTCGCTAATATAGTACCTGTACCAAAGAAAGATGGTAAGGTGCGGATGTGCGTAGACTACCGTGACTTAAATAAAGCGAGCCCAAAAGACGATTTTCCACTTCCTCATATCGACGTGCTAGTTGATAATACTGCTCAATACTCCGTATTCTCCTTCATGGATGGTTTCTCAGGCTATAATCAGATTAAAATGGCGCCAGAGGATATGGAGAAGACTACTTTCATAACGCCTTGGGGAACATTTTGTTATAAAGTGATGCCCTTTGGGTTGAAGAATGCTGGGGCAACGTATCAGCGTGCGATGACGACTCTTTTTCATGATGTGATGCATAAAGAGATCGAAGTTTATGTTGACGATATGATTGCCAAATCCCAGACGGAGGAAGAGCATCTGGTAAATCTGCTGAAGTTGTTCAAAAGGCTTAGGAAGTTCAGGCTGAGACTGAACCCTAACAAATGCACCTTCGGGGTGAGATCGGGTAAACTGCTGGGGTTTATCGTAAGCGAAAGAGGAATAGAGGTTGATCCTGCTAAAATAAAAGCAATTCAAGAAATGTCGACGCCTAAAACAGAGAAAGAGGTGTGCGGGTTTTTTGGGAGGTTGAACTACATCGCTCGATTCATATCTCACCTAACGGCTACGTGTGAACCATTATTCAAGCTGTTGAAGAAAGATCAAGCTGTAACGTGGAACGAAAATTGTCAAAAGGCATTCGATAAAATAAAGCAGTATTTGCAGGAGCCTCCTATTTTGATACCCCCGGTGGCAGGGAGACCCTTGATTATGTATTTGACAGTTCTTGAGGGAAGCATGGGTTGTGTTCTCTGGCAACACGACGAGACAGGAAGAAAAGAGCATGTGATCTACTACTTGAGTAAAAAGTTCACTGACTGTGAATCTCGATACTCAATGCTTGAGAAAACTTGTTGCGCGCTAGCCTGGGCCGCCAAGCGTTTGAGGCAATACATGCTGAATCATACGACCATGCTCATCTCGAAGATGGACCCTATCAAATATGTATTCGAAAAGCAGGCCTTATCAGGGAGAATAGCCCGTTGGCAGATGGTCTTGACTGAATATGACATCCAATACGTCTCGCAAAAGGCTATAAAGGGGAGTGTGCTGTCTGAGTATCTGGCGGAGCAGCCAATTGATGATTACCAATCGATGAGGTTTGATTTTCCTGACGAGGATATCATGTACCTAAAGATGAAAGATTGCGAAGAGCCGTTGCCAGACGAAGGACCAGAATTGGGTTCCAAATGGAAGATGATTTTTGACGGAGCTGTGAACGCTTACGGTAGCGGAATAGGGGCAATCATCACTACTCCACACGGGTCGCACATCCCGTTTACTGCCCGATTGACCTTTGCAGTTACCAATAATGAAGCCGAATACGAAGCTTGTATAATGGGGCTTGAAGAAGCCATTGATTTGCGAATCAAGAATCTGGACGTATACGGAGACTCAGCTCTGGTGGTGAATCAAATCAAAGGGGAATGGGAGACACGTCAGCCCAACTTGATACATTACATGAACTATGCAAGGAGATTGTTGCCTTTCTTTGACAAGGTTGAATTGCACCATGTACCGCGGGCAGAAAATCAGATGGCTGACGCCCTGGCCACTTTGTCTTCCATGTACCAAGTCAACTTCTGGAACGAGGCTCCCAGAATCATTATCTCTCGGCTTGACAGGCCTGCCTTTGTGTTTGCTATTGACGAGGCATCCGATGATAAACCGTGGTATTTTGATATCCTTAACTTCCTGAAGAATAAAGAGTATCCGGCTGGGGCATCCAGTCAAGATCAGAAGACTCTCAGGAGATTAGCGGGTAATTTCTATTTGAATCCGGATGGTGTCTTGTACTGAAGAAATCACGATTTGGTGCTGCTGCGTTGTGTAGATGAAAAAGAGGCAAAGTTGCTTATGGAGGAGATACATGAAGGTACCTTTGGTACGCATGCTGGTGGGCATGCTATGACAAGAAAGCTGTTGCGGGCAGGTTATTTCTGGATGACTATGGAAACTGATTGTTTCAAGTTTGCGAGGAAGTGCCACAAGTGCCAAATCTATGCTGATAAAATCCATGTGCCTCCGAGTCCTCTGAATGTGATGTCATCGCCATGGCCATTTTCGATGTGGGGAATCGATATGATTGGAAAGATCGAGCCGACAACTTCTAACGGGCACCGGTTCATTCTAGTAGCAATCGATTACTTCACCAAGTGGGTGGAAGCGGCGTCCTACGCAAATGTAACTAAGCAAGTGGTGGCCAGATTCATCAAGAGAGATATCATTTGCAGATATGGGATCCCCGAGCGGATAATCACTGACAACGGTTCAAACCTGAACAACAAAATGATGAAGGAGCTCTGTCAGAATTTCAAGATCAAACACCACAACTCCTCCCCTTACCGACTATTGCACCCTAAAATTTGACCAACCGGGTCTCGCATCGGGTCCTATGTTTCGACGCATAACCGCATTCGCATTCGCATATCGCATACAGTGCATTTTTCATTTGTTTTGATTTTATCGGGATCACAGCTCTCGTCTCGCGTTTTAGGTGTTTTTAATCAGTTCAGATAGGTAGAATCGTATTTTTGGGATATTTCGGTGCCCGTTTATTTTTACCGGCTATGTTGATGCGCTCTCGCGATGTTATTTGTCGTTCGGTGCTATTTTTGTTCCCTCGGGAAATTATTGTGTTTTTTCTGAATTTTATTAGATTTTATTAGGGTTTTATTGGCTTTTAAATAGTTTTTAGATTTTTAATGGAATAAATAAATAGCATTTTCTTTTTAGAATATTAGGGTTTTAACATTTTTCTTTTATAATAGTTTTAATATAGATTTTCTTTTAGAATAAATAGATTTTTCTTTTTTAATCATAGATTTGCTTTTAAAGAAATAATATAGTTGTTTTTTTTTATAGAAGTTTTATAGATTTTAATAGGTTTTAATGGAATATAGTTTTTCTTTTTTCTTTTATTAATAATAGATAATATTTTAGATATAGATAATATAGCTTTTTATAGGATTTTAAATAGAATTTTAATATAGATTTTTAATTTTAATAAATGGTTAGATTTTTCTTTTAATAGTTTTAATAGATATTATAGAATTTTAATAGAGTTTTAGAATATTAGATATTAATGAGGTGTTAGTTAATTAGGTTTAATTGATTTTTGTTTTTCATCTAATCCATTTTATTTTCATTAATCAATCCATTAATCCATTTTTATCCAGTTTTTTTCAGTCTTTTGAATTCATTTTCGTTTGGGCCCAAGGCTTTGTGGAAGCCCAAATTCGCAGGTCCAGTGTCCAGAAGATTCCAGAATTGTCCAGAATTCAGCATCCTATATAATTCAGCTCGTCCACGTGTTAAACGGAGGAGAACCCACATTTCATCACCACGTCACGCCACCTCACACTCACGTTCCCTCTCTCTCTGCCACGCTTCACAATACGTGGCGTCCATGCAGAGTACCCCTCCACTACCAGCGCCACGTGCCTCCCTCCTAGCCCCCACCGGTTGCATGGCCGGCGGCCATGCAACCACCGCAACAACCCGCCGCCGGCAGCCCTAACCAAATCCCTCCGCCCTGCATTTCACCGGGAACCTAGAAATCACCAGAATCCGTCTCATTCCTTCATCTCTTCCGATCAACATCCAACCTCCGATCAACCTCCTCCTTCAATCTTCATCCTCTCCGGTCATTTTCCTCCATCACCGATCAACCACAATCATCATCCAAACCCAGAAAATCTCCATCTCCGGTCGATCTTCATCACCCTCACCTCCAGAACTTCGTCTTCCACAATCTGCAAAGAGTTTCCAGAAGAACATCATCAAGAATCATCATCTCCAGAAATTCCTCATTCATCAAGATCCCCCAGGAGCTTCATCGTTCTCCTCTTCATGTTCATGGTTCTTCCTACGTTTTCCCAGGAAATGATTTCAACAAACTTCAGCAGAAGACCTTCAACACCATCAATGAACTCCACCATTTTCCAGAATTGGTCGAAGCTTCGTACGATTCAACAACGCGTTCATCCTTCTACCAGAACTCATCTAATTCAACCAAATCACCAAGATCCAGGAACTTCAACAAACCTCTGATCTTCATCTCCAGAAGAACACACAAATCTGCAGAAACAGGCTTCACCAAGAACTCAGCTTCAACGAGCATCCTCAGAACCTTCATGTTCGCCATCGTCTCCAGAAGGGATCAAGAACAACCTTCCAGAAACATCCAAGAATCGCCATCGTCACCACGAAACTCCAATCAAGATCGAGATTCTTCAGAAACGTAAACCAAATCCAGATCTCTATCCAAGAATCCCTCAATCTTCATCACGGTTTGCAAGATCCTTAACATCTCCACAGCGTTCATCATCAGGATCATCTGTTCCTTCAGGAATTCAACACAAAGACCTTCAAGATCCGTCAACTCGCTCGTCCCATTGTTTTTGATCTCTTGTTCTTCAGATTACTTCAAGGAGAAAGATTTGCGAGTAAGAAAAAGATTGAAACGGCGAGAAATGAGGGAGAAGGAGGAAGGGAACGGCGCGTCTGTGAACAGTGCAAGGGAGAAAGAAGGAGGCATTAGGGTTTCTCAGAGTGGAGGAAAGGAGGGAGACGGATCGAGGGAGGGGTTTGGGCCTCAAGCCCAACAGATTTTGGGTCATACACCCCTCTGTTTCGTAATGCACCCCCTCCGTGTGTTTTTTTTGATGGATTATGGGCCTAAGCCCAACGTTTACCAGCCACACCCCGCGGTTGCTCGTCAAACCCCCTCCCAGTAGTTTTTTTTCTTTCTGAATTTTCTATTGGGCTGGGCCCAGTCCCAATGTATTTTTCTGCTTACCCCCTGTAGCAGTTTTACCCCTCCCATTTGTATTTTTTCTTTATTTTGTTTAGGAGTGAAAAATAAAGGAGAAAAAGAAAATATTGAAATAATATCAAAAGAAAAGGATATTGAAGAAAATAGTAGAAAAAGAAATATTGAAAGGAAGAATTTGAAAAAAGAAAAAGGAGAGAAAATATTGTGAAAAAATATTGAAAGAAATAATGAAAAGAAATATAGAAAAGAAATGTGAAAAATATGGAGAAAAATATATTAAAAAAATATAGAAAATAGTGGAGAAAAATATATGAAAAATATTTTGAAAGAAAAAAGAAGAAAATGGTTGGAAAAGAATAAAAAATATTAGTATAGATTTAATATTTTTTTAGAGTGTATTTTCTTCATAGGAGTTTATTTTAGGGATAGTTTTAGAAGTCCACTTGTTAGGGGACTTTTTTCGTTTGATTTTTCCATTATAGATGGATAGGATAGTATTTCCTAGGAGATTTATTTTTCAGTATGCAAGCATTGTAACCATTTTTCAGAATGTTAATAAAACGAGATTTGAGCTGTGGTCCCGATGTAGCCGAACTACAACTGCTCTGATTCCTCGTACCTGACGAGGATATGTAGGCATTGGATGCGATATCCTAGCGAGCACACTAACAATTAACCTTTTGTTCTCTCGCTGTTGTGCAATCGAGACTTTCCCGCTGACGACTAATTGATACCCTTTTTCTCTCTTGCCCGAGTGCACTTGAGACCGGACCGTAGTTTCTAGGTTCCCGTACCTTTAAAACCAGTTGATTTTCTCACTGCTGTGTGAGAATACCCAGCCTAGCCGTAGTTAGCCTGAACTATGTAAAGCTCTGATCTTCCATGCAGTGTGGAAGTACGTAGGCACAAGGCGCGAGGTCTTGGAGAGCCAATTTTCCCCGTAGTCCCGAACTACGTTGACTCTGACTTTCTCTCTTGAGAATACGTAGGCATAGAGTGCGACGCTCTATCGAGTCAATTCCCTTCCGTTTAGATTTAGCAGTTGTAGATAGATTGTTTTTGCATCCTGTAGACAACCCAAGCAAGCGTGGATCCCGTCGAGTACGACGGACGTGAGGGGTGCTAATACCTTCCCCTTGCGTAACCGACTCCCGAACCCAGGTTTTGGTTGCGATGACCATACCTTTCCCCGTTTTTTGCGAGGTTTACTTCGAGCGTTTCCTTTCCCTCCGTTGGGATAAATAACGCACGGTGGCAACTCTTCTGTCAGCCGGCGCCGATTTTCGCAGTAGCGACAGCTGGCGACTCTGCTGGGGACTGCGATAGTTCCCTATACGGGTCTGCTGGGGATCCAACGTCCCCTGGCTGCTAAGGACTGCGATAGTTCTTATGCATGTGGGATCCAACGTCCCCTAAGAGAGAGTCAATCCTAGCGCTTGTTTGCTTGTCTTTTGGGGCTTATTTATTGATATTATCTGTTGCTGTTGGGGTGTTACGGGTGTTCTATGATTGAGTGAGAAGCCGGACCTAGGCTTGAGTGAACCTTAGACTTAGAGTAGAGATTAGTGGGCGCCCGCTTGCTTTGTTTGCCTTGGTGTCCTGCAAAATCTACGCTCAGACGAGGTTCTTCTGGTTGGCCTCTTGTCCCACCCTTTGGGTGGCTCGGGTTGCTGGTTAGTTGGATTGTCGACTCTGGGAACCGATCATTTGGAAGTTATCTAAGTGAGGCCTCTTCAGGACTTGATGATGCCACTCCTTCTGGGAATCGTATCGTCAGTTTTGAAAGTCTGTGACGCTGACGACCGCATAGGATGTCGTACCTTGTCAGATATAGGTCCACACCTGTGAGTGGGGGGTTTTTTTTGCAGGAAACTTGACTTCCAACCTACCTGTTATATTGGTCTTCTCTTCAGAGCGACCGTACTCCGTCAGCAGTGCAGTAGTATTCAGATTTGTGTGGGGGTTGTGGTCCCGTTGTTTGCTGCATCTTACATATCATGTGCATATCAGTGTTGCATCATATTGCCTATCATCCTCCAGTTAGCCAGAGTTCTGATCCAGCCTTTGTTTCCTGAAGGTGATTACCCGGAGTTTGGATTGAGTAGCTGTTGATTGTCAGAAGACGACCTAGGGGTTGAGTAGATTTGAGCAGAATCGAGCATTGAAGTCAGCTGAAGACTATTGGTAGCTATGTCTAAAGGCAATTTCCAGTCTCCTAACACCTTGACAGGGTTCACTATGGCGTCCAACCCTCTGTATGATTCTATGGAAGACTTCCCTCAAGTGAACAACATTACTGCAGACCAAGTTGTACAGCCTTCTGTTGAGGACCGAGATCGACATGAGCAGTTTGTTGCCCGAAATGAGCGTCCTCCTCCTATTAACAATCAAGGTGTTGCTTTCCCTGTGATGAATTACCGAAGAGATATTCCAATGGCCGGGATGGTAGATCCAAGAGCTCTTGAAAAGGATAGAAGACTCCGAGCGTTGGAAGAAGGAATGAAAGCTTTGAAAGTCAAAGATGCTGTCAACCTGAATGTTGTAGACATGTGTTTGGTTCCTGACCTGGTTTTGCCTTACAAGTTCAAAGTGCCGAAATTTGAGAAGTACACGGGAGATAGCTGTCCGAAGCTGCATTTGATGATGTTCTGTCGAAGAATGACTTCGTTTGTGCGAGATGACAAATTGATGATCCATTGCTTTCAAGATAGTCTGACCGGGGCATCTTTGAGGTGGTACATGCAGTTAGAGAGAAATCAGATTCAATCATGGATGGATTTAGCCAGAGCTTTTCTGAAGCAGTACGATTATAACCTAGACATAGCTCCCTATCGCATGCAGTTGCAAGAACTGTCTCAAGAGAATAATGAACCTATCAGGAAGTATGCTCAGAGATGGAGAGAATTTGCTGCTAGAGTGCATCCACCGCTCTTAGACCAAGAGTTGACAAGCATGTTTGTAGATTCCCTACAAGATCCGTACTTCGAAAGATTGCTCGGACTTCCGTCAAGTTTCTCTGACGTGGTAGCATTAGGAGAACGCCTTGAGTATGCCATAAGAATTGGGAAAATTCAGGTTGCTTCAAATGATCAAGCTGGTGAAACTGAATATCCTTGTGACTATCAGAGTGAAGAAGAATTTGTGATCAACGCAGTCATGCCAAAGGTTGAATATCCTCGAAGCGAATCAGTGAATTTTGTTGGTTCATCATCTTATCAGAGAACAGTACCTCTTATGGCTTGTTATACTGAACAGACAGCCGTGCCTGGGGCACCCTATCAGGAATCTTATGTCGCTTCCATTGCAAAGCAGCGAACTCGTGGTCGAGGTTATCAGACTCAGCGTCAGAATCAAAACAGACCTCGCAACAACTTGGAACGAAGGAAACCTCCCTCTCACCCAGTGCCTATGCCGTATAGCCAGCTGCTACCATCTTTGATCCAGAGTTCTTTGGTGGAGCCGAAAGCTCTTAAGCCAGTTCCAGAACCTTACCCTCCTGGGTATAATCCCCACGTTCAGTGTGGTTATCATGGTGGATCACCAGGGCATTCGACGGAAGATTGTAAAGCATTTCAGGCGAAAGTACAGCAGTTGATTGACCAGGATCGCATTTCCTTTCGGGAAAGATTTCTGTTTGTTCATCCCAACCGCTCAGCTGTCTAAGCTCGTAGACTCGGAAAGTATTCCCCAGCAAAAAGCCAGTGATTCAGACAGGCAGGCGCCTCAGCGTTGGCAGTCCTCAGACTTTTATATCATTTGCATTTGTAGTTTCTTTTCTGTTAGTTACTACTTGCTTTTAAACATTGTATGTTTCGAATGGTGATAATAATAAAGTGACTATGCATTTTTCTGAATTAATCAGGTCGCTGTCGCTCATTTACTGCATTGCACTGACACTTGCATTTCATTCACTCCACTTTATCACTGTGACTAGCAAAGATTGGAGGGAGGATGACGAAATCAACTCATAACCGATGATCGTATGCTTTCAGATAAGACCTTACCGATGACGTACAAGGCATTGTTTCAACTCCCCAAACACTGGAGATATAAGGAGTTAGTCCCTTGTTAACCACTTTGAGCCAAGAAGTAGAAGTTTTTTCGGACTTTTTAAACCCTCACATCTTAACCCGGGGCAGGGTAGTTGTCAGTTAGCTTGACCGAGCATTCAAGTCTTACAGAGGAGTGTTGTCTTCCAAGGACCGATATCAGTTTATGCCTTTCAAGAGGTCAAAACTCACCGATCAGGAGTGAGACAGTTACAATCCTTTCGGAGCAATCAAGACAACCAGTGTCACACGACTTTGTTCCAAAAGAAAGAAGAAAGAAAGCCTGCTAAGTAAAAAGAAAGAAAAAGCTGGAAAGCTAATACTTAGGCAAAAATCAGGGCATCCCGCTGGACTTCAAAGCATTGAAAAAAAATCGAAAAGAACTCAAAATGAGTCAGTCCAGGCAAAACTTAGGGAATCAAAAGAATGAAAAAGAGGGATAGAAAATTTTCCCCAGCAAGTCACAAAGTCGTGTACACAGACACCGAAAGCGAAGAAGGAGTAGCTATCACTCCGAAAAAACCTTGTGAGTCCCTTAGCTATGGTTCTTACCATTCAACATACCTATCGAAGAGGCGAGCGCTCGTGCCAGGTTAACTGAACCTTAGGATCGGAGATCATCACGTAGAAGGGGTGGGTACAAAGCAAAATTTGAGCCAAATATCCTTTGTTTCACGAACCGTGAACCCGACCACGATACAACCCTTAAAAGACCTAATTGAGGTAGGGTTTATTCTGAAGCGCATTACGATAAGGTTGAGTAACCTGAATCCTTCTCGACTTGCTAGTCACATCCTTGTTGTATTTTTCACTGACCACGTAAGCACTACGTTTGAACTCTGGTTCATTCGTCACTCACAATCATGGCATGTAAATGAGTGACAGCTCAATTTTTTCAAAATCTGCATAACCATTGCATTAAGATTACCATTCGTGAATAGACAATTTTAACTGCAGGTTAGTAGTTGGCAGGATAGAAATTCTAACAGGAATAATCGAATAGGACTGAGTAATTCAGCAGTTTGAACCAGGATGGTGTATGTTGTGAAGCCCAGTGAATCAGGGGCATTGACTTCCAGTGAGTTCGGAATCAGTTAGTCTGAGGACAAGTCCCGAAGCTTCAGTCGATCAGGGGCAGTATGCTTGAGAAGCAGTTGATTAGAGGTGAGTCTTCTCGAAAGCCAATCAGGGGCAATCATCCAGAATGCTGAGATTTGAAAGCAGATACTTCAGGTGGATAATCAGATCAGGTTAAGTCGCTAGAACGCTCATTCAGGAGCAAGTCACCGCAGAGAGTGTTGAAACCAACTGGGTTGATAGGGGTCTAATGGAGATTGAATTCTGTTGTCGTATAGATACTGGGGCAAGTAATCTCGAGGGCGTCTCGTAGCAAGCTGTTCAGAGCGGTACTCTCAGGAGTTAGATTGGGGCAAGTTGTTCAAGCCAGTCTTTTTATCCCCAGCTGAGTGCACTGGGGCAAGTTGTTCAACCAGTCTGTTTATCCCCAGCCGGAGTTGAGTATCGGGGAATCATGTCAGTACCCTTACCAAAAACCTTAGCATTTCGAAAAAGGCCTTGCTGTCGTTGGATCATTATCCTACAGTTTAAACCTGTTGCGTGTTAGTAACCAGTCGTTTCCAAAGTCCAGTTCTCGCCTGGCAAACCGGTAACCAGTTCTCGTCTGGCCCACCCTTTCGTAAACATCAGTTCCCGTCTAGTGTAGTTTATTGTAAGCATCAGTTCCCGTCTGGTGTAGTTTATTGTAACCAGTTCTCGTCTGGTCACCGTTTCTTCAAGTGTCGTATCAGTTCTCGTCTGGTACATGTTGTCGCGTAATCAGTTCTCGTCTGGTCATCGTGTGTTTTAACCTATGTGTTATACCAGTTCTCGTCTGGTGTACGTCCGCTTTCAGCCAGTTCTCTCCTGGTTGTCTATGCCTCAATCTGTTATCCAGTCATCCCCGTCTGATGTCCAAACCAAATCAATTTTCGTTCAATTTTCCTAACCTATTTTGCTATCAGTTCTCGCTTGGTAGTCTACCTTTGAATGCTAGTTCTCGTCTAGTATTTTCCATATCTTCCACTGTGTACATAGTCCATGTTTATCCTAAACCAGAAAAAGAAAAAAACCTAAAGGTATCTGACACAGTAATTCCCAATGAATCGCATGTTGTCATGTTCCTCGATACGAAGCTCAACGGATACCAGTGCTCCGATTAATGTTTGAATTCCTCGTGGATGTTGTTGCTACTCTTCAGCAGATGAAAGTTGCGTATTATCCCCGGAAGAGTCGAGATTGTATTTTATCTCGTATCAGAGTAGGATCAGGAGTATCCTCAGCAGATTAAGATTGATATCCTTGATAGTAGGGGCATTTCCAGCAGGGTGCTACACGCCATCAATCCCAGTTTGGGTCAATCCCCACAGAGCACAATCAGTTGCCAATGGCTTGAAGAGAGCATCCCCAAGCAGAGTTGTTTTTTTTTCTTTCCCCAGTGAAGTCGCCAAGCAGGGTTGCTTTTCATTTCTCCAGCAGGATGGTTATTCCCAGCGGATTTGGTTCCCCTTTTCCAGCATTTATTTTGCTGAGATGGTTCTGTGACTCCAGTTCATCCCTAGTAGAGTTGACGCTTCCTTCGGCATTTATTTTTCCAAGCGGTTTTCAGACCTAGTGTTCTCTGGCAGCTCGAGCCTGCATTTACATTTGCATATATAGTCATTGCATTTATACAAACATATAGCATTTCCACGCCGTACGGGGCATTGCATTTACAAATACATAGCATATTCATGCCGTATAGGGTATTACAGTTACAAACGTATAACATTTACATGTCATATAGGGCATCGCATCATTATCAAACATACGCATGTCGAAACATGGACCAGGTTGGTTACCTATTGGATTTCAAATTTGTTCACCTGCAGAGTTGTGTGGTTAAGCTTCTCTTATTCCCCAGCGGAGTGATTCTTCATATTTGGTTGTTACGTCAGCATTGAAAAAAAACAAAACAACAACAACGAAGATTGACATATATCAAGTTTCTGAAGCTGCGGCCTGTTGACAGAATGGGCGCCAGGCAGTTCAATTCAGAATTCCCCAGGAGAGTTTCCTCAGGTTCGACGTGAACCATGAGTCGACAGAAAAGATCCCATGACAGATGGGAAGGTGTTTGCTTTTCGAAGCATTATTCCAATACTTGTGGCGTCACACAGGTGATTGGCAAGGAGAAGAAAATTTATCAGAAAATTGACCAGTTGTTGCCGTGACAACCAAACTTCAGTTCATTGGAAGCTATTCCTCAAGCAGTTTTGCAGTATATTCCCGCGGTTGGCAAATTTCAGGGTTCCGTTTGTATTAACCGTCATCTACCTTGAATGTTTGAAGGCTGAGCGCTCTTCAACCATTCAGGTCCAAGCTGCTTGAATAGGGACAGCTGTTGCACCCTAAAATTTGACCAACCGGGTCTCGCATCGGGTCCTATGTTTCGATGCATAACCGCATTCGCATTCGCATATCACATACAGTTCATTTTTCATTTGTTTTGATTTTATCGGGATCACATCTCTCGTCTTGCGTTTTAGGTGTTTTTAATCAGTTCAGATAGGTAGAATCGTATTTTTGGGATATTTCGGTGCCCGTTTATTTTTACCGGCTATGTTGATGCGCTCTCGCGGTGTTATTTGTCGTTCGGTGCTATTTTTGTTCCCTCGGAAAATTATTGTGTTTTTTTTGAATTTTATTAGATTTTATTAGGGTTTTATTGGCTTTTAAATAGTTTTTAGATTTTTAATGGAATAAATAAATAGCATTTTCTTTTTAGAATATTAGGGTTTTAACATTTTTCTTTTATAATAGTTTTAATATAGATTTTCTTTTAGAATAAATAGATTTTTCTTTTTTAATCATAGATTTGCTTTTAAAGAAATAATATAGTTGTTTTTTTTTATAGAAGTTTTATAGATTTTAATAGGTTTTAATGGAATATAGTTTTTCTTTTTTCTTTTATTAATAATAGATAATATTTTAGATATAGATAATATAGCTTTTTATAGGATTTTAGATAGAATTTTAATATAGATTTTTCATTTTAATAAATGGTTAGATTTTTCTTTTAATAGTTTTAATAGATATTATAGAATTTTAATAGAGTTTTAGAATATTAGATATTAATGAGGTGTTAGTTAATTAGGTTTAATTGATTTTTGTTTTTCATCTAATCCATTTTATTTTCATTAATCAATCCATTAATCCATTTTTATCCAGTTTTTTTCAGTCTTTTGAATTCATTTTCGTTTGGGCCCAAGGCTTTGTGGAAGCCCAAATTCGCAGGTCCAGTGTCCAGAAGATTCCAGAATTGTCCAGAATTCAGCATCCTATATAATTCAGCTCGTCCACGTGTTAAACGGAGGAGAACCCACATTTCATCACCACGTCACGCCACCTCACACTCACGTTCCCTCTCTCTCTGCCACGCTTCACAATACGTGGCGTCCATGCAGAGTACCCCTCCACTACCAGCGCCACGTGCCTCCCTCCTAGCCCCCACCGGTTGCATGGCCGGCGGCCATGCAACCACCGCAACAACCCGCCGCCGGCAGCCCTAACCAAATCCCTCCGCCCTGCATTTCACCGGGAACCTAGAAATCACCAGAATCCGTCTCATTTCTTCATCTCTTCCGATCAACATCCAACCTCCGATCAACCTCCTCCTTCAATCTTCATCCTCTCCGGTCATTTTCCTCCATCACCGATCAACCACAATCATCATCCAAACCCAGAAAATCTCCATCTCCGGTCGATCTTCATCACCCTCACCTCCAGAACTTCGTCTTCCACAATCTGCAAAGAGTTTCCAGAAGAACATCATCAAGAATCATCATCTCCAGAAATTCCTCATTCATCAAGATCCCCCAGGAGCTTCATCGTTCTCCTCTTCATGTTCATGGTTCTTCCTACGTTTTCCCAGGAAATGATTTCAACAAACTTCAGCAGAAGACCTTCAACACCATCAATGAACTCCACCATTTTCCAGAATTGGTCGAAGCTTTGTACGATTCAACAACGCGTTCATCCTTCTACCATAACTCATCTAATTCAACCAAATCACCAAGATCCAGGAACTTCAACAAACCTCCGATCTTCATCTCCAGAAGAACACACAAATCTGCAGAAACAGGCTTCACCAAGAACTCAGCTTCAACGAGCATCCTCAGAACCTTCATGTTCGCCATCGTCTCCAGAAGGGATCAAGAACAACCTTCCAGAAACATCCAAGAATCGCCATCGTCACCACGAAACTCCAATCAAGATCGAGATTCTTCAGAAACGTAAACCAAATTCAGATCTCTATCCAAGAATCCCTCAATCTTCATCACGGTTTGCAAGATCCTTAACATCTCCACAGCGTTCATCATCAGGATCATCTGTTCCTTCAGGAATTCAACACAAAGACCTTCAAGATCCGTCAACTCGCTCGTCCCATTGTTTTTTATCTCTTGTTCTTCAGATTACTTCAAGGAGAAAGATTTGCGAGTAAGAAAAAGATTGAAACGGCGAGAAATGAGGGAGAAGGAGGAAGGGAACGGCGCGTCTGCGAACAGTGCAAGGGAGAAAGAAGGAGGCATTAGGGTTTCTTAGAGTGGAGGAAAGGAGGGAGACGGATCGAGGGAGGGGTTTGGGCCTCAAGCCCAACAGATTTTGGGTCATACACCCCTCTGTTTCGTATGGCACCCCCTCCGTGTGTTTTTTTTGATGGATTCTGGGCCTAAGCCCAACGTTTACCAGCCACACCCCGCGGTTGCTCGTCAAACCCCCTCCCAGTAGTTTTTTTTCTTTCTGAATTTTCTATTGGGCTGGGCCCAGTCCCAATGTATTTTTCTGCTTACCCCCTGTAGCAGTTTTACCCCTCCCATTTGTATTTTTTTCTTTATTTTGTTTAGGAGTGAAAAATAAAGGAGAAAAAGAAAATATTGAAATAATATCAAAAGAAAAGGATATTGAATAAAATAGTAGAAAAAGAAATATTGAAAAGAAGAATTTGAAAAAAGAAAAAGGAGAGAAAATATTGTGAAAAAATATTGAAAGAAATAATGAAAAGAAATATAGAAAAGAAATGTGAAAAATATGGAGAAAAATATATAAAAAAATATATAGAAAATAGTGGGGAAAAATATATGAAAAATATTTTGAAAGAAAAAAGAAGAAAATGGTTGGAAAAGAATAAAAAATATTAGTATAGATTTAATATTTTTTTAGAGTGTATTTTCTTCATAGGAGTTTATTTTAGGGATAGTTTTAGAAGTCCACTTGTTAGGAGACTTTTTTCATTTGATTTTTCCATTATAGATGGATAGGATAGTATTTCCTAGGAGATTTATTTTTCAGTATGCAAGCATTGTAACCATTTTTCAGAATGTTAATAAAACGAGATTTGAGTTGTGGTCCCGAAGTAGCCGAACTACAGCTGCTCTGATTCCTCGTACCTGACGAGGATATGTAGGCATAGGATGCGATATCCTAGCAAGCACACTAACAATTAACCTTTTGTTCTCTCGCTGCTGTGCGATCGAGACTTTCCCGCTGACGACTAATTGATACCCTTTTTCTCTCTTGCCCGAGTGCACTTGAGACCGGACCGTAGTTTCTAGGTTCCCGTACCTTTAAAACCAGTTGATTTTCTCACTGTTGTGTGAGAATACCCAGCCTAGCCGTAGTTAGCCTGAACTACGTAACCGACTCCCGAAAACAAGCGTGGATCCATACCCGAAAACAAGCGTGGATCCCGTCGAGTACGACGGACGTGAGGGGTGCTAATACCTTCCCCTTGCGTAACCGACTCCCGAACCCAGGTTTTGGTTGCGATGAGCATACCTTTCCCCGTTTTTTGCGAGGTTTACTTCGAGCGTTTCCTTTCCCTCCGTTGGGATAAATAACGCACGGTGGCGACTCTTTTGTCAGCCGGCGCCGATTTTCGCAGTAGCGACACCGACCCAAGATGAATGGCGCTGTCGAAGCGGCCAATAAGAATATCAAGAAGATCGTTCAAAAGATGGTGGTGACCTACAAGGATTGGCATGAGATGCTACCCTTTGCTTTGCACGGCTATCGTACGACGGTACGCACATCAACTGGGGCAACCCCGTTCTCGTTAGTATACGGAATGGAAGCAGTACTACCATTGGAAGTTGAGATTCCTTCCCTGAGAGTATTGCGAGATGTCCAACTAGACGAGGCAGAATGGGTGAAAGACAGGTTGAACCAATTGAGTTTAATGGATGAGAAGAGGCTAGCTTCTCTAGCATACGGTCGGTTGTACCAGAGCCGAATGAAGAAAGCGTACGATAAGAAGATACATCCACGAAGCTTTTAGACGGGCGGCCTTGTGCTGAAAAGGATTCTCCTGCCGCAAGCAGATCACAGGGGCAAGTGGACCCCCAACTACGAAGGGCCATACGTTGTTAGAAAAGTCTTTTCAGGAGGAGCTTTATTGTTGTCCACCATGGACGGTGAAGACTTTACGTCGCCTGTGAATTTGGACGCAGTTAAAAAATACTTTGCTTAAAATTGGCCCGCTGGACAGAAAAAAGAGAGTCCAGGCAAAAATGGGGCATCCTGGCGAACCAAAAACAGAATGAAAGGTTCGGGCAAAAGTTAGGGATAAAATGAAAAAATGTACACCCGCGAAGTTGAAAACCTACACTGGGCGGCTTCGGCAAAAAGGGGTATCCCGGTGAACTGAAAACCCGTAAAGGGCGGTTCACGCAAAAGTTAGGGATTTGAAAAGCAAATGACTGCGGTCCGAATTTGATACTGCATTGAGCATTGGTGCGGGAGAATACGCTCGAGAGGTTGATTATCAGATACAATCTCTTCGGAAGTGTGAATACCGGGAAAGCATTAGAGTCGGACGAGTCATAGGAGGATCAGTTCGTGATGTTCATCTGCATCCCGTTGCCGACATGTGTACAAAATTAATTGGTCAATATATTTATGCTTCTTGTGCATACTTATATATTTGTTGTGCGTAGCTTCCTCTTTTCAGGAGTTACATCCCGTGTACAAAAACTCCGCCCATTCAGGGGCCCAATCAATAAAATATGTTATTCAGTACTTGATGCTAGTTCTTTACTGTTTTGTGCATGATAAACGCCTAAGTTTACTGAAACTAGCATGTGCATAACGTCATTGGCCCTTGCCAACAATTTTTAAAACTTTGAATTAACTGAAAATGACGTCACTAACCTGAATAGATTTGGTTGCATAGGCTTGTCTTGTCTTGTTTGTGTTGTTGCAGGTTTCATAGCCGTACGAGGAAGACGATCGAAAGATTGCAGTAACGAAAGACTCGACCCCCACGCGTGTCATGCATGTTCTTCCTGAGGAAGGATCGAACTCCCCAGCTAGCCATAGCTTATCCAAAGGACATGCTCCAGCAAATTCATTCATCCTCAGCAGAGTTTGGCAATTCCCAGATCAAAGGCTGTATTCAGACAGTGCATCTCAAGCAGAGTGGTTCAGCCTCAGAAGATTAATATTTCCGATTGGTGAGCTGTATTCAGACAAGTTCACTTTTCCCCGCAGGGTCATTTACTCTCCCCCAGCGGAGCCAGTGGATTTTCCCCAAGAGAATCATCCCGTCCCCAGCGGAATTCTCTTCTCAGCAAGTATTTTCATTCCTCCCAGTGGAACTCGAAGATTAAGACTCTCCCCGGCAGAGTTGGTTGTGTGTCCTGGCATTTATTTTGCCAGAATACCGTGTGACATCCGGTCACCCTCCAGCAGAAGTTCAATCCTACTAGACGCATCTGCTATTCTCTAGCAGAGTTATATCCCCCAGCAGGGCGTTACTTCAATGAGGTGATTGGTATTGAGTTCCCAATTTCCCAGCTGAGTCGACTTTACTCTTCCAGCATTTATTTTGCTGGAATAATTCTGTAGCATCTGGCTGTCCCCAGCGGAGTTGGCATTATCTTCAACATTTATTTTGGTGAGGCAGTTTTTGTATCTCAGCAGTTCGAGTCTGCATTTGCATCGGCATATAGTGTCATACTTGCATCCACCAAACAAAAACGCGTAGCATTTCCATGTCGAATGGAGCATTACGCCATTGTCAAACATACGCATTTTTTGAAACATAAACCAGGCTGGCTAACCGTTTGTTTCAAGTATTGCTCTCTTGCAGGTGGAAGGAGCTCTTGCTCAAATAAATTACCAAACATTCGAGGTCTCGACGTGAGACATTCAATGAAGTGTCAACTTTGGCATTATTCTCCACAGAGTTATCATGATGAAATTCTCCTTGTCCCCAGGCAGAGTTATTTGTCATCAAAAGGGTTTCAGGAATCGGGATTTCAGAGGTTGCCGCCGGTTATCAGAACAGGCGTCCGGTAGTTTGGTTTCCAAATATCCCCAGTGGAGTCCGCTTCAAAGTCGCTGTCACGTCAGTGCTAAGAAGTTTTGTGGTTTGGGATCAATGGAGAGATGAGTCCTAACGTGGACAAATTTTATTGAGGGATCTTCTTCGTGTTAGAGAAGTGGGGGGTCCTGACGTGGACATTTCCTTAAGTTGACGATATGTGGTAGTCCTAACGTGGACAGGTTCGATTTCTCAGAACAGATGGAATGTGGAGTCCTGACGTGGACATTTCTTCAAGTTGAAGATATGTGTTAGTCCTAACGTGGACAGATTCGAGTTCTCGGTATTGATTGAGTGTGGAGTCATGACGTTGACAAAGTGGATTACCCTTCGTGTTGGCGTCCTGACGTGGACCATTTTATTTCCAGCAGATGTCTCTATTCGTAACGGTGAAATGTGCGTCCTGACGTGGACAAGTTTATAGTTCTTCGTGGTGACAAGATGCGAGAGTCCTGACGTGGACAAATTTATCCTTCTTCGTGTTGTTGGCAAAGTATGAGTCCTGACGTGGACAAAGTCTTATTTCCCCAGCAAGTCGAAGACGCGCAAGTCCTGACGTGGACAGATTCTATTACTTCAGCAGGTTGAGATGTGAGTCCTGACGTGGATAAGTCTCACTTCCCCAGTGGGTCGAAGGTGCATGAGTCCTGACGTGGACAAGGTTTTATTTCCTCAGCAAGTCAAGAGGTGAGTCCTTACGTGGACGAATCAAGACGAAACGTGAGTCCTGACGTGGACAGGTTTATTCCTTACGTGGAAAGAGAAGTCTTAGTTCCTTACGTGGAAAAGCAAGTTTATTCCTTACGCGGAAAGATTGGAGTCCTTACGTGGACAAATCAAGATAAGATTGTGATTCCTTACGCGGAACGAAAGTGGTTTCCTAACTTGGAACGGAGATGTATTCCTTACGTGGAAAGATGGAGTCTTTACGTGGACAAATCAAGGAAAGATTGTTTCCTTACGTGGAAGAACGATGTATTCCTTACGTGGAAGGGTTTAGTCCTGACGTGGACAAGTTCAGAAAAGAAGTTGGTTTCCTAACGAGGAAAGATGTGATTCCTTACGTGGAACAAGTTGGAGTCCTTACGTGGACGAATCACAATGTGTTTCCTTACGTGGAAAGATAGCATTCTTGACGTGGAAAGATTGATTCCTTACGTGGAAGAACGATGTATTCCTTACGTGGAAAGTTTAGTCCTGACGTGGACAAATTTAGAAGAGAAGTTGGTTTCCTTACGTGGAAAGAGGTGATTCCTTACGTGGAAAAGAAGAGGTACTCCTAACGTGGAAAGAGTCTATTCCTAACGTGGAAGAATTTAGTCCTGACGTGGACAGATACAAGAGAGTTTATTCCTAATGTGGAAAGGTGAGTCCTAACGTGGAGAGTTAGTCCTGACGTGGACAGATCTAGACGAGGTTTATTCCTGACGTGGAAGAGTTTAGTCCTGACGTGGACAGATGCAGAAGAGATGATTCCTTACGTGGACGGTGTTATTCTTGACGTGGAAGAGTTTAGTCCTAACGTGGACGATTTATTTCTAATGAGAGGCAGACGAGCCATCCCCAGTGAAGTTGTCGAGGTTTTTCCGAGTTGACGGCAGGAGGAGTCCTAACGTGGACAAAATTCTATCTCTGCAATGATAAAATCTTTTTCAGGCTGATGAAAATAATCCCCAGCACGAGATCAGTGGGTTGCTGTAAGTAGTCAGATTCAGTTGATGAAAATCGTTCCCCAAGCAGTGGTGTAGTTCATTTCTGCGGTTGGCAAATTTCCGGGTTCTTAGTATTCAACTGTCTCGTACCTCGAATGTCTGAAGTCTCCGGGCTCTTCACCCAATCGGGTCCAAGTCGCTTGAATAGGGGCAGCTGTTGCACCCTAAAATTTGCTCAATCTTATTCACCTGGGTTTAGGTTTCAATATCATTGGCATTTGCATATAGAGTCATGTACATAGCATAACCATCTGCATAGCATAGCATAGCAAGTCATCCAACAGGGACCAATCATTATTCTCATCTCTATGAGCCTATCAAGAGGTTAGTATTCAAATTCAAGCTCATTCAAGTCATCAGAAATAATTGGAAAGCTAAAGAGGTCAATGGATCAAGCAGTGCATCCATCTCCTATCTGAGGGTATTTGGGGATCATCAAAGAGGTTGTGAGCTGTGGACTGAGCATGGAGAGTATGTGGGCATAATGGGAGACTTAGAAAGTCATTTGGATAAGGAGACAAGTCATTGATATGATCACAAGTATTGCAGTTGAAGACAGTCAACTAGGGTTTCATCTGGGGTCAACTCTAGGTCAACTCTAGGTCAATTGACTGATTGAAAGGCATTAAGGGCTATTGGAAAGATGTGGGGTTCATCATTTGACATGTAGAGAAAGATATGAGGATATGTCAAGAAGAAATCAAGAGAAATCAAAGAGAAGAGGAGTTTCTAAATTAGGGTTTCTGTGTAAAATCCCCTAATTTAGGTCAAATTTCCAAGCAAGATAAGTCAAAATGAAAGCTTCAAATGGATCCTTGGACAACATGAAACTTGTATAGGATCTCAAGAACTTTAATTTGAGTGGTGGAAGACATTAAGGAGATTTATAGAACTCAAGTTATGGTCCTTACAAGTTACAGGTCATCTGAGGTATCTGAAATTTTGTCTGTGAAAGTGACTTGACTTCCAAGCAATTTTTACCCCTCAAGGAGATTTCAAATGAATTTCTGGTAAACATAAGAGTTGTTCCGTATTGTCTTAGATTTCTAGAATGGTATGGTATGCCTTCATATGATTTGTGTAACTCTACTTATGGTCTTGGCAAGCAAAGGGTATTTTGGTCATCTGAGAATTACATGTCATTTCAAGTCTATGCCCAAAACTCATACAAGGAAGCTTCAAATGAAAAACTTCACAACATCAAACTTGTTCCAAATGACATTTTGAGTCTAGATAAGTGACCATGGAAGATTGGAAAGATTCATAGCACAAGGTTTCAAAATTGGTGGATTTAATGAATAAAAAATAACCTAAATTTGAGATTTTTCATACTTTGGCCAAATGAGGTGAAATTATAGGTCATTTTGATTGGAAAAATCATTTTGAGAACATTGGCAAAAGTAGAATTTTGAGTTTGGTTCAAGAATTAGAAGTTATGCATGGTTACTTACATATGAAGTTACATAATCCAAAATGCAAGGGAAGAGTGCATGAGAAGCTTCTCCAAACTTCTAGGACTTTCTAAACTCATGTATATATTGATATGAAGAGCTTCATGCCATGGTTGGTGAATCACATTGCTCATAACACCAAGTTTCACACATTTTCTCCAACTTGCAAAAGCTTTTCAAACTACCTCAAATCTTCACCAATTTTCACAATTCTTGATCTGATCTTCATCACCATCATTCATAGATCATAATTCACACAAGCATTTGGTAGAATTGAGGAGGATTCGTGCCATACACTTCCATCATCCAAGAAGAAAGAGATTTGGAGTTGTAAGATTCAAAGCATTGGAGCAAGATTTGTTGCATACAGAATTCAAGAACAAGGTCCCTGATCAATTTCCACTCATTGCAAGCATTGGATCAAGAGGTTTTAGCATCTGTTTTCACCATCACACCAGGTTGGTATTTTCATTCGAATTGCATGATTTGGTTAGAATTATGGAGATTTGTTAGCATAGGAATGTTAAGATAGGTTAGATTACTGGTTTTGGTGAGTTTGAAGAAGTTTTGTGAAGTTTGATCATGGTGTGCACAAACTGTTGAAGCTTGTAACTCCTAGGTTATGGCGCTATAATCTTGAATAGTTAGCTCATAATGATCAGCATAAGATGTGTATTAGTTTAGGGCAAGGATTAGAGAGAATTGGAAGAAGTGATATCAGGTGAGCATGGTGGATTCAAACTGTTATGCCTATCGGGTTTGCTCATTGTTTGAGTTTTAGAGGAAGTTATTGTTATGGCTGTGTAGAGGGAAGGATTTAGAACAACTTTGCTTTTGGAATGGTGTGATTTCATGGTGAATGGAGAGAGAACAGAACGAGGGAAAATTCGTGCATGGGGATGAGTTGCAGGACCTAGGGTTTGCTGGAGGTTGAAGATAACCCCTGGGCCACACGATTTGATCTTTGACTTTGACTGGGGACTGAAACCAACGGCCACGATTGAAGAAGAAAAACGGAGGGAACTTCAAATGGTGCAACGCACCGTTTCATTAAAGCAATCAGACTGGGCTTGGCAATTCTCTGCTTTTCACACCCCCAAACGCATGGCCCAATTGGAAATGAACTGAAATAATTACTTACTGCACCGTTTTCTCTTTTTTATTTTTTTTGTTAATTTCTGAATACATATGGGCCCAGACGCGCTTGCTATGCACGCCCCCCAGTCTGGGCCCAGTTCATTGTTTTAACTAATTTTCACTACTAAATGCACCCTTTCCATTTAATTCATATTTTTTTCATTCATATTTTTTTAATTCTTTCAAAAAATCATAAAAAAAATTGGAAAATGCTTATTTTTCATTGGTTCTTTTTGCATATTACTCATATTTTTGTAAAAAAAAATATCACATAAAAAAATCAATATTTCATTTTATTTTCATATTTTTGGCATATTTTTCTTTTTAAGGGGATTAAATAATGGTTTGTTTAGTACATGAGTTTGTCAATTTTAGTTTGACTAGTTGCTTTAACATTTTTGATCCATTCTTTTTAGGTTGGTTAGTTTAGACATTTATCTTGTATATAAAATTTAGTTCATATTTTTAGGACTTAATTTTAGGAGATTTGTTTAGGTGTGAATAACATGAACAAAATTAGGGTTTAGGAGATAACATAGGTGAATTAGTTCATTTCCCTTAGGAGTTAGAAATTGAATTTTTGTGGTATGGGACTATAGGGATTATGGGTAGTTATTAGATCCCTTAGAAAATGTTAGGATTCCCGCACTGCTGTTAGTACTGTCTGTATTTGCTTGACTGGTGTGGTGTGCCCTCTCTGGGGATTATTATTTGTCTGTGTGGGTATTGGGTTTGCTTGGGGATTGGGAGAGCTGAAGACTTGTGATGATGAAGCCATTGGAGATCAAGAGCTTGAAGACCAACTTCCAGGGTTGATGAGGAGACTTCCTTTGCTGGCAGCTGTTGAGGAGTATAGGATTTAGGAGCTAGGCAGAGCTCTAGATTAGAAAGTTTGTTTCTCAAACATGGAATGCCTTGTCTGTATCCATCCTTTCTCTATGATTCAAAGTCTCTTTCAAATATCCACCTCCTTCCCTTGGAAGGATCAGTGAATGTACTTGAAAGATAGAACTTTTGAGAGAAAATTGTCTGTATAATGTTAACAGTTGATGAGCCACCCTTGGTAGGCAGTCTACTGTTTAACATTCACTTTTATCTTGTTGACTGATGTTCATCCTGGAGATTAGAGACTTGAAGAAAAGCCATTGCAGATTGAAGACTGATAATCAAAGCCCTTGCTTGAAGGCTGTGGAGATGGGGATTGATGCTTGCTGAAGTTTGTAGCTGTTGGGAGATGACTTGAAGATAGGTGTTGATGCAGAGCTGCTGTGGCTGTTTATTTGATCTGTTCAATTTCTGATGTATTGATTGGTTTTCTTGACTGTATTGTTTGTTGTTTAACCTGTTGGGTTGAAAGTGAATCCTGTTCACTTTTGCCTATTGTTTTCTAGGGTCGAGGTTGAGTGGGACTCCCTTGCCTCGCTTGTATTGCTGCATCCATGCATTTTACTGCTTTACTGTATATATCTGCTATTGTTTCTGTTTCCGTCTATTCCCTTAGGATCTCTGTTTCTCTCTGTGCAGGAGAGGAGCATGATAGACACTAGGTCTTAACCCATGCATGATAACATTAGGTTAGTTTGATTCCCTTTGCAACCATAGGTTAGAGTTCTGTCTCTTCTTTCTCAAAACGAACAGAAAAACACAATAAATATTTCAAACACAATAAAAGACACTTCTTCCGTAAAAGAATGTGAACTCATCAAAACGTCATTTTTGTCCGCTTGGATTGTTAATCAGAAAAACCTTTTTCAGAAGGAATAAAAACAATCAAGACAGACTGGTGTCGTACGTGGCCCGAACTACGTTTGCTCTGATCTTTCATGCTGTATGAAAGTACGTAGGCATAGGATGAGATATCCTAGCGAGCAACCTTCCCCTCCTTTCCCGTAGGTAGGCGAACTACGTTGACTCTGATTTCTCGTTCCAGACGGGAATACGTAGGCATAAAGTGCGACACTTTGCCGAGTCGTTTTATTTTCCTTTTAACCCTTAACCCTTAGTTTAGATAGAATAACAATCCGTACCTGAAAACAAGCGTGGATCCCGTCGAGTACGACGGACGTGAGGGGTGCTAATACCTTCCCCTTGCGTAACCGACTCCCGAATCCAAGATTTGGTTGCGATGACCATTCCTTTCCCCGTTTTGCGGTAGGTTTATCTCGAGCGTTTCCTTTCCCCTCTTTGGGATAAATAACGCACGGTGGCGACTCTTCTGTTCAGCCGGCGCCGATTTTCGCAGTAGCGACAGCGTCTTGCATGGTATGTGGACGTGGTGAATCGTTGCTCGGTGGAGCGTATGCAATTCACTCACGTGCTCCAAATGGGGAGCGTGTGGACGTGAGGCCTGTGTGCCTTGTAATGCCCCATATTGCTTTCAGGATTACCGACTAACCCTACAAACCAACACGGGTCTTTTCAACATGCTTTTTCCTCACTCACATGCTTTCCGGGAAACTTCCAGGAGGTCACCCATCCCAGAATTGCTCCAAGTTAAGCACGTTTAACTGTGGAGTTCTTATGAACGGGCTACCGAAAAGAAGATGCATCTTGTTGGTATAGGTAGTACCAATTAATCCTTATAAGCCTTCATTCAACCTTGCAGTCTCATACCTGCATAGCCTCAGGATCCCTCTCATTCGGATGTGAATTCGGTTTTCCCCTAGAAGCTGCTAGGAGTGTCTCATTGTCATGCCTCATGACACCGACAACCACTCCCTTGCCCACGGGTGTTACATGTAACCACCGTCCTCTTTCACCTCAGGTGTTACATGCCCACCAGCTTCTGCTTGGTTCGTCCCCGAACCACATCGTACTGGGAGAGGTATGGCTCTGATACCATTTGTAACGCCCCATATTGCTTTCAGGATTACCGACTGACCCCACAAACCAACACGGGTCTTTTCAGCATGCTTTTTCCTCACTCACATGCTTTCCGGGAAACATCCCAGGAGGTCACCCATCCCAGAATTGCTCCAAGTCAAGCACGCTTAACTGTGGAGTTCTTATGAACGGGCTACCGAAAAGAAGATGCATCTTGTTGGTATAGGTAGTACCAATTAATCCTTATAAGCCTTCATTCAACCTTGCAGTCCCATACCTGCATAGCCTCAGGATCTCTCTCATTCGGATGTGAATTCGGTTTTCCCCTAGAAGCTGCTAGGAGTGTCTCATTGTCATGCCTCATGACACCGACAACCACTCCCTCGCCCACGGGTGTTACATGTAACCACCGTCCTCTTTCACCTCAGGTGTTACATGCCTCACGTGCTCCAAATGGGGAGCGTGTGGACGTGAGGTGTGATTTACTCACGTGCTCCAAGTGGGGAGCGTGGACGGGAATTTGGATCGTTGCTCGGATGGAGTGTATGCGACCACCCGTGTCCCAAGTAGGGGACGTTGACGTTGATATTTGATTATATGGGCTCAGGAGGAGTGTGGTAGGGATAGATCGTTGCTCAAAAGGAGTGTATGCGATCTATCCTGAGTTGAGTCGGTACCGCATTTTGTTGAGTCTAGTGCATGTGTTGCATTGTTATTGTGTGTTATGGTTGTTAATGATTGGGATAGTAGGTCCGGGTGTGAGAAATATGAAATAATGATTTATTGTTTTCTGCCTTTTATTTCATGTATGTTTATACCATTAATATTTGATCGTGAATCTCACCCCTTTGTTGTTGTTGTGGTCTGTGCTTCTTCAGAAGTACAGACAATCCAGGTGTTTAGCTAGCTTGGATTATGGCGTCGTTGTAGGACATGCTCTGATACATAACACCGGGGCTTTTGGGAGTTTGTTGTCATTCGTTGTTTATGTGTGCCCCTGTGGCGTATCTGTTCTTTTGTGGGATGTGTGATGGTGCTTGATGGATATATATATATATATATATATATATATATATATATATATATATATATATATATATATATATATATATATATATATATATATATATATATATATATATATATATATATATATATATATATATATATATATATATATATATATATTGGGCGGATGGCTTATTTTTGTATATATGATGATGTATATATACATGCTATGTGGTTTATGGCAGACTAATTTTATTTTTCCGCTGCAATATTACTGAAAATAATTTTGAGAAATGTTATGTGGAATCTTGTGGAAAAATTGTGACATCCCGTAAGTGGGAGAAACTCTGATATGTGTTTATTTTAATCGTTTTATTTTATTTTTGGGAAACGGGGTGTTACACCACATCTGCTGAACCACTTACAACCTTAGCCTCAAGGTTATACAAGCCTTGTTTCTTCACACCTTTCAAGACTTCCTTCGACCCCTTCATTACCCTTAGAATACGTTTCTCTCCTTTGAAAACATATTCTTTTGTGTTGAAGTCTTCTCCTTCGAGCCTTGTCGGAGAACCTTATCACCAAGGCTCATTATGATGGCATTGTGTACTTTCTCAATAATCTATGTCATTTCCTTCTCCATTAGGGTAATATCCATCTTCTTCGATCCTTTCAACGCTCCTAAAAAACTTTGTTGAACTAGTATGGTTGGCATCTTTAAGAGCCACAAACCGAAATCATTCACACTAGCAAATGTCTCAATCTCATACTTTGTTGATGACATCTTCTTGTCACGCTCACCGCACCAATTTATTATGAATTGATGACGTAAAAAAATCAAATTATGAGAAAGAGTGAGTTTCTTTAACAAACACAAATAATTCTATTAGGTTTTATGAAAGAGAAAGAAGTAAATTGGTTAAAACTGTTTTACTATTCATTTACTCAATAAGGGTTCAAAGGTTACAAGTGAATACCAATATTTAACCTCTCTCAACAACCTGAGAGAACTAGTCTATTCATAAACTACTAAGCTAACTTAATAATTAGGCTTACAAGCAAGACCCAATTCGACATGCTAACAATCCTAGCATTTCAACTACTGCATGCTTGAGCATACTTCAACCACAACATACAGGATCAACAGGTGAACAAACTTGACTACATGCTAAACCTCTATCAAACAACCATGAAGCTATCATTGTCGAGACAGAGTTTGATCCAAATGTCACAATTAGGTTGATAATGTTAAGTTGATTATGCTAAGTTTGTATGTGTAATGTAATGTTTAGTTCATGTTATGTGCAATGTAATGTAATTGATTATGTTAAGTTGAATGAAGTGAAATGAACAGAGTTCAATGACCTACAATGTATTGTAGCACATGAACAAAATAACAGGTCTGCAATATGTTAAGATTATGTGTAATATTGTTGATGTCCAAATGAACAAAATAACCGGTTTGCAATATGTTAAGGATGTGCAATATTGTTAACTTTTTGACACAGTTGTTGTTGAGTACTGTTTAACATTGCGTTGGACACATTTGAGCTATCTTTATTGCACCAAGATGTGACAGTAAATGCATCAGTTTAACATAAAATTTGAACACATATTAACGATAAATTTGTACCAAGTAAATTTGAATATTTATTGACAATAAATTTGAACACTTCTTGACAATAAATTTGAACACATTTTAGCAGGCCCGTAATGTATCAAGTAAAGTTGAACGCTTCTTAACATTAAAATCGAACACATTTTAGGGCTTGTTGATGTTGAACACAAATTAGCATTACATTGCATGAGTTTGAATAACACAAATAAACATTGAAATTTCATGACACAAATTAACATTGAAATTTCATAACAATTTTGTTCATGACAGTTAGAACCTTGTTCACACATAACAAAATAACATATAACATAGTTTATACAAACCATAATGACATATAACATAAAAAATGACACCAAAATACAAATACAAAATATAAAATTGTCCAATACATATCAAAATGACATAGACATAACACAACATAAATGTTAATCTTGGATGGGTTGTGGTGCTTGTGAGCAAGATTTCAAAACCATGCATCAAGGCCTATAAGTGGTATATAAAACCTTGCAAAACCAGTCTTACATGCCTCCAAACAAATATATATTCTCTCAAACACATGACCATCACTGGATTCAGAGCATTCCAACACAACTTATCAATATTGGTTACCAACCTCTTTACCAATTCTCATGTAAAAATTACAATCATCCATACACCTAACGATGAAGAAGAACAATAGTGAGTAAAACGATTTCACATGGTTGAACGATGATGGTGAAAGTTGTGTTAGAGTTGAATGATCTAAAAGACAAATGCATTTTACGTTTAGAGTTCTTGACATTTTAAGAATTGAATTAAAAGAAAAAAATAAAATAAATATAATTCATTTGAAATTTTTTAATATTTGTCAATATTTAAAATGTTTTAAAAATTAATTTAATGACATGAATATTTTATTTTAAAATTAATCAACTTTTTTTTGCCACGTTATAAATGGATCTGCTAAATATTAATCAACTTTTTTGTTTCTGGTGTTTCCATGTTTAAGTGATTTCTCCCTTACTCACTCTCTTTATTATATTCATACCATATGCACCCCTTCTTTTCTGTTCAGGCTCTGATACCAAACTGTCCGGGAGCCTTACATGCCATGAAACCCAGCCTTAACTGTATCGTCCTCCAATAGCCAACCATAGGCATAACATGGACTAACAATTAAAACTGAAATTCATAACAGTAAGGACCGTAGTATGGATCAATGGTCAAATGTTTTCTGATACACAAGATCCTCATTTAGAGGCAGGTGTAGAGCATACTTGCATCTATGAGGAGAATTATGATATGAATACAATAACTAAAGCTTTGAGGGAGAAAGAAGAGATTTTTAGAACATGTTTGTTCTTAAGCACACAAGAGAGTTTATTTGTGATTGCTTGATGAAAATATGTTACAATAGCCCTCCTTTTATAGCCAAGGAGGTACATATAGGACAAAAGCAACACTATTTACAAGCATGGCATTTTTAATACTATATGAATGCCTTTTTCAAAAGTCTGACACACTTATCACTTATGGATTACATTATTGCACAAAAAGACAAAATTAACTATTCATAAACATGCTTGTGATCTTTGAAGGACACTTGTTCATTTTTGAAGGACACTTGTCCACTTAGTCTTTGCAAATTGGTTCATGAGAGGGGGACATATTCTGATCAGATAAATTTTCGTCAGAAAAGCAATCTCCATAGCGAGATGACTCATGCTGCCAGATGTCCTCCATCATGTAGGTGTGATCCGCTAACCTCATGTTAGCTTCTTCCACATGTGCTTCAGAGAATTCAGCTTCCATTGGAGAATCTGGTTTCTGTTGTGTGGCTTGAGCCGAGCTTTCTCCAACTTCTGGTCTTCTGAATTTTTCATGATGTATGCAAGTTGAACTATCATCGATTTTCTTTGGATCATAGAGATTAATGTAGTTAACATACTCAAGTAACTCCCTTGTGGTTTTTAGACTGGGAGGATATTCATCAAGGGTTTCCCATAGATGAACATAACTCTTACAATTTAGCAATTTAGTTGCAGGATCTATCACATAGGGCATGTGTAGAAAGAAAACAGACTTGAGTTTAGCAATATCTTCTGAAGATAATTTTCGCTCGTTGACCTCGTCGATGACTAGTTTTAATTGATCTCTCCACCATTGTAATGGAGAATACCATTCAAGAGTGGTCCAAATCAAAGACTTGTGCTTTTCGGGATCCGTTATATGTTGGTACATGACCTCAGTGGGAATAAGAACAAGCATGTAGTACAAACAAGTGGCACACCAAATATACCACAAATGGTTTTTTGTGAATTTAGCATTTGGGTTTATTAAAATTGGCAGGAGAAAAGGTGTATCTGGGAAATAAGGACTATGATCCGATAATTTGTTCCTTATGATTTTTGTCATGTAATAGAAAAGATTGTTCCTGGCATACTGTTTGAGTTGGGACATTGAAGAGGATGTCGTTATTCTTGGAGGAAGATTCTTTGTTTTGGATGCATGGGCTGGTAGTGGTTTGACCATAAGAATTAGAGGGAAAGTGTGCTTGGCTGTGATGATCTGGATGGGTTTCATGGGTCTGGATAGTAGGTCTGGGATTACATTTTGAGCTCCCTTGATATGTTTCACCGAGAAATCATATCTAGAAAACCAATCTTTGAGCCTAAGAGTTTGAGGATCATGAGGCATCTTATTTTTGAATTCGAGGATCTTAGGGAAAGAGGAGTTGTCCATCTGGACTTCAAACTGGTAGCCTCTTAGGTGGAAGTCAAACTTTTGGATCCCCATCTTTACAGCGAGGGCTTCTTTGTAGGTGGTGTGGTAGTGTTTTTCAGCTTCTTTGAATTGGCCACTGGCATGGCCACAATAGTATCTTTTTCCTTCAATTTCTTCTATCAAGACTGCTCCCCAATAATGATCACTGGCATCAGTCTGTAGAATTCTTTTTCCGTTCCCTGGGATTTTTAGAGCAGGAGGAGTTTGTGCGATTTTCTTTAAGGCTTTCACTGCTTCAGTTTGTTGCGTTCCCCATGGTGGAGGTTTTTTCTTTAACATTTGGGATAGAGGACTCGTGTATCTCGCCAGTTTCGGTAGGAAATCTCGGATATAATTAATTATACCAAGAAATTGTTGGATTTGTTTAACTGTGAGATTTTCATCAGGAAAGTTTAATAGTTTTTGGGCAATATGAGGTTGAGGTTGATATTTCCCTTGGGAGAAATGCATCCCTAGGAAATCAATTTCTGTTTGTCCCAATTGACTTTTCTTCTCAGAGAGCATCATTCCGTGCTGTTGGGCTATTTAAAGGAATTGGCCCAATAATTGTTTATGGGTTTTTTCATCTTTTGAGAACAATAACACATCATCGATATAGATGAGGATAATGTTGAGGATGGGCTCAAAGATTCTAGTCATGGCTTTTTGAAAGAGTGATGGGGCTACCTTAAGCCCAAATGGTAACACGGTCCATTGGTACTGGGCGTTAGGAATGCAGAATGCCGTTTTATAGCGATCTTCAGGATCGATACCCAATTGCCAAAATCCTAACTTAAGGTCGAACTTAGAATAGATCTGGGCATCTTTGATGAAAACATTTAAGGACGAAGCTTTTGGAATGGGAAATTTATCATCTTTGAGAAAATGATTTAGAGGTTTGTAATCAATTACTAGCCTCTTTTTTCCCCTTAGCTTTTCAGATCTCTTTTCCACATAGAATGCTTGGCAAGCCCATTCTGATTTGGTGGGTTTTATCAAACCTTGTTTGAGGAGTTGGTTGCATTCTTCCCTAGCTAATGCATAATCTGATGGGCTCATCCCTGGATGAGTGGCCTTGGTTGGATTAACATCTTCATTGAGCTTGAAGGGAAGTTGAATGAAGAATTCCTTATTCTTCCATAGAGGTTTTGGATGGCGGAATTTCTCATGGCTATCTGCACATAGTCTGAGAAGGTTGGACTTGATTTCTTCATAGCCAGTAGGAACCTTAGAAAGTGAATATAATTTTAGTATCCCAGAATATGGTTTGAATTCTCTTTTGAATTTGATTCCTGTGGGGAGAATTTGAAGTTTAACTGCTGCTGAATAGACATCCATTCCTACCACAATATCTTTGTTTGGAAGATTACTGCCAATGACCTTGGTCCAGACTATGCAATCTGGGAAGAATTTAATTCCTATTTTCTCCTTGGTCATTAGATTTGTCTTGAAAACTTTTCCATCTGCTGCTACAAAGTATGCAGCATGTGTCACCCATGATTCTGGAGGGAGAATGCTGGGATTCATCATGGTAATCTGGGCCCCAGTGTCCATATTGTTGCACCCTAAAATTTGCTCAACCTTATTCACTTGGTTTATGTTTCAATATCATTAGCATTTGCATATAGAGTCATGTATATAGTCTAATCATCTGCATAACATAAGCATAGCAAGTCATCCAACAGGGGACCAATCATTATTCTCATCTACATGAGCCTATCAAGAGGTTATTATCCTAATTCAATCTCATTCAAGTCATCAGAAAGAATTTGAAAGATGGGAAGTCAATAGATCAAGCAAGTGCATCCATCTCCTATCTGAGGGTATCTGGGGATCATCAAGGAAAGTGTGAGCTGTGGGCTGAGCATGGGGAGTATCTAGACATCTTGGAGGACTTAGAAAGTCATTTGGAGAAGGAGACAAGTCATTGGTATAGTCACAAGAGTTGTGGATAAAGACAGTCAACTAGGGTTTCATTTGGGTCAACCCTGGGTCAACTCTAGGTCAATTGACTGATTGAAAGACATTAAGGGCTATTGGAGAGATGTGGGGTTCATCATTTGGTATGTGGATAAGGATAGGGGAATGTGTTAAGAATAATTCAAGAGAAATCAAGGAGAAGAGGAGTTTCTAAATTAGGGTTTCTGTGTAAAATCCCCTAGTTTAGGTCAAATTTCCAAGCAAGATAAGTCAAAATGCAAGCTTCAAATGGATCCTTGGCCAACATGGAACTTGTAGAGGATCTCAATACCTTTAATTTGAGTGGTGGAAGACATCAAGGAGATTTATAGAACTCAAGTTATGGTCCTTGCAAGTTACAGGTCATCTGAGATATCTGAAATTTTGTCTGTGAAAGTGACTTGACTTCCAAGCAATTTTTACCCCTCAAGGAGATTTCAAATGAATTTCTGGTCAACATAATAATTGTTCCTCATTGTCTTAGCTTTCTAGAATGGTATAGTATGCCTTCATATGATTTGTGGAACTCTACTTATGGTCTTGTCAAGCAAGGGGTATTTTGGTCATCTGAGGATTACAGGTCATTCTTAGCCAATGCCCAAAACGCATACAAGGAAGCTTCAAATGAAAAACTTTACAACATCAAAGTTGCTCAAAATTCCATTTTAAGTCTAGAAAAGAAGTCATGAAAGTTTGAAAATGCATGGAATGAGACTTGACCAAAGTTGGTGGAAATGACCTAAAAAAGGCATATAAGTTGAAAAAGTTGAAATAAAAAATTGGTTTGAGAGATCTACAAATCCAATATGGGTCATCCAATATACCAAATTGATTCCCAACATCATTTTAGAGACATTGGTTCAGCCACATTTTTGATTTTAGGCTTAAAAATTGGACTTCCTTTGTAAATTTGTTTCTTGCATCATAAGGCAACTTGGCAAAACTCAACACAAGACAAAACCAAGCTTGTTTTTTCCACACTTTCACTCCCAATATCTCATGAAAGGAGATTTTAACACAAGTTTACAAAGGTGCAAGCATGAGATAAGAGAATTCAAAATACCATCAAATGAGAAGTTCATGAAATTTCCACAAGTTTCTAGATCCCTCTTGGATCAATCTAGAAACTTCTCAAGCTGTTAGTAATCATCTATATAATGAAATGAAGCCATTTGTGCAGGGGTTGGTGATTGAGAGTGCTTGCATTACATAGTTTGATTCCATAACTCCATATTGCATTTTGCTTTCAAACTCCATTGAAACTTCATCAATCATCATAATTTCTGTTATCATCATCATCTACCATCATCATAGAGCAATTGGCAAACAGAATTGAGAGGAATTCGTGGCTGGTTCATGAGATCCAAAGCTTCACTCCAAGTTGCATGAAGAAGGGGATAAGGTGATTCAAGAAGGTTGAGCAAGAACCAGTGCAAACAGAAAGATTGGCATCCATTGAAGATCACTTGAAGCAAGCATCAAGGCTTGAATTGGAAGAGAACCACCATAGTCATCATCACTTGCAAGGTAGGCATTTCCCTTCGAATCTCCTTATTTATTCAGTTGTAGATCATGTGGTTAGGATAAAAATGCTTAGAGACCATAGGGGATTGATTCCTAAGATCTAGAGAGAGTTCTATGAAGTTTGATGGCAGAGTGGTGAGGCTTTGATGATCAAGAAACCTTGGTTTTAGGGGATATTAATCATGGTGAATTAGCTCAGAGTAGTCAGTGCAATATGGAGAGTACATTAGTACAAGAGTTGACAAGTTTGGTGAACCTCCATTACAGGGTGCAGTTGATGAACTAAGGGTTTCCACCTATCGGGTTTTATTATGGGGTTAGTTTTAGGGCAAACTAAAAGTATAGTTGTGTAGAGGGGAAGAAATGGAGTGATTTTGGTCTTTATAAGTCTTGATTTCATGGCGTATTGAGAGAGAACGAGGGACCTGAACATGGCTGCATGGGGAGTGAAACTCTGAATTCTAGGGTTTGCTTTGGGGACGATGAAGGGTGACCGTCTGATCGTCTCAATTATTTGACAATTTCATCGCATCGAATGGCTGAGATTTAAATTGAAATTGGAGGGAGCTGACCGAATGAAACGCAGCGTTTTCATTAAACGCACGTCTGGGCCTTGGATCCAATGTTCTAACCACACCCCCATTTTGAGAGGCCCAGCATTTTACACATGGTTTTGTTACTTTCTGCACCGAGGGTTTATTTCTTTTCTTTGGTTTTTTAATTCATTTTTCTGAGCGTGCTGGGCCTTGCCTTAATTGATGTTCGCACCCCTGGTTCATGGCCCACCTGAAAAACAACTAGGGCGCTTCTACTGTTCTCACCCCCTCCCCTTTTATTCATATTTTGTGTTTCTTAATTTCTTTAATATTTTTACATCTTTTAAAAAATCATAAAAAAAAATGGAAAATGGCTTGTTTTAATTGGTTCTTTTTTCTATAGGTCCATAATTCTGTCTAGAAAAATATGAAAAAATAAAAATGGCATTTTATTTTGTTTTAATATTTTTTATGCATTTTCCTTGTAAATAGCATTTTATTAAGTTTAGTTTGATACTTAAATTTGTTAATTTTTGTTCTAATAGTTGCTTTAATATTTTTCACCCATTCTTTTTAGGTTGATTAGTAGATAAGATTAGCTTGTATATACATTTTAGTTTACATTTTTAGGAATTAATTTTAGGTGATTAGTTTAGGTGAGAATAACATGAACAAAATTAGGGTTTAAGTGATGACTTAGGAGAATTGAATCATTTCCCTTAGGACTTAGAGATTGAATATTTTAGATATGGGACTATAGGGACTATGGGTAGTTATTAGATCCCTTAGAAATCACTAGGATTCCCCTACTGCTATTAGTATATCACTGTCTATATTTGATTGATTGGTGTGGTGTGCCCTCTAGGGATTATTGATTTGTCTGTATGGGTATTGGGATTGTCTGGGGATTGGGAGAGCTGAAGACTTGTGATGAGGAAGCCATTGGAGATCCAGAGACTGAAGTCCAACTTCCAGAGTTGATGAGGAGATTCCTGCTAGCAGCTGTTGCGGAGATTAGGGTTTAGGAGCTAGGCAGAGCTCTAGATTAGAAAGCTTGATTCTCAAACATGGAAGGTTTTGACTGCCTCCATTCCTCTCTGTGATACAGAGTCTCTCTAAGACACTCACCCCCTTCCTTTGGAAGGCTTGGTGCTACTGTCTAAGGGATAGAACTCTTGAGAGAAAATATCTTATGTGTTAGTAGCAGTTGGTTTTCCACCCTTGGTAGTCAACTAATTGCTTAACACCCAATTCACTCTTATGATTGATCCCTCATCCTGGAGTTTTGAGACTTGAAGAAAAGCCATTGTAGACTGAAGATTGATGACAAAGACCTTGCTTGAAGGCTGTGGAGATGGAGATTGATGCTTGCTGAAGCTTAAAGTCAGATGTTGTTTCAGAGCTGCTGATGCTGTTTATTTTTCTGCTGTATTTCATTTCTGATGTATTGATTGGTTTTCTGGACTGTATTGTTTGTTGTTTACCCTGTTGGGTTGAAAGTGAATCCTGTTCACTTTTGCCTATTGTTTTCTAGGTTCGAGGTTGAGTGGGACTCCCTTGCCTCGCTTGTATTGTTGCATCCATGCATTTTACCGCTTTACTGTATATATCTGCTATTGTTTCTGTTTCCGTCTATTCCCTTAGGATCTCTGTTTCTCTCTGTGCAAGAGAGGAGCATGATAGACACTAGGTCTTAACCCATGCATGATAACAGTAGGTTAGTTTTATTCCCTTCGCAACTGTAGGTTAGAGTTCTGTCTCTTCTTTCTCAAAACTAACAGAAAAAACACAATAAAATTTCAAACACAATAAAAGACACTTCTTCCGTAAAAGAATGTGAACTCATCAAGACGTCATTTTTGTCCGCTTGGACCAGTAATCAGGAAAACCCTTTTTCAGAAGGAATAAAAACAATCAAGACAGACTTGTGTCGTACGTGGCCCGAACTACGTTTGCTCTGATCTTTCATGCTGTATGAAAGTACGTAGGCATAGGACGCGATATCCTAGCGAGCAACCTTCCCCTCCTTTCCCGTAGGTAGGCGAACTACGTTGACTCTGATTTCTCGTTCCAGACGGGAATACGTAGGCATAAAGTGCGACACTTTGCCGAGTCATTTTCTTTTCTTTTTAACCCTTAACCCTTAGTGTAGATAGAATACAATCCATACCCGAAAACAAGCGTGGATCCCGTCGAGTACGACGGATGTGAGGGGTGCTAATACCTTCCCCTTGCGTAACCGACTCCCGAATCCAGGTTTTGGTTGCGACGACCATACCTTTCCCGTGTTGTGCGAGGTTTACTCTGAGCGTTTCCCTTCCCTCCCGTGGGATAAATAACGCACGGTGGCGACTCTTCTGTTCAGCCGGCGCCGATTTTCGCAATAGCGACACATATAAGCTATAATTTTCTTCGGACGGGAAAACTTTGTTGCGAGAATATGGACTTCAACACAAGGAAGTGGTGTAGTAGGAAGAGATCTGCCTATCTCTTTGATGGAGTAAACTGGAAGATATTTGTCATCTTCGGACTCCGAGAATGATGCTTCATCGGACGAGGAGTCTTGAAGGGCAAAAACTGTTTCTTCATCAGTAGAGCTTTGTTCAGAATACAAAGATTCTAAGTCTCCTTCTAGAGGTTGAAGAGAGTTGATCAATTTTGCGGCTTTATGGGTGTTATTGGGACATTCTTTTGAGAAATGCCCTTTTTTCCCACAAATAAATCATCTCTAGTTTTTCCCTTTTCCTCTGAAAGGTTTTCTTCTAAAGAACTTCATATTCTTTATTTTCTTTCCCTTGAAGATCTTGTGAGGTTTGGCGTATTTTTTATGTTTCTTTTTTGTTGAACAACCACACCTTTTGTCTTTACACTTAATCTCTAGGTAGGGTTTCTTACATGCTTGGGTGAACTTTGACTTTTGTTCTATAACTTCAGAAAATTGGTGATGAAAACTGCAAAGCTTTTCAAGGGCCTCTAAGGTCACCTGGTGAATTTGGCCGAGACTCATAGTTTTAATATCCTTTTGTGCTGTAGCTAACATTCTATGAATTTCTGGCTGAAGTTCTTGTGGTAGAGAGGATACATAGGTATTCTTGAGACTTGGGTCATTGTACCCATTAAGGACATAATATCTTTGTGCCATCCTATGATAATGCCTGTCGAGGTCTTTTGTCTTGAGAGAACAACACTTCATCTCAAAGAATTCTTGTCTATTTTTCCTATCAAATATTTCCATATCACCGATAAATTCTCGGCGAAGGACCCCAAGAACACTAGCTGTAGTTTCTAGACGATGTAACTCATCTTGTTTGAAAGCTCCAAGATTGTGATACCATTCTTTCATTGTGCCCGTCATTCTACAACAAAATTCTTCAATGATCTTATAACTATCTGCACTTGTTTTCATCATTTGGGTGTCAAGCCAAGCTCCAAATTCCAGCAGTCTTTTTCTCCAGCGGCTAGGTGGTATATCATCAAAAGTGAACCAAGGACCTCCGTTTGGTTTAGTCCTTTCAGGGACAAGAGTTTCCTCAGGGGATTCTTCTTCAAAAAAGGACTCTTCCTCTTTTACATTCGTCATGAAGAGTCTTGGAAAATAGTTGTCTTCAGATCCTGATTTAGTTGAAAAAGATCTTGGTGTCTCATCTGAAGATGATTCTGGATCAGAGTTGTTGTCATCATCTGAGAAGGACTCGTCTCCCTCTTGTTTTGATGATTCATAGTGATCTTTCTGAGGAGATTCATGATTTGTAGTGATTGCCATGGCTTGGAAGCTTTTATTAGGAGTTTCTTCTTCCTTTTGGATTTTTGAAGGGGGTGTTTCAGGGATATCTTGAGAGTCTGAGGATGAAGCGCTTAAGCAGACAGCTTTCCCCTTTGTTTTGGAGGTTGAGGTAGTGGTAGTTCTGGAAGATCTTGGTCTGTAGGCTGTTGGTATATATTTAACTGGGTCTGATGGTGATGAAACATAAGCAGGGTAGAAAGGAGAAGGCCTTTCTGGTCGTTTGAAATATGTAGGAAAAGTAGGAGGATCCAAGAAAGAGTTTTCAATCGGTTTGGGTTTTCTTTCATGAGAGGCTCTTAAGAAATCATCTATCTCTTTCACTTGGCTTTGAAGACTTCTGATTTCTCTTTCCTTTTGGTCAAATGTTTCACCAAAAGCTCTTTCTTCTAACATCTGCCGCAAATCCCGATCTAGCTGGGATACTTGGGCTTTCAAGCTTTTGTAATGCTTCTGCATTTTTTGGGATAAAACCTTGAGATCTTCATCTATCTCGTCTATTTTTTCAGCGATCTTATCTACCTTTTTATCAAGGTTTTGAAGAATTTCATTTTGAGAAACCATATTTTCAGATTGCCAATTTAGAACTTCCTCAGCCTGAGTTAAAGGTTTAAGCTTCCCATCGGGCTGGACTTCACTCGGATGAATGAAGGGTTTGGATGTTCTGCCTGTGACTGGATCCATCTTTCTTTCCAAAACTGGAAATTGTCGTTCGTACTCTGAAGTTGTGGTTGAATACATAAAGCAAGGAATTGGCTGAGCAACAGCTGGGGGATGTAACGGTTTACAATGGTCTGTTGGTGACCATGTAATAAGATTCGGATCATCAGGTGGTAACAATCCTTCTCTCCTGAGGATTTTTAGTCCTTCTTCGTAGATACAGAGGGGTTTCTTTTTTCCATGGATTCCAACCCATGGCCCATTGTCTGGATCAGATCTCCTTTGAGGAGGTGGCGAGGGTTTACACCTTCCCTTTTTCTTTGATTTAGGAAGAATGATATCTCGGTCAATATCATCATCGTGCATCCAACAGTCACAATCTGGGTCACATTTTGTTGGATCAACATCCCAAATGAAGTGGCCATCCATTTTATCAGTGTAGATAGGTTTTCCCTCCGTTGTAACGGCATAAACGGGACACCAATCTTCTTTGAGAACTGGTTGAATCATCATTGTCTGGAAGATCGGAGATATTGAGCTCGACCCTTCGTCTGGTTTCTTAAAGATCGTCTTGACTGTTTTGTCAACAGATCTTTTGAAAGTAGCCTCTTGAGATTGGATAGGTCTTCTGTCAACATGAAGTTTCTCATAGTTTGTTATCCATTCAAGGGGAATTAGCTGAGTTAATTCTTCCCTTGTGATCTTTCTTGGAATCTGGACTATGGAGGGTATGTCTTCTTCTCTATTGGTGACAACCAATAGTGAATCAGAAGAGCATCCTGAGATAGGAAGATCTATCGAGTGATTTTGTAAGCGGTATATTATCTGGTGATGGAGGGTAGCTGACATAGCTTCAGGCACTTGGTCAGTTCCGGTGATTTGGATCTGTACTTTGAGTCTTGTGGACAAGGTGTTATCATTAAGACTCACATTATAGTTAGGGAAGATGGTGAGGACGACACTTCCTGCATGGAGTGTAGTTAGAACAGTTCCTATCATAGCATTTTCATAATGGACGTAGCTGGAGTCCAGAAGAGCTATTTTGCAAAAGACGGGTTGGTTCTTCCTTCCATGAAGAGAAAGGATGAGTCTGACAGCCCCGAAGTGTAAGGCTGTATATCCTTCAGTTTTCCAGTGGTTTATGAGATATTGGGGAATCTCCAGATCTACATACTGCTCTTGGTTTGTAGCTCTTAGGCTGTGTAACACCCCACTTCCCAAAATCATCTAAATTAATAAACATTATAAATAAACAAAATCAGAGTTCCAATTCTCCCAAGTGGGATATCACATAAAACAACGTTTCCTTATAAAAAGGTTTTCCTCCAAATACAGCGGAATGTTAAATAATAAAAATTCAATAAAAGTTTGATACGTTCACAGGGAAATAAAATATAAGCTCAACATAAAACAAATAAAAACGCCCAAGTCCCGTGCTACGTATCAGAGCATCCTAGACTCGACAATCACACCAATATCCAAGCTAGCTAAGAACCTGGATTATCTGTACTTCCGAAGAAGCACAGACCACAACAACAACAAAGGGGTGAGAAAACATGATCAAAAATATAATGGTAATGTAATACATGTAAATAAGGTAGTACAACACACCAACACACCAAGATTCACCCCTAACAACACCATATGACGAACCTACTGTTCAAATTACAATATAACATATTATAATGCAAAATGCAACTCAACACCATGCATGCAGTACCGACTCGTTGGTTTATTCAATCGAACCTGGATAGATCACTTACGCTCCTCCTGAGACATGATCTATCCCCCACCATTCTCCACAAAGGAGTACGGATGAATCACTTACGCTCCATCCGAGACATGATTCAACCCCACCATTCTCCACAAAGGAGTACGGACAGATCACTTACGCTCCATCCGAGACATGATCCATCCCACCAAGACACCATGATATGCACACACCAATGCATAACTATTATGTTCAGGCACACTAAGTGCACACGATCCTCCTGATCATATCATCATACATCAATGCATATATGTACAGATATAACATACACCAACACCATATAAATCAACCAGATAGTAAACAAGTTCATATTCTATCACCAAGATACAAACACATCCCACTACTCGGGGATACACGATCCTACTGATCACTACATACATATATATCAACTAATTGTCCACTAGTCATTATTACGGGAAACATGCACTATCACCAAGTACACAAGTTAGTTCCCACACTCATCATTCTTACAGTGCATCAAGGCCAAAGGGATCACACAAACCCAAGCTCAAGGCCAAAACATCACAAAAATCACATTCTGGTTCTGCTACGTTCGCTGGCATTCGCCAGGCGAACCTGCTGGCGAAGCCCTCATTTCACTATCGTGCACTCGCCAGGCGAACCTTCATTCGCCAGGCGAACCTTCGCTGGCCACACTCGCCAGGCGAAGTTCCTACCCTTTAGGTCTGGGATTTAATTCTGAATTATTCGCTGCCATTCGCCTCAGCTCGCCAGGCGAAGCCCAGCGAATGCTGCGATTTCACCAATTTCTCACAGTTCTGCAGAGTGCTTTCTAAGCCAAAGGGGTTAAACTCCCTACTTCCAATTCACCTCTTAACATCAGTACTAACAACATAGATATCATAACTTATCGGTTTCTATACTACATTCCCAATTCAACTCTTAGGCATTCTATCGATATCCCAAAAGGTCACACAGAATTTTCCCTAAAACCCGTAAACCCAACCTATCCGCCAAATTAACCAAAAACCACAATTCATCAACAATCAACATCCAATTATCAACAATAGTCAACAATCACAACATATCAATATGTAATATCATATATCGATCAATCTCCTACGGGGTTAAGGACTCCCCACTACCCTATACATGTATAAACCATTTCCCAATCAAGTTTCTCCCCCTTACCTTGTTAATCGGTTGATCGATGAAAGAACCCTCCAAGGTTTGGCCAATTCTGATTTTCCCCCGTTCCTTCGTTCTTCGCTCCCTTTTCCGTTCTTCTCACTTCTCTCCTTTCTATCGTTCTTTTTCCACTTTCTCTAACTTCTCACAATGTATCGTAAAAACTGCTAACCCCTCACATTCTCTATTTTAATTCTCTAATCCCAATAATAATAATAACTTAATAAAATAATAATAATAAAAATAATAATAATAATAATAATAATAATAATAATAGTAATAATAATACTATTATTATCTCACCAAAATAATAATAATATTAATAACAATAGTAACTATAATAAATATAATAATAATAATAATATTCCCACCAATATTAATATTATACACTATATTATTATATTCACCAAAACACCACCAATAATCCTCCCACATTAGGGACACCCACCAAACATCACCAAATACACCCCCACCAAAGGGTACACCAACATATAATATTTAAAATAATAATAAAATGACTAGATAATTAAAATGGGTGTTACAACTCTCCCCCACTTTAATTATTTTCGTCCTCGAAAATTACCTGATGGAAATAGCTCCGGATACGCTTCTCGCATCCTGCTTTCCAACTCCCAGGTCACACTGCCTCCTGCAGCACCTCCCCAAGCTACCTTCACCAAAGGTATTTCTTTCCCTCGGAGCTGTTTCATCTTACGGTAGTCGATCCTCAACGGCATCGTCTCAACAGTAAGATTCTCCCGAATCTGAACTTCATCTCTCTGAATCACATGAGATGGATCAGAAACATACTTTCGCAATTGCGACACATGAAACACATCATGTAAGTTCGACAACTCAGGCGGCAACGCCACCCTATAAGCCACATCACCAATTCTCTGCAAAATCTCATAAGGTCTAATGAACTTAGGATCCAGCTTCTTGGACTTCAATGCACGACCCACACCAGTCATCGGATTAACTCTTAGGAATACATGATCACCTACACAGAATTCCAACTATTTCCTCCAATTATCATGATAGCTTTTCTGCCTACTCTGAGACACTTTCAATTTCTCACGAATCATTTGAATTGTCTCAGTAGTCTGCTGTACAATTTCTGGCCCAAGCACCATATTCTCACCAGTTTCATACCAACACAGAGGAGTCCTACACCTCCTCCCATACAAAGCTTCAAACGGTGCCATTTCGATACTAGAATGGTAACTGTTATTGTACGTGAACTCAATCAATGGTAAATGAGTATCCCACGCACCACCCTTTTCTAACACACAAGCTCTCAACAAATCTTCAAGCGACTGAATAGTCCTCTCCGACTGACCATCAGTTTGCGGATGATAAGCTGAACTCAATTTCAACTTAGTTCCCAAAGCTTCCTGCAAGCTCTTCCAAAATTCCAAAGTAAACCGCGGATCTCTATCCGACACAATATTGGACGGAACACCATGCAACTTCACAATTACCCGAATATAAATCTCCGCCAGCTTCGTCAACGGAAAACTAATATTGATCGGCACGAAGTGTGCAGACTTTGTCAATCGATCCACAATCACCCATATAGCATCAAAACCTCTCGCCGTATTCGGCAAACCTGTCACAAAATCCATAGTAATGCAATCCCATTTCCAAACCGGAATCTCTAATGGTTGCATAAATCCAAAAGGTCTCTGGTGTTCCACCTTCGACTTCTGACATGTCAAACAGGCATACACAAATTGAGCTATGTCTCTTTTCAAACCAGACCACCAAAATAATTTCTTCAAATCATGATACATTTTCGTAGCTCCCGGATGAATACTCAGGCTACTACGATGTCCTTCGCTCAAAATTGACTTTTTCAATTCTTCATCATCTGGTACACAAATCCTGCCTCTAAATCTCAACACACCTGTACTATCCAATTTAAAGTCACTATCGGAGTCACTCCCTACTCCAGGCATCAAATCTACCAATTTCACATCCAACTTCTGATTTTCTCTAATCATATCCAAGAAGTCATTATTTACCTGCAACATACCCAACATTACACTATCTGCAGTAGTCTCACAAACCATGCTCAAATCTCTAAACTGTTCAATTAACTCAATTTCTTTCACCATCAGAGCTGCCATATGAATTGCTTTCCTACTCAAAGCATCTGCCACTACATTGGCCTTTCCTGGATGATAACTCAAACTGAAGTCTTAATCCTTCAAAAATTCCAACCATCTTCTCTGCCTCATATTCAGCTCTTTCTGATCAAACAGGTATCTCAGACTCTTATGATCACTAAACACTTCAAATCTTGAACCATATAAATAGTGTCTCCAAAATTTCAACACAAAAACAACCGCAGCTAATTCAAGATCATGAGTCGGATAATTTCGCTCATGCACTCTCAATTGCCGCGATGCATATGCTACTACTTTACCATTCTGCATCAGAACCCCGCCTAACCCCATCTTAGACGCATCACAGTACACCACAAACGGTTCACTCGGAGTCGGTAACACTAACACCGGTGCCGTAGTCAATCTCTTTTTCAACTCTTCAAAACTTTCTTCACAAGCAGCATCCCATACAAAAACTTGGTTCTTTCTCGTCAACTGAGTTAATGGCAACGCCAAATTAGAGAACCCTTCAATAAACCTGCGGTAATAACCGGCTAACCCCAAAAAGCTTCTAATCTCTGTCGCTGTCTTCGGCGGTTCCCACTGCAATACTGCACTTACTTTTGACGGATCCACCGCTATTCCATCTTCAGATATTACATGCCCCAAGAAACTTACTTTCTTCAACCAAAAGTCACACTTTGACAGTTTAGCAAATAATTTATTTTCCTTCAACACTTGCAAGGCAATTCTCAGATGTCCTGCATGCTCTTCATCAGATTTAGAATAAATTAATATATCATCAATAAACACTACAATGAACTGATCCAAGTAAGAATGGAAAATTCTGTTCATATACTCCATAAATACTCCCGGTGCATTAGTCACTCCAAACGGCATTACAGCATATTCGTAATGTCCATATCGAGTCCTAAAGGCAGTCTTCTGAATATCACCTTCTTTTACTCTCATCTGATGATAACCCGATCTTAAGTCGATCTTACTAAATACACGAGCTCCCACCAGCTGGTCCATCAAATCATCAATCCTAGGTAAAGGATACTTATTCTTAATAGTCACTTTATTCAATTGACGGTAATCGATGCACAGACGCATACTACCATCCTTCTTCTTCACCAACAACACTGGAGCTCCCCACGGCGATACACTTGGTCTAATAAACTTTTTATCCAACAATTCTCCAATCTGAGACTTCAACTCAGCCAATTCCACTGCAGACATCCTGTACGGCGCCATAGAAATAGGTCTCGTACCAGGAACAAGATCAATACCAAATTCTACTTCTCGCGTCGGAGGCAATTCCGTAATGTCGTCAGGAAACACTTCTGGAAATTCATTCACCACTGCTAATTCCTCCATTGGCACTTTGTTATCCATTGATAAAGTTGCAAATAAGGCAAACACTCTAGTTTCATCTTCCAACAAGGCCCTCAATTCTTTATTAGACAAAGAACTTGCCACAACTTCCTCTTCAGGGGTCAGGAACAACAATTCCTTCCGAAAACAATCGATGTAGACTCGGTTGAACTCTAACCAGTTCATACCCAAAATAACATCCAACTTACCAAGTGGTAGACAAATCAGATCCACTCCAAATTCTCTACCGAAAATAGTCAGCGGACACTTCAGGCATACCAAAGAAGTAGTCACTGAACCTATAGAGGGTGTCTCAATAGTCATCCGTATCTCCAGAGTGGACGGCACCAAACCTATCCTCTCCACACAATCTACAGAAATAAACGAGTGCGTTGCACCCGTATCAATAATAGCAATCAAAGGAATATTATTGATAATACAAGTACCTCTGATCACACGCTCATCACTGGCAGCTTGAGTTCCTGCCAAGGCAAACACTTTTCCACCAGCCGGAGACGTTTGAGGCTTCTTCGGCTTCTCACAATGTGTACTGATATGACCCTTCTCACCACAGTTATAACAGGTCGGCATAGTTGCTCTGCAATCAGCTATCACATGACCTGGTTTCCCACACTTAAAACATTTCTTGGCCTCATTAGGACAATCATTAGCACGGTGTCCCATACCACCGCACCGAAAACATTTCCCCTCAGCAGATGCTCTCCCATCTCTAGGCTTCTTATCAACAACAGCTTTGCGTTTTCCCTTATCAGCAGCAACACTATAAGGAGTACCACTAAACCTCTGCTTACCCTTACGGTCATTAACAGCTTTGTAGTGCGCAATCCTTGCTCGGTTATCATTATCATAGATTCTGCTCCTGCCTACCAGCTCAGGATAGCTCCTGATCTTCTGACAAGCAATCCCCAACTTAATCTCTGGACGCAGTCCATTCTCAAACTTTAAGCACTTAGAGGTCATTGCCCCCTCCACATTATAGTGGGGACAATACTGCACCAACTCCTCAAACTTGGCAGCATATTCTGCTACCGTCATGCTACCCTGTTTCAGCTCTAAGAATTCAATTTCCTTAGCGCTTCGGATATCTTCCGGGAAATACTTCTCCAGAAAACCTTTCCGAACCACCTCCCAAGTAATGGTAGTTCCAGCAGCTTCCAACCTTTGGCGACTATTGTCCCACCAGGCTTCAGCTTCACCCTCCAGCATGTGAGTACCAAACCTCACCTTTTGTTCATCGCTACATTCCATAGTCCTGAAGATCTTTTCAATTGCCTTCAGCCACTTCTGAGCAGCTTCAGGGTCCAGAATTCCTCCTTCAAATGTTGGCGGCTTGTTGCTCCGAAACTGCGCCAAACTCCTAAATTGGGCATCTGCAGTTTGATTCTGATTAGCAACTGCCTGCGCCATTGCTTGCATAGCAGCAGCCAATGCAGCATCGTTCCTTCCTGCCATACTGCTCAAAACAACAACACCAGGTTTAAAAGATATTCAACTCCATCCATAAGGACAGACCCAACTCGACTCAACAACACTGGCCGGACGGACCGACCTGCTCTGATACCAATTGTAACACCCCACTTCCCAAAATCATCTAAATTAATAAACATTATAAATAAACAAAATCAGAGTTTCAATTCTCCCAAGTGGGATATCACATAAAACAACGTTTCCTTATAAAAAGGTTTTCCTCCAAATACAGCGGAATGTTAAATAATAAAAATTCAATAAAAGTTTGATACGTTCACAGGGAAATAAAATATAAGCTCAACATAAAACAAATAAAAACGCCCAAGTCCCGTGCTACGTATCAGAGCATCCTAGACTCGACAATCACACCAATATCCAAGCTAGCTAAGCACCTGGATTATCTGTACTTCCGAAGAAGCACAGACCACAACAACAACAAAGGGGTGAGAAAACATGATCAAAAATATAATGGTAATGTAATACATGTAAATAAGGTAGTACAACACACCAACACACCAAGATTCACCCCTAACAACACCATATGACGAACCTACTGTTCAAATTACAATATAACATATTATAATGCAAAATGCAACTCAACACCATGCATGCGGTACCGACTCGTTGGTTCATTCAATCGAACCTGGATAGATCACTTACGCTCCTCCTGAGACATGATCTATCCCCCACCATTCTCCACAAAGGAGTACGGATGAATCACTTACGCTCCATCCGAGACATGATTCAACCCCACCATTCTCCACAAAGGAGTACGGACAAATCACTTACGCTCCATCCGAGACATGATCCATCCCGCCAACACACCATGATATGCACACACCAATGCATAACTATTATGTTCAGGCACACTAAGTGCACACGATCCTCCTGATCATATCATCATACATCAATGCATATATGTACAGATATAACATACACCAACACCATATAAATCAACCAGATAGTAAACAAGTTCATATTCTATCACCAAGATACAAACACATCCCACTACTCGGGGATACACGATCCTACTGATCACTACATACATATATATCAACTAATTGTCCACTAGTCATTATTACGGGAAACATGCACTATCACCAAGTACACAAGTTAGTTCCCACACTCATCATTCTTACAGTGCATCAAGGCCAAAGGGATCACACAAACCCAAGCTCAAGGCCAAAACATCACAAAAATCACATTCTGGTTCTGCTACGTTCGCTGGCATTCGCCAGGCGAACCTGCTGGCGAAGCCCTCATTTCACTATCGTGCACTCGCCAGGCGAACCTTCATTCGCCAGGCGAACCTTCGCTGGCCACACTCGCCAGGCGAAGTTCCTACCCTTTAGGTCTGGGATTTAATTCTGAATTATTCGCTGCCATTCACCTCAGCTCGCCAGGCGAACACTCGCCTCCACTCGCCAGGCGAAGCTTCGCCAACACTCGCCAGGCGAAGCCCAGCGAATGCTGCGATTTCACCAATTTCTCACAGTTCTGCAGAGTGCTTTCTAAGCCAAAGGGGTTAAACTCCCTACTTCCAATTCACCTCTTAACATCAGTACTAACAACATAGATATCATAACTTATCGGTTTCTATACTACATTCCCAATTCAACTCTTAGGCATTCTATCGATATCCCAAAAGGTCACACAGAATTTTCCCTAAAACCCGTAAACCCAACCTATCCGCCAAATTAACCAAAAACCACAATTCATCAACAATCAACATCCAATTATCAACAATAGTCAACAATCACAACATATCAATATGTAATATCATATATCGATCAATCTCCTACGGGGTTAAGGACTCCCCACTACCCTATACATGTATAAACCATTTCCCAATCAAGTTTCTCCCCCCTTACCTTGTTAATCAGTTGATCGATGAAAGAACCCTCCAAGGTTTGGCCAATTCTGATTTTCCCCCGTTCCTTCGTTCTTCACTCCCTTTTCCGTTCTTCTCACTTCTCTCCTTTCTATCGTTCTTTTTCCACTTTCTCTAACTTCTCACAATGTATCGTAAAAACTGCTAACCCCTCACATTCTCTATTTTAATTCTCTAATCCCAATAATAATAATAACTTAATAAAATAATAATAATAAAAATAATAATAATAATAATAAAAATAATAGTAATAATAATAGTAATAATAATACTATTATTATCTCACCAAAATAATAATAATATTAATAACAATAGTAACTATAATAAATATAATAATAATAATAATAATATTCCCACCAATATTAATATTATACACTATATTATTATATTCACCAAAACACCACCAATAATCCTCCCACATTAGGGACACCCACCAAACATCACCAAATACACCCCCACCAAAGGGTACACCAACATATAATATTTAAAATAATAATAAAATGACTAGATAATTAAAATTGGGTGTTACAGGCTGCATTGGTCTAGTCTAGATGACTGGACGTACTCTTTCATATGAGGGCGATTGGTAGAGATAAGATTTCGGATGGATTTGATAACACTTCTTTGTCTTTTGAAGATGTTGTACGGACTCAACAGAGGAGGTATTGTTTCATAAATTTGAGCATCTTCAGGAACATGAGAGTACTCAATAAGGTTTTCTATTTTATGAGAATTAGTCTTTTTACAGAGTTTAGGAAGTGATAAAGAAGAAGTAGTAGTAATAGGTTGAGTGTTTGTTTCTGGTGTTTCCATGTTTAAGTGATTTCTCCCTTACTCACTCTCTTTATTATATTCATACCATATGCACCCCTTCTTTTCTACTCAGGCTCTGATACCAAACTGTCCGGGAGCCTTACATGCCATGAAACTCAACCTTAACTGTATCGTGCTCCAATAGCCAACCATAAGCATAACATGGACTAATTCTCATAAGGAAAAAAACCTAAGATTATTAAAAATAAGGAATCTAAAACTTTATTTTTTAAGGGACTAAAAAGTTATAAAATTAAAAACGAGGACCAACACTACATTTAAACATATTATTTTAAAGAAAGTTAATATAAAAGTTAAAAATTTTAAACAAACCCACCGTTAATTATAACGGTGTAAAATATCCTTACACCATTAATGTACTCCAATTAAATTATTTTACTACTAAAAAATACAAAAAGTTGACTAACAATGAATTGTATATTTGGTAGAGTTAAATTATGTTGAAACATTATACCCATAGTAAGTAATTTTCAAAAAAAAGTAGAGTTAAAGTAATTTGTAAAATTTTGACGCAAAAAGAATATTTAAGTATGTACAGTCACTTTTTGACCAAGAAAAAAGATAAATAAACTAAATAAATACACCTAATAAAATTAAAACAATTTTCAATACGCCAGCATTGAAATTTATGGCCGTAAACTCTAAGTGGAAAGGAAATTATTAATACACGCTACTTAATGCTAAAAACTAAGAAAACGCGTATTAATCCTTCAATTAGTTTAAACTAACTTTATTCTTTCTCCATGGAAACAAGAAAGTGATACTCCTCAAGTCACGTGATATGCTGGCAACAGCTTAATTTCTCATATTTTGCCCTTTCAGATTCTTTCCATTTTTTGAATTTGTAACATTTTATTTTGTATTCAATGACATTTTATTATATTTTTAATTTCTAGAAATGTAAATAATTATTTAAAATTACATTTGTTGTTGTCCTAATTAATTTCTGTGAGTTTAATGGTAAATCCGTAATAATCTCAAACTCCAGACCCCATTGTATTTAACACTCTTATCAGTAGTACCTTTGTTGTCTCAAATACTTCAGTGTTCATTCTCACTTCACCTTTTTACAGATCTCATTCTTCTTCTTTTCAATCTCTTCAACATGCACCGACCACCAACAATGGCGACATTCACGGCGGCAATTTTACTCCTCTCCGCCGTTCTCACAACCTCCACTGCACACAACATCTCACACATTCTCTCCCAAAACCCTGAGTTCTCCACCTTCAATCACTACCTAACCCTAACACACCTCGCTTCCGAAATCGACCGTCACACCACAATCACCGTCCTCGCCGTCAATAATGCCGCCATGGACGACCTCATAGCAAAACACCTCTCGATCTACACCGTGAAAAACATCCTCTCCCTCCACGTCCTCGTCGACTACTTCGACGCCAAAAAGCTTCACCAAATCACAAACGGAACCGCTCTTGTTTCCACATTGTATCAAGCCACAGGCTCCGCGCCGGGAGCCTCGGGACTAGTCAACATTACCGATCTTCGCGGTGGAAAAGTCGGATTCGGCGCTAATGTCAACGACGGAACCCTACCTGCTGTCTACGTCAAATCCGTTGAAGAAATTAAGTACAACATTTCGGTTATTCAGATTAGTCAGATTATTCCCTCCGCGGAAGCGGAAGCTCCTACAGCAGCTCCTAGCAAACAAAATCTCACCGCGATTATGTCCAAACACGGTTGCAAAATCTTCGCCGACACTCTTTTTGCTTCGACTGAAGCTTATAACATTTTCACCGATAATCTCGACGGTGGATTAACTATTTTCTGTCCCGCCGACGACGCTTTCAAAGGCTTTCTTCCAAAGTTCAAAAACCTAACTGCCGCCGGTAAAATCGCTCTCCTCGAATTTCACGGCGTTCCGATATATCAATCTATAGCCAGTCTTAAATCTAACAATGGAGATGTGAACACTCTTGCTACCGACGGTGCTGAAAAGTACGATTTCACCGTTCAGAACGACGGTGATGAGATCACATTGAAGACAAAACTTGTAACTGCTAAGATCACCAACACGATCATTGACGAGCAGCCGCTTGCGATCTATACTATTTCTAAGGTTCTTCTACCAGAGGAGTTGTTTAAGAGTGAAGCTCCGAGTGCTTCTCCTGCTCCGGCACCGGCGCCGGAGTCTCCAGCTGCTGATGCTCCAGCTCCTGAGGCGCATAAGAAGAAGAAAAAGAAGGCTGCTGATGCGCCAAATGATGATTATTCTGATTCGCCTGCTGATTCGCCGGGAGATGCAGCTGATGTTGATGCCGACGATAGCGCCGCCGGTAGGTTTCACGGTTTCGGAGTTTTGGTTTTGGCTTTGTTTTTCGGGATTCTAATGCTGTGAGGTGTAGCATAAAATTTATAATATGTTGCTTTTTAATTTAATCCTTTTAAATTATTTTTAGTTTGTTTAGTAAGGGAATTTAAAACGATGTTCTTATTTTTTTCGTGTGGGTTCAAAGTAGGGCAGGTGTGGATTTTTATTTGATTTTTTATTTTGTATTTGACAGTGTTTTAAATTTAGTGATGACGGAGCATGAAATGTTTCAAGTGTATGCATTTGTTTACTATTCTTCAATTATCTTGTGATTAATGTTTTGGAAAATAGATTAACTTGTCTTATGGCTTGTGAATAGACATACACCTAGAAGGAGGACTTAGTTCAAGTTATATAAAGAATATATGAATTGATAAAATTATATGGAGAACACTCCGGTACTCTTGAATTCAGTTGGGTGAGTATTTTTATTCAATAAAACATTCACATTTATGTTATGTTATTTTTTTAATATATTTTATTTAAAAATAAATTAATATTTTAAATTAATTTACACTATAGGTATCTAAGAATTTATTAAATTATTTTAGATTCTTATAATATTTTTATTCATACTAATGCTTCACTCCCAACTCAATAAGTTATAAGCTAATGCAATTTGGTATATTTTTTTTCTCTTCTAGTTCGTTCCAAATCAAATTATGTGGAGACAATTTTCCTCCACCAGCCACACTCCTTCACCACCGTCGTTCCACATGGTAAGTGGACGGATCATGAAAAATATCTTACCATGCCTTTTAGGCAACTTCCTTTCCATTTTAGGCGATTTGAACCAATATTTTAAAAACCGGACCAATTATCTAATCGGTCGGTGAGAGTATTGAATCACTGGTTTATTAGTTGAATTTGGTCATTGGTCGAACCGCATGACAAACTGGATTAAACTGGATAACTTGGTTGAATAGACCTGTCATCATAACAAAATCATATAGGTATAAAACCGGTTGACTTTTTTGAAAATATCATATTATAAATTCTCAAGTTCATAATTTAAATTCAAATTTTAAACATAAGTATCAAATATAATAAAATAGTACAAAATTACAAAGTCTAATTGTAAATAAAGTCTAATTGCAACATAATATAATTGAATAATTTATAACAAAATAACTCCAATGTCTACTTAAGTTTAGTTTCAAGAAGGTAAAATTATTTCAAAACAATGATAAATTTTTATTTTTATTTTTATAATTTTTATAACTCAAAATGACATTGTTTGCATTTAAATTTTAATTAAAAAATAAAAAAAGCATTAGAACTGTCGGTTTTCTGGTTTTTTTCTGTCCAACCCAATTTGCACCGGTTTTGACCAGTTTGATGACAAAGGCGATCCAATTTGAACCAGACCGATTACTAGCCCGATTCCCGGTTCGGTCCGGTCTGGTTTTTACAACTATGATTTGAACAATATTCTTATTTAGGCGCCCAGACCTATTTAAAGCAACTAGATCACTTCGAGCGTCTACCTTATTTCGGGCGACTAGATTGCTTCAAGCGTTTGAGCCTCCTTTTGCCACTTGCTCGGATTATACTATCTTGTCGAGGATTATTCCTTATGCATTGTTATGATTTGATAAATCTCATATTGTAACTTAAAGTTATAATTTCTATAGTTCATTAACAAGTAGTATATATAAAGGTGTACATAGTGGGGTAAATTCACCGAATTCTATCAAACCGACTTATCAAAAAAGTGAGTTGAACGGATTAGTGGATCAATATGATTTTTAAAAATGAAAAACTATAAAAAACAATTGGGTTTTGGGTAAATCCATACCCAACCAATAAATTCACTCAATTCAAAAATTTTACCACTGATTACTGAATTTTTTATAGTTATCTTAATGAATTGATATTTGAATTAATATATGTTCTTGATAAACACCTTTTGGATAATCTCTTAAAAAAGGATCAGGTGAGACCACAAATGTAAGGAGATTTTCAATATTACTTGATTGCTTTTCTGTTGTTCCCATCTCCCTTTGTGAGAAGTCTTTTTATACTCATCTTACTCCCTATGATCATTAAGAAGTGTCCCCTTAAGTTCCATGATTAAATGACCATCATAACGCCCGTCGCACTCATTATTACCATGTAACTTCCTCTTGATCACTTTCTGTAACTCTCATGAAACCTTGGAGCTACCCCATAGTTGTTACGTTGATCTGTACATATTGTCTAAAAAACATATATTTAATAATTCTACAACCTTGGCTCCGACTTGTTACATCTATAGCAACTCAGCATTAGTCATTCTCTACAAATACTCGACATATTGACTCACCATGCCCAACCTCAATGGCTTAAAAGTCGACTTTGAGAATTTTGGGATGTACATAAGCCCCCCCGATCACGAGGCCTAACGAGATAAAGTGTTTAGACAAAGAGTCTTGGAATTCTTTTCTCCTTGAATTGAGTCATATTTTCGTCTAATGATCACCTTTATGGTCTACTAGCGTTTGAGAGTGGGTTTTTAAAGAGTAATAGTAATGACCGTCTTGTCATATTTCTTCTCTCTCCTTGTCATGATGACTTTTATGGGGAAGTCAATCACTATCATGACTCTAGTTCAATAGGGTTTTGTGACCATTGTAAAATTTGTTTCCATAAAACCCCCACCTTCTTTGTTCCTTTGCTTATCATTTTCGACTCTTGTTCTCATTTCTTCAAGATTTGTTTACCAGGTTTTTGCGCTTTTTTCCAATCGCTTTTACAAACACAAGTCTCAAGTATTGTTTCTTTTCCTTACTTACTTTAACTTAATTCTTTTATTATGGTTATAATACGCAAGTGTGATGATTTGGGAGATGTACAGATTCCCCTCAATGTACAAGAGAGAAGGAAACTCTAGGATGAAAGCATGAAATAGTGCGAGGACCATCTGGGGCAAGCAAAATATGATCAGATTATTAAGGAAGTTTATGGTGACATTTCTTCACCTTGTAGTGAAATTGATTCGAAAATCTTCGTCGCCAGGTTCTGTGGGCATTTTGATGGAGATGGCTGAGTATTTTATTGACAAGGAAGTCCTAAGGTACGACCACAACACACTTGACAACAACTACATTTTAAAACTCCGATCTAACAAAAAGATTTTTTCAACCAGGAATGAAAAAGATGTTGCGCTGAAACCTTATGTGATTGGTGAAAGAGTTTCCATCACTCGACTAAGGGGAGTATCAAATAAATATTTTTATTTCTATTAAGGGGTAATTGAGGATTTTAAGATCTGTATCCTTTTTACTGATTTTGAATCTGGTTATGTCAGAGGCTTCAAGTAGAATAAACTTCAGTTAGGCCATAGGTTTTATTAACGTTACCTGACCACAGCCGATCATGCTAGAGGTTTCAAGTAGCTTAGACTTTAGTTAGGCTAGAGGTTTTATTAACGTTGCTCGTTCACAACCGATTATGCCAGAGGCTTCAAGTAGCTTGGACTTCTTTCTAGATTGTGTCCTAGGACCGTCTTACCTGCTTTATACAATACATTTGTTTGAACTATGAATGCCTCATTAAAACCCTTGCCCTTGCAAGGGAAACGAGTGCATTCCCATAATTTTTATTTATGAAGTTCATTACATAGTCTAGCTAAGATAACACTAGTTACATTTAGCTAAGATAACACTAGTTACATTATATGTCCTAAATATAGTTCCACGGTGGACACCAAAGAACGGGGCCTCGGTAAAAGTTGCTTAGGCCACACAAAAATCACCATCAGAATCGCTAATAGTCCAAGTGGTTTGATGTCAGAATCATTTCCCAGTCGAAGTGATCCACCTCCGCCACTGGATCTAACCCAACTACTCGCGGTAGCGGAGCCTCTCTGCCAATAGAAAAAACCTTGCAAGGTAATGTTCATGTTTTGCAAGCACAAATAAATAAGATAGGAACATAGAAGAGGAACCTATATATTCCCAACCTTTTCCAGAGGCAATATGGGAGGATCAAGTCCTAGAGAACTTCAAACCACCCTCATTGGTAATCTTTAATGGTAAAATCGACCCTCAGGAGCACATTATTGCAATAAATAATCAGATGGCAATAGTAGGGGCTTTCGAGTCCCTTAAATGTAAAATCATGGACGAGACCTTTAATGAAGGGCACTGCAATGGTATATGAGTTTACCTAGATTCTCAGTTGTTAGTTGCCAGGACTTAACTAAAAATATGGTACAACACTTTTCAGCAAGCAAACATAGAAAAGTGTCGACTATTAGTCTATTTAATGTCTGACAAGGTTACTCGAAATCCCTCAGTGAGTATTTGGAAAGGGTTAATGAGGAGATAATTAAAGTGTCTCATCTGAATCAAGACATGTTCGTAGGAGCATTCCAACATGGCCTTAAAGCCGGGCAGTTCAATGAACCCTTAACACAAAAGTTGGCATCCAACATGGATGAGGTTATTACCTGAGCGGAATGCTACATAAAAGGGGAGGAAAGTAACATGGAAAAGAGGTCTCTAGATGCCAAAGAAAAAATATGAGTTAAAAAGGAGGGATATGGACATAGGAAAGACTACCCTAAGTCTAGATTCCGAGACCGATCAACGATGAGGCCACCCTAGCATTCGTTTGGCAAAGAGGCAGGGTACACCCCATTGAATTCTGGGAGGGAGTATATCTTAAGAGAAGTTTATCATCTTAAGTTAATTCCTACATTGGGACGTCCTAAAGGGGTCCATGTTGTGATTGAAAAAATGAGAGTGCATGGTGTGCATACAATAGAATTCATAGACATCACACAGAGAATTGTCATCAGCTAAAAAATGAAATTGAGATCTTAATATAGAGAGGTCGCCTGTTGTCTTATGTTAAAGACATCAAAGGAAATCCAAGAAAGAGAAGTCCTTATTGGGAAGATACCAACTCCGAAAATCCCACGGAAAAGAAGGGAAAGAATGTAAAGGAAGTCTGCGAAGCCCGGGTGACTCGTCATTCATTGAACACCATTGCTGGGGGATTCTAGGGGGAGGAGAAACTAGTTCAGCCAGAAAAAGGTATGCTCGGTGTTGCACCCTAAAATTTGCCCAACCTTATTCACTTGGTTTATGTTTCAATGTCATTAGCATTTGCATATAGAGTCATGTACATAGGTTACTCATCTGCATAACATAAGCATAGCAAGTCATACAACAGGGGGACCAATCATTATCCTCATCTCTAGAGGCCTATCAAGAGGTTATTATCCTGATTCAATCTCATTCAAGTCATCAGAAAAGAATTTGAAAGCTATCAAGTCAATGGGTCAAGCAGTTCATCTATCTCCTGGCTGAGGGTATCTGGGGATCATCAAGGAAAGTATGAGCTGTGAGGTGAAGGCATGGAGAGTATCTAGACATTATGAGAGACTTAGAAAGTCATTTAAAGAAGGAGACAAGTCATTGATGAGAGCACAAGAGCTATAGCTGAAGGCAGTCAACTAGGGTTTCATCTGGGTCAACCCTAGGTCAACCCTAGGTCAATTGACTGATCTAAGGGGCATTCAAGTCTAGTGGAGAGATGTGGGGTTCATCATTGGACATATAAAGAAGGATATGGAGATATGCCAAGAAGAATTCAAGAGAAATCAAGGAGAAGAGGAGCTTCTAAATTAGGGTTTCTGTGTAAAATCCCCTAGTTTAGGTCAAATTTCCAAGCAAGATAAGTCAAAATGCTAGCTTCAAATGGCTTCTTGGCCAACATGAAACTTGTAGAGGATATCAAGAACTTTAATTTGAGTGGTGGAAGACATCAAGGAGATTTATAGAACTCAAGTTATGGTCCTTGCAAGTTACAGGTCATCTGAGGTATCTGAAATTTTGTCTGTGAAAGTGACTTGACTTCCAAGCTAGTTTTACCCCTCAAGGAGATTTCAAGTGAATTTCTGGTCAACATAGGAATTGTTCCTCATTGTCTTAGCTTTCTAGAATGGTGTGGCATGCCTTCATATGATGTGTGGAACTCAACTTATGGTCTTGGCAAGCAAAGGGTATTTTGGTCATTTGTGAATTACAGGTCATTTTAACCTATGTCCAAAACTCATACAAGGAGGCCTCAAATGGAAAAACTTACAACATCAAACTTGCTCCAAATGACATTTTGAGTCTAGAAAGAAGGTCACAAATTGTTGGAAAAGCTCATAACATGAAGTTGCATGATTGGTCAAATTTGAACTAAAATGGTTTATAACTTAAATAAAGTCAAAGTGAAAAATGGTTTGAGAGATTTATAAATGCAAATGGGGACTTCCAATATATGATTTTGGGTCCAAAAGACATTTCAAAGACAATGGTTCAAGCACTTTTTTGAGTTTAGAAGGAAAAAGAAAAGTTATTTATGGTTACTTGCATTTGAAGAAACATAACCAAAATGGATTCAATTTGGAATGCAAGGGAAGTTGCAAGATGGTTCTAGAAGATTCATTTGAGCACTATATATTCATGAAATCAGAATTGAGCAAGGGTTGAATCCTCATTTGTGCAAAACTCCACCAAATTCTCTCATTTTTCTCTCATCCTCCAATTTGCAAATTCATTTCAATTCCACGAATTCTTCATCAATCATCACCAATTTTTGTTTTCATCATACTCAATCATCATCATGGAGTAGGAATCAATCAAGTTCTTGGTAGTTATTACTCAATTTCGTGCACTTTCATCAACAACATTCAAATTGCAATTTCCATTGGAACTCAAGATCCAAGGCCAAATTCATCAAGGTGTTGCATACAGAATCAAATATAGCAAGAGTAGATCCAGATCCAAGCATCAAGGCTCTCAGATCCACGAATTTCATCATCATCCACAAGATTTTGCTCCAGGTACAAATTACTCCCACTTGCTTGATATAGATAGATTTACATTAGTTTGTTAGTATAATAATGATGTAGGAGGTTAGTAGAACATTTCCGGTTAATTAGGAGTAGTTTAGTGATAATTCATAGCAGGTTGTTAGAACTGGTTTGACTTAGAACTCTTAGGATAGGCCATAATAATCTTAGGTTGTTAGTGCAGAATGATCTACGTGAAGTGTAGTTTAGATTAGTATAGGTTTGATTAAGAATCTTGAGGATGAGTTGCAGAGTATTTTAATGGAACCAAGAATGTCATGCGATCGGGTTCGTTGATAGGTTGAGTTTCAGTGCAAGCTACCACCATAGCCTTGTAGAGGAAGAAAATTGGAGCATTTTTGTTTTTTACATCGTGTTGATTCATGGCTTGATGAGAGAGTACTGAGAGGAGGAAGCTGGCACGTTGAATGCATGGTTATGGAAGTTGAAACCCTAGCATAGATCCAAGGTAGGAGATGTAATCATGATCGTCCATTGCTTGTTGGACCATGGACCAAAGAGCCAATCGTGTGGCTGGAGTTCAATTCTGAGTTTTGGAGGGAGTTGAGAGAGGTGCCCTAAACGCACCGTTTCATTTAATGAAACGGGCGGGCCTAGGTGTTTTAATGATATCCCCACCCCCCAGTACTGAGCCCATTGTGAATTGCACGTGAAAACCCTACTGAATACACCCCCTGCTTCCTCTTTTTTTTATTATTTTCATTAATTCTGACTTGTTCTGGGCCTAATACAAACTCGCTAGTCACACCCTCGTTTGCTGGCCCACTGGAATATGAACTGGAGCGAATTGCTATTCTTACCCCTCCCATCGTTTTAATTCAATTTAGTTTTTTAATTCATTTTAATTTTTACCAACTTTAAAAAACCATATAAAATAGGAAATTAACTCTTTTTTAGTGGTTGTTTTTTCTATATTTTCTTGGTTCTGTGTAGAAAATTGTCATTAAATAAAATTGCATTTTTATTTTTATTTGATATTTTTCCCATATTTTCTAAATAAATGACATTTTAAATAGTTTCATTTCATGCATGATTTTATTAATTTTTGTTCTATTAGATACTTTCATATTTTTTGTTCATTCTTTTTAGGTTGCTTAGATGAGATATTGAACTTGTAGAAACAATTTAGTTCCCATTTTTAGAAATTAACTTTAGGTGCTTAATGTAGGCTTGAACAACATGAACAAATTAGGGTTTTTAGGTGATGACTTAGGAGATTTGATTCTTTTCCCTTAGGACTTAGGGTTTGACTAGTTTAGTTATGGGACTATAGGGGCTATGGGTAGTTATTAGATCCCTTAGAAAAAGTCAGGATTCCCCTACTGCTATTAATACTCTGTGTATGTCTGATTGACTGGTGTGGTGTGCCCTCTGGGGAATATTGCTTGCTTGCTTGGGTATTGGGATTGTCTGGGAACTTGGGAGAGCTGAAGACTTGAGGAGATGAAGACCATTGGAGATTCAGAGATGAAAGGTCAACTGCCAGAGTTGAATAGGAGGTTATTGCTAGCAGCTGCTGAGGAGACTAGGGTTTAGGAGCTAGGCAGAGCTCTAGATTAGAAAGCTTGTTTCTCAAACATGGAATGCCTTGTCTGCATCCATCCTTTCTCTATGATTCAAAGTCTCTTTCAAATATCCACCTCCTTCCTTTGGAAGGATCAGTGAATATATTTGAAAGATAGAACTTTTGAGAGGAAACTTTCTGTTTAATGTTAACAGTTGATGAACCACCCTTGGTAGGTAATTAACTGTCTAACATTCATTCACTTCACTCTTGTGACTGATTCCTCATCCTGGAGGTTTGAACTTGAAGAAAAGCCATTGCAGATAGAAGACTGATGATCAAAGCCCTTTCCTGAAGGCCATGAAGATGGAGATTGATGCTTGTTGAAGCCTGCAGCTGATTGGAGATTACTTGAAGCTAGATGTTGAGTCAGAGCTGCTAATGCTGTTTCTTTTGCTGTTGTATTTCATTGCTGATGTATTGTTTGGATTTCCTGGTTGTATTGTTTGCTGGTTACCCTGTTGGGTTGAAAGTGAAGCCTGTTCACTTTCGCCTATTGTTTTCTAGGTTCGAGGTTGAGTGGGACTCCCTTGCCTCGCTTGTACTGTTGCATCCATGCATTTTACTGTTTTACTGTATATATATGGTATTGTTTCTGTTTCTGCCTATCCCGTAGGATCTCTGTTTCTCTCTGTGCAAGAGAGGAGCATGATAGACACTAGGTCTTAACCCATGCATGATAACATTAGGTTAGTTTGTTTCCCTTCGCAACCGTAGGTTAGAGTTCTGTCTCTTTCTATCTTAAAACAAACAGAAAAACACATAAAGATTTCAAACACAATAAAAGACACTTCTTTCGTAAAAGAATGTGAACTCATCAAAACGTCAATTTTTGTCCGCTCGGACCAGTAATCAGAAAACCCTTTTTCAGAAGGAGATAAAACAATCAAGACAGACTTGTGTCGTACGTGGCCCGAACTACGTTTGCTCTGATCTTTCATGCTGTATGAAAGTACGTAGGCATAGGATGCGATATCCTAGCGAGCAACCTTCCCCTCCTTTCCCGTAGGTAGGCGAACTACGTTGACTCTGATTTCTCGTTCCAGACGGGAATACGTAGGCATAAAGTGCGATACTTTGCCGAGTCATTTTTATTTTTCATTTTATTTTCTTTTTAACCCTTGACCTATAGTTTAGATAGAATAACAATCCATACCCGAAAACAAGCGTGGATCCCGTCGAGTACGACGGACGTGAGGGGTGCTAATACCTTCCCCTTGCGTAACCGACTCCCGAATCCAGGTTTTGGTTGCGACGACCATACCTTTCCCGTGTTGTGCGAGGTTTACTCTGAGCGTTTCCTTTCCCTCCCGTGGGATAAATAACGCACGGTGGCGACTCTTCTGTTCAGCCGGCGCCGATTTTCGCAGTAGCGACAGCTGGCGACTCTGCTGGGGATCCAACGTCCCCTGGCTGCTAAGAACTGCGATGGTTCTTATGCATTTGGGATCCAACGTCCCTTTGAGCGAGTCAATCCTAGCGCTTGTTTTCCCGTCGAGGATTTTGTATGGAGTTATTGTATATTTCTAACCTTGTATTTTCAGCTTTGTATATTGATTATTATTGCTGTATTTGGGGTGTGACGGGTGTTCTGATATTGAGAGATAAGTCGGACCTGGGCTTGAGTGCACCTAGAATTAGCGTAGAAAGTAGTGGGTGCGTGCCGGCTTTGCTTGCATTAGTGTCTCATGAAATCTACACTCGGACGAGGTTCTTCTGGTTGGCTTCTTTTTCTACCCTTTGGGTCGAAGGGGTTGTTGGTCAGCTGAATTGTCGACTCCGGGGACCGATCACTTGGAAGTTGGCTAAGTGAGGCCTCTTCAGGAATTGATGATGCCACTCCTTCTGGGAATCGTATCATCAACCCTGAAAGTCTGTGACGCCGACGACCGCATAGGATGCCGTACCTTGTGCCAGTTATAGGGCCACCCACCTGTGAGGGGATTTGGGGTTATGCAGGTAACCAGACCTTCAGATACCGGTTTGTTCTCGATCAGAGATCCTGGGTATTTATGGAGAGTTATGAGGTCTGTCAGAGACCATTTGGAGATGTGTTCTGAGGTCTGTCAGAGACCAATTAGAGATGTGATTTGAGGTCTACCAGAGACCAGTGGGAGTTATGGTTTGAGGTCCATCAGAGACCAGTAATGGAGCTTTGTTTTAGGTCTATCTGAGACCAGGGTTTGAGGACTTCTGGAGGGTCTATCTGAGATTTCTTGATTGGGTTCAGGCTATTCAGCTACAGCTTTGGTCCCTGTTGCATGTTACTTGCATTGCATTGCCTGCATATCCATTACCACTTGCATTTCACTAACGTGTGTCTGTGCTGCAGGTGCATTTGCATTTCCCTAGTTCTAGTGCCCGGACTTCTGAGTATTGATTATGGCTGGTTTGAGGAAAACAGTTGCGTATAAGCTGCCTGCACCTGACATTACCCCTTTACTCGGTCTGATATCTCTTGCTGATGAAGAGGTTAGGAGAAGCTTCCGAAGGAGTCATGGAAGATTACTGAGATTAGTCTGCAAGCCCACTGCTGATGAGATGAACGGGCTGTACACCTTGATGCAGTTCTATGGCCCCGCATTGAGATGCTTTACGTTTGCTGACTTTATTCTAGGGCCTACCATTGAGGAGTATGTGGAGTTTACTGAGCTTCCCGTGCAGAACAAGGTTCCCTTTATTCACTCTGCTGCTGAGCCCAAGTTGGAGGACTTAGCCAAAGCCTTGCACATGAACGCTGCTGAGTTGTTAGTGACTTCTTGGCTTGGGGTTTCAGGTTTCTCTTTGGATTTTCTGGTTGGCCAGGCTCAAGAGTACGCCAAGAACGGTTGTTGGGTGGTTTTCAATGCTATTCTGGCTCTATGCATTTATGGAATCGTGCTGTTTCCTAACTTGCCCAACTTTGTGGATTTGGATGCTTTCTATCTGTTTGCTGCAGGCAACCCAGTGCCAACTTTGATTGGAGACTTCTATCATTCATTGCACTATAAGAATGAGAACCGAAGAGGAAAGGCTGTGTACTGCTGTGCTCCTCTGTTGAATATGTGGTTCAAGAGTCACCTTCCCATGAAGGGACCATTTGTGGACAGTGCAACCTCAGCCAGTTGGTCAGAACGCTTGATGAGGCTATCTTCCGAAGACGTTGTATGGTTTGATCGAGATTTGTTGGGATCCGAGCTCATCTTCAGCTGTTCTGGGTACCCTAATGTGCCGCTGATAGGAAGAAAAGGGTGTATCAATTACAACCCTTCTCTATTCATTCGCCAGTTCGGATATGCACTGAAGAATCCACCTCAGGAGGAAGAAGTACAGGAATCTCTGTACTTCACCGGTGACGTGAAGGGGGAGTTATTAGCCAAGTTGCAACATGCCTGGACACGTATTAACCGCAAAGGGAAGCCACTGTTAGGTAAGAACGATTGCCAGGCTTATGAACCTTACAGGGTTTGGATCCAGGAACGAGCAAATCAGTTATTAATGCCATTTCCAGCTGCACCCGTCATTGTTCCCGTCCCGGCAGAAGAGCCAACTACTGTTTCTAGGGAGGCCTACGAGCAAGTTGTGAAGGAAAAAGAAGCCTTGATGAAGGTCAACGAAGGGTTAGAGCAAGAGCTAGCTCAAGTACGCAGTGAGAAAAACAAGGCTGTATATGCTTTCCAACAACAGATCGAGCTGTTAAACAGGTTAGGGGCCGAGTTGACTGAGGAGAAGAAAAAGCGCGAACGTCTGGGGCAAGAGTTCAGAAGTTCCCATGACATGCTGGAAGCCAAAAAGAAGGCGCTCGACGCAGCACACCGAGAAATCTCCTCTTGCAATAAGACTTGGAATGCTACACTCACCAACAATAAGAAGAGGGAAGATAAGCTGAAGCAGCAAATTTCCGACCTCGAAGAGAAGTTGAAGTCTAGCATCAAGAAGTGTGAGGAGGAAGTGATGACCCGGTATAGTGTCCAGCATGCACTGAACAAGGCAATCAAATCCAGAGATGAAGCGGTGTCTCAGAAACGAAAGCTAGAGGATTGCTTCGGAGAAGCAACATGGGAAGAAACTGCTGAAGACGTGCGCCGTGTTCTTAAGAAGAGAAACCAACTTGTTGAGGGGCTGCTTGATCGACCAAGTCACCCGGAGACCAAGAAGTTGATAGAAGAGTACCAGACTTTCGGGAGGGTTTGATCATTTCATGTAGTAATTTGTAGTAACTTGTATGCTTTATTTGCATAGTGCTGACCATCACCAGGATTGTTGGTTGAGGTCATGCCTTTCTCTGTACTCAGTGACATTGTATTCGTGGCTTATTGGTTTTCTCTGCAATATATGAGGCTTTCTATGATTCAGCTCCGATATTCCTATTGTCAGCACTGTCACTGCACTGGCACCTTCACACTAGAACTGGGGGAATAAATTTCCCTAATGCACAGGAACACACATTGCATTGCATTCATATTCATATTGCATTACAGGTAATTATTAAATTGTATCTCATCTCCTGTGTCTCTCAGGTCCTCCAAGATTAGCGACCGGAGAATTCCCTGGCGTTCAACCAGAAGCAGCAGCAAGGAAGTCATGAGTCAGGATCCGACTGAGATGCAAGAGGTGCACGACAACATAATGAGGCTTATACGGGTAATGGAGGCCATGACCGAGAGTCAGAAACAGTTGCAGGATACGGTGCAGCCTCTGATGGCACGGGCTAATGATAGAGCTGCCGACTTTGCTCAGCTAGAGAATCATGGTTTTCTCCCAGGCCGCATACGCCAACTTGTGGGGGTAGCCATCAAACAGGTTCAAGCAGAATTAACGGATGTTCGAGGCCAGCTGGGGCAGTTCACGAAAGATATGCAAGAGTTGCGCTCGAATCAAGAGACGCTAGAAGAAGAGAACTGCCGACTGAAGGCACAAATAGGGTTGATGGCTGAAGTATTAAGGAACGTACTCAGGAGAGAAGGAGGGCAAATGTTGGAAGACGCGGCTGGCTTATCTGTTCCTCAGGGGTCGGAAGAACCATTACCCACGCAGGATAGGCTTAAGAGACCCTCTCCACGGTTCGAAGCTCAGGAGTCTCCTCGTCAGCAGTCGCAATTGATTTTGCAGGATAACTCAAGGAGGTGGGGTAAGAGAATGAGGTTTTCTAACAGAGTATTTGATGAGATCCCTGTGGATTATGATCAGCTGGTGCAACTCTTGTTCCAACTTCAACTGGCTGAGCCCCGCATTTTGGTTCCACTGACAGGGCAGCCACCACCAGACTATGACCTGAACGCCCATTGTGCCTTCCACTCCGGAGCACCGGGGCATAACATTGCAAACTGCAAAGCTTTTAAGCATAAGATTCAAGATTTGCTGGATGAGAAAATAATTGAGTTTGCACCGGGGGGCATAAAAGTTGCAGGGACTGATATTCCCATTTCTCCGCCAGAGGTTGCAGATGAATCGAGGTATATCCCAGAGCCACTGGAAGCTAAGTCTCCATGTCCACAACAGTTGCCGATGCCAGGGTTGAACTTAAGGATGATAACGCGTGAGCCCAAGGAATCGCCCGAGCAAAGCCAGCAGCATACAAGATGCCAGTATACGACTCAGCAAAGAATTCGGGGAAAGAAGCCGAGGAGGGTGTTTGAGAAGCCTCCCTCAACGTACGCAGATTTGTTACAGACACTACTAAGATTGAACTTGGTGGAGAAAAGAACTCTGGCGCCAATAACCGGCACTCTGCCGGATGGCTATGATGCGAGCAGGCACTGTGAATTCCACTCCGGGGCTCCCGGACATGATATTGAAGGTTGCCACGCGTTCAAGCATAATGTCCAAGATTTAATCGACAGCAGGGTCGTTAATTTCTCTGACATGGTTCCCAAGGCGGTGCAAGGCCATCGACAAGCGAAAACCGGGGTGATGAAAAAGTTTCCCAGATTTGATCGGGCCGGTGAAAGAAGATCGAGATAGCAGTAGACTACCCCTGATGATAGCTTCTGAGGATGGTTGACTCGCCAATAAGTCAGAGTGCAGGAAGTCCAGTTCTGAGACGCCGACATTTTTCATGTTATCTTGTTCATGTCCTCGCATTTGTAGTTTCTTTTCTGTGTAATTGCAAATTTCGCTCTTAAAACTTGTTGTTTTTTCAATTGATATTGATAAACGAAATGAATATGCATGTTTTGAATTAATCTAGTCGTGTTCACTCTTTGTTTTTCTTTAATGCTTAATGCTTGTGTTAGCAGGAATCTGGGGAGGATGACGAAAACAGATGACGAATAATACTCGGATTGCAAGCTTTTGGATAAAGAACCTGTTGATGAGATACAGGCATTGTTTCAATCCCTAAACACCGGAGATATAAGGAAGATAATCCCTTGATAACCCCTTTGAGCCGGTAGTAGGAGTTTCTTTTGAAAATGAAAAAACCTAAATCTTAACCCGGGGCAGGGTAGGCGGCAGTTAGTTTGGCCAAGCGTTCGAATCGTGAAAGGAGTGTCCGGTTGAGGATAAATCACACTTGTATAGGTCGTGCCTAAAAAGCCACAATGGTTAAGCGACAAGAGTGAAACAGTCACATTATTCCACAAAAAAGTCAGACAAACCAGTGTCACGCGACTTGTTCAAAAAAAAAGAACGAAAAGCAAAAAGAATCAAAAGCCCGCTAAGTCAAAACTTGAAAACAAGCGACTTAGGCAAAAATTAGGGCATCCCGCTGGACTAAAAAAAGAAACAAAAGATACTCAGTCCAGGCAAAAGTTAGGGAACGAAAAAACGAAAGGCGAAAAGGATTGTCAAAGAAAAGAACAAATCCTCGAAAAGGACAAAAGTCGTGTGATTCTAGGTACCCAAAGACGAAAAGCAAATGACTGTCACTCAAAAACAAAAAAATGTGTGGTATCCTGAACCATCACTCCTATCATTCCACCTCTAATAGGTGAACGCTGAAGTCAGATTAGCTGAACATAGGATTGGAGAACATCACGAAGAATGGGTGGGTCGAAATAAATTTTGAGCCTATATCTTTCCTTGTTAACCGCGAACCTGACCATGTTACAACCCGCAAAAGTCCTAATTGAAACAGGTTTTGTCCGAGGGCATACGTCAGTAAAGATCTCGTCGATTCTGACTCCTAAAAGGGTTCCTCTTACCAGCTTTCATATTGACATTTTGATAATTGATTCATTACATGTCACAAAATTTTCAGTGAACAGGCTTGGATTTTGAAACTGTCATATGTATTGCGTTTAATATATCTTTTATGCAGAACAACTTGTGTTACTTGCGAGTAAGCGCATGCCGACAGGAAAGATTCCTACAGTGGAAGGTATGATCGGGATAAAATGCAGAAATGCCCAAATGTTTCGTGAACTGGGGCAAGCTATACTGATTAATTCAGGTAGAGTCAGTCATCCTAGAATCAGTAAATCTGGGGCAGTCAGGTCAAGGTGTGAAATGTAGAAGCCGTCCATGTCTGGTTGTCAAGATACGAAGACTGAAGGGTCCATTCCAAAATGGTCGCAGATTCAGGGGCAAGCTATACAAAATACAGACTGGGGGCATGTTAGTATCCCCGAAGCGGAGTTCTCTCTTTTCAGCAAGTGTTCTTTCCTTCCAGTGGAACTCGAAGATCAAGACTCTCCCCAGCAGAGTTGGTGGTGGGTCCTGGCATTTATTTTGTCAGGGATACTGTGTAATATCAGTTCACTCGCCAGCAGAAGTTCAATCATACCAGGCACATCCGCTACTCCCCAGTAGAGTTATATTCCCCAGCAGGATGTTACTTCAACAAGGTGCTCGGTTTAAGTTCCCAATTTCCCAGCAGGGTTGACTTCACCCTTCCAGCATTTATTTTGCTGGAATAATTCTGTAGCATCTGGCTATCCCCGGCGGAGTCGGCATTATCTTCAGCATTTATTTTGCTGAAGCAGTTTCTGTACTCTAGCAGTTCAGGTGGAGAGAACTCTTGCTCAAATGAACTACCAAATGTTCAAGATCTCGGCATGAGACATCCAATGATAATGTCAGTTTCGGCAGTATTCCCCACAGAGTTACCAGGATAAGTTTCTCTTTATTCCCAGGCAGAATTAGTTGTCATCAGGGGTTCCATGAATCAGAATTTCAGAGGCCACCGCCGGTTATCAGAGCAGGCGTCCGATAGTTTGGTTTCCAGACATCCCCAGTAGAGTCCGCCTCAAAGTCGCTGTCACGTTGGTGCTGAGGAGTTTGTGGGTGAGGATCATTGGAGAACTAAGTCCTGACGGGGACAATTTATTCCTATATTGACGGGATTTCTTCAGAAGTGGGCGTCCTAACGTGGACAGGTTTATTTCCCCGGATTGGTGAGGTGTGTTAGTCCTAACGTGGGCAGATTCGGGTTCTCGAAATTAGTGGAATGGGAGGTCATGACGTTGACAAAAGTGATTACTCTTTGTGTTGGTGCCCTGACATGGACAGATCAGACAAGGGTGTGAGTCCTTACATGGACAAGATCTATTCTCTCAGCAGAAAAGATGTAGTCCCTACGCGGACATATCAAGGTGGATTCCTTACGTGGAAAGAGATGATTCCTTACGTGGAAAAAGATAGTTTCCTTACGTGGAAATGACAGCATTCCTAACGTGGAAAGAGTGGAGTCCTTACGTGGACAGATTAAGATGGTGTTCCTGACGAGGAAAGGTGGGTCCCAACGTGGACGATGTTCTCCTTACGTGGAAAGACAATGTTTCCTTACGTGGAAAGAAGATGGTTTCCTTACGTGGAAAGACGAATTTATTCCTTACGTGGAAAGAAGTTGGTATTCCTTACGTGGAAAGATTGAGTCCTTACGCGGACATATCGAGATGGATTCCTTACGGGGAGACAAGTGCATTCCTAACGTGGAAGAGTTTAGTCCTGACGCGGACAGATCCAGACGAAGTCTTACGTGGAAAAATGGTGATTCCTTACGTGGAAAAGAGATTGATTCCTTACGTGGAAAGTTTAGTCCTGACGCGGACAGATGGAAAAGAAGTTGATTCCTGACGTGGAAAGAGAAGGTGTTTCCTTACGTGGAAAAGTTTAGTCCTGACGTGGACAGATCAAGGTTTGATTCCTAACGTGGAAAGATCAGAGTCCTTACGTGGACATATCAAGAGCATTCCTTACGTGGAAGAAAAATGGTTTCCTTACGTGGAAAGACGAGTTTATTCCTTACGTGGAAAGATTGAGTCCTCACGCGGACATATCAAGATTGATTCCTGACGTGGAAAGAAAGAGATTATTCCTAACGTGGAAGAGTTTAGTCCTGACGCGGACAGATCAAAGAAGTTATTCCTAACGTGGAAGAAGAAGATAGATTCCTTACGTGGAGAGTTTAGTCCTGACGTGGACGGAAAGAAGAAACGGTATTCCTAACGTGGAAAGAAGAAGCATTCCTAACGTGGAAAGAAAGATCGATATAGTATTCCTCACGTGGAAAGATTGGGGTTCCTTACGTGGAAAATTTGTGATTCCTAACGTGGAAAAAGAAAGAGTCCTTACGTGGACAAAGCAAAAGAAGACGTATTCCTTACGTGGAAGAGTTTGACAAAGCAGAGAAAAGTCACCCCTGACGGGGAAAAGCGATGTATTCCTTACGTGGAAAGGTGAGTCCTAACCTGGACGGTGGTATTCCTAACGTGGAAGAGTTTATTCCTAACGTGGACGATTTATTTCTGATGAGAAGGCAGACGAGCCGTCCCCAGCAAAGTTGTTGAAGTTTTTTCCAAGTTGACAGCAGATAGAGTCCTGACGTGGACAAGCAAAGGACGAAGTTTCCGATGATTCAATCTTTTTCAGGATGATAAGAAGAATCCCCAGCACGGTCGCACGAGATCAGTGGGTTTCCGTAACAGTTAAATTCAGCTGATGAATGTCGTTCCCCAAGCAGTGGCGCAGTTTATTTCTGCGGTTGGCAAATTTCTGGGTTCCTAGTATTCAACCGACTCGTACCGCGAATGTCTGAAGGCTCCAGGCTCTTCACCCAATCGGGTCCAAGCCGCTTGAATAGGGGCAGCTGTTGCACCCTAAAATTTGCCCAACCTTATTCACTTGGTTTATGTTTCAATGTCATTAGCATTTGCATATAGAGTCATGTACATAGGTTACTCATCTGCATAACATAAGCATAGCAAGTCATACAACAGGGGGACCAATCATTATCCTCATCTCTAGAGGCCTATCAAGAGGTTATTATCCTGATTCAATCTCATTCAAGTCATCAGAAAAGAATTTGAAAGCTATCAAGTCAATGGGTCAAGCAGTTCATCTATCTCCTGGCTGAGGGTATCTGGGGATCATCAAGGAAAGTATGAGCTGTGAGGTGAAGGCATGGAGAGTATCTAGACATTATGAGAGAATTAGAAAGTCATTTAAAGAAGGAGACAAGTCATTGATGAGAGCACAAGAGCTATAGCTGAAGGCAGTCAACTAGGGTTTCATCTGGGTCAACCCTAGGTCAACCCTAGGTCAATTGACTGATCTAAGGGGCATTCAAGTCTAGTGGAGAGATGTGGGGTTCATCATTGGACATATAAAGAAGGATATGGAGATATGCCAAGAAGAATTCAAGAGAAATCAAGGAGAAGAGGAGCTTCTAAATTAGGGTTTCTGTGTAAAATCCCCTAGTTTAGGTCAAATTTCCAAGCAAGATAAGTCAAAATGCTAGCTTCAAATGGCTTCTTGGCCAACATGAAACTTGTAGAGGATCTCAAGACCTTTAATTTGAGTGGTGGAAGACATCAAGGAGATTTATAGAACTCAAGTTATGGTCCTTGCAAGTTACAGGTCATCTGAGGTATCTGAAATTTTGTCTGTGAAAGTGACTTGACTTCCAAGCTAGTTTTACCCCTCAAGGAGATTTCAAGTGAATTTCTGGTCAACATAGGAATTGTTCCTCATTGTCTTAGCTTTCTAGAATGGTGTGGCATGCCTTCATATGATGTGTGGAACTCAACTTATGGTCTTGGCAAGCAAAGGGTATTTTGGTCATTTGTGAATTACAGGTCATTTTAACCTATGTCCAAAACTCATACAAGGAGGCCTCAAATGGAAAAACTTACAACATCAAACTTGCTCCAAATGACATTTTGAGTCTAGAAAGAAGGTCACAAATTGTTGGAAAAGCTCATAACATGAAGTTGCATGATTGGTCAAATTTGAACTAAAATGGTTTATAACTTAAATAAAGTCAAAGTGAAAAATGGTTTGAGAGATTTATAAATGCAAATGGGGACTTCCAATATATGATTTTGGGTCCAAAAGACATTTCAAAGACAATGGTTCAAGCACTTTTTTGAGTTTAGAAGGAAAAAGAAAAGTTATTTATGGTTACTTGCATTTGAAGAAACATAACCAAAATGGATTCAATTTGGAATGCAAGGGAAGTTGCAAGATGGTTCTAGAAGATTCATTTGAGCACTATATATTCATGAAATCAGAATTGAGCAAGGGTTGAATCCTCATTTGTGCAAAACTCCACCAAATTCTCTCATTTTTCTCTCATCCTCCAATTTGCAAATTCATTTCAATTCCACGAATTCTTCATCAATCATCACCAATTTTTGTTTTCATCATACTCAATCATCATCATGGAGTAGGAATCAATCAAGTTCTTGGTAGTTATTACTCAATTTCGTGCACTTTCATCAACAACATTCAAATTGCAATTTCCATTGGAACTCAAGATCCAAGGCCAAATTCATCAAGGTGTTGCATACAGAATCAAATATAGCAAGAGTAGATCCAGATCCAAGCATCAAGGCTCTCAGATCCACGAATTTCATCATCATCCACAAGATTTTGCTCCAGGTACAAATTACTCCCACTTGCTTGATATAGATAGATTTACATTAGTTTGTTAGTATAATAATGATGTAGGAGGTTAGTAGAACATTTCCGGTTAATTAGGAGTAGTTTAGTGATAATTCATAGCAGGTTGTTAGAACTGGTTTGACTTAGAACTCTTAGGATAGGCCATAATAATCTTAGGTTGTTAGTGCAGAATGATCTACGTGAAGTGTAGTTTAGATTAGTATAGGTTTGATTAAGAATCTTGAGGATGAGTTGCAGAGTATTTTAATGGAACCAAGAATGTCATGCGATCGGGTTCGTTGATAGGTTGAGTTTCAGTGCAAGCTACCACCATAGCCTTGTAGAGGAAGAAAATTGGAGCATTTTTGTTTTTTACATCGTGTTGATTCATGGCTTGATGAGAGAGTACTGAGAGGAGGAAGCTGGCACGTTGAATGCATGGTTATGGAAGTTGAAACCCTAGCATAGATCCAAGGTAGGAGATGTAATCATGATCGTCCATTGCTTGTTGGACCATGGACCAAAGAGCCAATCGTGTGGCTGGAGTTCAATTCTGAGTTTTGGAGGGAGTTGAGAGAGGTGCCCTAAACGCACCGTTTCATTTAATGAAACGGGCGGGCCTAGGTGTTTTAATGATATCCCCACCCCCCAGTACTGAGCCCATTGTGAATTGCACGTGAAAACCCTACTGAATACACCCCCTGCTTCCTCTTTTTTTTATTATTTTCATTAATTCTGACTTGTTCTGGGCCTAATACAAACTCGCTAGTCACACCCCCGTTTGCTGGCCCACTGGAATATGAACTGGAGCGAATTGCTATTCTTACCCCTCCCATCGTTTTAATTCAATTTAGTTTTTTAATTCATTTTAATTTTTACCAACTTTAAAAAACCATATAAAATAGGAAATTAACTCTTTTTTAGTGGTTGTTTTTTCTATATTTTCTTGGTTCTGTGTAGAAAATTGTCATTAAATAAAATTGCATTTTTATTTTTATTTGATATTTTTCCCATATTTTCTAAATAAATGACATTTTAAATAGTTTCATTTCATGCATGATTTTATTAATTTTTGTTCTATTAGATACTTTCATATTTTTTGTTCATTCTTTTTAGGTTGCTTAGATGAGATATTGAACTTGTAGAAACAATTTAGTTCCCATTTTTAGAAATTAACTTTAGGTGCTTAATGTAGGCTTGAACAACATGAACAAATTAGGGTTTTTAGGTGATGACTTAGGAGATTTGATTCTTTTCCCTTAGGACTTAGGGTTTGACTAGTTTAGTTATGGGACTATAGGGGCTATGGGTAGTTATTAGATCCCTTAGAAAAAGTCAGGATTCCCCTACTGCTATTAATACTCTGTGTATGTCTGATTGACTGGTGTGGTGTGCCCTCTGGGGAATATTGCTTGCTTGCTTGGGTATTGGGATTGTCTGGGAACTTGGGAGAGCTGAAGACTTGAGGAGATGAAGACCATTGGAGATTCAGAGATGAAAGGTCAACTGCCAGAGTTGAATAGGAGGTTATTGCTAGCAGCTGCTGAGGAGACTAGGGTTTAGGAGCTAGGCAGAGCTCTAGATTAGAAAGCTTGTTTCTCAAACATGGAATGCCTTGTCTGCATCCATCCTTTCTCTATGATTCAAAGTCTCTTTCAAATATCCACCTCCTTCCTTTGGAAGGATCAGTGAATATATTTGAAAGATAGAACTTTTGAGAGGAAACTTTCTGTTTAATGTTAACAGTTGATGAACCACCCTTGGTAGGTAATTAACTGTCTAACATTCATTCACTTCACTCTTGTGACTGATTCCTCATCCTGGAGGTTTGAACTTGAAGAAAAGCCATTGCAGATAGAAGACTGATGATCAAAGCCCTTGCCTGAAGGCCATGAAGATGGAGATTGATGCTTGTTGAAGCCTGCAGCTGATTGGAGATTACTTGAAGCTAGATGTTGAGTCAGAGCTGCTAATGCTGTTTCTTTTGCTGTTGTATTTCATTGCTGATGTATTGTTTGGATTTCCTGGTTGTATTGTTTGCTGGTTACCCTGTTGGGTTGAAAGTGAAGCCTGTTCACTTTCGCCTATTGTTTTCTAGGTTCGAGGTTGAGTGGGACTCCCTTGCCTCGCTTGTACTGTTGCATCCATGCATTTTACTGTTTTACTGTATATATATGGTATTGTTTCTGTTTCTGCCTATCCCGTAGGATCTCTGTTTCTCTCTGTGCAAGAGAGGAGCATGATAGACACTAGGTCTTAACCCATGCATGATAACATTAGGTTAGTTTGTTTCCCTTCGCAACCGTAGGTTAGAGTTCTGTCTCTTTCTATCTTAAAACAAACAGAAAAACACATAAAGATTTCAAACACAATAAAAGACACTTCTTTTGTAAAAGAATGTGAACTCATCAAAACGTCAATTTTTGTCCGCTCGGACCAGTAATCAGAAAACCCTTTTTCAGAAGGAGATAAAACAATCAAGACAGACTTGTGTCGTACGTGGCCCGAACTACGTTTGCTCTGATCTTTCATGCTGTATGAAAGTACGTAGGCATAGGATGCGATATCCTAGCGAGCAACCTTCCCCTCCTTTCCCGTAGGTAGGCGAACTACGTTGACTCTGATTTCTCGTTCCAGACGGGAATACGTAGGCATAAAGTGCGATACTTTGCCGAGTCATTTTTATTTTTCATTTTATTTTCTTTTTAACCCTTGACCTATAGTTTAGATAGAATAACAATCCATACCCGAAAACAAGCGTGGATCCCGTCGAGTACGACGGACGTGAGGGGTGCTAATACCTTCCCCTTGCGTAACCGACTCCCGAATCCAGGTTTTGGTTGCGACGACCATACCTTTCCCGTGTTGTGCGAGGTTTACTCTGAGCGTTTCCTTTCCCTCCCGTGGGATAAATAACGCACGGTGGCGACTCTTCTGTTCAGCCGGCGCCGATTTTCGCAGTAGCGACACTCGGGTAGTGATGCATGTCAGGCAGACATTGCCTTCAGAAGAAGAGTCAAACCCAACCGTAACCAATTTTTTTAGAAGAGATGTCGACAGAGTATTAGAACATGAAAAATGACCCGATGGTGATCAAAGTGAAACCAGGGATTAGAACATGAAATATGTCCTAGTAGATATGGGAAGTTCAATAGATGTTTTATATTGGGATGCATCCAAGGGGATGAATTTTGATATCGCCAAGTGGTTACCCTTTAAAGGTACTTAGTCAGATTCTCAGGAGAACAGGTGCAGGTGTTGGGATACTTGCCCATAATAATGAATTTTGGCAGTGGATTCATTGAACTTCCCATCTTTGAGGCCATGATGGAATAAAAGCGAGAAAATTCTTTGGGTTTATGTTAACCAACTAAGAAATAAAAGCAAACCCAGTGTCGTACCTCGAAAAATACAATCCTCACGATGGACGCGGAAAAAACGTTCGAACAGAGTCGCCACCGAACTTTATTCATTCTAATGAAGGAATAGGAAAATATCGATAAAACCTTTAAAGAGATAAGAACATGGTCATCGCAACCAAATTCTAGGTTTGGGAGTCAATTACGTAAAGGGAAGGTATTAACACCCTCTACGTCCGTTGTACTCAACGGGAACCTCTTGATTCGATTTGTGAGAGAAAGTTAGCTACGCTTGTTTATCTTCTAAAGGAAATGCTTACTAAAGGGGAAAATTAATGGTTTTAAGATATGGTGCTTGCCAAGGATTAGGGCCCTTGTGCCTGCGTACTCCCTTGTGCAATGGGAAAGTCAGAGCATCGTAGTCCGTGGAACTACGGGAAAATGAGGGAATTATGGAATTACGGAACTGTGGAAATGTGCTCGCCAAGATCATCGCAATCTTGTGCCTACGTATCTTACATTCAGAAGAGAATCAAGAATCAGAGCGTCCGTAGTTTGGATAACTACGGGAAAAGGCCTCGATCGCACTGGGGCGAGAGAAAAGGTTTTGAATAAAAGGCTGGTCTCGATTGCACTAGGGAAAGAGAAAGGGGAAGTTAGTTGTTAGTGTGATCGTCAAGGATTGAGATCCTTGTGCCTACGTATCCTCATTAGGGAATGAGGAATCAGAGCAGTCGTAGTTCGGCCGACTACGGTAAAAAGGTTTGTAAACGAACGAGTGTTTAAGTCGCATTCTAACTGCTAAACGTTGGCTTGTCTGCTCGCTAGGGGAGGCTGAAACACTAGTTTGTATACGCGGAAGAATGGACTAAATAATGTTCTTGGTAAAAGGTGTATTTAAGTCGAATGAGAGTTTAGGTCGCATTCTAACTGCTAAATGTTGGCTTGTCTGCTTGCTAGGGGGATTGGAGCACGAGTTCATATGCGCGGAAGAAGGGACTAAACAATGTTCTTTGGGAAGAGTTGTTTAAGTTGTGGATCGCATAGGGGCGAGAAAAGAGAATTTGTCATGTTAAGTATTTTGGTTTGGAAAAGAGGACATATTTGAATATGTTTTAGGGTTTAGGTCGCACGGGAGCGATAAAAAGTGTTTGTTGTATCTGATGCTTAGCTAGAGGCGACGATTACCTGAAGCTTAAGAAAAGCTTCTCGGACCCAAGTAATCGAGAAAGTGAGTCAAAAACTTGGCTCTCTCTCGTTTTCATCACGAATTGCGAAAGGATAGGATGTGGTTCGAGTAAGTGGATCGCATGACGATTAATCGAAGCTTAAGAAAGGCCTTTCGGGCCCAAGTAATCGGGAAAGTGAGTCAAAGACTTGAATCTCTCTCTTTTTCATCTAAGTGTTGAAGAGTTGGATATGGTTTGAGTAAGTTAATCGGATGACAATTACTCAAGGCTTAAGAAATACTTATCGGGCCCAAGTAATCGGGAAAGTGAGTCAAAGACTTGACTCTCTCTCTTTTTCATCTCAATAGTGAAGGAATTGGATATGGTTAAGATGATTAATGAATGACAATTACATGAGGCTTAAGAAAGACTTCTCGGGCCCAAGTGATCGGGAAAGCGAGTCAAAGACTTGACTCTCTCTCTTTTTCATCCCAAAGAGTGGTTGGATAGGATGAGGTTCGGGTAGGTTAATCGGATGACGATTACTCGAAGCTTAAGAAAGACTTCTCGGACCCAAGTAATCGGGAGAGTGAGTCAAAGACTTAAATCTCTCTCTTTTTCATCTAAGTGTTGAAGGAAAATATATTTGAATTCGTTTATCATTTTAGAAGACAATTGTTCGAGCTTAAGAAAGACTTCTCGGACTTAAACAATTGAGGAGAGAAACCAAAGACTCGATTCCAACTCCCTTTTCATCTTTATCGAAATTGTGTTTAAGTATTATTAAGTGTTTTAATTTGAATTGAAGAAAAATACTCGAGGTTAGTCGAGGTTTGAAATTTAGTTTTAAACGTGTACACTAGCAAAGTGGGTTAGTCTTCTAAGTGACCAACTAGAGATAATTGATCAAATAGGTCTCACTGTAAGGAAGCCCAAGAGTAAGCTTTAAATGTTGTGTATGGTGATCAAAGGTTGATGGAGAGACTTTGAAAGCACTCGACTTACAAGGGTAGAAAATGGCTCGACGAATCGAGAATTATTTTTTTTAAAAATAGTTTCAAAGTATTAAAGCATAAATATAACAAAAGCGATAAAAATTATTATATTTTGTGGGAGTTGGGATACATTTTTATCGAATGGGGATAGAATATAAAGAAATAGATAAATCAAACCTACTCGAATAAGTGCTTGTTATAGCGCGACGAGAGTCCACTAGTGCGTAAGAACCTTTTAGTGTCTTGACGACATTGAATTGTCGAATTCGAAGATCGACTTTGCATAATCGACACAAATCCAACAGAGCAGCGGCGTCGCGTCACGATGTTTATTAAAACAACATCTTCACGGTGTCCCCATTGTGTAAACTTCATAATATCAGCTAGCTAACCAACTCACGAATGTGAATTTGGATCTGCAATGTAAAATCCAATATCCACACAAAAAGGCAACCGACACAATCCTTGCACAACAACTTATATTATGGATACAATTTGACATAAACGAGATTATAATATAGTATCACTGGCTTCAATAACATCTAAAGATACTCCGACTTTATCTTTCCAGATTCACACAAATAGAACATGACACAAACCGATCCAAAGCAAAAGAAAACTAACAATATTACCATAAAGACTTTAAATCGTTCAACCTGTACACCAAACTCAAACGCCAATATGCAGTGGTTTCAGTTCACGAAAACACAAAGGATACGCAACCATCAATCGAAATCCACACTTAAACATATGCTTATTATTCATAGCATAAATTAAAATTAAGTTACCAACCGAGTATGATAAATCACAACATATCTTAATACATTATATTCCAAACTAAACAAACGAACCAACTGAAATTTGAATCACAAAATAAGGCATATGCTGAAATCAACACAACACATAACCACTCGAAGATGCAACGTGATGTACCAAAAATATGAAAATAGATTTCAAGTAAAATCTCATAAATGAAAACAATAACAAACAGAAATGAAGTTGCCACCATTAATTTTAACATGTTGTGTTGCTGGAGGAGTTATGGTGTTGGCGTCGAAACTGTGACAATTTGTGTGAGTTGCTGCTTAAAAAGACCATTGTCGGAAGAGCTAGGATGTTGTCGCATTGTTGAGCCCGAAACCCGCACCGTGACGAATCGAGTTGCTATCAAAATCCGAAACCAAAAAAACATGACATGTCAGTATGTGTTGTTTGTCGAGAAGAAGAAAACCGAAAGTGTTGGTCCGGTGGTGTCGAATCAAAGACGGAGGAAGACGGTTTTGTAGCGGTTCGTTTTTCCGGCAAAAAAAATGGTGAAAGAAGAAGAACTCGTGAGGGATTTAGGTTTATGTTGAAGGAGAAAAGTTTGATTGAGGGAGAAATGACGACCGTGATTTTGAAGAAGGAGAGAGTTTTGATGGCGGCAGAGAGTTTAAACGAAGGGTAGGTTTTGTGTGAAAAAAATAGGTCTATTGATGAAGGGTGATGGTGAGATGAATCAAAACGGAGGGAGTTTATGGAGGGCGGTGGTGTTTCTGGAAAGAGGAAGAAGAAAAGGTTATGTGGTGAGTCACGACTGTGAGGGTTTTTGATGGTGGGGGTTTGGTGATTCGGAAGTTGAGGGGAAGGATAACAGAATAAGATTGATGATGGTGGGTCAGTTTTATTGACTACGAAAGTTTGGTTAGAGGTGATGAGAAAAACGATGGGTTTGTGTTGGTCTGGTGAGAGAAGAAGGAGAGTTGTGAAGGGTCGCGAGAGGGTAGAAAGGATTGGTTGAGAGGCGGCCGTTTTCGGTGAAGGGGAAGACCCAATTAGGGTTTTTTTCTTGAGGGAGAGTGTGAAGGAGGCTAGGGTTACCTCAATGGGGAAGATGATCTACAGTGTTCTCCCCTTTATATCTTAAATTTCCCAAACCCTAAATTGCCAATCATCCGTGTCTTCTCTCCGTGTCCTTTCTTCAATTTTAATTTTTTTTCTTCTGTTTTTAATAATTAATAATTACTAAATTCTAACTCCTAACTTAAATCCTATTCTAATTAATAAATTCAAATTCTATTTTAATTAAATAATTCTAATTCTAATTCTAATAAAAAGTATAATTTTCCTAATTCTTAAATTATATTTCTAATTCTAATTATTTAAAAAAACAATTAAGATTATATTAAAATATCAACATCATTATATTATTATGAACATTTATGCTATTAACAAATTATTAACAATTTTTTAAAATTAAATTGTAAAACAAAAATAGTGATAAATATAAAAATAATGCTACGTGTCACGCTCCTATTGGGCTAAAATGAAAAGAAATTTGAAAATTCACCATTTGTTAAATAAATATGCTAAATAACAAAAATCGAGCGACAAAGGTGCTTGAAAAATTAGTTTATTTTCGCTAAAAAATGTTACACTGGACAAGCGATGCAAATCGAAAATAAAGTCTGGCAGAGTGAAAATTTAAAACAGGTAGGACAAGTTTGGGGTATGACAGATGCCCCTATCTAATTGCCTTGAACCTGAGAGAATGAACTGCTGCATGGCGTTCATTTTAGGGTGGAAGTCAAGTAGATACAAGAAGACCCCTAATTTGTCCGACAAGCAAGTAAAATGCAAAGAGATAGGATATACTAGAACTGGATGGCTGGATGCAAAAGATAAATAATATAACCTGAGATTCTCTGGGTGGTTGAAGCAGTCCCTTATCCAATAAGGTTCTTCGCGATATCAAAGCAGTATCTCAGAACACAAACTAGATTTCTTCGGGTGGTCGAAGCAGTCCCTTATCCATAAGGTTCTTCGTGATACCAAAGCAGTATCTCGAGTAACTAATCTTCTGGGAGATAGTTGAGTAAAATTCTTGTCATAGGAAAAGTGTTGTCCAAACTCTGCAGGGAAAAAGCCTTCGAGAAACTTTTTAAAGACAACCTCTGCTTGGGGAGCCATAAGAGTAAAAGTTGATGGGGACTATCATTATCAACTGCATGGTTGAAGAATGACTTGCTGGGGAATAGAATTCCGTGAACACGTGTGACGTTGACTCTTTTCAGAGAAATACTACCGACTTTGATGGAAGACTGACCAAGATGCTTGTGAACTGATCCTGGATCCTGCTATGCTGTGTTTCTACTGCTGTTCTGTTAGCTTCCTTTGTGGTTTTGGACCCTTGTTAGTCATGTTTGACGATGGGCGTGATCGCGAGCCGTGGTGAGTGTATGTGTGGTGCAGGATGTGAATTCCTGGATACTCCCTTAATTGGAGGGATTGCGTCAGTGTAAGTTATGATACCTATATGTGGTGATATAAGGGTGCTGAGTGCGATCGGATTGATGCACTGCGATGATAGCTGGGTGTTAAGAGTATGCTGAAGTGTGGGAGGGCTGTGTGGCCGGTGTGTATCGCATTGGACATAATCGGTGGATTATGTGTTAAGTTTAGATAAGTATGGATGTGTATGTGATATGTATGCACTATGTGCTATGTGTGGTGATGTGTTGTGAGATGGATGTGGATCCGTGGGATCGGTATGCCTTGTGCGTCGTGTATATATATACTGTGTGAGGGGTGGATCCATAGGATCGGTTTGCACTTGGTGTGCTAGATGTATGATGTGTGTGAATATGGTTGTGTGCTCCCGTAGAGGAGGGTGATGGCCCAGTGACCATCAGCATTATTGTTGTGCTCCCTGTGGGGAGGGTGATGACCCAGTGACCATCAGTATTGTTGGTGTGCTCCCGGTGAAGAGGGTGATGGCCATGTGTCCATCGATATTGATGAGGTGCTCCCGTTGTGGAGGGTGATGGCCAGGTGTCCATCGGAGATATGCTCCCGTTGAGGAGGGTGATGGCCAGGTGTCCATCGGTATTGTTGTGGTGCTCCCATTGTGGAGGGTTGATGGCCAGTTGCCCATCAGTGTGGTGTGCTCCCTGAGTGGAGGGTTGATGGCCAAGTGCCCATCGTCGATATGTGCTCCTGTGTGGAGGGTTGATGGCCAGTTGTCCATCGTGATTGTGAGTCGGTACCGCATGTTAAGAGTTGTATGAGTGCATTGTTGCATGATTGTGTGTTGTGGTTGATGGTGGAGACCGTGAGTTCGGATGATATGTATATGAAATAGTATTATCATTGATTTCTGCCTTTTATTTCATGTACCATTATACCATTATTATTTGATCGTGATTCTCACCCCTGTGCTGTTGTTGTGGTCTGTGCTTCTTCAGAAGTACAGACAATCCAGGTGTTTAGCTAGCTTGGATTATGGTGTCGTTGTAGGTTTGCTCTGATACGTAACACCGGGGCGTTTTTGGGAGTATTATTGTGTATTTTTGATATGTGTGCCCCGTGGCGTATCTGATATTTTGTGAGATGTTTGATGTTGATCAGTGACGATGTTATGTATTTTGAGGCAGATGGTCGTTATTGTATATATGATGATGATGATGAATATGGATGATGTATGTATATGATATTTTGTGTTATGGCAGACCATATCTTTTTCCGCTGCAATTTTATTGAAAAATTCAGTTAAATTATTTGGAAAAATATTTGTGGAAATTTTGATGTGTGTTGTGGCATCCCGTTTGGGAGAGAAACTCTGATATGTGTTTTATTTGATTGTTTTATTTTATTTTGGGAACGGGGTGTTACAAGTTGGTATCAGAGCAGGTCGGTCCATCCGGCCAAGTTGTCTTGTGTTGTAGTCTAATCCCCTGTATGCGGCATGTGTGAGAAACATTGTCGGTACATGTTGTTGTCTAGCTTTGTTGGTAGAAGTGGAATGATTTGAGTGGGAAGGAGCTTGTGCTTCTCTTGGATGCTGCACGTGTGGAACTGTAGCTCGGTGTATGGTGGAACGTTCCTATAGTTGGTAAAGATGGTTCATACCCCATCATGATTTCCGGCTGTCTATTGGCAAATTGAGGAACTGATCACCCTTAATCTCTTGTTGATAGCAGTTGGGATTGTGTTGGATGGAATAGGCGTGTCTTGCAAGCTTAGGTGACGTGAGCAGGGAATTGTCTTGAGTTAAGCTAAGCGCTTAAGTGATTAATTTGAGGAGTCGACATAAGACGTGTTGAGGTGTTTATGTTAACAGAAATTTTGAATGCTAAGGAAAGTGAGCAAATTGGGGTTTGTCAGTTAATGGTGATTGTCCGGAGATTTCCTGAGGAGGTAAGTGATTTACTGCTGGAATGTGAAGTGAAGCTTGCGCAATGACTTCGTCCTTGGGGCTAGTCTGATATTAGTGACTCCATATTGTGTGTCTGCGTTGGGATTGGAGAAGTTAAAGAGTCAACTTGCAGACCTGCTGGAAGAGAGGTCCTTTTGTTTGAGTGTGTTACTGTAGGGTGCACCAATTTGGTTGGTTAGAAAGATATGAGGTTTTGTGAGACTTTGGGTGAACTATGGATTAGGGATCAAGGTGACTATCAAGGATAAATGTTCGCTTCCAAGAATTGATAATTTGATGGACCAATTGGTTGGAGGATGTGAGTTTTGTGGTCACGTGATCTCAAGTAAAGTTATTGTGGTTGATATGTCGAAGATCAAAGTTGTATCGCATTGGGAGACTTTAAGGTCTACTTTTGTGATTGGGAGTAATTGGGTTTCAAAATATTTAAAGATTGAAGGTGTGTTGGATGGCCTCCTAAGTATGAAATTGTTGTTGTACATTGAATTGCAAGATCACAGCTTTTTACGGAATCGAAATCGGACACTCGGAAGTCAGGTAACGGTCAAAAATGAGATTTTGGACTGCCATGTTCGCCAGGTCCTTCGCCTAGCGAGCATGCTAGTGAACGGCTCCACGCTCGCTACGGTGTTCGCCTAGCGAAGGGGTCCTGGGCAGAAAATGTTGTTCTGGTATTTTTGTCGTAACAGGAGAACCGTAACTCGGAATGATGCACGGTTCAAAGCGTTGGAAAGCTATTACAATGCTCTATGTGATGGTGAAGTAATTACATGGAGTTGAGTTTTATTGATGAAACATGGTTGAATGTTGTAGTGGGTGCAGAGGGCACGGTTCGTGTTTCCGCCATAGCTTACAACTTGTTTGTCCGTTTGGCATGGGATTTTCCCCTACTTATTTAAGTGAGGCAATGGTTGTGTTAACCGGTGATATTTTAATACATTCGAAGAATATAGAGGATCATGTTGAAGATCGAGAATTTGAGTTATCATTGTGGGAGAATAAGCAGCTCGTGTGTTGATTTTTGCCGAGCCCGAAGGGACTATTTGTTGTGTTTTGTGATGCTTTGTTGATATGATTGGGAGATATGTTAAAGGTACCTTGAAGTACATGAGAGGAATCATCCGACCGGTGTTTTAGAGTTGGTTGCAGTTGTGATTGTGTCGGAGTTGGAGACTTCAATCGTTTTGGCTGAGATTTGAAATATTTGGTGATCCTAAGAGCTTAAAGTGTTTGTTTGAGTTGGAAAGGTTGAATATGAGGAAGAGGACATAATTAGGACTTCTGAAGAATTACGACTTTGAGTTGAATTACCGTTCGGGTACAGCGAACGTAGTAGCTAATGCGGTACGTTGGAAATATTTGCATAATACCCATATTGATGGTGAAAAGAGATAGAACTGATTGAGCAATTTGGTAATATGAGTTTGGTGAGTGAAGAGACTCCATATGGAGTTAAACTTTTATTGTTAGACCTGGCTAGTGGTATTCTTGAGGAGAATCGAGAAGGTAGGAGATCTAGATTGAGTTGTTGGATCAGTTGAATTTGATGAATCATAGTCGAAGAGTCGATCTTAGGGTTTATGGGAATAGTACCATGATGCGTTGTGGTAGAGTTTGTGTTCTAGATGTCGCTAAGTGGAGTAGGGGTACTCTCGAAGAAATACATTGAGGTGGATGGAGTATCCATCCCGGTGCTATGAAGAAGTAACCGAATTTGAGTAAATTGTTTTGGTAACCATAGATGAAGAGAGGTGTGGTGGAGGTGGAAAATACTGGATGAAATTGTCGAGAGTTGAAGATTGAACGTCAGAGATCGTTGAGTTTGACGCGGCCGCTGAATATTCCAGGGAAGAAGTTGGGTGGTATTTTCATGAATTTGGGTGTTGAGATTTACAAAGAACTAGAAAGATATAATTTTAATTTGGGTTATTGTGGGTGGATTGACTATTCTATGTTGAGGATTTATGTGATGCATATTGAGAAAGTGGTGAAGTTGTATGAGATACTGTCGGATTTTGTGCCGAATGGTAATTGGAGGTTTATATTAAGAATTGGGAGAGAGCTTGTGGGTTGGATCAAGGTGGATCGTGGAATGGTTAATTACCGCTGATTGAGTCGCCTACAGTATTAGTTACCATTCTAGTATCAGAATGGCACTGTATGGGGCCTTGTGAGATAGAAAGTGAGGGACTCTTTTGAGTTGGGATGAATCGAGCGGGAGTGTTATGCTCATATCTGAGAATTGTGCATGAGACGTCTGAGGAAATCAAGAGGATCCAAGAAAAGATGTGTTTTGAGAGTTATGATGGTAATGGGTGTGGGTCGAGCTTCGAAGTCTCGGGAACACACTCGGTGTTTTGTTTATCTGTATCAGAGTGGCGCAGCGGAAGCGGGGGGGGGGGGGGGGGGGGAAGTAGCATGTTAGACTACTTTGCCGCTATCGTTTATGGATAGCATAATGTGTTTCATGCGTTTTCATTGAGGGGGTATCTTGAATCAGATGAATGATGTGCAAGTGAGAAATAATTTGACGGTTGAGGCATCGCTAGTTCGGATTGATGAACGAGAAGCAACTCCGGGGGAAAGAGAAACCTTTGGTGGGAATGGCTTGGAGAGGTGCTGCAAGAGGCAGTGTGACCTGGGAATGGGAAAACAGGATGCGGGAAGCGTATCCAGAGCTGTTTCCATCAGGTATTTTCGGGGACAAAAATAATTAAAGTGGGGGAGAGTTGTAACACCCATTTTTAATTATTTGGTTTTCCGTATTATTTGTTTTTCGGTGCATTGTGTGTGGAAATTGTTTGAGGAATTGAGTTCCATAATATTAGAAAAATATGATTAATAATAATAATAATATGATGATTAATAGTGTTGATACTATTATTATTAATATTATTGTTATTATTGTTATATTTAAAAATATTATTGGAAGAGTTTGGAAATTAAAGTAATGGTCGAAATAATATTAATTTGAAATATTAATATAAAATTGGATTATTTGGAAATTAAAGTGAGGATTTATTATTAAAATGAATAAGATTATTATTTATGGAATTAAGAAATGTGGAGAATATTATTATTGGGAATTAATTGGAATAATAGAAATGAGAGTTTTATGTTTGGGATTAAGGGCAAAAGTGGGAAAAAGGGAAAAAGAAAAAGAGTGAAGGAAGAACACGGAAAGGGAAGAGCACGATCAAAGTGAGCAAGCCAAGAGCAAGCTGAACAAGAAGGAGCTTGATTGAGAGATTCTCGTGTGGGATTGTGGAGCTTCGTCAACATCAGAACTTCAATTAAGGTAAGGGGGGGGGGAGAGAGAATTTAACGGTTAAATGGTTTTACATGAGAACTGGTAGAAAAGGGGAAAATCCCTAATCCCGTAGATTATCAATAGTTTGATGTTGAATGCATGTTATTGTTGCTGTGATTATGCTGTTGGAATGTGTCAATTCGTTGCATGTGGTTGTGAGAATTGTTTGAGTGCATGTGGGGTTTCCGGGAAAATTCAAAGTTGAGCCGGAAGTGGGTTATTTGAGCAGGGTTGATAATTTGTCGGGTAGAATCGGGAATAGACCCCGTAACTAAGTTGTAGTATGTTGTTTGGTTGCGAGTGGATGTTAGACTCGATTTAATCGGGTGGAATCGGTGATGGGTGTTGTTTCTGCTGTGCAGAATTTTTCTGAGTGCGCAGGTATTCGCTGGGCGAATGAGGGGGCGAGCCTTCGCCAGGCTTCGCTGGGCGAACTAGCCAGCGAGTGCTGGCAGAAGCTTCTGTCTGGCTTCGCCAGAAGTTTTTCCAGGCGAGTTCCAGCGAGTGTTTGCTGCGGGGCTTCGCTGGGCGAATGACCAGTGAGTGTTTGCTGCGGGGCTTCGCCAGGCGAATGTGCCAGCAAGCCCGACAGCAGTTTGTGTTTCCACTACTGTTCTGTTAGCTTCCTTTATGGTTTTGGACCTTTGTTATTCATGTTTGACGATGGGCGTGATCGCGAGCCATGGTGAGTGTATGTGTGGTGCAGGATGTGAATTCCTGGATACTCCCTTAATTGGAGGGATTGCGTCAGTGTAAGTTATGATACCTATATGTGGTGATATAAGGGTGCTGAGTGCGATCGAATTGATGTGCTGCGATGATAGCTGGGTGTTAAGAGTATGCTGAGGTGTGGTAAGGCCGTGTGGCCGGCGTGTATCGCATTGGACATAATCGATGGATTATGTGTTAAGTTTAGATAAGTATGGATGTGTATGTGATATGTATGCACTATGTGCTATGTATGGTGATGTGTTGTGAGATGGATGTGGATCCGTGGGATCGGTACGCCTTATGCGTCGTGTATATATATACTGTGTGAGGGGTGGATCCATAGGATCGGTTTGCACTTGGTGTGCTAGATGTATGATGTGTGTGAATATGGTTGTGTGCTCCCGTAGAGGAGGGTGATGGCCCAGTGACCATCAGCATTATTGTTGTGCTCCCTGTGGGGAGGGTGATGGCCCAGTGACCATCGGTATTGTTGGTGTGCTCCCGGTGAGGAGGGTGATGGCCATGTGTCCATCGATATTGAGGAGGTGCTCCCATTGTGGAGGGTGATGGCCAGATGTCCATCAGAGATGTGCTCCCGTTGAGGACGGTGATGGCCAGGTGTCCATCAGTATTGTTGTGGTGCTCCTATTGTGGAGGGTTGATGGCCAGTTGCCCATCAGTGTGGTGTGCTCCCTGAGTGGAGGGTTGATGGCCAAGTGCCCATCGTCGATATGTGCTCCTGTGTGGAGGGTTGATGGCCAGTTGTCCATCGTGATTGTGAGTTGGTACCGCATGTTAAGAGTTGTATGAGTGCATTGTTGCGTGATTGTGTGTTGTGGTTGATGGTGGGGACCGTGAGTCCGGATGATATGTATATGAAATAGTATTATCATTGATTTCTGCCTTTTATTTCATGTACCATTATACCATTATTATTTGATCGTGATTCTCACCCCTGTGCTGTTGTTGTGGTCTGTGCTTCTTCAGAAGTACAGACAATCCAGGTGTTTAGCTAGCTTGGATTATGGTGTTGTCGTAGGTTTTCTCTGATACGTAACACCGGGGCGTTTTTGGGAGTATTATTGTGTATTTTTGATATGTGTGCCCCGTGGCGTATTTGATATTTTGTGAGATGTTTGATGTTGATCAGTGACAATGTTATGTATTTTGAGGCAGATGACCGTTATTGTATATATGATGATGATGATGATGAATATGGATGATGTATGTATATGATATTTTGTGTTATGGCAGACCATATCTTTTTCCGCTGCAATTTTATTGAAAAATTCAGTTAAATTATTTGGAAAAATATTTGTGGAAATTTTGATGTGTGGTGTGGCATCCCGTTTGGTAGAGAAACTCTGATATGTGTTTTATTTGATTGTTTTATTTTATTTTGGGAACGGGGTGTTACAAGTTGGTAGATGGTTTAGCGACTTTATCCTCCATGATTATGATAAATCATTGGAATGATGTACCAAAGATTGATGTGATGCGTCTTGACAGTCCAGCTCATGTGTTTGCAGTTGAAGAGGTTGTTGATGATAAACCTTGGTATTATGATATTAAATGTTTTCTTCATAATCAAGAGTACCCACCTGGGGAATCCAAGAAGGATAAGAAAACTTTGAGAAGATTGGCTGGTAGTTTCTTCTTGAATGATGATGTGATGTATAAGAGAAATCATGACACAATCTTGCTCAGATGCGTGGATAGATACGAAGCAAACACGTTGATGAAAGAAATTCATGAAGGATACCTTGGTACCCATGCCAATGGACATGAAATGGCTAAGAATATGTTAAGGGCATGTTACTATTGGCTAACGATGGAATCTGATTGTTGTAAATATGTGAAAAAGTATCATAATTTCCATATTTATGCTGACAAAATTCATGTGCCTCCAACTCCTCTCAATGTTATCTCTTCTCCATGGCCTTTCTCCATGCGGGACATTGACATGAATGGAATGATTGAGCCTAAAGCATCAAACGGACACCGTTTCACATTGGTGGCTATTGATTATTTTAGCAAATGGGTTGAAGCAGCATCATTTGCCAATGTGACCAAGCAAGTAGTGGTCTGGTTTATCAAGAACCAAATCATCTTCGGTATGGTGTTCCGAGCAAGATTATCACTGATAATGGGTCAAATCTGAATAACAAGATGATGAAGGAATTATGTGATGACTTTAAGATTGAGCATCATAATTCTTCTCCTTACAGACCCAAGATGAATAGGGCTGTTGAAGCTGCTAATAAGAACATTAAGAAGATCATTCAGAAGATAGTTGTTACATACAAGGATTGGCATGATATACTCCCTTTTTCTCTGCATGGGTATCATACATCCATTTTCACTTCAATTGGGGCAATCCCTTTCTCTCTTGTTTACGGTATGGAAGCAGTGCTCCCGATAGAGGTTGAAATCCCTTCTATGAGAGTTTTGATGGAAGCTGAATTATCTGAAGCTGAATGGTGTTAGATTAGATATGACCAGTTGCATTTGATTGAAGAGAAGAGAATGACGGCTTTATGTCATGTCCAATTGTATCAACAAATAATGAAGAAAGCATTTGATAAGAAGGTTCGACCTCCTGTGTTCAAATAAGGCGACCTCGTGCTAAAAAAGATCTCGATTTTTACTACTGATTCTAGGGGCAAGTGGACTCCTAATTATGAAGGCCCATATGTTGTTAAGAGAGCCTTCTCTAGTGGTGCATTAATTCTTACAACTATGGATGGTGAAGAGTTCACTAGTCCTATGAATGTCGTTGCAATTAAGAAATGCTTCGCCTAAAGATAAAAGAACAACTCGCTAAGTTGAAAACTCGAAAGGGCGGCTTAGGCAAAAATAAGCGTCTCGGTGGATTGAAAACCCGAAAGGGCGGTCCAGGAAAAAATTAGAGACAAAAACAGAAATAATCATCCCAGTAGATTGAAAACCCGAGAGGGCAATCTAGGAAAAAGTTAGAGATTATGGCAAGTAACTGCATCTGGCCAGTCTTGATCGCTTGAAGCAGCATTTCCTATCAAGGATTTTACTTCAATTATCCTCAGCTAAAGTCTCAAGCACAGTTGGAATTCAAATTTGTTAGGGAGAATAGTGGTAATTGTATTTCAATGTAGCCTTTTCCATTATATTTACCATTTTTCAAACTTTGTAATGATCCATGGAGTTACGCCTTTTTGCGGACTACCATTCTATCAATAAAATTCGGGCCTTTGTCCCTTTGTTTGCAATTCTCATTTTGTTTTTGTTTATTGAATTTCATTTTATTTTTGATGATGATTTTTGAAACAAATGTGAATAATTGATTTAAAATTTTGAAAATTATAAAAACATTTTTCTTTGATTTATGAATATGAAGAGGAATATCAACAGTAATCCCAAGAATGGTAAAATCGCGAAGCGCAAAGCTTAGTATTTTCCTCAGTGAAGTTTGTTTTTGTTGATTTTCTCCTCATTAGAGTTCGTTGATGTTTTCCTCAGCAGGGTTCTTTCTTGCTCCTCTGGTAGAATTTATTGACAACTCCCCAGTAGAGTTGTGTTGAGGTTTCTCCAATAGAGTTTGCTGATGTTCCCTTAACAGGGTTTTGTTCCTATGGATAACCAGATGGATGTTGTTCGGTTTTCCCTGCTAAGTCTTGATTCAATTTTCTCCAACTGAGTATGTTTCCTTCATCCAACCATGTTATGGTCAGAGAGTTGAGCAGTTTTGAGCGCCAACTCTCCTTGATGTTAATCCCCATGCAGATATTTGTCTTTGCTGATTCCTAGTAGAGGTTATGCATATTCATTTTGGATATTCCCCAAGAAGAGAACAATGTTTCTTTCTTCTAAGAAGTGTTGATATAGTTGTTACCTGTCGGGTTTTCACTCACCTTGTGATGGGTGATGATTTAAAATCCCCCACAACTTGCCTTTTTGCTACGATGTTAACTTCTTATTACTCGATAAGTCCAGGATATCTCCCTTAGAATTGGATGTTTCTTAGAGTTCTTTATTGTATCCCTAGAAGGGCTTTGTTATTCGCAGATGGAGTTTGTGTGGATGTTTACATGATTAAAATTCTCCAGCGGATTCATTATTTTCCTCAGCAGATCTCTTCATCCTTTTGAAGCAGGTTTTGAATGGATTCTTCTTATCCCCAAGAAGAGTCGAGAAGATTTGGGTTGATGTTCCCCCAACAGTTTATCTTTTATCCTCGAAGCAGAGTTGATGTTGTTATTCCCTAGTGGAGTTGTGTAATTGTTTACATGATTCCAATCCTTAGAAGATCTCTTGATCCCTTTGAAGCAGATTTCATGTGGATTTTTCTTATCTTGCAGGATTTCTGTTGCTAATCCCCAGCACGATCTCCAGTGATGCCCTCAACTTGTTGTCGAGTATTTTAGCGGTGTTGTGATGTTTTGTTCTCCCTCTGTTTATCCTTTTTGTCAGTTTTGTCAGCATATTCATACGCATATGCATGGAATGCACATTTCATTTTGGTTGAGCATAACATGTTTTTGTTGCATTGTGCATCCTGCATTTTTGTTGGTGTTTCCCTTTCCCCCGACATTGTTATCCCCGCGGGGTGTGTGTGTCCTCTCTCCATTAGAGTGTCGACCCCTAAGCAGAAAATGCCTATCCTTTCTAATTCCCCATTGAGTTTATGCCTCGTGGAAGATGTTTGTTTTAGATTTCCTCCCCAACTTTTATCTGGATGGAATTATTCCCCAGTTGAGTTATTTCCTCATTGGGTCGAGTCTTGTTTGACCGCTTCTCTCCAGTTTGTTCCTGGATTGAACTTTGGTCTCTTGCAATGGTTATTTTGGATTTCCCTGGGCTGTGAAATCCGGATGATGAGAAGGTATTTATTTCTCCCTTTTGAGGATTTATTTTCCTCTGCAGAAGTCTGTTATTGGTTCCCATAAGAAGATGAAGATTTGAATTTCCCTAGCGGTGTTTTGATAACACTCTCTTGGTAACTGATTGTGCGACTTCATGTGACAGTCTCTTTATTTAAGAAACTTGTATGTCTCCAGCAAGATAAACCTCACCTGGTAACAAATGAAAGCCTCTTTATTTGAGCAACTTGTGTAATCTCCAAAAATTTATTTGTACCTTCGCAATAAATTAAATTTCTCTAGTTCATTTCTCTAGAGAAGTTTATTGTGAAATGATGGATCCTTATCCGATAAGCTTTTCCATCAAATTGCATCTCTGTGGAACAAATCCCAGTGAGAAGTTTGTTGTGAAATCCCCAACAGATGGTTGTCTCTTTATTTGAGAAGTCTGATGTATGATTTAACCTGCCCGTATCTCTTTTGAAGATCTCCGACAGAGTTATTGATATTTCATCCCCAACAAATGGTTGTCTCTTTATTTGAGAAGTTTGTTGTGTGATTTGAGCTTCCCATTGACTGGTAGCAGATATTCCTTGTGAGTTCATTACCCATATTTTTCTACCTAGTGACGGGTATCCGGTAATGTTTCTTCACCTCTTGAGTATATTGCTCACCCTCTTTGGTAAGTTACCAATATATTTTTCTACCCAGTGACTGGTAGTCGGCAATCTTTCCTTGTGAGTCCATTACCCATATTTTTCTACCTAGTGACGGGTATCCGGTAATATTTCTTCACCTTTTGAGTATATTGCCTTTATTTTTCTACCCATTGACAGGTAGCAGGTAATATTTCTCACCCCTTTTGGTTGGTTATCCTTTGTTTTTACCCATTTGACTGGTAAAAGATAATCCTTCCTCTCGAGTTTGTTACCTTTATTTTCTACCTAGTGATAGGTAGTAGGTAGCATTTGTCTCCTCCTTTTGGTCAGTTATCGACATATTTTTCTACCCAGTGACTGGTAGTCGGTAATCATTCCTTGTGAGTTCATTACCCATATTTTTCTACCTAGTGATGGGTATCCGGTAATGTTTCTTCACCTTTTGAGCTTATTGCCTTTATTTTTCTACCTGGTGACAGGTAATCTGTAATCTTTCCTTTAGTTTATTGCCTTTGTTTTCTACTCTGTAACCAGTAGAAAGTATTTTACCTGTTCTCTTTGGTTCGAGTATCTTTGCCCAGTAACCGGAAATTGGTATCTCTTCCCCCTGTTGAGTGGTTTCTTTTCCTTTATTAGAAAAGGATTTTGCTCTTTTGTTTTCCCCTGTGGAGTCTCTTTTCTTCTTTTGCTCCCCAGTGTTTGTTTGTCTCCTGTGGCATTTTCTCCCCACAGAGGTCTTGTGTCTGCATATCATTAGCATAATTATATTATTTTGTGGCCTCTTAGGGCCAAAAATTGGGTTTATTTGTTATATTTAAGTCTCTTCTATCTAGTCAAGACAAAGATGTCAATCTTCATATCTCTGGATAGAAGAAACTTAAATAGGGGCAACTGTAATACCCTAATTTTTACCCCTAAGATCCCACATGTCATTTTCATCTCATCCCACAAACAAGATTGCAAGCTTTGGTTCTCTTGCCTTTCTCTGCAGGTTTGTTCTTGAGAGATCACCAGACACCTTTGTTTTCTTGCTTGTTTAGTATTTTGTTTATGTTTATGTTTACTAACCATTAATCAAAATCCAAAAATATGTTTGTTTTCCCTTTAGTAACTTTTTCAGGAAGAGATTTTGATCAAAGGTATCAAATACTAGTCCCTCAGCTCAAATGAATTTCATCTAAAAAAAGTCGAAGTTGATCTGTAAACAATTCAAAATCATCTGATCAAGAGCCTCCCAAGTTTTGATTGACTTTGACTCAAGAGACTCCAAGGTTCATGTGTTTATTTCCATGCCTTCTTTGACAAGCAAAAGTCTCAAGTCAGAGCCAGCACAATCCCAACAAGGTATTTTTCAAGTTTTTCAACTGTGCAATCGATTGCACTATTGGTCCAATCGATTGCGCCTTGCATATTTTTCTTAGATTTTGAAGTTTTCAGCAGTGCACTCGATTGCACAAGGACAAAATTGGCCAAAATCAGCATTTTTCAAATTTTGGAGTATTTGGCACCAATTTCATCATTTGAGAATATTCTAGATCATCCAAAAATAATTCCACTACCTCATGACAATTAATTTCCACCATACACCTTCACTAATCACCACTTGATCTTGAATTTTCCTCTATATTCAAATTCCAAGCCTAATTGTGTTCCCAAACCAAACTCCAATCCACCAAACTTTTCAAGCCAAAATCCTCTAAATAGAGGCCTCATTTCCCTCATTTGATAAGCTTTTGATAGCCAAAATTACCTTGTCAAACTCTTTCTTGACTATCAATTTTCTCCAATTACCAAATTCACCAAAGCTTTTTCTCACTTTGAAAGATTAGTAAGTTCATCACTAGAATTTACTAATCTTTGAGCTAAACCTTCATCCATTCATTTTTTCATCCTCAATTCTAGTAGATCAAAGCTTTGAAGTGGTGTTTTTCGAGTTTGATTTGAAGAATTTTCAGATTTGAAGTGGTATACCCTTATTTAACCATTGTTGTGCTTGATCCATCTTCCACAATGTGATCTATTGTTGATTCTTGTTGCTTGATCTTTGGGTCTTGCAAATTGTATTCCATTGGTGTTATTTGTTGTTATTTTACTTGAATTTTCGTGCTCAATTGCGTCCTTGATCAAGAGATGTTTGAAGAAATGTTTGATCATGGTTTTGACTTGCAAATGCTGATTTTAGTGTTGTCTGCCAGTGTGCAATCGATTGCAGTATTTGTACAATCGATTGCATAGTGTTGTTTTTGCCCATAATTGCTGATTTTCTGCTGTGCAATCGATTGCACCAGTGCAACATGTGTTTTTTGGCTTTGTTTTGGGACTGTTTTGGTTCTCACTTCTTCTTCTTCTTCTTTCATTTCCTTTTGGTTTTGGCCATGAATTACACTTTTAAAGGTCATTTTCCTCTTTAAATTCATTGGACTTAGGGTGTAGATGAAGTTGGATAAACATTCATCAATTCAAATCTATCTTTAAAGTGAATTGTTCAATTCATTTTATGTGCTTCGAGTTAATGATATGTTTAGTGATTTAATCCACCAAGATGAGTGGATGAACTTAAAGATGGAATGATTTTGAACTTGTAATTCAATTTGGCATTCCCTCTCCTCTTCTCTTTTTTTTGGATCAATGAAAATCTTCGATATCGTTTGAACTTATTTCAATTTCTTGATGAAGATGAGATCGTTACCCATTTTCTTTTCATGCGGTATTGCTTTCGGAGAGTGATCTACATATCACTTCTCTAGCATGCATTAGCAATAATATTGTTATTGACCGGCCTTAGATAGTCGTAGTTTCTACATAAACCCGATTACGATTGCTTAACATGGCACTACATTGTCCCGTAATCGGAAAAGTGATCATTCGTGGCTCAAACCTATGTTTAAAAGTCCAAGTATGGTTGATTATTTGTCTTAAGTCCATCATCTATGAAGCTTGTTTTTAGGAGGCTTTGGTTTTATCAATCCTCTAATGAGTTTTCATTAACCTTGGTCTAAGTGCAAGAATTAACCGCCGTTGATCATTTGTTCTAACAACTAACTACTAACTCACTAACATTTTCATTATACTAATTTTGTTTATGTTTCCCTATTGCTCCCTATCTCTCTTTTGTCTTTATGCTTCATTATTATCATCTCATATCTTACTTTTGTTTATGCTTCCGTTATTTTTCCTTTTGTCCGTTGGGATACATAAGCATCATCAATGTCAATACTAAGGGTCACATGGCGGAGAGCAAGTAGCTTTGCACGCTGGTGCATACAAAGAGACATAATAAAACATGGAAAAACCAAGGGGAAGTTTGCTTTAGCCCCTGGTTTCACACCACTTTCCACCACCATCCGCATCTCATCAATGATAATGCGGGCCACATCCATTTTAGTATCAATAAGGATGCTATGCACCAGGTGTGCTAGATTAATCGGAACCGTAGAAGAATGCATCCTAGGTTTGATATTATGTAGGACCAAAAGCAACTCCAGCTGTGCTATAGGATGCATGTCCTCCCTCCTATATCTAATTGGAAGTCCAGATGCGTTGCACATAAAACTCTTCCCTTCCAACAGAAGAGCAACAAACATAGCCTCAAAATTCTTAGGCATCTTCAACTGTAGATGATAAACATCTATCTCACCTAACTCCAGAGTTAACGGGTTCCTCAACACTCCATTAATTGTGTCTCTATCGAACTTTATCTCCCGATCACTCACCATAGTGGTCCATGTGAAACTTTCCTCCTTATTAGGGAGGGCGTTCGCATAGAAATCCTTCACTACATCCACAATATAACTCTCACATGGATGGATCAGATGATCCCACTTCTTATTATTAAAAACTAACTGAGCTATATGAAAGGGTCCTTCGGGATGAATATTAAAAACCCTTCCACAAAAAATGTTCCTTTTCTCAAGGCTCAGATACCTCTCAGCCCGATTAGCACCTCTGAAATGAGTGTTGCCATACGGTCACGGTTTTAGGTGCCATATGAAAATAACAACACAAAATAAAACCCAACATCAGCAAACAAACAAGTTAGAACAATCAAGACATATGAGAAAAGAAACCATGTCAAGCATAAAAAAAACAGAAAACTGATGTTGCGTCATGCTCGCCTAAGCTCGTACAACGATCTTGCAAAATTATTCAGTTTTCAAGTTGGAATAGCACAAGAAAAACACCACTCAATCCTACTTCCACATGCTAAGTATTGACTCGACTTTGTATCACACTTTTCGATTCATTTTGTGCATCTTTATTCGTTATTTTATCGAGTCATGATTGTTTTAGTTGTTGGTTACTTACGTTTTCTTCTGTTTTTAGCTCAGTGCAGAAATCCCCTCAAAAAGCAACATTCTGGCCCCCTTAGGACAATGGCGCTCGCCATTGCTTGTGGAAGGCGTTCACCATAAAAAAAAGGAGGGAACCATAATTGAAGCTAATGGCGGTCACCGTTTACCAGAGGAACAGTTTTCTCAGAGTAGTTTGGCAGTTCTGAAGGATTTTTGAATTTTAACATTTTGGAGCCCCTTCCCCTCTATAAATAGACCCTAGTAGGTCAGAGTTAGGCATCCAAGTAACCCGTGCAAAAGCGCTGCCAAAATTCTTCCAGACCTTCCTTACATATTCATTAACCAAAGCAGAAATCGCTCACACCGAGTGATTACTGCCCCGTTGTACCTTTACTTTCTTGTAATCGTTGGTTGCACACTTGGATCAAATTTGTAATATGTTGGAGTTGTTTCTATTTCAATTTATTTTAGGTTATTTACAATTCCGTTTTATTGCATTACTTTACTTTCGTATTATTTGCAATTATGTATGCTTTAATTTACAGCATGATAAGTACCTTAGTTTTAAAGATGAACATGTCTGAGTAGTTTCGTTGGAGTCCATAGTATGAGTACCGTCACCCAACGGGACTCTATAGGAACCATCGATGTTCAACTTAGTTATTTTAAGATTCCGGTTCTGGTGTCTAACCAGAATTTAGCCAGCCTTGTCGCGAGAGCGAAAGGCTGGTTAAAAGTGTTTTGTCACGAGAGTGAGAAACATACCAAGGCGTGTCCGACAAAGCGAGAGTTTGAGGTGATCTCCGGATAGTAGACACTGAGTCTAAATGCAACGAGAATGCTTTAGGTTTCAGTTAGGCCTTGCTAGTTTTCAAAGCGTGCCTTTTAACTGCCGAGCGAGCGAGAGCAAAATCTTGGGTTCATCAGGTGTGGTTGGGTCAATAGCACGAGAGTGTGAGATTGAATCTTTAAACTAGTTTTTGCTATAGAATAACTTTGAGTCCTTTGTTAACACCTGGGATCTGCAGAGTCCCTTAGAAGCACGTGGATCATTCTTCGGATCCGTTTCTTATTCTTTTTCAAATTCCGTTATAATTAAGTCTTTTTACCGCAAAAACCAAGCCTTAGCTTTGCAGCGCAACAATTGATCACTCTAGGTCGATTATTAGTCCTTGTGGGTTCGACAATCTTTTAAAACTATGCGATAGATTATATACTTATAGTAGTAATCCGACAAATACGCAAAGTCGCAATCATGTTTTTGGCGCCGTTGCCAAGGACTAATTTAGTCAATCTTATGGTAATTCAGTTGCACAATATAGACTAAGGCAACTTTTTATTTTATTTTCCATTTCAATTAACCGATTGTATGTCAGGCACTCGCTTGCGAGGCGAAGAGTTAGAACAAACAATTGACGAAATCGAACATTACATACTTCTGAGACGCCGAATCAACGATTTCCTTTATAGACATAACCTCCCGAAACCAATTATTCCTTATTCAGATTCGGAAACGAATCAGAACCATCGCGAAACATGGCTGAAGGACCGAGAGACCGTCGTCTAAAGTATTACGATGTTCCATCACATGAAGAGCCACACAACAACATTTCTGCCCCAACTATTAACCGTAACGATTTCAAGCTGAAACCTTCGCTAATTTCAGCAGTTCAACAAAACCAATTCTCAGGTAATGCTACGGATGACCCGAACCTTTATTTGTCAATATTTGTGCAATATGCTGACATTGTAAAAGCCAATGGAATCAGTCAAGAAGTAATAAGACTAAGACTTTTTACGTTCTCATTGAGGGATAGCGCTAGAGCTTGGCTCTAGTCTCTACCATCCCATTCAGTGATGACATAGGACGAGTTGAAGAAAGTCTTCTTAGCCATATATTTCCCACCAAACAAGACAACTATGTTGCGAGCTCAAATTAACGGATTTAAGCAAAAAGATAACGAATCCTTATTCGATGCTTGGGAGAGATACAAGGACATGTTGAGGATATGCCCACAACATTGAATTAAAGAATGGATAATAATACATACCTTTTATGGCGGGTTGTTGTACAACACCAAAATGAACTTATGTGCAGCCGCAGGAGGTGCTCTAATGGGTAAGCCGTATGTAGAAGCTTATGAACTCATAGAGACTATGGCTCAAAACCATTTCCAATGGGGAGGTGAACACACTGGTGTAGAGAGACCAACTCCGAGAGGGGGAATGCAAGAAGTCAACGGTATAGACCGAGTCAATGCTAAAGTAGACACCCTTGCTCAAAAGATTGGAAGTTTAGCAATAGCACCACCAGCAGCCATCGTAGCTGTGGTAACTCTGAATTGTGAAATTTGTGGAACCCTGGTCATACAAACGCTGAATGTCAAGTGTTAGCTGGTACTCCAACCGACCAAGTGAATTACGCTCAAGGAAACCCATACTCAAACACCTACAACCCTGGCTGGAGAAATCACCCAAACTTTTCATATAAGAATAACAATGCTTTACATCCACCAAACTCAACATCTATTGTTCCACCCGGATTTCAGAAAGGAGCACAATCCGCTTCACCACAGCCACCTAGGAAGTCAAATATGGAAATCCTGATGGAGAACTTTATGAACACTCAAGCCCAGCAAAATAGGGATTTCGCAAATCAAAACACTCACATGAGCGAGTTGGTGAAACAACTGTCAATCAAGCTTGATGTTGTGGCTACTCATAACAAAATGTTGGAAACCAAAATCACTCAATTAGCCCAACAACCATTTTTGACCCAATGAGGTATGACCGGAACGTTTCCAACGCATACACTATTGCAAGAAGCTCTTTTTCAGCATTGGCATAATTTATTTGAGCTTCATTTAAAACTTTACCTGCATAGTGTATTACATGAAAAAAATTTGTCCTCCTTTGACCAAGTACCACCCCAACAACATAATCACTCGCATTACACATTTGTTTAAAATCTAGTTTCCAATTGAGCGCGATGATTATGGGTGTGGTAGTCAATTATTTCAAAGAATTAAAAATAATCAAGTAAGAATTATCGAATTCGAAAGACTTATCTTTGTTGAGAAAGTTGATCAAAGGCTTTGCAATATTTGCGAAGTCTTTTATGAACCTTTGATAGAATCCCACATGACCAAGAAAACTTCTTAATGATGTCCACTTTGGCTTGATCAACTTCTAGGCCCTTTAAGGAAATTTGTGGCCAACCACAATTCCCTTCGTAACCATAAAGTTGCATTTCTCCCAATTAAGCATAAAAATTGTTTCCACGCACCTTCCCAACACAACATCCAAATTATTTAAACAAATATCAAATGACCATCCAAAAAAAGAAAAAAATCATCCATAAAAACTTCAATAGACTTCTCAATCAATTCGGAAAAGATCACTTGCGTATATCATTGAAAAGTAGTTGGTGCATTGCACAAACCAAAGAGAATCCTTCGATAAGTAAGGATTTCGAATGGGCATGTGAAAGCGGTTTTCATGATCCTCCAGGTTAACAATGATTTGGTTATAACCCAAATAACCATCTAGAAAATAATAAAATTCTTGACTGGATAATATTTTAAGCATTTGGTCCATGAAAGGTAGAGGAAAGTGATCTTTCCGTGTAACTTGATTTAGCCTACGGTAATCGATGCACATCCTCCACCCAGCCACGGTTCTAATCAGTATTAACTCATTCTTCTCATTTTGGATGACCGTCATTTCACCTTTCTTTGGCAGCACTTGCATCGAACTAACCTAAGGATTATCAGAGATAGGATATATCATCCCGACATCCAACATCTTCTGTTAGAACACAGATTGGTGTTTAATATATCTCATTGTTTTGATGATAACATAAATGAAATTTTGCATAAAGGAAACATATACTCTATTGTGTTTAAGTAATTTTGTTTCAGATCTTAAATTATATATTCATCTGGAAGAAATTACATCTGCAAGTGAAAAGAACGTTTAGACTCTGAGCGTCAGAAGCAACATTTCAGAAGACTCTGAGTGCTGCTTGAAGAGACTCTGATCTGCTACAGATGACTCTGAGTGAAGCTTAGAAGAATTTGAGTAAAGAGCGTACAACATTGTTTCAGAAGACTCTGGAGGTACTTCACGCTGCAAGTACAGAGGCTCTGATATTCAACTCTGCGCTGTTTGTAACATTCACGCTTTAAGCACTATTGCTGCAAGACTCTGATCTGAAGAATAAGGAACTACATCAGAGGATCTGATGTTAGTTTATTCAGTTGAAAAGATGCCATCTCAAAGAAAAGATCCGTTGCTAATCCCAACGTCTGCTCCAATGGCACTATTCCTCATTTATGCATGACACAAGAATTCAGACACAAAGCACATGTCTGAACATTCCTCTTTCTAGAAAGGAAAAGTCAATAGAGGACAAAAAGGCAACAGAGGCAGCAGAACGTACAACAATGCACAGTCTTTGAGAGAAGGACTTGAATTAGTATTTAAACAAGCTTCAACATCTTTCCAACATCGACGAATATTGAAAAACTCACTTGAAAGAAAACCAACTTACAAGCTCTCATTCAAATATTCTTCAAAGCTTAACAATTTTCATATTTGTTCTTAATCATGTGTAAACATCACTGTTGTGATATAGCTTGTTAGAAGCAAAACCTTTAACACAAATTGTTAGTTTATCTTTGTAAAAGATTTCCTTGAGAAGACCAAGTTGTGGTTAGATTTTCTTGAGAAGACTAAGACAGTTGTCTTAGTGGTTTACACTGTAATCAAGTTTGATATAGTGGATTAAGTCCTTGTTAAGAAAGGCAAATCACCTGGGTAGGGTGGACTGGATTAGTTTGAGTTTAAATGAAACAGGATAAAAATATTGTATTATTTTTCTATCTACTAAAGTTGTTTTAAAACCCTTATTCAATCCCCCCTTCTAAGTGTTTTTCTCACCTTCAGTTGGCATCACCTCTTTCCTAACCACTTCTTTCATGGTAGAATTCAAGAGGCATTGAGATCGAGCTACCAGTTTGAAGTCATCCTCAATTAATATCCTATGCATACAATAGGATAAACTTATTCCTTTCAAGTCAGAAAGAGTCCAACCCATAGCACTTTTATTCCATTTCAACACAACAATCAACTTTTCTTTCTCATTCTTGGTTAACGCATTGCTTATGATAATCGGTTTGTGTCCTCCATCATCAAGAAACACATATTTTAAGTGAGAGGGTAACAACTCCAACTCAAGTTTGGTTTCTTCGTTTTGTTTCTTTTTTCAAAATTTCCACTGGTTCTTCCAATGGATGAATTTCTTCGAGTTCCTCAAGTTCTCGTAAACACTTCTCAATTTCTTTTTCTTTGTTCTCATTGAGACTTTGGGGAGCATTAGTAAGAAATTTTTCTAAGGGGGTAGAAACATGCACTTGAATTTTTACCTCTTTTATCACCTCATCTGTTGCATCAAGCCGAAAACAATCACTTTTGTCTTTAGAATGCTTCATGGCTTTGAATAGATTAAAGAAAATATTTTCATCTTGCACTCTTACTTTCATGAGCCCATCATCCATATATAATATATATGGCCATTATCCCGGTCTTCATGAAAGTCCGATCAATAATTAAAGGAGCATCATCGTCTTCCTCCATGTCAATTACCATAAAGTCAATGGGGAACACAAATTTATCAACTTTTACCAAAACATTTTCCGTTATACCACGAGGACGGGTAGTAGATTTATCAGCTAATTGCAAAGTCATTCTTGTTGTCCTCAACTCCATGTGTCCCAACCTTTTCACAATGGATAACGATTTTAAATTAATACTAGAGCCCAAATCCACCAACCCATTACCAACATAAACATTTACAATTGTCACTAGTAAGGTAACTCTTCCTAAATCACTTTCTTTCCGCGAAAGATTCCGTTGTATGATCACACTACAACTAGCATCAACCATTTGACCCGTGTACCGTTTATTTTTGGTGAGAATATCCTTCATGAATTTAGCATACATAGGCATTGGCTTTAATGCCTCAGAGAATGGAATATTTATTTTCAATTAACTAAAAATATCCAAAAACCGAGCATAATACCTCACATTATCCTTTTTGGTAGGACCATGCGGATAAAGTAGATTTTAAATTGGGATATTGCTCACTTGTTCCTTCCCCTTTTTATTCTTTTCTTTTCCTCTTCTCTCAATTTCTTTTCTACTTCTTCCATCCCTTTTTTCTCCTTTTCAACTAAGTCTCCCTCTACATTTTTTCTACTTCACTCTTATCAATATTTTTTTTCTTTTTCAACCAAGTTCTCCTCTTTCGCTGCTTCCTCACTAATGCCCATATCAATTGTTCTTCTACTTAGAGTAAGAATAGATTTGCAATGCTCTTTTGGATTAACTTGAATATTCCTCGGAAAAGTCTCTTTGTGTTGGTCAGCTATTGTTTAGACAATTGCTCGACTTGAGTCTCAAGATTATTTCTAGCCAAATTAGTATTCTTTTGATTAGACATCGAAATTTGCATAAATTAAGTGAGTGTGTCTTCCAAATTTGTGGTTCCACCTTGAGGTTGCGGAGGTTGAGTGTAGTTTTGATATTGAATTTGACGATTGGAAATTTTGGCATTTTTCCTCTATCCTTGTTGATAACCTTGGTTATTACCTCTTGGTTGCCTTGATAAGGAGGTTGTCTCGGTTGATAGCCTTGGTTTTGATTTTGGTTCCCTATATAATTCACTTCCTCTCCAACTAGAGGAAAATACCCGGTAGCATGATCTCCTTTGCATAACTCACAACATGTAACTTGTTGATTTTTTTTGGGAATTTCTTGCATCTCCTTTATTTTTTATGGAAGTTTTGACATTTGTTGTGTCAACAACTCCACTTATTGGGATAACAACTTGTTTTGTGCAAGAATAACGTCATGAGTACCCAATTCAATCATTCTCGACTTCCTTTGTGATGTACCTCGGTTATGTTGACCTTGATGGTTATTGAGTGCCATTCGATCAATTATTGCAATTGTTTCCTCTATACTCTTTGCCATCAAAGAACCACCACCCGAACTAGCATCTAAGAAAGTTTTTTGAATCGGTTGAAGTCCATTATGGAATATGTGAATTTGGGTAAGATCATCAATTGTTTCCGCAACATAGATTTGAACCTCTCCCAAGCTTCATTGAGAGATTCATTACCACTTTGAGAGAACACAAAAATTATCGTCTTTGCCTTCATGAATCTATTGTAAGGAAAGAATAATTCAAGAAACTTTTCTTCCAATAAATTCCAGTCAGTCATTACTTGAGTGGGTCGCTCAAGATACCACTCATTAGCTTTCCCTATCAAGAAGTGAGTGAATAGCCTTTTGAACAATTATTCCTCTTCTGCTTTTGGGGCACCCGTTGCTCCTGCAATCTCGTAGAACTTTGTAAGATGAGTGAATGGGTCTTTTTGATCTAGCCCGGTAAAGGGATTTAAAATATAAAAGTTGAAGAATTCTATTTTTCATCTCCGCGTGCCTTTCATTGTTTGCATTGCGAGTAAACTGAGCATTATTTAGCGGGCTATTGGTACATGGACCTCTATGGGGAGGTGGAGGTGGAGGTGGTTCTACCATAATTTTTGTAACAATGAGGGTAGTTGGTGGATTACTTGAAGAAGTTCCTTCTCACTCCCTTCTTTCTTTATCTAGTTGCCTTTGTCTTCTGGTTTTGCTATTAAGTCTCCGCACAGTTCTATTAATCTCAGGATCAAATAGAAGTTGGTCTGCGGGTACACTACCTCACATAAATAGATATCTTAAACACTAGTAAACAAAATTAACAAGCACAAGGAATATAAATTGAGGTAAGAGATAATAATACAAAACTTAAAACATGATAAACTATTGCAATGTTTGCAATATCAATCAACAATCCCCAGCAATGACGTCATTTTGTTGAAAGTATATTAGGTGGGTAATAATTTTATCGTCTCCACAGGGATTATCATGATATCACTACCGTTTAAAAAAATTTGAAGTGAGGGTTTCAAAAGAGTTTTGTTTGGGATCATAAATTTCACAAGTGTTTTGCAGCAAAGATTAAAGTTTGAAAGATGTTTGTTTAAAAAGACATATCAAGAATAAATTTCATCAACCTAACTTGCATGTATTCTATCAATCAAGCATGTGAATTTGTTCTCAATCAATATAATCATGTATCCTCTTAATATCGATTATGTCTAAAGAAATTTCGTGAGTATTATCGTATTAATCACTAAATGATGTCTCACGCTAACAATCAGCACAATAAACTTAGATCGATACAAAGTGAATATCAACTCATAAATCTATGTTTAGAGTTTGTTCATTGATAGATGAATAACTTAGGTTAAAGTTTTAAAAATACCTTTCAATATTGATTCAAATCAAATATATATCATTAAGAGCAAAGGTATTCATCATACATTAATCATCAACATGTTCACATACAAATGATTAAAGAAAATCCGTACAAGCTTAAGGAAGACTATATATACCCTTGATACAAAGGATTTAGCTACCAAATACCATGGTAGCTTGCTTCACAAAGAAAGGAAGGAGATGAATGTGCATCAAAAATGAAGAATTGATAATGGATGCGAATCCGACTCCTATTTGATGAATATCACCTCTTGGATGAAGAAATGATGTTTTTAGGGGTTTTGTGCTCTAAGGAAATGTTGTATGTCGAGGAAGTCTGTCCAAAAAGAAAGAAAAAAAAATACATAGATAGCTTTCCAAGTCTGCGCTAGCTCGCACAACGAGCTCCTCCTTACACAACGAGCCTCCCTTTTAGGAACTTCAAGTGCCTCAGAATAGCTAAACCATCCTTCAAGAAAATTCTGAGTTTGCACAACGAGCTTTATTGCCTAGGCGTTGCACAACAACCACAATGCAATTTAGCTACTGCCATCTTTCTGTTTTGCCTCGCATTCACTTTGCCAAGAGTCTGCACAGCGACCTTGCTTTCCCTTCGCTGAGAGCTCATATAACGAGCTAGTTGATTTTTATCTTCTTTTCTTTGGCTTCCTTTTCCATTCTTTTGTGCCTCTTTCTTTGAGACTCATTCCTAATTCCTACACAATAACACACAAATAAAGGAATCCAAGGGATAATGCAATTATTCTAGTAATTCACACAATATCATGGAGTAAATCATCTAAAGCACAAATAAAGAGTTGAAAAATGCTTAGAAAATTAGGTCAATTGAAGTCATATTTAGCATTCAACAAAGTCCAAACTACTTGAAGCCTCTGAGATAAACAACATCTGTCTGGTAACAACCCAAAAATAACTCGTCTATGGCCAAGTTAGATAAATAGGTGTGCCTATATTTGAGGTCGAATAGAGTCTATGGTCGGGATTCGAAGTCCATAATAGAAAAATTAGATATTTAAAATCAAATGAAATGCAAAGAAGGATAAAGATATAACGTAATCATGAAAGAGATAAGCGTTTATGCCATAACCAAGAGTCTTCATTCATGGTTACTAAACATTTAGTACTTGTCAATGATACATCATTCAAGTTAGGTATATAAATACTATTTACCCTTAAGCCCTTAAACGAATAATCTTTCTTTTCATTATGTTCAATCATGCAACCTTTATTTGTGAAAGTTATTTTATAGGCTTTGTCGCATAGTTAATTAGATTATGTTTAAGGCCTTCAACAGGTATAACATCAGATATAGTAGTAGAAGAGGGATTAATTAGAATACCTTTACCAAGTATATCTTCCTTATTATTGTCTCCGTAGGTCACATATCCCTTCTAATTTGCCGTGAAGTTAATGAATAGTGAAATTTAACATGTCATATGCCTTAAACATCCACTATCAAGAAACCACATTCTCTCCATGAAGCTAAGACATTCAACCTACGAGATCAAATAAGAGTGATGGGTACCCAATTTTCATTGGATCCTTGAGAGTGAGTGGAAACATGATTGCACTTAGGAAGCCATTGAAATACACATTTAGGAATCTAGTATCCCCTAAAGTTGCGTTTTTCAATGGCATGACCTTTCTTGCAACAATAATGACCAGTCAAGTGACGATAAGAGCGACTTTTTCTATTTTATTCCCTTACAAAAACTTTATACCTTTTGTATGGTACATTTAAAGATCTTTTAAATTTTTTTGGATCAATAGCGAAGGCAACTTTTGGTTCTAAAGCCTTGTTCAATTTGGCTTTTAGAGTAATAACTTCTTTTTACCAAATGTGACAAGCTTCACAACCAAACTAAGAAGACTTCACATCCTCAATTTTAACTTTTGAAACCTCTAAAATAGTTTTCTTAAGAGCTTCTACTTGTTTTTACATTTCTATAACCTTGGCTTCTAAGTATGAAAATATTCTTTTATTTTAAGCCAACCTTTTAAAAGCTTCTTTAGGTTTACCATGTAGATTTTCAAAAGTAATTTATAAATCAGAATAAGACATTTTATCGATAGGTTCATATTTGAAATGACTTACGCTCTTCTTCTTGTGATTGGCCATGAGGAAAACATTTTCCATTTCTTCACTTTCACTTGAGCTATCCTCCTTAGAGGATTCACTATCACTATCCCATGCGACACATGCTTTTATAGGCTTACTAGACTTCTTTTGTTGACCCTTTCCTTTATCCTTCTTAAGTAATGGAAAATTTGGCTTGTAATGATCGACTTTTCCATAATTATAGCATGAACCTTTATATTTTTACTTCTTACTCTCATCTTGATTTGAGGTACTTGATTGCCTTTTATAGTTCATGAGATTCTTGTCAGAATTCTTCACTCTATTTTTCTTGATATAGTTATGGTACCTTATAACAAACAACCCGATTTCTTCATCATCTGAACAATCACCATCACTAGTTTCACTATCATATTTCTCTATAGTATAGAACTTAGAACTAGAATCCACTGGAGCAATTGACTTCTTGTCTACCACCTTTTCCTTGTTCTTCTCCTTCTTAAGCTTCTTCTCATGCTTCTCCAAGAAAATGAGTTCTCACTCATGTTCTTCAAGATTTCTAAATAAATAGTAATATCTAATGTCAAGAGATTGTTAGCTTCCTTGGTTGTGATGACCTTCGGTTGCCATTCCCAATTAAGACATCTTAAAACTTTGTTAGTAGCAATTTTACTGGAAACAGACTTACCAAGTGCATTCAAACGATTTACAAGATGAGTGAACCTTTTTTGCATATTGGCAACAGTTTCACCATGCTTCATTTGAAAAAGTTCAAACTCTTGGTTCAAAGCATTGATTCTAGTTTGTTTTACCTCATTTGTGCCGTCATGTGCAACTTGCAATGAGTCCCACATAACTTTAGCGGTAGTACAATGGGAAACACAATAATATTCATCAACTCCTAAGAAGGATATTAGAATATTCCTTGCTTTCCAATCATATGACCATTTTTTCTCATTATTCACGGTCCATTGTGCTTACGGTTTAGGTACAACAATGCCATCCGCATTGATCATAGTAATTTCAAAAGGAACATTTTGGATGGTGTTCCATACTTCCCCATCAATAGAATTAATATGGACACACAAATAATCCTTCCAATAACATAGCTTTTGCCATTGAAAAATAGCACTACATTATACGCCCCTTTAGGTTCGATATAAGAAACTCCAAAGCACAAGATAAACTGGTGCTCATCATACACTTGTTAGACTAGGGCAACGATATAGGGGGTGAATAGATTGCTATTAAATTTTCTTTAATTAATTTTTTTTTATAATTATTTTCTATGGCAAGCAAAAGTGGTTCTGGATCAACAATTGTCTATCCCAAACCATTATAGAAAGAATCAAATATGAGTATTAAACCATAAAAAATGAAATTAACGTACCACAATGATGAGAAAAAAATATCAATAAGTTTTTCAAAGTTGCGTTTGAACAATTTTACACTTCGATAATCAATTTTCAATGAAATTAAGACACAAAATTGACTAAGACAATTTTTCAAACACTTAGTGTGCAATAAACACCAAGATGATTTTTCCTTTGTGTTGTTGACGTGAAAATCCAATTGCAAGTTTATATATTGTAATTATCTTAACAAAAACAGTTTGAAATATTTCAACACCAAAGAAATTATCAATATGAGAAAATTTGCACACTTTAGCATATTAGCTTTTATGTGTGTGTGTATATGTGTGTGTGTGTGTGTCTGTGTGTGTGTGTGTGTATGTGTGTGTGTGTGTGTGTGTGCGCGTGTCTGTGTGTGTGTGTAGGAATGCAAGAGCAGAAAAATAGAACTTAGAGAATTTACAAGTTTTTGGAACTTTTAGATAGCATGTGTCGACCTCAAATTGATTGTGTCGACCCATAGAAGTATTTTTTCTTCTATGTGTCTACTTGGAGTCCTATGTGTTGACCTTAAAAGGGCAGTGAATTTGGTTTTAGCAAAGGCTCAACATGCGTCGACCTATAGGACGTATGTGCCGACCTAAAGTGCTTATGCATCGACTTGAAATGGACATAGACTTTTCTTTTGCTAAAAATTAGGTATGTGTCGACCTATAAGATGTATGTGTCGACCTTAAAGACCTATGTGTCGACTTGAAGTGCTTATGCATCGACACATACTGTATAGAGACTTTTGTTTTGCAAAATCTTCAGCATGTATCAGCCTATACATCTTTGTGTCGACCTATATACTAGTTTTTCACATGAAAACTTAATTTTAACTTGTAAAGATATTCCTAACCTAATTTTAAGTGTCCTAAGATGAAAATGCACATCTAAACATAGAGTATAATGTCCAATATACACAAATACTAAATGTCTTAGTTTTGACACCATTTGAAATATTTCCAAAAGGAAAGTGCACTCGCATAAAATGACCTTATGGTTTGAGTCAAAGTCATAAAAATGAATCAAGTCATATGTAAACAATGTTCCTATTAAAGTGAGGAAAAAACTAATTTTTGAACAGATGATTCGAGTCAAGGATACCCTTGGTCTGAGTCATTCAGCTCACGTTTCCAGTAGTGAAAATAAGGACCTGAAAATGCACATGATCTAATTTAAGGAAAGACATGATCCTAATCACGCTTCCACTAGCAAAAACAAGGAACTAGATATAATCCTGATCTAAGTCAAGGACAAGCATGATCTGAGTTATGCTTGGTTGACTTTAGTCAAATTTTTAGCAAAACTTCTTGATTCGATTCAAGAAACATCATGACTTGAATCATGTGTACTGACTTGAGTCAAAGGCTTGTTTTATGCATACAAAAATGTATTTTTAAAGTAGTTCAAATGTATGGTATTATGAGTGACTCAATTAAAATCTAATAAACATATAAAGAAGCATCAAAACATCCTTAATTAAAAGATTTACCCAAGAAGAAATTCATTACCCTCTTTTAATGCTTTGAAATTTAGATTTAATTAAGTTTTGAGCGGAGCTCCTCTTGAAATAATCGTTCATATACGTATCCCCGTGAGCAAAATATATTTCCCTTGTCGAAGGGGTCAAGGAAGCCATATGGTTAAAAGGCGTGATTAGAGAGTTAGGGATTACTCAACAATGTGTGAAGATAAATTGTGATTGTCAAAATGGAATTAAATTAGCCAAACATTAAGTGTATCATGAGAGAACAAAATACATTGATAACCATTTACACTTTATGAGGGACATGATAGAGTCAAAGGAGATTCAGGTTTAGGAAGCGCCCACATAAGATAATCTAGCATATATGTTCACCAAATAATTGGAAAGATCAAGGTTCAATCATATCTTAGACTTTATAAATTTTTTTGAAGATTGATACAAGCTTTGGAGAGAAAAACAAGGTAGTTGGTGGTTAAATTGACATCACCATCGATTTAATGTCAAGCTGGAGAATTGTTGTAATATGCCTTAAAACTTCAAGTGAGAAAGAAAATCAACATATTTTGGTACTGGCATATTTTCGGGCATGTGCATGTTAATTCTTTGGTAGTTATAAATATGAGTTTCTCTCATTTGTTGTAATACAAGTGGCAGAAGTTGTATAAGGTAGAAATCCTAATTACGTAATCATAAAGTTTAGATAGAAAAGGTTCTTCCTCAAGATTTACAATGTCCTTGTGATTTAAATCTTCTTCATCAGCAAAAGGACCCTTAAATTACTCTGGCTGAGATAATGGATGTTATATATAGAATTCAACACTTAATTGCACCCTACAAAGATAAAAAATGTTTAATTCACCTTTGTTATCAACTAGAAGATTCATACCAAAAGTGGGGTCCTTGTAATCTATTGTATCTATTTCACTATATCCAAGTTCCTTTGGTATGTCTACCAACTCAAAGTTACTCCACTTGTCAACATCAATTTTTAAATCATCAATTGTTCCTCCTTCATACAAAATTAAATCATTATCCATGAAATCACCACCATGATGAATTTTCAAATACAGGTATTCTTCCATTTTTACCTATGTCCAACAAATTTAAAATTAAAAGGCGGTGAAAATAAGGATATCATAAACCATAAAACGATAAATTCACGGGGGGATAAAGTCAGGATACCCCTAAAATTTAAATCTTAAATACTAAAGCAGATAAATTTTCATTTATGCATGAACACCAGAAAGAGATACAACCCTAAAATCCTAACACAAAGTGATCAAAGATGTAAGCAAACTTAATGACAACTAGTCATTGATGATAACAACACAAAGCGACCAAAGATGAAAGAAAACTTAAGAGAGTTTGATGAGTTTGATCCTCTGATGGAATCTAAATGGAAGCCTCATCTCTATGTAAATCTCAAGCAAGTGTCTATATGAATGAAGTACCTGACAAGTCTTGAAGCGTGTGAAAGCTCGATCTAATAAGCCTGAGTGAATGGTATATTGTGAAAGCATAAGGTCTTTCTCACAAAGTTACACAAACACGCGCACATACACACACACATGCACACGCACATACGCACGCACACAACTTGTTCAATTGGTGCATAATGTTGTAGTGCTTTTGAAAAATGTTTTTTTTCCTAGTGAGACATTTGTGTAACTTTGGAAGGATGGAATTATGTATTCACCAAGGAATATTTGTTTTAACGTTGGTTGAATAATTTATCCATTTATGGATTTTTATTTGGGTTCGAAGCTAAACCTGTTAAAATCTTTGGTTTGAGGATTTAATGATTAAGTCTCCGTTTAGGTTCGAAAGCTCATCCCAATAAGAAGCTTTCAAAGGTTTAAGATCAACCCATTATAAAATCTCAAGTTAGTTTGTGATTATTCTATGTAAAACCCCAGTTCAATTTATAAGCTCAACCAGCTAAAAGCTTACTAAGATTGGAGATCAACCAGTATAAAATCTCCTAGATTCGTGATCATCCTGTGTAAAGTCTTGGTTTAAAACTTGAAGGCTAACCGCTCCAAGTTGTTGTTTGGAAAGAAGGCTAGCTACATCAATCCATCATTTGGAAGGAAGACTCACTGCTTCTTTTCTTGCTCGTTATTTGGTTGAAAGTTAGCCATAAATTTCATTTTCCTTGTATTATAGAGTTCGAGAGTTCAGTCTACTAAATGCTTTAAGTTTATTGGATACTCTCAAGATCAAATCTCAAGGACATGACTAATTATTTTTTACTAAACATGTATAATTCCTAATTTTTTCTCTCTTGCATTAACTTTTACTTTCCGCATTTTAAATTTGCGCTGCTTATTTCTAAAATATTTTTAAAATGAATTTAAACTCTAAAAATGATCCAAAAAGTTTTTCAAACTCATGTTTTTCTGAAACCTGCAATTCAACCCCCTTCTTGTGTGTCGAGTCATTTGTCCAACATAGTCACCTTCGATTTCACCTTCACTCCTTGTCTCCTTCGATTACGAAACCCCTTCACTCCTTGTCTCCTTTGATTACAAAGTCTTATTGACTTATTTCTCCTTCTACTATGAATTCTCCTTCCTCTGTCTGCTAAGATTTTGTTAGAATAAAAAATGATGAGATGAAACAAATTTCACTTAACCTTTCCATTTTATCTTAAGTTAATCCCCACATCAGTTACTTAATCTCCACATCAGCACCATGTGTATCTAACATGGCTATTTAATTAGAATTTTATTAACAAAGCTAATAGAAAGGATAAACATGACACGTTCTGAAGAGATAAGGGATCAAATTGATCTTTTTAAAAGTTAACAAACTAAAATAGACCTCGAGTTAAACATAAGAGACCAAAAAGGTATTAAGCCTAGTTATAAATATGAATTTCTTTGATTTGTTGTAACATAAGTTGTATAAGGTAGAAATTCTATTAAGAAGCAAATGGAGAAATTTCTTAGAGTTATATTCTAGTGATTTGACAGCCTTTTAGGATTATCAAAGAGATTGGTAAGCACTTTAAACACCTTGCATTTGTGTGATTCTTATGTTGAGAGTTGACGAGATTGAGAAACACTTTAGTATAAAATATGGTTTGTTCTAGAGCAAGGTTGTCCCTAAGATTTTGAATGCCCTATCAAAACTATGAATTTGGTGCCCTTTTTTATAATTCATAATTTTTTTTAATATATATATATATATATATATATATATATATATATATATATATATATATATATATATATATATATATATATATATATATATATATATATATATATAATTGATGCTCCGAAAAAGCCGGTGTCCTGTGCCACCGCTCCTCGCAAACACTTTCAAGAATCCCTTGTTCTAGAGAATTCCAAAGACTATTTTTTAAACTCATTATAATCTCTTGTAAAACTTTAGAATTATAGTGAATTGTAGAGATATGCTCTCTTCGATAGCGTAGGTCAGTTTGATCGAATTGGATATACAAACTTCTCGTATTCTTACATATTATTACTTTTATTATTTCAAGTCATTTGTCTAATTATCATTCGTTTTTATCGCAGACATGAAATTTTTTTATCTAATTGAACTTTAAATAATTATTCTAAAATATTTTTGATTATTCTATCAATTTTACACAATATTTACACTTAAACAATTGTGTTTAAAATAAAAAATAATAGGATTCAAATCTTACAAATAGTGTAAATATATAATAACAATTAACCAATGAAAATTTACTATTAAAAATAAAATCACACCCAAACTTGTTTCTTTCCTCAAAATATAGAGTAAGCTAACTTCTATTCAACAACATTCTCCATGTCAATATATTTATCTATCAAATATATGCGCTTTTAATGTTATTCATGTACTTCACATTGATTTTTCCCATTCATGTGTTTTTTCATTCTTACTCATTGTGGGTTGAATGAATCCGAGATGAAGAGACGATCTTAAGAGGAAGAGAGCACGAGATTTGTACTAAGAGAAATTAGAAGGAAATTCATGTTAGAATTATGAAATGGGAATATCAAATCTATGGAGTCTTTGACTGAAAGATAAAAGTGCTTACATTAGGTTGAAATATAGTTTCAATGAAAGGGAAAGTGAATTTTCCACTATTAGAAATTTCAAGTGGTCCCTTGTGTTTACATTAAAAGTAGTTGGTGGCTTAGCCGAGGAAATGGTGGTTGTTTGTGTATGGAATGAGGGGCCATTCTCATGTTTTCACAAAAATACATGTCATATAGTATATATTTATGTGTTTTCTAGTCATAGAGGCTTATATTTTCCCATGTTCTCATCTAGAACTTAAGTATTAGGATTTTCCCATGTTCTCAAATTTATTTTCTTAAACTCAATGTTTCGATTCTAAATCCACAACATTGTGTGTATAATGTATTGTTCGTTTTTGATAGACTTTTACAATTTTGTTATTTGAAAAAGGTGTATTGTTGGATTGAAGTGTGAGTTAGAGGTGTTCAATTGTTCATACATACCGAATTAAACTAGAATCTAAACTAAAAGATGGTGTTTGAGTTGTGTATTTTTCAGTTCGAATAAAAATCAAACTAAACCAATAAAATTTAGTGTTAATTGATTTAAAAAATGAGTTTCCATTATTCTACCCGCATATTTACGTATTTAACTGGTTGTAATTAGTTCACATAACTTATATCATCCTTATCATGTAAATTAATATTAAACATTCAAATTAAAAAAAATAAAAAATGAAGGATCGTTTGTTCCAATCACGTCTTATATGGAGAAACCAAGGGATTTGGACCCTCTCATACCATTTCTCTCATCTCTCTCTCTCTCTCTCTCTCTCTCTCTCTCTCTCTCTCTCTCTCTCTCTCTCTCTCTCTCTCTCTCTCTCTCTCTCTCTCTCTCTCTCTCTCTCTCTCTCTCTCTCTCTCTCTCTCTCACTACTATTTTTTTCTTAGGGTGATAATCAATCATTGGATTGAAAAAAAAGAGAGTGTTCAATCAAAATAGTAGGCTCTGAAATGAAGAAAATGAGATATTGTATTTAAACACGTCTAGTTTTAATGATTATATTGTCTTTATTGATGTTAATAAGTTTTTTTTATAAATATTTTAGCCCGTTTATTTTTACTGTGCCAAATAAATCCAACTCAAATCAATCTATTATTTCTCGATTTGATTTGGTTTGATATTTATTACAAAATTATGGAAATTCAATGCAAATCAATCTATTTATTTTTTACCATGGTTTGATTCAATTTGTAACTTGTATGCATGAATTTTACTTATTTACCATTGATGACCTTATTGTTGTTATACAAGTTTCATGCTTACTATTGTTGGTTGTTACATTCATGATCTTTTGAACATTGCATGTTAAGTGCTAAACTTTGGTTGTTACCATGCTTATTGTTGTTTCAATTTTTTAATTGATCATGTCTTGTTTCTACTTATCTTTGTCAAGATTGGTTCCTCAATGATGGAACTTGTTAGTTCTTATTAAGTTATATTGTTATCATCCTTGCTTCATATTGTTACATACTTGCTCCTATCTTCTTGTTTGTTACCATAGTTCCTTATCTTCATCATGTTTGAATGATTATTTTTATATATTTATCTTTGTTAAAGTTTCCCCAAGTGATGGAACTTTTTAGTTAACATCAAGTTGTTTGTATCCTTTATGTCCAAAGGAAAGTCTCTCTATTGACCTCTGGGTCATAGATAGCTCATTACCCTTATAGACCTTGATAGAACCATTTACCCTTTAGAACTTAGGTTTAGAGTTCTTCTTCTTTAGTCATGTCTGAACTACGAACGCTCTGATTTCTCATTGGTTAATGGGAATACATAGGCACAAGATGCGATATCTTGACGAGCAGACCCCTGACGCGGTCAGAGTCAATCCTTATAGGCCTTGATAAAGCCTCCTCCCTCCTTTTGGTCTGGATAGAACCAATTGGTCTTACAACATAGAATTAGGTAGAGTTGGTTAACTCTATGTAAGAATCATGGTTATGATTACTTACTCCCCATTCTTGAGTGTTCAATATAGATATAGAGAGTTTGGTTAAACTCTACCCAAGCATTTTTATGTTTGTCCCCCTAGAGTCTTGACCATAGTCAAGTACTTTTTAATCCTCGGTGAGGTGAACTACGATTTCTCTGATTCTATCCTAGTCAGTATACGTAGGCAGAAGATGCGATATCTTTGCGAGCAAACTTAGAAAGATCAGCCCTAGAACTTTATCCTAACCTTTGATCCAATAAACCTATAAAACAACTTAGATAACTTAGCATACACACACAAAAGATTCCTGTAGAGTACTACAGATGTTTAGGATGTGAAATACCTGCCCTAGGCATAACCAACCCCCGATCCCCGAATCTCTTAGCCTTGTTGTTACATCGCGCAAAAGGTCTTTCTTTTTTTAACCTTTCCTTTGGATAAATCAAAGTCCGATTGTGAATTCAATGAATTAAGATTTAAGTTAATCAATAGCTTGACATCACGATTCTCACCGCAACAATGAGCTGTTCAAAATGAAGGATGATGAAGATATTGAAACCATGTTCTCCAGATTTTAGGTTCTTGTATCAGGCCTTCAGGTGCTAAACAAGTGTTACTTCTCTTCAGATCATGTTAAGAAGATTCTGAGAAGTCTTTGTCTGAATTTTAGACCTAAAGTAACAACTATTCAGGAAGCTAAGGACCTAAATACACTGTCTCTTGAAAGTTTAATCAGTAATCTTCAAAGCCATGAGATGGAACTAAATGAAGATAAGTCTTCAAAGAAACTTAAGTCTCTTTCCTTGATATCTTCTTCTAAAATATCTAGTGAAAAGTCCAAAAGATCTTCAAAGAGCAGTGAACTCGATGAAACTTCTGAAGAAGACTTCAATGGTAGATCTAATGATGATGATGATATGGCTTGCTTCATCAGAGGATTTCAGCAAATGGCCAGAAGGAACAAGAGATTTCCTAGAAGCAATAGGAGATCCAACTTCAAAGAGAAAAATGAAGACATAATCTACTACAACTGCAACAAACTTGGTCACTTCAGAAATGACTGTCCTGGTCTTCAGAAAGATAATCAAAAGAAAGGAAGTCATCAGAAGGACAACTTTAGAAACAGACTCAAGAAGAACTTTATGGCAACATAGGAAAAGTTGGATGATGAAGATTCAGAAAAGGAAGATGATGCCAATCTTGCATTGATGGCACACTCATCTGATGAAGGACTCTTATCTGAATCTGAAGAAGAAGATGAGGTATACTATTACTCTAACTTTATTTCATGCGTTAGTAATCTTATAAATTATTGCAAAGATCATGCTAGTCACATTAAAATTTTAAAAAGAGATGATTTCATTTTGAAAGAAGAATTATAAGAAATTAGCACTTCTCAAAATGAATGTTCATCTCTAGGTAAGCATGGTCAAGTTATTCATAAATTCATTACATCTGGAGTTAATAGAACTAAACTTGCTTCTATGATTTATGGAGTTTAAAAAAATAATAGAGAAGGTTTGGGGTATGATGAAGGCTTCTCTAGTTCTGTTGTTTCATTAAAAGTACTCCAAAATTCTTGCTCATCCAACATTGCTCAAATAGTGTTAAGTAACTATTTTGTTCCTGCTGCTACAAATGTAAAGTTATGAAGCTGATTGAACCTACTGATCAGAAGTTGAAGGGTATTATAATATCAAAACCTAATAATTCAGAAGTTTTGGCAACTTCAGTATCCACAACATCTGAATTACATACTAAGACTGATTATGTAACTAAGGTTAACTTCAGTCAAAGTTTTTGGAAACAAAAAAATTGGAGTGAAGCTAAACCTTTTCATATGGAAAAAGGACATGATAGGAGAGAACCTGTTAAGACTAACCTGAAAAGACCCATACATGTATGAGTACCTAAATCTCAATTTATCTTTGTTGCATATACGCGCAAAGGAAAGGATGGAAATCCAATTGTGGTCCTTGAAGAGTGGCTGCTCACGACATATGACTGGAAAAAAGAATATGTTCCAAACCCCGAATCTGAGAGAGGAAGGAAATGTGGTTTTTGGAAGAGGCCAGAAGGGAAGAATCATTGGTACAGGTACCATTGGTAATTCTCAAACTCTTATAAATAAACTCTAGCTGGTAGATGGCTTGAAGCATAATCTACTAAGGACAAGCCAGTTGTGTGATAACGGTTATGAAGTATTGTTCAATAAGAATTTCTACTCTGTTGTTAATGCTGACAAAACTATTGTATTCAATGGAAAAGGAAAGGGAAATGTTATAAAATCAATATTTATGAATTGGCTAATCATAAGGTTAGGTCATGCTAACTGGAGATTAATCTCTAAACTTAGCAAGCAAAAACTTGTTAAAGGGTTTCCAGATCTTAACTATCACTCAGATGCTCTCTATGGAGCATGTCAAGTTGGAAAGATTGTGAAAAAATCTTTAAAAACCAAAAACAGTGTCTCTACCTTTAGACCCTTAGAATTGCTTCTCATTGATCTATTTGGTCTTATTGGGACTGTTTCAATCATTAGAAAGAAATATGGTTTGGTCATTATCGATGATTTCAGCAGATGGACTTGGGTAAAATTTCTTCGATCTAAAGATGAAACGTACAAAGTATTTAACATCTTCTACATTCGAGTACAATCTGAGATGGAAGTAAAGATTCTGAAAGTCATAAGTGACCATGGGGGGAGAATTTGAAAATGAACCATTTGATTCATTTTGTGAAATATATGGGACTATCCATGAGTTCTCCTCTCCTAGAACTCCATAACAAAATGTTGTTGTAGAGAGAAAGAACAAATCTTTGTAAGAAATGGCAAGAACAATGGTTCATGAAGATAAACTCCCTAAGTACTTGTGGGAAGAAGTTGTTAATAGTGCTTGTTATATTCAAAGAAGAACCTATATTAGACCAATTCAGAATAAAACATCGTATGAATTATTTAAAGGTAAAAGACCAAGTATTTCTTATTTTCATCAATTTGGATGTACTTGTTACATTTTGAATAATAAGTTCTACTTAAAGAAATTTGATGTTAAAGCTCAAAAGGGTGTCTTCTTACAATACTCTGAATGCTCAAAAGCATATAGAGTGTATAACTTAGAAACCAGAATAATTGAAGAGTCTATGCACGTTAAATTTGATGACAAAATACCTGACTATGACAAGTCAGAGTCTTTGGCCCAGAATGATAACACTGCAGGTATTCAGAATTTTGAAGAACAACTTGTGGTATGTTTCCAAAGGAAAAGAGTATAGATGATGATACTTCAAAATCTATTACTATTATTGAAGGATTACTAGAGGTTGCAGAAACTGAAGTTACTCTAATTGGTTATATTGCTACTGATTCAGTGATTGCTCAAAATGATACTGAAGCCTTTGTTCTACCTAAGAGACTGTTTAAATATAAAGCATTTCATCCAGAATGGAAAATAATTGGAAATAAAGATGAGCCATTGAGAACTAGATCTGCTTTCAGGAATGATCAATCAATGCTTGGACTTATTTCATTGATAAAGCCTACTTCTATTGATGATGCCTTATCAGATAATGGGTGGATCATGGCTATGCAAGAATAACTAAATCAGTTTCATAGAAATGATGTGTGAGATCTTATTACAAGACCACAAAAGAAAAACATCATTGGGACTAAGTTGGTCTTCAGAAACAAGCTTAACGAACATGGAGATGTCAATAGAAACAAAGCTAGACTTATAACTCAAGGCTACACTCAGCAAGAGGGAATTGACTTCTTTGAAACCTCTTCTCATGTGGAAAGGTTAGAGGGTATAAGACTTCTTCTTTCTAATGCCATCAACCATGACATTGTACTTTATCAGATGGACGTGAAAAGTGCTTTCCGAATAGAGTTATTACTGAAGAAGTGTATGTCAAGCAACCTCTCGGATTTGAAGATCCAAACCATCAAAAATTTGTCTACAAGCTCAACAAAATCACTCTATGATCTCAAACAAGCTCCAAGAGCATGGTATGAAAGACTGGGTAATTTCTTGCTTGATAATGGTTTTGCTAAAGGCAAGGTTAACACTATACTATTTAGGAAAACTCTAGAAGAGGGAATCTTTATTATTCAAATTTATGTTGATGACATAATTTTTGGTTCTACTAATGCATCTCTTTGTCAAGAATTTTCAAAAACTAATGCAGGTTGAATTTGAGATGAGCATGATGGGTGAATTGAAATACTTTCTTGGAATTAAAATTAATCAGAAGGAAGAATACGCATTCATCAATCTAAGTACATAAGAGATCTCTTGAAAAAGTTCAATCTTGATGAATTCAAAGTCATGTCAACTCCTATTCATCCAACCTGCAACCTGAATGGTGAAGAATGCACTGCTAAAGTGGATCCAACTAAATATTAAGGTATGATAGGTTCCTTACTCTATCTCACTGCTTCCAGACTATATATTCTATTAAGTGTATGCTTGTGTGCAAGATTTCAGTCAGATCCTAGAGAGACTCATTTAACAGATGTTAAGAGGATCTTTAGGTATCTGACAAGAACAACCAATCTTAGACTTCTTTATAAGAAATCCTCAGATTATAAGCTAGCTAGATTATGTGATGCTGACAATATCGGAGATAGAATTGAAAATAAATCCACTAGTGGAACTTGTCAATTCTTATGTGAAAACCTTATCTCTTGGGGTAGTAAAAGACAAGTAACTATTGCTCTGTTTACAACAGAAGCAGAATACATTTCACTTGTTAACTGTTTCCCTCAACTGCTATGGACGAAATATCAACTTGAAGATTATCATATTTTTGGAAATAATATTTTCATCCTTTATGATAACACTGCAGCTATCTATCTAACGAAGAATCTTATTCAACATTCTAGAACTAAGCATATTGAAATCAAACACCATTTTATAAAAGACTATGTTCAGAAGCGCATAATAGATATTCAATTTATTGATTCTGAACATCAATGGGCTAATATATTTACAAAACCCTTAGATATTTCCAAATTTAATGTTATTAAGAAAAATCTGAACATGGTCTTTGTCGACGAATAATGCTTATCTTTTGAATGGAGTATTAGAGGAATCATTGGATTCTGATAGCACTTAGTTGAATTTTTAAATCTAAAATTTCTCTAAGTATGGTCTATTAGCCTTGATTAGGGTGTATAGGATCTCTCTCATCCTTGATTGCCTTTGTTTAAAGCAAAAAGTAATTAGTTTAATTCCTTGCTAACAATTGAACAATTTGTTAGCTCAGAAATTCGACGCCCATATTAAATTGGAAGTATTGGTTGGAATGTTGAATTCTTGAAGAGGTGTAAAGGAGTCTTCGACTGGATCGTCATGATAAGTTTAAGTCGAAGACACTTACATAAGAAAGGGATACTTTTTGGACTTAGAAAATATTTCTAAGAGTTGGGGAGTTACCTTCGACCGAGAATGTTTCCCGATATTAAGGGAATTTGAAATTCAAATAGAGGATGGAGTAGTTATTTTTATCCACTCCTGAATAAGACAAGTGGCGCACATCTAAGAGACAGAAGCATGCAGTGCAACACTTGTCATATGTTAATTGTCTTAGGAAGTTAACAACAATTGGTTTTATCATTATAAATAGGAGTTCTAGAAATAGGATTCAGGGTGTTGTGTTTACTTTGTACAAGTTACTCCAAATTTACTCAAAGTATCTGTGTGTAGAGAAAAGAGTCTTGGGAGAATGTACGTGATGTAAAATACCATTTTTTGCTTTAGTGAAATTTACTTTAACTTTTCATCAAAAGAGTTTATCTTTTACTTTCTTGCAAGTTATATTTCAACATTATGTTTTATTTCTTTTAGCCTTTCTTTAACGTCTTCAGCCCTTCTTTCGATTCAAAGTTCTTGTGTTTCTTTCGAACCATACTTTTAAATAAACTTTTCTTTATGAATACTGTCGAAGTGTTTAGTCTTTAGAAATTCCTTTGAATCAATATTTAGCACATGTCCTAGGATCAATCTGATCGATCCTGTGAGTAACCAAAGTTAGATTTGAAAGACCAGCAATTATTTTCTAATTTTAACAGGAAACAAATTAGCACGTCGAGTGGGACAGTGCTAAATTTTATAAGATTTTGAAAATCTGTATTTATTAGTATTTTCTTTGAGAAAACTTCGTTGCGTGTTATTGAGAAGTGGAGAAATAGCCATTACAAACGAAGAGAGGCCAAGGAGAAGCTACACTAGGAAAATGGCGACAAATACTAATCAACCAAACAATCCAAACCCTCGGGTGAGTGGTTCTGATCCTCAACCAAGTAATCATCCTAATAACACTAATCCTCGAGACGTGTCTAGGAACGATGTAGTGTCACCCTCAATCCTTTCGACAGGAGAGCCAATAACGCCTCCTGTTATGTCAAAACCAATGTCATCAATGGTGGGTTCAGGGTCGACATATATAAGGGCTTACACTTAACCTGTTTTAGAGTACATTGGGCCATAATCATCTAATCCCCAAACTCCACCAGGAGGAACTTCGACATTTAGGCATTTCCCCCTCCAGGGTTTTCACAACCATTACCAAGGAATCCACCGTATGGAATGCCAACATTAGTAATACAAGGCCTCCAGAATGCTCCCTCAATATTCTTAGAGAATGTAATGGCTTTGCCATTACAAGGGTCAGGATCTGGAATAAATGTGGGTTGAAATAGTCAAAGTGTAGGTGTGGAGTATTTCACTCAAGGTCCTAGTCTAACAAATACTTCTATAGCATGTTAAAACAACAAATGAATGAGAGTAACCTACAAATGGTACAAACCTTGTCCCAAACTACGGAGGGAAATTGTCATCCTTTGATCCAAAACACTACCCAGACTAACCAATAATTAGCAGTGTAATTGGCTCGCTTGGCAGAATTTATGGGTGTACCAACCTCAGTTTGAGGCACAACTGTTTAGGAAAACATTCCACGACGGAACCTAGGGAATGTACCTGAGGCAAATCTAGAAAATCAGGGGATAGTCGAACCCCTTAGACTCAAACCTCCTAGAGTCGAACCACCTAGGAACCAAGTGCCAATTCCAGTAGAGAGGGAACAAGAGGTAATTATGGTAAATCGAAACCAAGATGCTGACCATATTATACAGCAGGTTCTACGTAACAACATAGTTGTCGATAATAACCTAGCAGCTATGGTCGAAAGAATAATGGCCTGAAATGAGGTAAATTTAGGTTTTACTAGGCCAAACTACACATCACCGATAGTAGATTACATTCTTTAGTTAGAATTGCCTCCTAGGACGAAGGTACCAAAGTGTACCATGTTTTCAGGAGATACTACTGAATCTACTGTCGAACATGCAACCCAATATATAATTGAAGCTGGGGAGATTGCAAATGACGAAAGTATTAGGATACAATATTTTCCAAGTTCTCTCACTAAAAATGCTTTTACTTGGTTTACAACCCTACCTTCTAAATCAATTTGTAATTGGAACCAGTTGGAACATTTATTCCATGAACAATTCTACATAGGACAAACCAAGATTAGTTTGAAGGAATTGGCTAGCATAAAACGAAAGTTTTCTGAGCCAATAGACGATTACCTAAATAGTTTTCGATTACTTAAGGCTAGGTGTTTTACTCATGTTCCAGAACATGAGTTGGTCGAAATGGCCGCTGGTGGCCTTGTTTACTCTATTAGAAAGAAGTTGTATACCCAGTATCTAAGAGATATGGCCCAACTAGCTGATAGGGTTCAACAATTAGAACGTCTAAAAGACGAAAAGGCTAAGTTTAATAAGAGTAAAAAGGTAGCCTATGTCGAATATAATGAGAATGTCAAAGGTTTACATGATGAAACAGTGTATTCTAACGAAAATAAGATAGATGTTGCTGAATTAAAGCAGGGTCCTCTGTATGCTTGTAAAATTTAGCTCCTTCGAATGGGATAATATTTGTCGAATCTGAAAAGAATGACAAGTTCCCAAAGAAAACATACACTTTCGATATCACTAAATGTGATGAAATCTTTGATTTGTTAGTCAAAGATGGGCAAATGATAGTGCTTGCTGGCGCTAAAATGCCACCTGTAGAATAAAGAAAAAAGAGAGGATTTTGTAAGTACCATAATTTTTTTGATCATAAAACTTCTTAGTGTTTTCTTTTCAGGGATTTTGTCCAAAATGCTATCTAGGAAGGCAGGCTGAAGTTTGGAGAAAAAAGCAACAGCTAAATGAAAATTGATTCTGACTGATTGCATATAGTGGATGCCCATTATGCTGAGCCCACAGAAGTACATATGGTTGAAGTTGCTGATGTCTTCGACAGTTTAACTAATATGGTGGAAACTACTGAAGATTTCGCCAATGATGTTGTTCTAGCCAATGTTACTGTAGGCCTTGAAATTAATGCCATGAAGAAACTCATGAGTGAGGTTGTTGATGGGTTCGACAAAGTTATTGATGGCTTGGATGATGGGATCACTGAAGATTCCAACATGATGCTGGTTACCAAAGAAGTCGCAGATAGTTTTGTTACGATGGACAAGGTTGTTGAAGGCCTTGATCTGGACTTCTGCAATCTGAACCTTAGTGATGATGTCGACATAGACATAGACATGGTCGAGATTACACAACATAAGACCATGGAGGTCGATGAAGTAAGCTTCCAGGAAGAGCGCAACAAAGTGGTGTATCCAAAACAGGAAGAGACCATTGTTGAATTCCTTAATCACTGCTAAAAGAAGGGATCAAATGTCATGTTATGCCTCAGATGCAGTGTAATGTTCGATCAAAAGGCTGCTTAGAAGCTTGAAGGGGTACGAAGGGCTAAGCAAAAATGGGAGAACGAAAACCATGGCCCTCAAAGTTTCAATCCCAGAAGGTCTGAGTCGAAGGCTAGAGCACCAGGAGCGAGGCCTGCTACCTTCAAGCCATTTGCTGAACTTTCCAACGGCAAATGGGTCAAACAAAATGAGGACAGACAGAAAAGTCAACAAAAACGGAAAAACTTCGACGTCAATAGGGGTTCTTCGATCACATATCACAAGGAGTTTCAATCCTTCAAAACTGCTCACATTTTTGAGAAATATAAAGGGAAGAATTCGATGTCGCGATCTCAATGGAGGAGAGAATAACGTAGAAGGAAGGCTCTTAGAGAGGCTCAGTCGAAGGACCAAGGAGAGTCTAGTAGTAACGTCCCTACTGATAATAACAGGGGGGATCAAATGAGGATTCTTGAAAAAGTGCCTGTGGGGCAAAAATTGTTTGTCCTCTCAAGAGGACAAACATGAAAAGACTGTCGGGGATGATGAAGAAATGACAGAAAACTTCGACTCTGAGTCTGATGCTTCTTTGGACATCCTAGTAAATATGGTATCTGTAATGCCTAGGGACTTCGACCAAATTACAAAGGTAAAAAATTTGGATGCTTACACTAAAACAGAGATGGCACCATACAAGCCTGTGTGCTACTATACCATGAATAATGAGTGTGTTGAAGAGTAGGACGCCTTCTTCGAGCGACCAACAGAGGCAATGAAAGGTCACCTGAAGCCTCTTTATATCACTGGGAAGGTGGAGAATGTGCCAGTGAACACGATATTGGTGGATTGTGGCGCAATAGTAAATCTGATGCCATATTTCTTATTGAACAAGATTGGCAAGTATGACACTGATACTAAGCCACATAATATGGTTCTTTCGAATTACGAATGAAAAGTTAGCTCTATAATGGGTTTGATACAAGTCTACTTAACATTTGGGACGATCACTAGGCCTACTGTCTTCGTGGTAGTGGAAACAAAAGCCAATTATAATCTGCTCTTAGGACGTGAGTGGATACATGGCATAGGTGCAGTGCCATCTTCGATGCATCAACTAATCACCATCTGGAAGCCATATGGAATAGTAAAGAACAATGAAATTAGGAGTATTTTAAGGCACCTATAAATCATGTCGATAGGAGAAAGTTCGACAAGCACCTGGCTCATATTGCCCCTTGTGGCCCAATAGATTTTGAGTTTGTCCCAAATGATGAAACATTTTGCTCATTGTACTTACACCTTGTCGATGGTTTTCAGTGGGATAAGAAGGTGCCAGGAGAAAGGCTCCCATACCTTGGCCAGCCTGCATTAGACCCCACAAGGTGGGGAAGTGAATTCAGTGACAATGAATGAGTTCAAAGCATTGAGAAGAATTTTGGCCTACATGGCTGAAACCAAATTACAGGCGGATTTGGAGGCTACTAATGAATACATGGCCGTCAAGGCCAATTCTGATTTACACCAAGAAGGTCCTGGTAAGGACTTCGACCCAGAGCCACCTGATAAGGTTCAGGGTGTAGAACAGGGCTAGAGGCTCGATGCCATCTATGATGATGAGCCTTTGGGGTTTGAAAAGGATCCGATGGCGAACGACATTAAGATGCTAGCGCAGGACCCATTAGAAGAAATTGACCTAGGAGAGGGGGTAACCAGAAGGCTTAAATTTGTCAATGCCAATCTTGACCCACAACTTAAGGTCAAAGTCATCCAGTTGCTGCAGGAGTTTAAAGACTGTTTCTCCTGGGACTATGATGAGATGCCTGGTTTGAGTAGAGAGTTGGTTGAACATAAGTTGCCAATCAAGCCTTAGAAGAAGCCAGTCGAATAGAATCCAAGACGATTTTCCCCAGAAATCCTCTCAAAGATAAAGGAGGAAGTCAAAAGACTACTTCGATGCAAGTTCATCCGTACTGCCGGGTATGTCGAGTGGTTAGCAAACATTGTATCTGTCATTAAAAAGAATGGTTCCTTAAGAGTTTGCATAGAATTTAGAGATCTAAATTCTGAAAATCCAAAGGATGAATATTCTATGCCTTTGGCAGAAATGCTAGTCGATTCTTCCGCAGGACATGAGTATCTCAGTATGTTGGATGGGTACTCTAGCTATAACCAAATATTCATTGCTGAAGATGATATCCCCAAAATATCTTTTCATTGTCCTGGAGCCTTAGGCACCTATGAATGGGTAGTGATGCCTTTTGACCTTAAAAATTCTGGGGCAACATATCAACGAGCAATGAACTCAATCTTCCATGATTATATAGAGACTTTCATACAAATGTATATTGATGATATTGTAGTTAAGTCTATTTCAGGGAAGAATCACTTAGGTCACCTTCGACAATCCTTCGAAAGGATGAGGAGACATGGTCTTAAGATGAATCCTCTTAAATGTGCATTTTATGTGCAGGCAGGTGATTTTCTAGGCTTTGTGGTCAACAAAAAGGTTATCGAGATCAACCAGAATAAAACCAAAGCCATCATGGAAGCGAAAGCGCCATCAACAAAAAAGGAGCTGCAATCACTACTGGGCAAGATAAACTTCTTGAGAAGGTTCATATCGAACTTAAGCGGAAAAACGCAGGCCTTTTCACCATTACTTCGATTCAACAAAGAAGGGTTTAAACGGGGGCAAGATCAGCAGGAAGCCTTCGAGAAGATCAAGGACTACTTGAGCCATCCCCCAATTCTTTCACCGCCTTGTAGGAATACGAGTATGAGGTTGTACATAGCTGCGTCAGACAAAACCTTAGGGAATGTTGGCTCAATTGAATGAGGATGGTGTCGAAAGGGCCATCTACTACCTCAGTAGAGTTTTGAATGATACAGAAACTAGGTATATCATGATAGAAAATTATGCTTATGCTTGTATTTCTCTTGTACAAAACTAAAGCAATATATAAGACCAGTTGATGTCTATGTTTCATCTCATTTTGATGTTATTAAACATATGCTGTCTAAACCTATCTTTCATAGTCGAGTTGGTAAATGGGCACTAGCATTTACTGAGTACTCTTTAACATATAAGCCTTGAAAGGCAGTTAAATAACAAGTGGTAGCAGACTTTATAGTCGACCACTCCATAAATGAAAGAACTTTGAATTACGTCGAACTGGAACCTTGGAAGTTATACTTCGATGGTTGTAGCCACAAAGATGAAACAGGCATTGGCATGCTAATTATTTCGCCTGAAAAATTTCAACAAAATTCAAGTACAAGGTCGAAGGACTTTGTTCCAACAACAAGGCTGAGTATGAAGCCTTAATAGCAAGACTTGAGATTTTGTTAGAATTGAGGGCAACTCGAGTCAAAATAATGGGAGACTCAGAGTTGGTCATAAAACAAAATACAAAGGAGTACAAATGTGTTAAGGAAAATTGTATCATGTACTTTGTAATAGCAAATAGACTACTGAAGAAATTCGAAGTGGCAAGCATTCGACATATACCTCGACTAGAGAATCAAGTGGCTAATGGCTTAGCTCAGATTACTTCTAGTTGTTGCACCCCAAATTTTTACCCCTTAGATCTTCATCATCACTTTAGGGTCATATTCACTTGATTATCTAACCTTAACCCATTTCAAGTTTGTCTTTGTTAAGATACAGGTGAATTAGGATTCCGTACAGTCGAGGATCGAAGTTTCGATGATTTAATCAGTCAACATATTGGATTGATTCTCCATGAAATAAGTCTCCAAATCATCAAATATACTCCATTGGGTCAAGTATAAATCCAATTTGAGGTTGTCACCCAAGGATCAAGAACAGTGCAGTTTAGGATACCCGATTAGGGTTTTCGATCAAGAAAAGTCAATTGTAGTTTGACTTTTAATTTAAAAGGTGTTCCAATGGTGGGATCATGGTCCATAAAGTTCATACGGATTAGTGAAGTCCACTCAAGAAGTTTCAAGGCCTCAGAAGACCCGGAACATCAACAGTCGACTCGGTAGTCATCGATCGATCGTACGGTTGACCAAAAAGTCAACTCTTCAATCATAAGGAATTTGACCTTAAAGTATGAAGCAAAAATGTTCCTAGTAAAATATTACACCTATCCATGCAGTTTCATGACCATTGGATCAAGGGTTGAGGAGTAATCGAAAAATCGCAAAATTAGGTTTTGAAAGGGGCAAGACCATAACTCCCTAACCACACATCCAACTAAGGTGGTTCAAAGCTCATTGGAAAGGTCTTGACAAGTCCTACAAAAGTCCCACAATGTTCCATGAGCAGAAAATGCATAGATTTGGAGTTATGGCCAAAGTCATTGCAAGAGGGAAGAATAACTTAGAAAAATTCTAAGTTATTGGCCTTTTTAGGCATGTTTTTAGCAACTTTGAGAGGATTTTTGACCTAGTTTCATTTGGAATTTGAAGATCATGAGAACATGAAGGTTGTAGAGCTTCATGAGGGATTTCCAAAATGTATTAGAACTCCTCCATAGTCCTTATGAGTTGAGAGTTATGAATTCAACAATTTGAGGTTTTAACACTTGAGTTCATCATTTTCACTTTTTCACAAACTCACTTTTTGATCACTTGAACCATTCTCAGCAACTGGATCATGTTTCTATCTGTTATTTAGAGAGTATAATGAGATGAAATGCAGAAAATTAAGAGGATTGATGAGCCTTGCATGTTGGAGGCAAGTTGCATTATTTTAATCAAAGAAATGAAGAAAGAGAAACTTTATGGAAGAAATCTTGCAGCTGCAGTTCTCCTACTCCCTAGCCACACTTCAATCACTTCCTTGTCATTCATGCCACTTGATTTATGCATAAGATTGAGCCAAGAGCTTGGATTTGCAGCTGTCCACAATCTTGAAGAAGATTGCATTTTCAAAACTCCCTCCAAAAGTGCCAAAGTACGAATCTGCCCCAAGCCTTTCCTTGCCTATAAATAGAGGTTTCCTCTATGTTGAAACACACACCAAAGCACTCTAAAACCCAAGAGAAAACCATTGCTCTCATCTTGCATTTGCTTTTCTTATAAGTGAAGAAAACCATTCCAAAAATACCTCAAAATCTGCCTTGAGCACAAAGTCTTCCAAAACCATTTTCACCCACTCAAAATCATCACAAACCATCCACACAATCCACAAATGATGTGCGGGAGGTGTTCAAACTCTTAAACCAGTCAAAACCCTCATTTTACCAAAAGTCAACTTTCAACCAAGCAAAGTTTGACTTCACACACAAAATCTACCACATCTCTACTCAGACCTGTTTTGAGCACTTTAACGAGTCAAACACCTTAGGTTTATGATATACCAACTGTCCATAACCTAAAATACTATCATCATCACTTATTTCAAGTTCTGGTCCAAGATTCACTTGTTTACTTCAAGTGCAAGAAAAGTTGTCATCTTCATCAAGGCATTGGATTGGATCTTAGATTGTGAACAATGTATGTTGAACCCACAAGGTTGTGTCCTTGTGCAAAAGGATATTCGAGCAATGATGGAGCAAGGAATTATAGAGATCGCTAGCAGGAAGAAAAAAGAAGATGTAGCGGTAATTGAACCAGTGTTCAATATGCCTGAAGAGCCTAGCAAAAGGGCCGTTTTCAGAAATAACAACAACAACAACAAAAGCGTCCGGCCGGTGTTCCGCGACGATGTACCACCAAAATTTGGGAGGGGTCAACCCAGATTTGAACCAAGGGGAGGATCTAGACCTCACCCAAGGGCCATAAGACCAAAAGAAGATCATTCATGGTGTGAAGGAATTTTCAAAGAAAGAAAGCCAGCAAATGTAGCCAATATCGTCGGTGGGAGTAAAATGACCCGAAGCGGTTGCGTGTACCAACCACGAGCGAATAATGCAGTTCCTCCACCAGCGGTTTCCACTCTAAAAGCTGCTGCCCCTAAAGGATCCATTCCAGAGGAAGCTGTCACTAAGGAACCTATTGTCAAGGGAAAAGAGAGCCTCAAAAACGATGAAGAAGAATTTCTGCGGATCATCCGACGAAGTGACTACTGGGTGGTAGATCAGCTGAACCAGACGCCATCCAAGATCTCAGTCATGTCATTACTATTGAGCTCCCCGGCGCATCGCCAGGCTTTGCTAAAGATCTTAACGCAAGCCCATGTGACCAAGGACATTACAGTGGGGCAGTTCGACTCAATTGTGGCAAATATCACAGCCTGTAATACTCTAAGCTTTGATGACAATGACTTAAAAGCTAAGAAACGCAAGCACAATCATGCTCTGCATGTGTCAATTAAATGCGAAGAAGATACATTGTCTAGGGTACTTGTTGATACAGGGTTCCGGACTCAATGTGATGCCGAAGAGAACACTAGCTAAGCTTGCTTACCAAGATGCTGATATGAGGCCAACATCTCTTGTAGTGAAGGCATTTGACGGTTCCAGGAGGGCTGTAATAGGATAAGTTGATCTTCCTATCATGATAGGTCCATAAGTCTTTGAAGTCACCTTTCAAGTAATGGACATCAATCCAGTCTATAGTTGTCTACTAGGGAGGCCATGGATACATGCAGCGGGCGCTGTAACCTCTACCCTCCATCAAAAGATGAAATTTGTTGTTGATGATCAGTTGGTCATCGTTCACGGAGAAGAGGATCTGATGGTGAGAAATCTATCCTCTTTCCGATACATCGAAGCGGATGAAGATTCATTCGAAACAGCTTTCCAAGCGCTAGAGATAGCCCACGCTGTTCTGGTAGACGAGTCTGATATAACTCGTGGTCCTTCCTTCACTTCTGTTCAGAGTGTCAAAGCTGCGCTGAAAGCTGGAATCCCATTAAGATGGGGATAGATCATTAAAGTCAATGCCCGGGCGAAGAACGATCGACAAGGGTTGGGTTACAAACCAACTCTAGGAGATGAGCCGGAAGAAAGCGTCATGAGGAAGAAGTCATTGAAAGAAATCTTTACTAGTGGCGGGTTGCAAATCAATGCTATCATGTGAGGATTGTGATCTAGATCATCTGATAACTAAAAGAGGAGAAGCTCTACGCAATTGGGAGGCTGTGGAAATTCCTGTCTTTTTACCTTTATAGTAATTCATTTTGCTTGTTAGCTTTGTGTTTTCTTTAAAAAGTTCCTGGTCTTGCCCAAGGCCTGCGAATTAATTTGTATGGGCCACTTTGAGATTTGAAAATCTATAAATGAAAAGTGTTTTTGTTAAAACTCTTGTTTATTTCCTGCTCATCATTTTCACTCCTTTTGTTAAAAGGAAAAATGGTAACTTTTTTGAAAACGTAAAAGCGACCCTTCATCTGCATGTCTGTGTGTGTGTGTGTCTAATCATTCCCAAAAATAAAACATGCAGAACACCTCAATTACCCACAGAATCCTGTGATCCTTCAATTCCTTCTACTAGTGGTTCATCTTTCTTCCAGCCGAAGAAGAGAATGATGAAGAATTAGAAGTCCCAGAAGAATTGAAGAGAATGACTGAGTATGAAGATGCCTACCTCCAGCCGTACAAAGAGTAGATTGAGGTCGTCAACTTGGGGTCCGAAGAAGAGAAAAGAGAAGTCAAGATTGGGGCATCGTTGGGGCCAGAGGTCAAAATCATGCTGATAGCACTCCTCAGAGATTATGCCAACATATTCGCTTGGTCTTATCAAGATATGCCAGGGTTAGACACCGACATTGTTATGCACAAGCTCCACTTGAAGCCAGAGTGTCCTCCGGTCAAGCAAAAACTTCGCAGATCAAGACCATACATGGCTCTTAAGATCCGAGATAAAGTCAAGAAACAGATTGATGCAGGCTTTTTAGCAGTATCCAAATATCCGGAGTGGGTGGCAAACATCGTTCCAGTCCCAAAGAAAGATGGAAAAGTCAGAATGTGCGTCGACTACAGGGATCTAAACAAAGCTAGTCCGAAGGACGATTTCCCTCTACCACATATCGACACGTTGGTGGATAACACAGCTAGTTTCGCAGTATTCTCATTCATGGACAGATTTTCTGGTTATAATCAGATAAAGATGGACCCGGCCGACATGGAGAAGACGACCTTCATCACACCCTGGGGCACCTATTGTTATAAGGTAATGCCTTTAGGTTTTAAGAATGCAGGGGCAACATATCAGAGAGCCATGGTCACCCTCTTCCACGATATGATGCACAAAGAGATCGAAGTATATGTTGATGACATGATCGCAAAACCTCGAAACGAAGAAGACCATTTGGATCATCTGTTGAAGCTATTTAAGAGACTCCGAAAGTACCAACTAAGGTTAAACCCAGCAAAATGCAACTTTGGGGTTCACTCAGGCAAATTACTCGGCTTCATCGTTAGTCAACGCGGAATTGAAGTAGATCCTGACAAGGTCAGAGAAATCCAAGAGATGCCTGCTCCCAAAACAGAGAAACAGGTCAAAGGTTTCCTTGGACGTTTGAATTACATCTCCAGGTTCATCTCCAATCTAACTCCTACTTGCACACCGATCTTCAAGTTGTTTCGAAAAGATCAGACGGTGGTGTGAAACGAAAATTGTCAGTCAACATTTGAGAAAATCAAGCAGTATTTACAAGAACCTCCAGTGTTGATTCCTCCAGTACCTGGAAGACCATTGTTCATGTACATGACAGTATTAGAAGATTCAATGGGTTGCGTCTTGGGCCAGACTGATGAGTCGGGAAAGAAAGAGCACGCAATTTACTATCTGAGCAAGAAGTTCACCAATTGTGAGAGTCGCTACTCTCCCCTAGAGAAAGCATGTTGTGCTTTAGCATGGGCCGCCAAGCGCCTGAGACAATACATGATCTGCCACACCACAATGCTGATTTCCAAAATGGACCCCATCAAGTACATCTTTGAAAAACCAACTCAAATTGGAAGATTGGCCAGATGGAATATGCTCTTATCAGAGTATGATATTTAGTATGTTGCTTAGAAGTCTATCAAAGGAAGTATCTTGTCAGAACACCTTGCAGAGCATCCCATGGAAGATTATCAACCACTCAAGTTTGAGTTCCCTGATGAAGATGTGATGTACATTCAGCACACGAAGCCGGAACCTGGTCCTGAAGAAGGTCCTGAGCCTGGATCTTGGTGGGAAATGATGTTCGATGGAGCGTTAAACAAAAACGGACATGGTGTTGGGGCTGTTTTGAAAAATCCAACCGGAGGGTATACTGCTGTCACACCCGACTTTGTTTCTCGTGTACTAACAACATAGTCGAGTATGAAGCCTGCATCTTAGGATTAGAAGCTGCCATTGATCTTCGCATTAAAATCCTGGAACTAATCGGTGATTCTGCTTTGGTGATCTATCAGCTCAAAGAAGAATGGGAGACTAGAGATGAAAAGTTGATCCCTTACAAAGCTCATATCCTAGAGATGGCCGAATATTTTGACGAGATTACCTTCAAGCATGTACCAAAAGCAAAAAATCACATCGCTGATGCATTAGCCATGATGGCATCAATGTGGAAGGTCCAGTTTGTTAACGAGGCGCCTCTGGTTCGCATTGAGAGAAGGACAATGCCCGCGTATGTTATGATAATAGATGAAGAATCTGATGAGAAACCTTGGTTCCACAACATCAAGAACTTTCTTCAAAATCAGGTATATCCAGCTGACGCATCCAGAATCGACAAAAGAGCCATACGAAGATTTTCGACTAAGTTCTTCATCAGAAATGACACTCTTTACAAGAGAAACCACGACATAGTTTTACTTCGATATGTCGATGAAAAAGAAGAAAGTCTCATAATGGCTGAAGTACACGAAGGAACATTCGGTACCCATGCCATGGCTAAGAAAATTTTAAGAGCTGGTTACTTTTGGTTAACTCTAGAGACGGACTGCATCCTCTTCGCTCGGAAATGCCATAGGTGCCAGGTCTATGCTAACAAAGTGCATGTTCCTCCACATCCTCTCAACGTGATGACATCACCATGGCCTTTCGTAATGTGGGGCATAGACATGATTGGGGCAATAGAACCAAAAGCTTCTAACGACCATCGCTTCATCCTTGTTGTAATTGATTACTTCACCAAATGGGTAGAAGCAACATCATATGCGAACATAACAAAACAAGTGGTTGTCTGCTTCATCAAAAAGGAAATCATATGTCGATACGGTATTCCTAACTAGATCATTACTGACAATGGGTCAAATCTGAACAACAAAACAATGAAGGAACTTTGTGTTGACTTCAAGATCAAGCATCACAATTCGTCTCCTTACAGACCTAAGATGAATGGCGCAGTCGAAGCTGCAAACAAAAATATCAAGAAAATAGTACAAAAGATGGTCATAACCTACAAGGACTGGCACGAGATGTTACCATTTTCTCTACATGGATACCGAACATCAGTGTGAACTTCAACAGGGGCAACTCCTTTTTCCTTAGTGTATGGGACGGACACCGTGCTGCCCATCGAGGTCAAAATACCTTCTCTGAAGATCTTGATGGAAGCCAAGCTTGAGGAAGACGAATGGATAAAAGAAAGGTTCGACTCATTGAACCTCATTGATGAGAAGAGAATGACGGCCATGTGTCATAGCCAGATCTATCAGCAAAGGATGATAAAAGCATTTGACAAGAAGGTTCGTCCCAAAGAGTATCGAGAAGGAGAGCTTGTGCTTAGAAAGATCCTACCAACACAAAAGGACACGCGCGGCAAGTGGATGCCCAACTACGATGGCCCTTTCGTTGTAAAAACCGTTTTCTCCGGAGGATCTCTAATTCTTGAGACCATGGATGGCGAACAACTCAAGTACCCCATCAACTCAGATGCAGTGAGAAAGTACTATGCCTAAAGCAGAAAACCTAGAAAGGTGATTCAAGTACTTCAGCAAGATGGAAGTCAGAAGATTAAGGCTGAAAAATGCCGGGGCAAAGTTTTGTGCAAGGTGTTAAAAGAAGATCAATGTCTGTCATTCTCGTCAGAAGCAGCAAAGCAAATGAACTGATAGCTAGTAGGACCAGATTATTATGGGATTCTGTAACCCTTTCTGTTTGTCGTTTTTCCAAATGTATAAAGTTCCCGAGGCTTTTCCCTTTGTAAAGTTCTCGTCTATCAATGGAAGCAGATTTTGGCCAATCATTGTCATGATCTTCTTTTTTTTTGTTATGCAATTTCACTTATTTGTTAATAAAGATTTTTCGAAAAACAAAGTGTTTTGAAAAACCTAAATTTTGTTTTTAAAGAAAACTAATTTGAAAAAACGATTGAAGAACTCTAGAGGTAATCTGACAATATTACACAGTTCTCAAGCCGTGAAAGCTTACTGTCGCCTCTGACTAGGTGTGTCCAACAGCAATTCCCGCTCTTAAGCCAGGACTTCTCCTCTGCGGGTTTGCAAGAATATTGTCTATCTTGGAAGATTGTTATCTACACCAAAATAAAGCGCCATTTAACTTGAAGCAATTGAGATTCAACGTGATGGGTTCCCTCTTTGTTTTCCCCTTTGCTTTTCTTTTCTCCCTTTCGGGTCGGTCTGCATTTTACATACAACATCATATCAGCATACGCATTTTGTTTGCATGTGGTTTTGGTTTCTGTTTGTTTGGTTGTTGCCTTTGAGACCCTTTGGTCGTTACCTCTCTCTTTGATCCGTTACCACGAATTTCGCTTTGAGGTTGATACCCCAATTGTTACCAGTAATCCTGGGATTACTATTTCTTCTCTGGAAAGCTAATTGTGATGGACAGTTGTTACTAATGTTTATCTCTGATTTGGTTGTCACCGATAATCTTATAAAGTCTAGTAGTCACTAGCGTTTGTTTAAAACCAATTGTTATTTGGTACCTCGATTTGGTCGTCAACCAACAATCTTTCAAACTCAGTAGTCAATGGCTCTGTTATCAGAAACCAATCGTCATTGGAGTCCCTTTAATTCGGTTATTACCAATCTTTGCTAAAACCTAGTGGTTACTAGTATTGCTTTCTAAAAACCAATGGTCATTGGTATTTGAGATGGTTGTTACCATGTTTCCTAAAAAAGTTCAATAATTATTGGTATCGCTTAGACCCAATCGTTATTGGTGCCAGTTGGCTCAGTTGTTACTATTCTTTCTAAATGTCTAGTGGTTACTAGCATTGTTGGAAAATCCAATGGCTATGGGTGTTTGATTCAGTTATTACTAATCTCATTCAAAATCTACTGGTTACTAGTATTGGTAAACCAGTTGTTTTGGTATACCTTTTGATTTGGTCATCACCAGTCTGTCTAAGTCCAATGATTATTGGCATCACTTGAAGTCAGTTGTTATTGGAACTCTGAGTTGGTTATTACCGATTTTCCCCGTGAAGCTCACTGGTTACAGGCACTTCTTGACCCAATCGTTATTGGCACCCGTTGGTTTAGTTGTTACTGCTCCTTCTAAGTCCAGTGGTTACTGGTATTGCTTGAAAGCTATCTGTTATTAATACCGTGAGTAGGTTGTTACCAAATTCCCCAGCTGAAATCCTGTATTTCACCGTTGCTGTTTGGAATTCCCAGTTATTTGTAACTTTGGTTTGGTCGTCACCATCACCCCCTGTAAGTCTAGTGGAAACTAGCACCGCTTGAAATTGTTTGTTGTTCTGGTCGTCATCAATGTTCCCAGCGAAGCCGTTGCTTTTCCCATTCGGGTCTCGGAGATCTAGTGGATACTAGCATCCCTAGTGCGTCTGGTCTTGTTTCTGTTCTTTTCCTGAAGATCCCGTTCAAACTCTTCGTTATAGGAAACTCCTCATTTGGTTATCACCAGTGAGGTTTGCGTCTCTGATCTTTCGTTTCCCCGGTGGAGAATTGCCTTCTTCCCCAGTGGAGTGTGCATTTACTTTTCCCTAGTGAAGATTTGTCTTCCCTTGTGGAATTTGTGTCCCCTGTGTGAAAGATTCCCTTGGACAACATCTTTAGTCATAGTTGAAATACCTGCTTTGTTTTGCCTTAGATCTTTCCCCAATGTGTTGGGTCCCCCGTGAGTAGTTACTCGTTGTCTTGCCGTTTTTTTTATTATTTTTGCTCGCGTGTCTGCATCTGTCTTGCACTCAAGCATCATAAAGCATCATTTAGATTCATGGCATAATCACACTTGTCCTTTTGCATATCATCGGATCTAAGGGACAAAATTTTTGGTTTGCTATATTTAAATACCTTTCACTACGACTCTATGAGGATTGTCATCTCTCATTGCCATCTAGTGAAAATATTTAAATAGGGGCAACTTTTGCACCCCAAATTTTGAACCCTTAGATCTTCATCATCATTTTAGGGTCATATTCACTTGATTATCTAACCTTAACCCATTTCAAGTTTGTCTTTGTTAAGATATAGGTGAATTAGGGTTCCGTACAGTCGAGGATCGAAGTTTCGATGATTTAATCAGTCAACATATTGGATTGATTCTCCATGAAATAAGTCTCCACATCAACAAATATACTCCATTGGGTCAAGTATGAATCCAATTTGACGTTGTCACCCAAGGATCAAGAACAGTGCAGTTCAGGATACCCGATTAGGGTTTTCGATCAAGAAAAGTCAACTATAGTTTGACTTTTGATTTAAAAGGTGTTCCAATGGTGGTATCATGGTCCATAAAGTTCATATGGATTAGTAAAGTCCACTCAAGAAGTTTCAAGGCTTCAGAAGACCCGGAACATCAACAGTCGACTCGTTAGTCATCGATCGATCGTACGGTTGACCAAAAAGTCAACTCTTCAATCATAAGGAATTTGACTTCATAGTATGAAGCAAAAATGTTCCTAGTAACATATTACACCTATCCATGAATTTTCATGACCATTGGATCAAGGGTTGAGGAGTAATCGAAAAATTGGGAAATTAGGTTTTGAAAGGGGCAAGACCATAACTCCCTAACCACACATCAAACTAAGGTGGTTCAAAGCTCATTGAAAAGGTCTTGACAAGTCCTACAAAAGTCCCACAGTGGTCCATAAGCAGAAAGTGCATAGATTTGGAGTTATGGCCAAAGTCATTGCAAGAGGGAAGAATAACTTAGAAAAATTCTAATTTATTGGCCTTTTTAGGCATGTTTTTAGCAACTTTGAGAGGATTTTTGACCTAGTTTCATTTGGAATTTGAAGATCATGAAAACATGAAAGTTGTAGAGATTCATGAGGGCTTTCCAAAATGTACTAGAACTCCTCCATAGTCCTTATGAGTTGAGAGTTATGAATTCAACAAGTTAAGGTTTTAACACTTGAGTTCATCATTTTCACTTTTTCACAAACTCACTTTTTGATCACTTGAACCATTCTCAGCCATTGGATCATGTTTCTATCTATTATTTAGAGAGTATGATGAGAAGAAATGCAGAAAATTAAGAGGATTGATGAGCCTTGCAAGTTGGAGGCAAGTTGCATTATTTTAATCAAAGAAATGAAGAAAGAGAAACCTTGTGGAAGAAATCTTGCAGCTGCAGTTCTCCTACTCCCTAGCCACACTTCAGTCACTTCCTTGTCATTCATGCCACTTTATTTATGCATAAGCTTGAGCCAAGAGCTTGGATTTGCAGCTGTCCACAATCTTGAAGAAGATTGCATTTTCAAAACTCCCTCCAAAAGTGCCAAAGTACCAATCTTCCCCAAGCCTTTCCTTGCCTCTAAATAGAGATTTCCTCTATGTTGAAACATACACCATAGCACTCTAAAATACAAGAGAAAACCATTGCTCTCATCTTGCATTTGCTTTGCTTATAAGTGAAGAAAACCATTCCAAAAATACCTCAAAATCTGCCTTGAGCACAAAGTATTCCAAAACCATTTTCACCCACTCAAAATCATCACAAACCATCCACACAATCCACAAATGATGTGCGGGAGGTGTTCAAACTCTTAAACCAGTCAAAACCCTCATTTTCCCAAAAGTCAACTTTCAACCAAGGAAAGTTTGACTTCACACACAAAAACTGCCACATCTCTACTCAGACCTGTTTTGAGCGCTTTAACGAGTCAAACACCTTAGGTTTATGATATACCAACTGTTCATAACCTAAAATACTATCATCATCACTTATTTCAAGTTCTGGTCCAAGATTTACTTGTTTACTTCAAGTTCAAGAAAAGCTGTCATCTTCATCAAGGCATTGGATTGGATCTTATTTGGAGGCTTCAAGGTTTTCCCTTCTATATTAGCTTTCTTGGAGGTCTACAAGAGGTTGGTATTCACTATCCTCATCTTAAATTATCATGAGTATGCTTAATGTGCATTTAGTTGGTTTAATATTAAAGGCAATGTGCAGTCATGTTTGAATCTGCCTTATTTTGTTTATTTTGCTCATCAATGTGTATCACTTTTATAATCATCATACCATGTTGTATTGCTATGTGCTAAACCTTGAGATCCTCTTAAATGTCATGTATGAACATATGAAGGTTAGTTGCAACTGTTATGTCTTGATGCTGTTTTGATTCTGTTTCTGTTTGAAAGATGTTTATTTGCTTCTGTTGTAGCAACTCTTTTAGATCTTGATCTGTTTGTTGGTATTTTGAGGTAGAAACCCTTATGTATTAATTCATGTGATGTTTAACATTGTACCATTTGAAACTATGCTTGATCTGCACATTTCTGTTCATGTGCATTTTTCAGCTCATATGCATTTTCAACTCATAGGTCATTTTCAAATCTAGTGCATTTTTTGATCATCTTTGTGTTTGAATGTTGTCTATAACATATTTTGAGTGTGCTTGTAAGTTGTTTGGGGCTGATGAACCCAGGATAACTCTTGTGGCTTTTTGAAGTTTGTTGATGACCATTACCTTGTTTTACTGTCATAATATTTGTAACAATCATGATATATACATTAACACTTGATACTTGCCATTGTTATGTTAAGTATGCCTTTATGATACTTTGAACTATTACTTTGTGTTTGGCCAATGTTTGTTAACATGAGAGTCTTGTACCATTGAATCTTGTTGTTATTGGATAATTGGCACTGTCATGTGTGCATCTGTTGCTATCATCCTTAGGCATGGTAATAGGGTTGTTTTGACATGATCATATCTTATTTGCATTGAAGTTATTGTCTATTTTTATATGTTGGTTAACATGAAAATATGGTACTCTTTGAATCATGTTTGCTAGATAGTTGGCATTGTTCATACTTGCATCATGTTGCTGTCATCACTTAGGCATTATAGTAGGGTTGTGTTTGCAATCATGATTTGTTCATATATGGTTTTGTAGTCATTTGTAATAGCCTATATGTATGTTCTGTTGTTCTATGAATTATGTTTGCATTCTGTCTTGAATATTGCTTGTGAGCATCCTTGGTCCATAAGTTGAATGTTTGCATCAACATACCATGATTTTTCTGTTGTAACTCCAAACTGCCTTAGCCCTATTGATTTGAATTGCTAATTGTCATTGGCCTGAGTTGTTTTGTGCATGTAGCATTAGGGCTATCTGTTGATTATGCTAGCATTGTCATGCTCACTATGTTGCTGTCATAACTATTTGATTCATGAACCACTGTCATTGTAATGTTGCCACCCTTACTTTCAAACTTTGTCAAGTTTTGCTATTTTGATGCTGTTTGTGAAAAGAACATGTTGTTTCATGCTAATAAACATGCTTGCATCTGTGGCTGCTAGAAATAAGTTTTTTTTCTGTTAGAACTTGCTTATGTTCATTACCATAGTGTTGTAACTTCCATTGCAAGGCATGTTATGAATTGGTTTGTTTGGTTTGGTATTGTAACAACCAAGGACTTGCTGTCATGCTGTTTGATCTGTGATCAACCATTTAATCATGTCTGGTAGAATTTGTGTTGATATCAACTTGTCTTGATATGAATTGTATGTGTATGTGTAGGATTTATCATGAATATTTGGTTTTGACCAAGAGGCAGGCTCACTGCCAGTTTCTGTTTTGGAGGCCTTCACCCCTTAGGTTGTTATTCTATTGCAAGCTGTTTGAATCCATGATTTGATGTATATGAATCACTTTATGTATGATGATTGAGTTGAGTATGTAAGTTGCATCATGAATTGTTCTCATATTAAGCATTTTTGTTCAAATCATTACAGTTCACATGCCAGTTTTTGTTTGGAGTTGTTTTTGTATGATCTTTGCATCTAGAATCCATGAACCATGTATTTGAAACTTGTGCATACCTTCACTTGGTCATAATCACTTATGTCTTGCATCATAGTTTCCAAAATGCATTTCCAAGCTTCACCTTGCAATTGCTATCGGGTTTTAATTTGTGCACACTATCTTGAAAAACTAATATTGCCATAGTATTCCTTGTTAAATTTCACATGAGATAGACCTAAATTTTGCTAAAATTGGTTGAGTATTGAATGATTTATGATGTAACCGTTTTCATGTTATGCCTTGTTTTCTTGCTCATCTTGCCTTGCCTAGAAATGCTAGCTTTTTCAAGTTTATGTATTTATTGGGGTGGCATAATACTTGGATGTATCGCCACCCCAGTGGTTATGTCTTAACTTTCAAACGCCTTGCCATGCTACTTGTCCTGGGTTTGATCCGTGTGGAGATCAACCCTTTTGATTTTTTTTTTTCATATTTGCCTTGTTTTCATACTTTGCTCTTTTTCTCCTTCCACTTGCACGCGCGCGCCTTGGCTGGCTTGGTGAGATTTTGAGCTGGCAACCCAAAGGGGGTGGGTTCAACACCCACCAAGCGCCTCCCACTTTTTTTTAATCACTAAAATGTTTGATTTTTCTTCAAAATTCAAAATAACATAACTTCACCATTTTTTATCATTTGTGAATGATTCTTTTTGCATTGGTCTTGTATTTTTGCATATTTTCATATGGTATTTTAATATCCTAGAATTTTCATTTTGGAAAACATGGTGCATTGAAAATTGTCATGTTTCTTTGTTAGGGTTTTTACCCTCCTTTACATTTCAAAATTGTTGATTCTCTTGAGCTTGATTTTGCATTTGATATGAGAATTTGTTTGTCAACTCCTTTGTGTATATGATTATAATTATTTTTTGCTTGTAAGCATCATAATTGTTTTATTTGATTAACATTTAAAGATCCCAGTGAAGTTATAACTTGTTTGCATTGGTTGTTATCTTCATCTTTGTCAAGATATGTTTTGGTCTTTACCTTTCATTTAGCCTTGTAAGAACTCATCTTTGCTTGATATTGTGATATGCTTGCATGTTCTTGGTTGTGACCATCTATCTTGTTAGAAACCATTGATATTATGATATCCTTATACCATGCTTTGTTTGTAACCATTCATCCTGTTTGTAATCCTTGCTTATTGTAATATGCTTGTTTATTCTTGGTTGTAACCATATCTCTTGTTTTCATCATGTTTGAATGATTATTGCTTTGCTAAGTTTATTTTTCCCAAGTGATGAAACTCTTTATTTCTCATCCAAGTTGCCTCCTCTTTTCCCTTCCAAAGGAAAGTCTCTCTATTGACCCTTGGGTCATAGATAGCTCATTACCCTCCCTTGACTTTGTTAAGTCATCTATACCCTTAGTTAAGTTAAAACCTATCCTTTAGACTTTACTTAAGTCTAAAAAACCTACCCTTTGTTAGGAGTGCTCCTTCAATTAGAACTTAAGATAGAGTTTGTCAACTCTATGTAAGAATCATAGAGATGATTACTTACTCCCGTTCTTTGAGTGTTCAATGTAGATCTAGAGAGTTTTCTTAAACTCTACACAAGCATTGTAATGTTTGTTCCCCTTTGAACCTTGATCATAATCAAGTGTTCTTTAACCCTAGTAAGGTGAACTACGATTGCTCTGATTCTATCCTAGTTAGGATACGTAGGCAGAGGACGCGATGTCTTTGCGAGCAAACTTAGAAACTATCCTTAGGTTTTAACCTACACCTTTTACCCAATCCCAATCCATAGCAAACATTTAGCAAACTTAGCATACAAACAAACAAAAGGTTCCTGTAGAGTACTACAAATGTTTAGGATGTGAAATACCTACCCTATGCATAACCAACCCCCGATCCCCGAATCTCTTAGCGTTTTTGTTACATCGCGCAAAAGGTTCTTTCTTTCTTTAGACCTTTCCTTTGGATAAATTAAAGTCCGATTGTGAATTTAAGATTTAAATATTCAAGTTAATCCATTGCTTGGTATCCCGATTCTCACTGCAACAGAAATGGCGACTTCACTGGGGACATTAAACTTGAGGGTTTAGCCTATTTTGTTTGATTGTATGCTATATTTGTGAATATTTGCTTAACATGTATATTTGCCAATATATTTGTTTGTATGTTGGATATTGGGGACTTTGAGTTGTGCGACAGTCCTGTACCCGGACTTGAGTGCAATTATGATAGGATGGTGGTATATTCAAGAAGGTTTATAGGGGGTTGATTCCCGACCAAGCTAACTTGAGAAACCACCGCTCAATGGAGGCCCTCTTGAGAGTTAGTTTGTTGAATGAGTATTCGTGAAAACAATACTGTGACACCCTAATTTTTTTACCTTAAGATCTCATCTTTGTTTTTTTCTCTTACTTATTTTTACTTTTATATGTATGTTTTATTTCGACTAACCGGTTTGTACAGGTGCAAGATTTTAAGCCTAACTTTTGCGGTCAAGCATTTCGTGGCATAACCCTTCCGATTCAAGGATCCTAGGGTATCTCACTGGTCTGATCATTTTCTTCTTAAGGATCAAGGTCATTTACATCAATATTCCTCAAAGGATATGTCTTTTAAGAAGCTTGAACATCTTTAAGAGTTTCAGGATTTCATCAAAAGTATTCAAAATCAAGATTTGCAAAGTTGGACATGACAGCGCTTCACCCAAAAAATTAAGGAAGGAGAGCCTCTGTTCCAACCAAAAACTGTTGCTTGAACCTAAAGAGGATTTGGTTTGGCACTGAAAAATCATAATTTCGTTTAGTCATAATCTTGAAGACTCATTCGTTTACTTTGAAATATGGGAGGATAAACCAAGTTGAATGTATCATTCTTAAAAGAATTTTCTTAGCAATGTCATAGTAAACTTAAGACAACCTATACTAGACAGTTGTTACCTACATAGAATTGTAGGAGTACTCCACTTGGCACATTACAATTACAAATGATGGTTAATAAATGTATGATACAAATTTGGAACTTTAGTGTTCCTTGCTGTTAGCCTTTACAAAGGTTCTCCTTTTCAAAATGGCATCTCATGACCTTTACAAAGATACTACAAATAAATCCTATTTGCCTCCTAAGCCCATTTACGTTCTGCCATTGTTGGTTAAGGATTCTTTTTAGTAGCCACCATATTATGCACTGTTAGAACACCCTTGGAATTAACCAGCTTCAATGATTGTCGCGGCTCTGTAACCATGGTGTGACGGTAATATCAAGCTGATCGCACGTGGGAACGACTGAAAAGAGAAGTTTGTTTGAGAACATCAGTGCGAAACAGCAAGACCGTAACCAGATATTCACAAGAGCATCGTACCTTCAGAAGTTAATCCTCATCACCCTTTTTTTTCCACTCTACGAAGTTGGAAGAAGCCCTGTGTCATTTAGAGCTAGCCTTTGGTTAATATCAGCGGGAGTCACCGTTTAATAAAACCTGCAAAACACAAAATTGGTAATCAGAACATGCCGTTTAACAGGGATAATTTGAAGTTAACAATTTTAGAAGAATTGAAGTTCACAGCCCTCAGTTTAGCTCATCATTGGGCAGAAGTTCGAGCGGCCGGGAGGGCGACAACCAGATGTTGTCACCAACTCCCTACCAAGCTTCGAAAGCAATGGAGTTTTGGACGAATAAGACAAATAATTTCGGGCAACTTTCAACATGATTCAGAAGTGTCTAAGACACCGACAAATCGAAGGCAACAACGACATTTTCAATTCCCTCGTGGTTCAGATTGTTAAGTCATCATCACCGCATCGAACCTTCCACGGCGGCATAAAACCGGCAACCTCTGAACTTAATTTTGTTCCTGAAAGAAGAAGAAGAGAAGTTAATTTGTTCGAAAACAAACACTCCGAGAAAGAGAAATCAAACACGTCTGACAACGTCGCAACTGCATAAGAGTTAACAGAAGGTTAACAAAAGTTGTTAGCAGGCGTTGTTAGCAGAACTTGCTTTCATTATTTAAGTATCAGTTAAAGAAGGCCTACAACGTGAAAACGGAGCCAATGGCATTTCCTAATAGCAGTTTTTATCACAACAGCATTTGCAAGTGCTTCAGCAATATCCGTTCAGATCATACTTAATACTTGTTTCACCTTTATACTACACCAAGAGAAGTATTTTCATAGCAACCAACATCAGTGCAGCTCCTTCCCCACACCAGTTGTTCACCATACCCTTAATATTGTAACTCCTCCGAGAGCGAGGAGGCGCTAACCAACGAAGAGCATAAAACCAACACATGCTTGAACCATTACCGCTTGTTGAGCTAGCTCTCGTACCTTGAAAACAACAAGCATCAACATTATTAAGAGTTTCAATACAGAAAAGCAGTTATCAAAACACATGAAGAAGCTTTGGGAGAATCCGTTCAGAGTTGAAGAGTGACGCAAATTCCTGAATTACCTCGTTTAAGTTTCATCGCTCGACTCAAAACTTCTCAACCATCCAAAGCCAACTTCACAAAGTTAAAACAGAAGCTATTAGCAGAAAAATGATTTCATCAATCAAGAGCAATCAAGACAATAGACATCTTTAAAGCAGTGCTTAATTTTCTTTCCAAAAGAATTCGGACAAGTTCAAACAACTTCCAAAACAATCAAGAGCATATCGTTACAGAAATGGAAGGTTCATTTATTACCTATCATTTCGAATTTCAACTTGAGTTCTATAAAGGGAGTCCACATCTGAATCAAAGGGGAGAGAGGATTAGGAACAAAGAACAATACAAATCCACGAGTTTCAAACTAAACCAATTGACTGCAATCCCAGATTTCCATAAGAAAAACCCAAAAAAAAATTCCGCAGATCCAAATCAAAACCCCAAATCGAAGAAGAGGAGAAATAAGAACTTATTTTGCTGCGAGCTCTGTCGCGAAACCATCTGGAGGTCGCCGGCACCGGGAACTGTGAACCCACCATCAAAACCCGCATGTTTGCCTCCAACCACCGAGATCTCGCGCGAACTTTCCACACCGTGAGCTGGTTTTTTCGTGCTTTGTTTTTGATATATGTTTGATTCGTGTTTTACTTGTCTTCTTTCAGATTGGATTTAGGAGAAAAAGAAAAAAAGAAAGAAGGATCGAAGAAGAAATAGAGGAGGTAATGGTGGATGACGGAAGAGAGAAGTGGGACCAAGAAGAAGAAGATGCGATTGAGAGAAGAGGGGATGAAGGAGGGAGGTGTCGCGCCGCTGGGGATTTGATCTATGGTTTTCGGGTTGGAAACCCTTCCCCTCTTTTGGCTGGGTTTTGTCCGGACCGGGTTGGGTCCGGTGGGTTCATCACCACCGGCCCGATTTTTATTTTTGTTTTTTTATTTATTGTTTTCTCTTGTATTGATTGGGCTGGGCCCAGTGTTTTTAATAATATTAATAAAAACATTACTAACATCTAACATACTAACTCTAATAACTAAAAAAAATCTGAAAAATTATTAATAAGTAAAACGAATTTCATAAAAAAAATATATTAACAATGATTTTAGATCTTAATTTAGGGTTTGTAACAAAAATCAAATTAATAAAAAATAAAAATAAAAAGAGAAAATATAATTAGATTTAATTTAAGTGTTGACTTAGTTTCTGTTTCAATATATACTAAAGTTATAAAAAAATGCAAGTTTATTTCAATTAGTATTAGTTTTTTAATTTGATATCTTCTTATAATAATTATAAAAATAATAATAAAGATTAGTGCTTAGCTTAATACTCTATTTTCTTTTTTTTTTCTTAAGAATCTAAAAATCACAAAAATAAATAATTTTAAAAAATCAATAAATCTAACACTTTTTTTTAACACTTTCTTTTATTTACCATAAAATCTCCTAAAAATATTTAAATTCTAACATTTGTCCTTTTTTTCACTTAATAATATTTTTCTTGAAAACAATTAACTTCTAAATCAAATCAATTTCACCACTTCAAGCTTATTCACATCTTAATCTTAAATTTCACTTCTCCGAATTATCCATCTAAACTAATCCTTAATTACGCTTATCACTAATACTTGCATATCAATTTACATTTGCAATTATCACTACTTTACCATTCATTCCCCTCCGAAGGAAAGGTTACACTATTTGACCCCCGTGTCAATGCCTTTACCCTCACCCTAACCTTAGGATTTGAGTCCCCGTACTCACCTTTTAGGCGTTCCGTCGTGGACATATCTTCACCCTTTTCAATTCAACTTTCAACGTAGATAGGAGTCTCCGCACTCCATGTAAGCGCTTCCATATGAACGCTTATTCCCCCCTGGAACCTTGACCACAGTCAAAGAACTCCTCAAACCCTTTAGGGGAACTACAGATACTCTAATTTCATTCCCTTCAGGATATGTAGGCACAAGATGCGATGTCTTGACGAGTAAACTTAGGACTAAACCCTTTAGGTCCTTCTCTTTACCTTTAACCCTTAGCAATACCCTTAAGCAGATAACCTATAGCAATAGCACATTAAAACAAAGGGTTCCTGTAGAGTACTACAGAAGTTTAGGATGCTAATACCTTCCCTAAGTTTAACCAACCCCTGAACCTTAGATCTCTCCCCGCATTGTGTTTACGATGCAAAACAAGTTTTCCCCTTTAACCTTTACTTCGGATAAATCAAAGACCGGTTGTAAATGAATTAAGATTCAAGTTAATCAATAGCTTGACATTAAAATTTCACCGCAACAGAAAATGGCGACTTCACTGGGAAACCTTGTGGGATTCCCTAACTTGTTTTATCATGCTTGTTCATTGTTATATGTTTGATTATCTATTTATTTGTATAATTATTTGTCTGTTACTTTTGGGATGATATCTTTGAGTGGTGAGACAAGGTCCTACACCCGGACTTGAGTGAACTTAAGATAGGATAGTGATATGTTCGACGAGACTTATAGGGGGTTGAATCCCGACCAAGTTGACTTGAAAATCACACTCAATTGAGGCCCTCTCGAAAGCTGTACTGTTGAACAAGTTTTAATCATGAAAACATTCACTATTTTCGATGTCGGAGCCTATGATATTGAGGACCGTAGTTACCTTAACCTCACTTTGGCCTTTATTAGGATATAGTGCGAGGACTATGAGGGAGTACTCTCAAAATAGTTGCTACGCGATACTACACTCAAATGATGTTCTCTTGAGAATATTATTAACCACCAAGTAATTGGGAAGTTGATAATATCCGAAAGATGGACTAATGACTTTGGGAACCTTCTTAGAACCTTGTTCTGCAGGTACAATCAACCTTTAGTCCACATCCTTTTGGGAATGGGTATACCCTTTTGCTCTAGGCCCGTTGCAAACCTAAGGGCTCCCTTGTTTGTTTATCCTTATGTCTCTATGTGCTTACTTGTGTTTGTTGCATTCATAAAGCATCATACCGCATTGAACTTCATGGGATTCATCTTTGTTTATAAACATTGTAGGACCAATATGGATTACAAAAGAAAATACTTTGAAACATTCTTTTAAGAGTCCTAATTTGGATGTCCTAAGGAAGTTAAAAGCTTTGTTTGAAGATTTAGAAAAATTCAAAATACAAGTTCAAGGAACTTTTAGTATTCCTGAAGATCCAAGTGAACAACAGACTTTTTCGACAAGAAGAGCAAGAGATGGAGGATTTATTTTCCTTTATCATACTACTCCTTGGAATTTGATCATGAACGAGCTTATATCCGAGAAAGTCCAGATCGAAGAGCAGATCAACAAGCGCGATGAAGGACTTCCTTAGGACTTTTCTTAGCTTTTATTTAGCTATTATGTCGGGACTCTTTTAAGAATATTATTTGTAATCGATATCAAAAAATAATAAATGAATCTTCTTTAGTATTCTGTGATATTTATAAATACTTTGAATTCTATGAAATCTTTCATTTGCATTCTGCATTTTAGCATCCTTCATTTAGCATTTGCATATGTATGTACCTCTGTTATAGCTCATCCGGTCTTCTGTCCTTGTCTGTCATTTGACATCTTGACCATCTGACCAAACTTGAAGCAATCACTGAAGGATAGTAAGAGAACAATGGATATGGATCCCATGTCTGGCTTCAGGATGATGACTAATCTGATGTTTGATCCTCCCTCCGATGACAATGTTCAACAAGTGGATGTTCCTATACAATCTCAACCTATGGAAGATAACATGTTTATTCAAAGGGATTCCCAATTTCCATGGTGTATACCAAATTATTCACACTAAGATGATCGACTCAAATACAAGCTGAGAATTTCATAACGAGGTAATGGGGCATCCGCGAATTCAAAGTTTTTCAAGAAAAGTTCAAGCGATGACCGACGATAAATTGTTGACCTTCGGAAGTGAAAGCCCGATCTTGAATGGAACACTGTTGTGTTGATGAGCATAAAGACTTAATCCTTTAGAAGGGCTTGTTTGGATGTTCATGTTGTTTGCTTATATGTATTTCATTTCTTTGATTATAAAAGTATAATTGGCATGTAGGAACTTGTTTTTCTTGAATGATAATGCATTAAACATGTTTGTCTTGAAGAAATCCATTCGTATTCACTCATAAAAAATTATTTTTTAATGCCAACTTTACCCAATCTCTTGTTTTGATAGAGAATTGGGAGGAGGATGACGAATCAAAAACGCAAGATCTCTAGTTGTATGCTTTTTAATAAAACCCTGTTGATGATGTAAGACATTGTTTCAAATCCTAAACATTGGAGATATAAGGAAGATAATCCCTCTTTAACACCTTTGAGCCTTGAAGTAGAAATTTTCTTTTCCAAAAAAAAACCAATTTTAACCTGGGGCAAGGGTAGTTTTCAGTTAAGTTGATCGAGCGCCCAAACTCTCAAAAGGGGAGGCGTGAACATTCGATAATCCATTTTATCTATCCCTAACATGTTAGGAGGATAGAAGTAAAAAAAATCACAATGATTATCCCTCAACTATCCAAAGAGTGGGGCAGTCACAATCCTTGCAAAAAAAAAAAGGTCGAAATTTAAAAGAGTCACACGACTTGTCCAAAAAAATGATGAATGAAAAAGAAAAAGCTACTAAGTCAAAACCTACGAAGGAGACTTAGGCATAACTGAGGCATCCCGCTGGACTCCGAAGTCAAATCCAAAAGACTCCGTCCAAGCAAAAGTTAGGGAATAAGAAAAAAATTAAAAAAAACAAGGGACTACAATAAAGAACCCCAATAAAGAACAAAGTCGTGTGATCAAACACCAAAAGAAGAATAGGCGAGTGACTGCCATGTCCAAAGCCTTGATGGGTTCTCGACCATATCAAATCCGATTTGAGATATGAGTGTTCGTATTTGGTTAGCTGAATTAGGATTGGAGAACATCACGAAGAATGAGTGGGTACAACCAAACTTTGAGCCTTTATCCTTTGTTTCTTAAACCGTGAACCAAGCCATGATACAACCTTTAAAAGACCTAATTGAAGTAGGGTTCATTTTGAAAGCATACACGACGAAAATATTTCCTGACTCCTACGAGCTATGCTCAATTTAACGTTGGCTTTATAAATTAAATTCATATCCCAACTAGTGATCTCGGTCACAAGTTATTGCGATATCTTTTTTCAAAAAAAATCTTCAAGAAAAATATGTGTTGCATTGACAATTTCAGGATTAGCCTTTCATGCGTGTTGATTTTGCCTAACATCTTAGAATGCTAACATATAGACATCAATGATGAAACTAGAAGATTCTGTTGTACAGGGGCAAGTTATTGCCAGGTCGCTCATTTACAAGCCCGACTGTCCTCAGGAGCAAGCTTTCAAGACCCAGTCATAATACCATCAATCAGGGTCAGTTACGTCGAGATTCGACAAATATCTCCAAGAGTTTGAAAATAGTGGGGCAATTGAACTCCATGTTCTTTGTAAAATCCTCTTGGAACAGGTACTCTGGGGCATTTGAGAAATGAATATTACGTTATCCGTTCACAACACATATTGTTCAAAATGGCAACTAGTACGCAGCTCATCAAGATCAAAGCTACTTCGTTTTCACGATATTCTTCATTCATGTCTCCGGTAAAATTTACTTCATGTGGTCCTTCTCTGATGAAGCGTTTCGATGCAAGAACTCTTAGTGGTTGGCTTAATCACTTCCCCAATGAAGCAAATTATATTTTAATCCTCTGTGAATCATTGTAAGTTTTGCTTTCCTAGTGAAGTAGATGCTATTTTTCTCCTCAGTGGATCTTTTGCAACGCCAATCTTTTCCAGCGAAGCGAATGTTTATTTCATCCCCATCAAAGTTTTGACTCTGACATGTTCAACCCAGGTTTCCCCATTGAAGTGGATATTCATTTTTATCCCCTATGAGACCTCAACTCGAGTATCTTCATCTACGACTCCAGTAGGAATCCCTACAGTGAAGCAGAATATTTATCCCAGGAAGTTTCTTCTAACATGAGATCCATCTTGACGGATCGGTAAGAAAGAATCAAGGTGTTATATCCCCAAGTGGATTGTTTTCTATTCCCCAGAGGAGTTTTGAAACTCTGAAGCAGGGTTGTGATCCCATATTTGGTTCTCCATCTATCCCCAGTGATACTTCCATCTTTGAGGATTAGTCGGATGTTTGTTCTAAGATGCTTATTTCATCTCTGGTTGCCTCTTTCCATTTGTTTTGTCAGCATCGGCATACAACACACGCATATCATATAGATAGATAGCATGGCATATTCATTTTGCATCGTTATGTCTGTTTGTTCTATCACTCTGGTCGTGTTTATCCCCGAGTGACTGGGTGTGTCTTCTCCTTCCAAGTAGAGTTGTCAGCCCTAGGAAGAAAACGCACGATACTTCTATTTCCCCACAGATTTTGATCCTCGTGGAAGACGGTTGTTTTAGTACATTCCCATTTGAGCTCATACCTCAATGGTCGAGTCTTGCTTGACAGTTTCTCTTCAGTTATTTCCTGAATTGAACTTCGGTCCCCGAACAGGCATAATTTTGGATATCTCCAGACTTTTGAATCTGGATTAAGCGTGCATTTATTTTGCACTTGGCTCCCCGGAGAGAACCTATTTGAAGATCATCATTGGAGACGAGATACTTCTCCAGCAATGCTACAACATTTTATACCCAGACAACAAGTGGTAACCTCTTTATTTGAACAACTTGTTCGATCAGGTTTTCTATTAAAAGATGACAAATGGCAGTCTCCTCAAGACAATTTGTCCATCCCCAGTGAACTTATCAAGGTTATCAACTCGTCAAATGACATCTCTCCAAAAATCCGTCAGAGAAGTTTGTCGAAGACTTTACAAATAGTTTCTCTTTATTTGAGATACTACAGAGTTTCAGTCATATTTTACAAATACAACAAGAGATACTCCTCAGGAATGTATTCCCCAGTGAGTTTACTACGCAAGTCTGATTCCATCAAATGACATCTCTTCCGACAAGTTTGGTGAAAATTATTACAATTGATCTCTCTTTATTTGAGAAGACATATTTTGCAGATCAACCGACCTACATCCCTTTTGAAGATTCCCCGGTGAAGCTTTACAATCTACAATGACATTTTAATCCCCTGTGAAGATGCTCTCACGAGTTCTCGTCATTTTGGGTAGAAACTGAGACCCGCTCATGGCACCCATACCATGACGCACGGGGAGGTTTATTTCAAGAAATTGAGACCACTTCATGGCATCCAGACCATGACGCTCGGGGAGGTTTATTTCAAGAACTGAGATCAGCTCATGGCATCCAGACCATGACGCTCGGGGAGGTTTATTTCAAGAACTGAGACCAGCTCATGGCATCCATACCATGACGCTTGGGGAGGTTTATTTCAAGAACTGAGACCAGCTCATGGCATCCAGACCATGGCGCTCGGGGAGGTTTATTTCAAGAACTGAGACCAGCTCATGGCATCCATACCATGACGCTCGGGGAGGTTTATTTCAAGAACTGAGACCAGCTCATGGCATCCAGACCATGGCGCTCAGGGAGGTTTATTTCAAGAACTGAGACCAGCTCATGGCATCCAGACCATAACGCTCGGGGAGGTTTATTTCAAGAAGCTGAGACTAGCTCATGGCACCTAAACCATGACGCTCGGGAAGGTTTATTTCAAGAACTGAGACCAGCTCATGGCACCCAGACCATGACGCTCGGGGAGGTTTATTTCAAGAACTGAGACCAGCTCATGGCATCCAGACCATGACGCTCGGGGAGGTTTATTTCAAGAAACTGAGACCAGCTCATGGCACCCAGACCATGACGCTCGGGGAGGTTTGTTTCAAGAAACTGAGACCAGCTCATGGCACCCATACCATGACACTCGGGGAGGTTTGTTTCAAGGAAACTGAGACCCGTTCATGGCATCCAGACCATGAAGTGTGAAGAGGTTTATGTTTCTACTCTTTTCAATTGGAATACTCAAGTGCTATACTCTTATGCTTCTGGAGATTTCCCGTTGCTGGTTATTTCCTGTCCCTGTGGAGTCTCGCTTTGTTGAACGCGTCCTTTTTGTTGCTCCTGTGTCTCTCGCGTGTTGTGTCTAGTTTTTCCCATGTGATATCATTTCCTCACAGGACCCTCTGTCTTGCATTCTCATATCCTTGCATATCATTTGCATTCGGTGGTTTCTTAGGGCCAAAAATTTGTGTAATGTTTGTATTTAAGTCCCTCCTATCTCGTCAAGACGAAGATTTTAATCTCCATATCTCTGGATAGAAGAAACTTAAATAGGGGCATCTGTCACACCCTAATTTTTGACCTTAAGATCTTGTCTTTGTTTTTTTCTCTTACTTATTTTTACTTTTATATGTATGTTTTATTTCGACTAACCGGTTTGTACAGGTGCAAGATTTTAAGCCTAACTTTTGCAGTCAAGCATTTTGTGGCATAACCCTTCCAATTCAAGGATCCTTGGGTATCTCACTAGTCTGATCATTTTCTTCTTAAGGATCAAGGTCATTTACATCAATATTCCTCAAAGGATATGTCTTTTAAGAAGCTTGAACATCTTTAAGAGTTTTAGGATTTCATCAAAAGTATTCGAAATCAAGATATGCAAAGTTGGACATGACAACGCTTCACCCAAAAAATTAAGGAAGGAGAGCCTCTGTTCCAACCAAGAACTGTTACTTGAACCTCCTTTAAATTTCAAAATTGTTGATTCTCTTGAGCTTGATTTTGCATTTGATATGAGAATTTTTTTGTCAACTCCTTTGTGTATATGATTATAATTATTTTTTGCTTGTAAGCATCATAATTGTTTTATTTGATTAACATTTAAAGATCCCCGTGAAGTTATAACTTGTTTGCATTGGTTGTTATCTTCATCTTTGTCAAGATATGTTTTGGTCTTTACCTTTCATTTAGCCTTGTAAGAACTCATCTTTGCTTGATATTGTGATATGCTTGCATGTTCTTGGTTGTGACCATCTATCTTGTTAGAAACCATTGATATTGTGATATCCTTATACCATGCTTTGGTTGTAACCATTCATCCTGTTTGTAATCTTTGCTTATTGTAATATGCTTGTTTATTCTTGGTTGTAACCATATCTCTTGTTTTCATCATTTTTGAATGATTATTGCTTTGCTAAGTTTATTTTCCCCAAGTGATGAAACTCTTTATTTCTCATCCAAGTTTCCTCCTCTTTTCCCTTCCAAAGGAAAGTCTCTCTATTGACCCTTGGGTCATAGATAGCTCATTACCCTCCCTTGACTTTGTTAAGTCATTTATACCCTTAGTTAAGTTAAAACCTATCCTTTAGACTTTACTTAAGTCTAAAAAGCCTACCCTTTGTTAGGAGTGCTCCTTCAATTAGAACTTAAGATAGAGTTTGTCAACTCTATGTAAGAATCATAGAGATGATTACTTACTCCCGTTCTTTGAGTGTTCAATGTAGATCTAGAGAGTTTTCTTAAACTCTACACAAGCATTGTAATGTTTGTTCCCCTTTGAACCTTGATCATAATCAAGTGTTCTTTAACCCTAGTAAGGTGAACTACGATTGCTCTGATTCTATCCTAGTTAGGATACGTAGGCAGAGGACGCGATGTCTTTGCGAGCAAACTTAGAAACTATCCTTAGGTTTTAACCTACACCTTTTACCCAATCCCAATCCATAGCAAACATTTAGCAAACTTAGCATACAAACAAACAAAAGGTTCCTGTAGAGTACTACAGATGTTTAGGATGTGAAATACCTACCCTATGCATAACCAACCCCCGATCCCCGAATCTCTTAGCGTTTTTGTTACATCGCGCAAAAGGTTCTTTCTTTCTTTAGACCTTTCCTTTGGATAAATTAAAGTCCGATTGTGAATTTAAGAATTAAATATTCAAGTTAATCCATAGCTTGGTATCCCGATTCTCACTGCAACAGAAATGGCGACTTCACTGGGGACATTAAACTTGAGGGTTTAGCCTATTTTGTTTGATTGTATGCTATATTTGTGAATATTTGCTTAACATGTATATTTGCCAATATATTTGTTTGTATGTTGGATATTGGGGACTTTGAGTTGTGCGACAGTCCTGTACCCGGACTTGAGTGCAATTATGATAGGATGGTGGTATATTCAAGAAGGTTTATAGGGAGTTGATTCCCGACCAAGCTAACTTGAGAAACCACCGCTCAATGGAGGCCCTCTTGAGAGTTAGTTTGTTAAATGAGTATTCGTGAAAACAATACTGTGACACCCTAATTTTTGACCTTAAGATCTCATCTTTGTTTTTTTTCTCTTACTTATTTTTACTTTTATATGTATGTTTTATTTCGACTAACCGGTTTGTACAGGTGCAAGATTTTAAGCCTAACTTTTGCGGTCAAGCATTTCGTGGCATAACCCTTCCGATTCAAGGATCCTAGGGTATCTCACTGGTCTGATCATTTTCTTCTTAAGGATCAAGGTCATTTACATCAATATTCCTCAAAGGATATGTCTTTTAAGAAGCTTGAACATCTTTAAGAGTTTCAGGATTTCATCAAAAGTATTCAAAATCAAGATTTGTAAAGTTGGACATGACAGCGCTTCACCCAAAAAATTGAGGAAGGAGAGCCTCTGTTCCAACCAAGAACTGTTACTTGAACCTAAAGAGGATTTGGTTTGGCACTGAAAAAGCATAATTTTGTTTAGTCATAATCTTGAAGACTCATTCGTTTACTTTGAAATATGGGAGGATAAACTAAGTTGAATGTATCATTCTTAAAAGAATTTTCTTGGCAATGTCATAGTAAACTTAAGACAACCTATACTAGACAGTTGTTACCTACATCCAATTGTAGGAGTACTCCACTTGGCACATTACAATTACAAATGATGGTTAATAAATGTATGATACAAATTTGGAACTTTAGTGTTCCTTGCTGTTAGCCTTTACAAAGGTTCTCCTTTTCAAAATGGCATCTCATGACCTTTACAAAGATACTACAAATAAATCCTATTTGCCTCCTAAGCCCATTTACGTTCTGCCATTGTTGGTTAAGGATTCTTTTTAGTAGCCACCATATTATGCACCGTTAGAACACCCTTGGAATTAACCAGCTTCAATGATTGTCGTGGCTCCGTAACCATGGTGTGACGGTAATATCAAGCTGATCGCACGTGGGAACGACTGAAAAGAGAAGTTTGTTTGAGAACATCAGTGCGAAACAGCAAGACCGTAACCAGATATTCACAAGAGCATCGTACCTTCAGAAGTTAATCCTCATCACCCTTTTTTTCCACTCTACGAAGTTGGAAGAAGCCCTGTGTCATTTAGAGCTAGCCTTTGGTTAATATCAACGGGAGTCACCGTTTAATAAAACCTACAAAACACAAAATTGGTAATCAGAACATGTCGTTTAACAGGGAAAATTTGAAGTTAACAATTTTAGAAGAATTGAAGTTCACAGCCCTCAGTTTAGCTCATCATTGGGTAGAAGTTCGAGCGGCCGGGAGGGCGACAACTAGATGTTGTCACCAACTCCCTACCAAGCGTCGAAAGCAATGAAGTCTTGGACGAATAAGACAACTAATTTCGGGAAACTTTCAACATAATTCAGAAGTGTCTAAGACACCGACAAATCAAAGGCAACAACAGCATTTTCAATTCCCTCGTGGTTCAGATTGTTAATTCACCATCACCGCATCAAACCTTCCTCGGCGGCATAAAACCGGCAACCTCTGAACTTAAGGTTTTGTTCCTGAAATAAGAAGAAGAGAAGTTAATTTGTTCGAAAACAAACACTCCGAGAAAGAGAAATCAAACGCGTCCGACAACGTCGCAACTGCATAAGAGTCAACAGAAGGTTAACAGAAGTTGTTAGCAGGCGTTGTTAGCAGAAGTTGCTTTGATTATTTAAGTATCAGTTAAACAAGGCCTACAACGTGAAAACGGAGCCAATGGCATTTCCTAATAGCAGTTTTTATCACAACAGCATTTGCAAGTGCTTCAACAATATCCGTTCAGATCACACTTAATACTTGTTTCACCTTTATACTACACCAAGAGAAGTATTTTCATAGCAACCAACATCAGTGCAGCTCCTTCCCCACACCAGTTGTTCATCATACCCTTAATGTTGTAACTCCTCCAAGAGCGAGGAGGCGCCATCAAACGAAGATCATAAAACCAGCACATGCTCGAACCATTACTGCTTGTTGAGCTAGCTCTCCATTACGCCGCAGAATCGTACCTCGAAAACAACAGGCATCAACATTATTAAGAGTTTCAATACAGAAAAGCAGTTATCAAAACACATGAAGAAGCTTTGGGAGAATCCGTTCAGAGTTGAAGAGTGAGGCGAATTCCTGAATTACCTCGTTTAAGTTTCATCGCTCGACTCAAAACTTCTCAACCATCCAAAGCCAGTTGCACAAAGTTAAACAGAAGCTATTAGCAGAAAACTGATTTCATCAATCAAGAGAAATCAAGACAATAGACATCTTTAAAGCAGTGCTTAATTTTCTTTTCAAAAGAATTCGGACAAGTTCAAACAACTTCCAAAACAATCAAGAGCATATCGTTACAGAAATGGAAGGTTCATTTATTACCTATCATTTCGAATTTCCACTTGAGTTCTATAAAGGGAGTCCACATCTGAATCAAAGGGGAGAGAGGATTAGGAATAAAGAACAATACAAATCCACGAGTTTCAAACTAAACCAATTGACTGCAATCCCAGATTTCCATAAGAAAAACCCATAAAAAAAATTCCGCAGGTCCAAATCAAAACCCCAAATCGAAGAAGAGGAGAAATAAGAACTTATCTTGCTGCGAGCTCTGTCGTGAAACCATCTGGAGGTCGCCGACACCGGGAACTACGGACCCACCATCGAAACCCGCATGTTCGCCTCCAACCACCGAGATCTCGCGCGAACTTTCCACACCGTGAGCTGGTTTTTTCGTGCTTTGTTTTTTATATATGCTTGATTTGTGTTTTACTTGTCTTCTTTCAGATTGGATTTAGGAGAAGAAAAAAAAGGAAAGAAGGATCGAAAAAGAAATAGAGGAGGTAATGGTGGATGAAGGAAGAGAGAAGTGGGACCAAGAAGAAGAAGATGCGATTGAGAGAAGAGGGGATGAAGGAGGGAGGTGTCGCGCCGCTGGGGATTTGATCTATGGTTTTCGGATTGGAAACCCTTCCCCTCTTTTGGATGGGTTTTGTCTGGACCGGGTTGGGTCCGGTGGGTTCATCACCACCGACCCGGTTTTTATTTTTGTTTTTTTATTTATTGTTTTCTCTTGTATTGATTGGGCTGGGCCCAGTGTTTTTAATAATATTAATAAAAACATTACTAACATCTAACATACTAACTTTAATAACTAAAAAAAAATATGAAAAATTATTAATAAGTAAAACGAATTTCATAAAAAAAAATATTAACAATGATTTTAGATCTTAATTTAGGGTTTGTAACAAAAATAAAATTAATAAAAAATAAAAATAAAAAGAGAAAATATAATTAGATTTAATTTAAGTGTTGACTTAGTTTCTGTTTCAATATATGCTAAAGTTATAAAAAATGCAAGTTTATTTCAATTAGTATTAGTTTTTTAATTTGATATCTTCTTATAATAATTATAAAAATAATAATAAAGATTAGTGCTTAGCTTAATACTTTATTTTCTTTTTTTTTTCTTAAGAATCTAAAAATCACAAAAATAAATAATTTAAAAAAATCAATAAATCTAACACTTTCTTAACACTTTCTTTTAATTACCATAAAATCTCCTAAAAATATTTAAATTCTAACATTTGTCCTTTTTTTCACTTAATAATATTTTTCTCGAAAACAATTAACTTCTAAATCAAATCAATTTCACCACTTCAAGCTTATTCACATCTTAATCTCAAATTTCACTTCTCCGAATTATCCATCTAAACTAATCCTTAATTATGCTTATCACTAATACTTGCATATCAATTTACATTTGCAATTATCACTACTTTACCGTTCATTACCCTCCGAAGGAAAGGTTACACTATTTGACCCCCGTGTCAATGCCTTTACCCTCAACCTAGCCTTAGGATTTGAGTCCCCGTACTCACCTTTTAGGCGTCCCGTCGTGTACATATCTTCACCCTTTTCAATTCAACTTTCAACGTAGATAGGAGTCTTCGCACTCCACGTAAGCGCTTCCATATGATCGCTTATTCCCCCCTGGAACCTTGACCACAGTCAAAGAACTCCTCAAACCCTTTAGGGGAACTACAGATACTCTGATTCCATTCCCGTCAGGATATGTAGGCACAAGATGCGACGTCTTTGCGAGTAAACTTAGGACTAAACCCTTTAGGTCCTTCTCTTTACCTTTAACACTTAGCAATACCCTTAAGCAGATAACCTATAGCAATATCACATTAAAACAAGAGGTTCCTGTAGAGTACTACAGAAGTTTAGGATGCTAATACCTTCCCTAAGCTTAACCAACCCCCGAACCTTAGATCTCTCCCCACATTGTGTGTACGATGCAAAATAGGTTTTCCCCTTTAACCTTTCCTTCGGATAAATCAAAGACCGGTTTTAAATGAATTAAGATTCAAGTTAATCAATAGCTTGACATCAAAATTTCACTACAACAAATACTACTTTCAACGAAGGAGCCCGGGACACTGTGGACTCGTAGATTACATTTTACCTCACTTTGGCCTTATTAGGACGTAGTGCGATGGCTATAAGGAAGTATTTCCGAAATAGTTGATACGCGATACTACACTTGGACGAGACTCTCTTGAGAATATTATCAATTACCAAGTGATTTGGGAAGTTGATAATATCCGAAAGATGGGTTGTTGACTCTGAGAACCGTTTAGAACCCTGCTCTACAGGTTTGAGAATCCATATTACACACCTTTTGGGATGGGTAGACCATGGATCCACGCTCGTGTTCTCTAAAACCTAGGCTTGTGTTTGTGTGCATATGTGTGATCTTTGCATTGCCTGTGTTTGTGCATTTTTGCATTCATAAACATCATATCATAAAGTTTCATGGAACTCAGACTTTTTGTTTGTAAATATCAAGGTCGTTATGGATGGTGAAAGAAAGAAAACTTTGAAGTACGCTTACAAGGGTTTTAACCTAGATGACCTAAGGAGGTTGAGCACCTTAGTGATAGATCCAGAAGGATTCCAAAACAGATATGGGAAGTTGTTGTTACTATTGAAGATAAAGATGGATAGTAGGCTTCTTTCTACGCTTCTCCAGTTCTATGATCCACTCTACCATTGTTTCACCTTTCTCGATTATCAGCTAGTACCCACGCTAGAAGAATACTCTCATCTGGTTGGATTGCCCATTCTCGATGAGTTTCTTTTTCCGATCATGGAGAAGGACCCTAAGGAGCAGGATATTTCCAAAGCTACACGTCTGGGTTTGATTGATATTCAAAGGAACATGACTAAAAAAGCAGGAGTTTTTGGGTTAAGTGCAGAACTTTTGGTCGAGAAAGCTCAATACTATGTAGATCATTTGAGCATGGATACATTTGAGGCTATCCTTGCCTTGCTCATTTATGGTATCTTTCTGTTCCCTAGCTTCGAGAACTTTGTGGACCTCAATGCCATTAAAATCTTCTTCAAGAAGAACCCGGTGCCTACTTTGCTAGCAGATGCATATCATTCTGTTCATCTGAGGAACTTTCATAATGGAAGGATGATTACTTGTTGCGCTCCTTTATTATACAAATGGTTCACTTCACATTTGCCTAAAGCTAACGCTTTTTGGGATCCGAAGAAAGGTTGGTGGTCACAGAAGATCATGGCTCTCACTCACTCCGATATTGATTGGTACAGTCGTGACTATGATGGAACAATGATCATTAACAATTGTGCAGATTTTGGTAATGTACCTCTTCTTAGTGCTAATGGAGGAATCAGTTATAATCCAGTTCTTGCTCGGCGACAATTGGGATATCCTTTGAAAGACAAGCCCAATAGTGTTCATGTGGAAAGCATATTTTTTAAAGAAGAGAAGGATAGTCAAGAGCTGAAGGAGAAGATTCTAAAGGCTTGGAGTCATCTGCACAAGAAAGGGAAGAAGGATCTTGGAAAACTCAATTGTGTCTCTTTGGAACCATACCTCCAATGGATTCAAAAGAGAGCCATCGTATTGAAGATGCCTTATCCTAAGCAAGAACCCGTGGCTTTAAAGGAAGAACGCACCTTGGTCTTCATGTCTGAAGAAGAAAAGCTAAAAATTGTCTTGGGTAAAGCGCGACAAACAGAAGACGCTTGGAGGCACAAGTATCAGGTGGTCGTTGAAGAAAATACAGAACTCCAGAAACAACTGTAGTTGAAGAATGAGGAAGTACTCTCTTGTAAGAAGAGGAAAGCACAAGAGGATCTGTTTTCTTCTAGTCCTCAGTCTACTCCGTGGAAGTTGATCGTGGATAAGCTCATTCTCGAGAAGGCTCAGATGAAAAAGGAGATCGAGAAGCTCAAAATGAGGCTACTAGGGGAACCTTCTTAGGATTCATTAGCTTTTATTTAGCTTTATGCTTAAAACTCTTGTAAGAGGAAACAATATTTTGTAATCCAATCTTGTTGATCAATGAATTTAAGTTCGTAACGGCTTTTGATGTTTGTAAACATCCGGGTTCAATGACACTGTGTGCATTTGCATTTGCATTCTCATTTTTCTAACCATTCAAGGAAATTCAAACTTTTCTTTTGCAGACGACAACATGGTAAGACGAGGCATGCTCCCTTTTCTTGATTTGAAGTTGGGCCGCCTTAGGATGCTGGCAAGCCTTGTCAGGAATCCCGCTGCATTCATCGCCAAGTATGGAGATCTTCTACCATTGCTTAGCACACAAGTTAACGAGTTCATGCTGCAGGCTCTTGTTGAATTTTATGATCCAATCTACCACTGCTTCATCTTCCCATATTTTCAGTTGCTTCCGACCATAGAAGAATACACTGACTACCTGAAAATTCTGTGGACCTTCACAGCTCCTTATGGAAAACCAAAAAGAAGGGATTTGGCCAAATCCTTACATCTTAGGCCAGAAGAGTTACCACCTATGAGAGCAAAGGGGGGATTCTATGGAATGGAAGCAGGACCTCTGATGGAAATGGCTGAATTTCACTACGAAAATAGAAACCTGGGTATTTTGGAAGCCATTTTAGCATTTCTGATATACGGCTTGTACCTCTTTCCAAGTCATCATGATTTAATCAGCGAGGAGGCTATCCGTCTTTTCATCATCAAGAATCCATTGAATGAGATATTGGCAGACACATACGTGGTCATCCACCGTCACGCCTTATATGACCTTGGACAGTTCTCATGCTGTCTCGCATTGCTCGACAGATGGTTTACCTCCCATTTGCCCAGAACTCATGTCCTCTGGAGGCTTTATAGCAAGAATGCATGGATTTCAAAACTTATCACTCTCAAGCACTATGATATCACCGGGTATGACCCCAGTCTTGGTAATCTAGCTATGATTCCTAGCTGTGGGGACTTCCCTAATGTACCTCTCATTGGAACAAAAGGAGTCATCAGCTACAACCCCATCCTTGCTCAGAGTCAGTACGGGTACCCAAATGGGCCGGAGCTACAAAGACCTTGCTTTTGTGAAACCGGTTGCAACCCAGAGCTAGAAGCCCATGCTCACTATGCTTGGAATCATCCTCACCTCCAGGGTATAACTGCAATGGAGAATATAAGTTGTTTAACTACCAGAGCTTACCTACTTTGGTCGAAGGAAATAGCTTTAACCATGTTCTACACTCGTGATCACGAGATAACAATGGAACCAGAAGTCCCTGTGACTAGGGAAGAGTTGAGGTACGCCCTGATTAAAACACAACGCGAGAATGAAGGCCTTTGGGAAATCATTCGCCAGGATCGAGCTCACACTGAAGATCAAGAAGGAAAAGGATCATCTTGTTAGAATGATCAATGCATCACCATTTCCTACTTTCCCTAAAAAGGATTGTAATCCTATGTCGCATTTACTTTCGCTGTTGTTGTTGCATTTCCTTTTTTTTTTGTAAACAAAAATTTGTTTTTCCTTGAATGGTTTATGCATTTGCATCTGCATTTGCATTTACATCTCATCCCGCATTGGTCTTGCATTCGAGTTCTACAGCTCATCCGTTGTTCTTGTGTCAGAGAGAGGGAAATTCACGCTGAATTCGCACAAATACAACACTCGGGCCCAAGCTCATCGCAGAATGGCAGATAACGACCAAAGAATCGACCAGATCGACAATGACATCAAGGGGGATTAAAGACAATATTAGTCAGATCATGGAGGTCCTCAATATGATTAAAGCGAAGATGGATACGAAGGCTACAGTAGTTTCTGAAGTCGCTACAGCAGCAACGAGCCTTCCGACCGCTCCAGTTATGACAACCGAGTTCCCATTCGGCATGTCTACGGACTTCCTGCCACCAATCAACAATCCTCAACCAGCCAGCTTTCAATCGCAAGTCGGTCCAATGGCAACAAATCCCATCTTTACTCAAGCAGGGGGACCAACTCAGGTCCGACCTGTGTTCAACCACCAGCCAATCTTCGATATATCAGACGGGTCCGAGGCAGAAGACGAGAAGCACGAAAAGCTAAGAGTAGAGATGGATATCATGGCCAAAAGAATGAGAGCCATCAAAGGGAGTAATGTTTTTGGGTCAGATGCCAAAGACATGTGTTTGGTGTCCGAATTAGTATTCCCACAAAAATTCAAAATGCCCGCGTTTGATAAGTACGAGGGAACGACTTATCCCAAAGTGCATTTGATCATGTATTGTAGGCAGATGGCTCCGTACATCGAAAATGACAAGTTGTTGGTGCACTGCTTTCAAGACAGTCTTAAAGGAGCGTAAGCTAAATGGTACTTAAGCCTGGACCAAGCAAAAATCCACGGCTTTCAAGATCTTTCAGATGCTTTCATTCAGCAGTACAAATACACCATGGATCTAGCTCCATACCGCCTTCAACTCTTCAGTATGACGCAAAAAAGCACTGAAAAATTCAAAGAATATGCACAAAGGTGGCGCGGGATTGCTGCTCAGGTTGAGCCACCTCTTACTGAAAAGGAGCTAGCAGATTGGTTTATAGACACGGTTAGACCAGAGTTCTATGAGAGATTAATCAGCAGCGTCACTACCAACTTCTCTGACATTGTTGCGGTAGGAGTCAAGGTTGAAGCCGGTTTAAAAAGTGGGAAAGTGACAACTTCAAATGCCAGTTCAAGCACCAGTGCTGCCAAGAAGCCTACTAGCAACTTCCATAAAAAGAAGGAGGGTGACGTAAGTGTTGTAACATACGGAAAAAAGGCGCAGAGTTCGAGGAACCATCGCCAACAATATCATCCACCATCTTACATAGCAGCTGTAACTCTTGTTTTTCAACAGTCATCGTAGTAGGGTCCTCAACAAGGGGCACCCAATCATCAACAACAGTATCATCAACAGCCGAGCCAGCAGCCTCAAAATAGAGCTCCAAGGGAAAATTACCAAGGGAATCGACCGAAAATACAGCCCATCCCAATGAGCTACGCTGATCTGTTCCCAATGCTGATAGAAAGAGGGCTAGTCAAGACTGTTGCACCCTAAAATTTGACCAACCGGTGCCACTTTCGGTTTATGCTTCGACGCATTTTCTCATTCGCATTTGCATACTGCATATAGTGCATTTCCTCAATCATGGTGATTTTATCGGGATTACAGCCCTGCTGTCGCATTTCAGGTGTTTCAGACCGGTTCGGATAATTGGAATTTATTTTGGGAAGTCGCGCGCTTCCTGGGTGTTTTCAGTTCGCAGTGATTTTTGAGATTTTTTGGTGTCTGGATTTACCGTTTGCTTCGATCTGGTCTCGCGCTCTCTTTTATATTGGTTATTTGCCTTTGTCTGCATTTTTTAGGATTTAATGGTCTTTCGTAGATTTTAAATAGGCTTTATAGATTTTATAGGATTTAATTAGATTTTTTTTTAGTATTTTTAATAGCTTTAAACCTTTTTTAGAACTTATAAATTTGTTTTTAAATAGATTTTTGAATAAATTTCTTTTTAGATATTAAGTCATGCCTTTTAGATAATAGAATAAATAGAGTTTATTTTTTAATATAGATTTAATCTTTTGTTAGATATTAATTTTTTTTATTAGGTTTAATATAGGTTAATAGTTTTTTTATAGATATTAATAGATATTAGTTTTAATTTTTTAATATAGGATATTAGAATATTAAATAGATTAGAGTATTAATTGTGTTTAGTTTTAATTAGAGTTTTAAATAATTAGGATTTAGATTAGTCTAATCTTCAGTTTAGCATCTAATGGTAGTTTTAATTAGTTAATGGTGGTTTTTAGTCTTAATTGCATTTTAATCAAGTTTCCAATTAGTTAATTAGCATTTTATTCAGGCTATTTTCGTTTGGGCCCAGAGTTTGTTTTTGGAGGCCCAGTCCAGTATCTCAGTCCATTTTTCGTCCAGCCAGGTGTTAATATATAAATATTGCCACGCGTTCCCGTTTGGAAGAGGACACCTCACATTCTCCAGAAATTCATCTTCTTCTCCAGTCTTCATCTTCTCCGTTCGCATCTTCATCAACCTCTCACCGGAAACTGCATCTGGTTGCCGGAATCTTCAATCGTTCTTCCTCCAGAAATTCAAGAACCTGCTTCAAGATCTTCGTCCAGAAACTCGTTAATGTTCTCAGACAACTACGATAATCATCCGATCATCACCGATGATCTTCTCCAATCCGCTCGCATGAAGAACTTTCATCCACGCCATCAGAATCCCCAGAAACGATAATGGATCTTCATCATTGTTCGTCTATCATCCCAGATGTGCCCAGAAATCGATGAAGTTCGTCAACCTCCATCAACGTTCTTCAATAATTTCCCAGAAATCCTTCAATCTCCAGAAATTCATCTTCTTCTCCAGTCTTCATCTTCTCCGTTCGCATCTTCATCAGCCTCTCACCAGATCTTCAAGGAACTTTATCAATACCGTTCATCGTTCATCAGAAATCGCCAGATCATCAAGATTTTCCTCACGATCATCATCGTCTTCACAGATTCTCCAGGATCGTCAAAAACCTTCACCGTCAATAATCCCTAAATACCATATCCATTCATCCTCTCCGATTTCGTTTCAACATTCATCCAATTCTTCGTGTTCTTCAACGTCAGTCTCCAGAAACTCATGAAGCTTCTCAGGTCTTCATCGTGTTCACAGACAACATCGAAAATCTCCAGATGCTTCTAACCAAGAGCTTCATCACGAATGCATAGAGTTACTTAATCCTTCAACTCTCCCAAGATTCGTCAAGATTCACTTGAATCTCCCTCAACAGCATTAATCAACGGAGTTTCGCGTGCCAATCCTTCTTCATCTCCATAGATAAAACTCAGATCAAGGTGCTCAAGATTGTCTTGTGGCCGGTAACCTCCAGATCTTCGTAACTCTCCAGGTGTTGCTTCAAACATCGTTATCATCGATTCTTTGCCAAGAACAGGGTTCTTCAGGAACCTTCACGAATCTCTTCAAAGCGCACCACCATCATTTCCATATGAACGAATCTGGTAAGATTGAGACCGAGAGATAGTGATAGAATGGAACAGGGTTGAATCAGAGGAAGCAAGATCAGTGATTTGTTTGAGTGAGAGGAAAAATCTGGGATTGTTGTGAGGGTTTGGTGAAGGTCGAACGAAGGAGAAGGGTTGAGGGAGAGAGGAGTGAAACGACGCGTATGGTCAGTGGTGAACAGTGCCAAGAAGAGGAAATTAGGTTTCAGAGGAGGGAATGAGAAGAGGGAGAAAGGACCGGGGGTGGGTTGGGCCAGGCCCAATCATTCTTCGGATTCACACCCCCGTTTTTGGACGTACACCCTCCGTTTCTGTTTTTTTTTCTTTGCTGAACATGGGCCAAGCCCAACGTGCGTGCTGGACATTACACCCCCGTTTCACTTACAGGCCTCTTCCCCAGTTTTTTGTTTGTTCTCTCTTGTTGTGGGCTGGGCCCTTATTTCTTTTTTTATTTTATTTTTCTGCAGATTGTAACCCCTTGTACTCAGTTGTACCCCCCTCCCCTTGTATTTTCTTCATTTTTTAGTTGTTTTCTTTATAAAAAAAAGGAATAAAGAAATGTTGAGAAAAAGAAGAAGGAAAAAATATAGAGAAAAGAATATGAAAAATATTTTGGAAAAAGAAATATGAAAAGAAGTGAGAAAAAGAATATTTGAAAAAAATAGAGAATATTTGAAAAAAGGAATATCCATAAAAAAGGAATATTGAAAAAGATTTGAAGAAGAAAAATAGTTGAAAAAGAATAGAAGGAAAAATAGTAAAAAATATTACTTCGTAGATTCAATATTTTTTAGAATAGATATTTTCTTCATAGGAATTTATTTTACCTTTTAGAGGTAGTTTTAGAAGTCCATTTGTTAGGGGACTTTTTACACTTTTAGAGATAGTTTTTTAGAAGTCCACTTGTTAGGGGACTATTTTTCATTTGATTTTCCATTATAGATGGATAGGATAGTTTCTAGGAGATTATTTTCCATATTCAATCATTGTAATCATTTTCAGAATATTAATAAAACGAGATTTGAGCTGTGGTCCAGAAGTAGCCGAACTACAGCTGCTCTGATTTCTCGTACCAGACGAGAATATGTAGGCATAGGATGCGATATCCTAGCGAGCACACTAACAACTAACCTTTTGTTCTCTCGCTGCTGTGTGATCGAGATCGTCCCGCTGACGACTGATGTTATCCTTTTCTCTTGCCCGAGTGCATTTGAGACCAGACCGTAGTTTTTCCCATAGGTTCCCGTACCTTTAAAACCAGTTTGATATCTCACTCCTGTGTGAGAACACCCTGCTTAGCCGTAGTTAGCCTGAACTACGTAAGCTCTGATCTTCCATGCAGTGTGGAAGTACGTAGGCACAAGACGCGAGGTCTTGGCGAGCCAATTTCCCTGTAGTTTCCCGAACTACGTTGACTCTGACTTTCTCTCTTGAGAATACGTAGGCATAGAGTGCGACGCTCTATCGAGTCAATTCCCTTTCGTTTAGATTTAGCAGCCGTAGATAGATTGTTTTGCATCCTTTAGACAAACCAAGCAAGCGTGGATCCCGTCGAGTACGACGGACGTGAGGGGTGCTAATAACTTCCCCTTGCGTAACCGACTCCCGAATCCAGGTTTTGGTTGCGATGACCATACCTTTCCCCGTTTTTTGCGAGGTTTACTTCGAGCGTTTCCTTTCCCTCCGTTGGGATAAATAACGCACGGTGGCGACTCTTCTGTCAGTCGGCGCCGATTTTCGCAATAGCGATAGCTGGCGACTCTGCTGGGGATCCAACGTTCCCTGGCTGCTGGGGACTGCGATAGTTCCCCATGCATGTGGGATCCAACGTCCCCTAAGAGAGTCAATCCTAGCGCTTGTTTGCTTGTCTTTTGGGTGTTTATTTTTTCATCGCTATTATCTGTTGTTGTTATGCTGGGGAGGGTGATACTTTGAGTGATAGCCGAACCTGGGCTGCTTGAGTATGCATCTAGACGTAGTTGTGGAGATTAGTGGGCGAACCTGTTTGCTGAGCAGGCAAGAGTTCCCCACGAAATCCGCGCTCAGACGAGGTTCTCTCCGAGGTGCTTCTTTCCGATCCTGAGGATCTGAGGGGAGTCCAGACGTGAGGATTGTCGACTCTGGGGATCGATCAATTGGAATTCAGCTAAGTGAGGCCTCTTCATGAGATGACGGTGCCACTCCTTCTGGGAATCGTATCATTCCTCATGAAAGTCTGTGACGCTGATGACCGTATAGGATGTCGTACCTTAGGTCCATACCCGTGAGTGGGGGGTTTTTTTGCGAGAACCTTGACTTCCAGACTACCCGCTATCTTGGCGTTCTCTTTTAGAGAGAACGTACTTCGTCAGCTGTGCGGCAGCATTTAGAGCGTGTTGTGGGGGCTGTGATCCCGTGTTTGTTGCATTGCATTGCATTTGCATAAGCATCTTTGCATCATATTGCATAGCATTTCTCCAGTTAGCCAGAGTTCTGATCCAGCCTTTGTTTCCTGAAGGTGAGTACCCGGAGTTTGGATTGAGCAACTTTTGATTGTCAGAAGACGACCGAGGGGTTGGAGCAGACTTGAGTAGATTTGAGAATCAAGCAGTGTAGTCAGTTAAAGGTAATTGATAGCTATGTCTGAAGGCAATTTCCAGTCTCCTAACACCTTGACAGGGTTTACTATGACGTCCAACCATCTGTATGATTCTATGGAAGACTTCCCGCAAGCGAACAACGTTACTGCGGACCAAGTTGTACAGCCTACTGTTGAGAACCGAGATCGACATGAGCAGCTTGTTGCCCGAAATGAACGTCCTCCTCCTGTTAACAATCAAGGTGCTGTTTTCCTTGAGAGGAATCCACGCAGAGATATCCCGGTAGCCGGGACTGTAAACTCAAGAGCTCTTGAAGGTGATAAAAGGCTCCGAGTATTGGAAGAAAGAGTTAAAGCTTTGAAGGTCAAAGATGCTGTTAACCTGAACGCTGCAAACATGTGTTTGGTCCCTGACCTGGTGTTGCCTTATAAGTTCAAAGTGCCGAAATTTGAAAAGTACACAGGAGATAGCTGTCCGAAGCAACATTTGATGATGTTCTGTCGAAGAATGACTTCGTTTGTGCGAGATGACAAATTGATGATCCATTGCTTTCAAGATAGTCTGACTGGGGCATCTTTGAGGTGGTATATGCAGTTAGAGAGTAATCAGATTCGATCATGGGTGGATTTAGCCAGAGCTTTCCTGAAGCAATACGATTACAACCTGGATATGGCTCCTAGTCTCGTACATCTGCAAGAATCATCTCGGGCGGAGAATGAATCATTCAGAGGGTATGTGCAAAGATGGAAAGAATTGGCTGCTAGTGTTCAACCACCGCTTCAGGAAAGAGAAATGGTTGACCTCTTCTTGGGTACTTTGAAGGGCCATTATTATGACAAATTGTTCGGTTGTACAAGCTTTGTGGGCCTGATGAGAATGGGGGAGCTTGTTGAGAGAGGACTCAAGAGTGGAAAGCTTCGAGATGCTCCTTATATCCCAGTTGATAAGAATGAGTCAGTTGTCAGTTCTCAAGAAGAGTGGGAAGAAGGAAATGACGTCGTCTCAGAATCTCTAGCATCTCAGGATCGGTTTTCAGATACTTCAAGTCAACGGTCATCCTGTCGTCGATCGCGTCAGCACGCCCAACGAAGACCAAGGAAACCTGAAAGGCAGTTTACTCAGCTACCGGTGTCGTACAGTCAGTTGTTGCCAGATCTGGTCAGAAGTGGATTGATAGTGCCGAAAGAGATTAATCCAATGATTCCACCATATCCTCCAGGTTTTGATGCCAGCCTCCGCTGTGAGTACCATGTTGGGGCACAGGGACATTCAACAAATGATTGTAAGGTGCTTAGAAGCCAGGTTCAGGATCTGTTAGACTCTAACCGGATTTTCATCGCGCCCCAGGGTTTTGTTCAGATTAATGATTCTCCGTCATCCAGTTGTGTGGGTTCGTCAGTTAATGTCATGGAAGACTCCAAGGGAAGTGTGTGTTCTGAAGATTGTCAAACAGAGAGTTCAGTTGAATATGGGAGAAGTTTCTAGAGGTTTCTGTGCCGGGTGTCGCATCTGTTTTCTCTGCCTAACCGTTGTAGCTTTTGTGCATTATTGTTTGCTGACCATCACCAGGATTGTTGGCTGGGGTCATTGTATTCGTACTCATTCGTGCTTACGTGCTTCTTTTGTTGGTTGTACATGTGTGGGCGGTGTTCGTCTGGGTGCTTATAGCTTGAGTTTCTCTTTGTCTTGTCTTGAATATGTGTTTGCTTTCTGCATTGCATTATCATTTAACAGGTACATCAGAACCGTGGGTCTTATTTCCTCATCGTCTAGTTTGTTGCAGGAGTTCCTTCAGAGATATGGAACAGAATCAGGCTGAATTGATTGAAGTCCGAAGCCAGCTGGGGCAGATGATGAGAGACATGCAAGAGATGCGTCTGGAGCAGAAGATCCTCAAAGAGGAAAATAGTCAGCTGAAGACCCAAATGAGCTTGATCATGGAAGTAGTCAAGAATGTGCTTAGGAAAGAGGATGATCAGCTATTCGAAGCCGCAGTGAAGAAGCTCGTGCCACCTGTGCCTGCGGAACCTGAGCTTAACGAACGTGTTGACAGACATCAGCAATAACAACAAAGGATACATCCGGCTCAACAGAGGATTCAGGAGAAGAGGCCAAAGAGGGTATTTGAGGCACCACCTTCAACGTATGCTGAGCTCTTTCAGACTTTATTGAGGTTTAAAATGGTTGAAAAGAGAACGTTGGACCCACCCACAGGAGCGCTTCCTTATGGGTACGATACCAGTAAGCAATGTGAATTTCATTCTGGGGCACTCGGACACGACATCGAGAGTTGTCATGCTTTTAAGCACAATGTTCAAGACCTGATTGACTCAGAAGATATTGAATTCACGCCAAGCGGTGTAGCTGTACGTATTAGCCCTATCCCAGTTGATGTTAAGATGATGGATGCTTCTAAAGCTGCAGTAGGTCAGAAACGTATCCTGGATTCCATGGTGTCAGAATCTCCATGTCCACAACTGTTGCCTATTCCTGGGTCAGATCTGAGAAAGAAAATGGCTAAGCATAAGGAGTGCCTTAATCAGTATGGTGGAAATCAAGAAACCGATGTTGTATTTGCCACGAAGGTTGTTCAACAGTCAACCCGGTACCAGTGACGACAGCAACGATCTCAACAGCAGCAGAGGCAACAGTATCCCAATCAGCGAAGAGCTCAAAATCAGAGGCCGGTGAGGGTATTTAAGATGCCTCCGATGCCATATGCCGAACTTCTTCAGGTGTTGCTACGATTGCAGTTGGTTGAGAAGAGGAAGTTAGCCCCGCTGACAGGTACACCTCCAGCAGGGTATGATATCAATGAGCACTGTGATTTCCATTCAGGAGCACCGGGGCACAACATTGAAGATTGTTTGGCCTTCAAGCACAAGGTGCAGGACCTACTTGATAGTGCAGCTATCAACTTCGGGCAGGAAGGGCCCAAAATCATCTGAATGAGGAGGAGAGGCTCTATAATTTGGTTGGGTCTCTGAAAGCAGACCAGGACAACTTCGAGTTCCCTCTAATAACTGATTGTGAAGATAGCTGGTTCAGCAGCATGACAGATGTGAAAGCCCGGTTCTCGAAAGCTGGCATTTTTCTTTGTTTTATCTTGTCATTTCTTTACGTTTGTAGTTTCTTTCCTGTTTAAATTGCAATCTTGTTCGTAAAACTTGTTGTTTTCATTCAATTGATGATAATGTAATAAATGTGCATGTTTTGATTAAATCCATTCGTGTTCACTAATTGTTTTTACAAATGTCCAATGCCTGGTTAAGAAGGATCTGAGGAGGACGACGAAAATGAACGACATGCGACTTCCGATATTGTATGCTTTTGAAATAAAACCTGCTGATGATGTACAAGCATTGTTTCAAATCCCTAAACACCGGTGATATAAGGAAGATAATCCCTTGCCAACCCCTTTGAGCCTGGTAGTAGGAGTTCTTTCTGAAAACGAAAAACCCTCCATCTTTAACCTGGGGCAGGGTAGGTGTTAGCTAATTTGGCCGAGCGTTCAAGTTGCAAAAGGAGTGTTCGTTCGAGGATCAATCACACCTTTAGAGGTCGTGCCTAAAAAACCACAATGGTTAAATCAAGAGTGAGATGATCACATTATTCTCCAATGAGTCAGGCAAGCAGTGTCACACGACTTGTTCGGAAAAAGAATCGAAAGCCCGCTAAGTCAAAGCTTCAAAACAAATGACTTAGGCAAAAATGAGGGCATCCCGCTGGACTTAAAGAATCAAAAGAAACTCCAAAGAGTCAGTCCAGGCAAAAGTTAGGGATATGAAAAGGAAAAAGATGAAAGGATGACAAAAGAAAAATCCTCGGACAAATACGAGTCGTGTGACCCTAAGTGTCAAAGACGGAGAGTGAGTAATTGTCACTCCAAAGGTTTCTCGAACTATCACTCCTATCTTTCAGCCTCTGACAGGTGAGCGCTAAGGTCGGATTAGCTGAACGTAGGATGGGAGAACATCAAGGAGAATGGGTGGGTTAAAATAAACTTTGAGCCTTTATCCTTTCCTTCAAAACCGTGAACCTGACCATGTTATAACCTTCAAAAGTCCTAATTGAAGTAGGTTTGTTTCGAAAAGAATACTTCGGTAAAGATGGCGTCGAAACTGACTCCTGAAAGGGTTCCTCTTACCATGTTGGTACTGATGTTGATATTCTTGATAAATGTTTTGTGCATTATATGCCATAAACTGTTTTTTCCTTTTCCCAGTGAACAGATTGGATGTCAAAGCTGTCATATGCGTTGCATTAGTATATCTTTCATGCATAACAACTTGTTTTACTTGCGAGTAAGCACTTGACAGCAAGAAAGTTTTCTACAATGGAAGGTATGGTCAGGATAGAATACAGAACGCCCGAATGCTCCGCAAGCCAGGGCAAGCTACATCCAGTGATCGCCAGTCAGGTCAGCCTTTCGAAGTCAGTTATCCTGGGGCAATCAGGTTGAGATTCGGTAAATATCTAGTAGTCAGGGGCACTACTCTGAATCAGATAATCAGGGGCAAAGTCATTGCAGTCAGGGGCGGGCCATCTTAAGCGCGCAGAAGTTATTCTTTATTCGAGAAGCATTTGATGTGAAGTATCTCTCCGAAGTTCAGAATGCTGGGGCATTTCTTATCAGACCATCAGGGTACAGATTTTCAGATTTCCTTTTGAGGAGCATCACCGCAGAGGTCCCGCAGGCTGGGGCATATCAGAAGCGAAGGGGTTGTTCTTCTCCGTATCATCAGAGTTATTCAGAGTTATTCGAGCAGATTCAACCAATTTTCGAGTGCGAGGCGAATGTCGGGAAGTCGTGTTACTATCCCTTGACTCTTCAACCAGAAAACTGTGTATTCAGACAGAATGTTTTCCAGTGTCAGTTGTACCTGACCCATCACAGATAGCCTAAAAGCCCAAATTCATGTTGACGATCACTGTGAGGCCCATCCGTGTTGGCGCATCAGTTTCCAAATCCGATCTTCATCAGTACGCAGGAAGACTCCGTCTATTTTCTCCAGCAAAGTCCAATTTTTCATTGGCACGGGTAAGCTATCCCCAGAGGAGTCCAATCATACTTGGCACATATGTCATTCCCCAGCGGAGTTGATTTCACTCTTCCAGCATTTATTTTGCTGGAATAATTCGGTGATATCCGGTTTATCCCCAGCGGAGTTGGCTTCGTCTTCAGCATTTATTTTGCTGAAGTGGTTTTCTGTACCCGACTTTCTCCAGTAGCCCGAGCCTGCATTAGCATATTGCATATATCATCATATTTGCATCATACTCGCATTTCATCTTCAAAATGTGTAGCATTTCCATCCTAAATGGAGCATTACGCCATAGGAAGATTCAAACATATGCATATGCACGCGAAGCATAAGCCAGGTTCTCTATCAGCCTCATATGGCACGTGAATTACTCGGTGATCCGTTCAGGGGCATTCATCCAGCAGCAGTGTTCAGACAATTCAGCAGTTTATTCGTATTTCAGATCATACAACAATTATGCTTTGATCAATCAGTCATCTGGTATCGACAGACCTTTCTTTCCGTCAATTCATATTGACGATGTGTTCCTCCAATAAGTGGATTTCTCTGTCTATCAGTAGACGTCTTGAGTTCGAATATGGCTTTCTTCCCGTCTATCATTAGATGATGTGAAGTTTCGGGTGATTTTTTCAGTGGGGTTTCAAGATGGGGTTTCTCTAGCAAGTGGTTTTCTTTCCGTCTATCAGTAGACGATGTGAAGTTTCGGGTGATTTTTTTCAGTGGGGTTTCAAGATGGGGTTTCTCTAGCAAGTGGTTTTCTTTCCGTCTATCAGTAGACGATGTGAAGTTTCGGTTGATTTTTTTCAGTGGGGTTTCAAGATGGGGTTTCTCTAGCAAGTGGTGTTCTTTTCGTCTATCAGTAGACGATGTGAAGTTTCAGGTTTTTTCAGCGGGTTTCTTATTGTCAAATCATACGGATGGTGTGTTTCCCCAGCGAGTATTCTCCGGCTATCTTTAGATGTTGAGAGGTTTCAATGTGATCTTTCAGATAGTGGTTTTCTTTCTGTTTATTGGATGGGATGACATTTCAAGAGGGATTTTCTGACCGTCAATCCTTATTGACATCGAGGCTCTTTGAAGAATGTTCGGTTTTCCTGATTGTCGATTCTTATTGACGACATGGCTCTTTGAAGGTGGTTTTCTTCCCGTCGGTCCTTACTGTTGATGTGGTCCCTTTAAGGATATTGTTCTTTCCATCAAATCCCGTAGACGAAAGGACTCTGAAATTTGATGGATGGTATCGAGATGGATTTTGGGTGTCTTTCCGTCTATCTTTAGACGATGTGAGTATGGATTATGGGTGTCTTTCCGTCTATCCTTAGACGATGTGAGTATTGATTTTTTTTCCTTCGGGATGGGTGTCTTTCCGTCTATCCTTAGACGATGTGAGTATGGATTATGGGTGTTTTTCCGTCTATTCTTAGACGATGTGAGTATGGATTTTGGGTGTCTTTGCGTCTATCCTTAGACGATGTGAGTATTGAATTTTTCCTTCGGGATGGGTGTCTTTCTGTCTATCCTTAGACGATGTGAGTATGGATTATGGGTGTCTTTCCGTCTATCCTTAGACGATGTGAGTATTGATTTTTTCCTTCGGGATGGGTGTCTTTCCGTCTATCCTTAGACGATGTGAGTATTGAATTTTTCCTTCGGGATGGGTGTCTTTCCGTCTATCCTTAGACGATGTGAGTATGGATTTTGGGTGTCTTTCCGTCTATCCTTAGACGATGTGAGTATTGATTTTTCCTTCGGGATGGGTGCCTTCCCGTCTATCTTTAGACGATGTGAGTATATTTCTCTTCCTGTCTATCAGTAGGCAATGTGAGAGGATCAGGTGTTTTGTTGCAACCCTCGGGTTTGTTATCTGTGGTATCACGCGGGTAGCGGTCGTTAAAATCAGGAGTTCTTTATCAGACGCGGGTAGGTGTCTTTCCAGTCTTGGTAATCTAGCTATGATTCCTAGCTGTGGGGACTTCCCTAATGTACCTCTCATTGGAACAAAAGGAGTCATCAGCTACAACCCCATCCTTGCTCAGAGTCAGTACGGGTACCCAAATGGGCCGGAGCTACTAAGACCTTGCTTTTGTGAAACCGGTTGCAACCCAGAGCTAGAAGCCCATGCTCACTATGCTTGGAATCATCCTCACCTCTAGGGTATAACTGCAATGGAGAATATAAGTTGTTTAACTACCAGAGCTTACCTACTTTGGTTGAAGGAAATAGCTTTAACCATGTTCTACACTCGTGATCACGAGATAACAATGGAACCAGAAGTCCCTGTGACTAGGGAAGAGTTGAGGTACGCCCTGATTAAAACACAACGCGAGAATGAAGGCCTTTGGGAAATCATTCGCCAGGATCGAGCTCACACTGAAGATCAAGAAGGAAAAGGATCATCTTGTTAGAATGATCAATGTATCACCATTTCCTGCTTTCCCTAAAAAGGATTGTAATCCTATGTCGCATTTACTTTCGCTGTTGTTGTTGCATTTCCTTTTTTTTTTGTAAACAAAAATTTGTTTTTCCTTGAATGGTTTATGCATTTGCATCTGCATTTGCATTTACATCTCATCCCGCATTGGTCTTGCATTCGAGTTCTACAGCTCATCCGTTGTTCTTGTGTCAGAGAGAGGGAAATTCACGCTGAATTCGCACAAATACAACACCCGGGCCCAAGCTCATCGCAGAATGGCAGATAACGACCAAAGAATCGACCAGATCGACAATGACATCAAGGGGGATTAAAGACAATATTAGTCAGATCATGGAGGTCCTCAATATGATTAAAGCGAAGATGGATACAAAGGCTACAGTAGTTTCTGAAGTCGCTACAGCAGCAACGAGCCTTCCGACCGCTCCAGTTATGACAACCGAGTTCCCATTCGGCATGTCTACGGACTTCCTGCCACCAATCAACAATCCTCAACCAGCCAGCTTTCAATCGCAAGTCGGTCCAATGGCAACAAATCCCATCTTTACTCAAGCAGGGGGACCAACTCAGGTCCGACCTGTGTTCAACCACCAGCCAATCTTCGATATATCAGACGGGTCCGAGGCAGAAGACGAGAAGCACGAAAAGCTAAGAGTAGAGATGGATATCATGGCCAAAAGAATGAGAGCCATAAAAGGGAGTAATGTTTTTGGGTCAGATGCCAAAGACATGTGTTTGGTGTCCGAATTAGTATTCCCACAAAAATTCAAAATGCCCGCGTTTGATAAGTACGAGGGAACGACTTATCCCAAAGTGCATTTGATCATGTATTGCAGGCAGATGGCTCCGCACATCGAAAATGACAAGTTGTTGGTGCACTGCATTCAAGACAGTCTTAAAGGAGCGTAAGCTAAATGGTACTTAAGCCTGGACCAAGCAAAAATCCACGGCTTTCAAGATCTTTTAGATGCTTTCATTCAGCAGTACAAATACACCATGGATCTAGCTCCGGACCGCCGTCAACTCCTCAGTATGACGCAAAAAAGCACTGAAACATTCAAAGAATATGCACAAAGGTGGCGCGGGATTGCTGCTCAGGTTGAGCCACCTCTTACTGAAAAGGAGCTAGCCGATTGGTTTGTAGACACGGTTAGACCAGAGTTCTATGAGAGATTAATCAGCAGCGTCACTACCAACTTCTCTGACATTGTTGCGGTAGGAGTCAAGGTTGAAGCCGGTTTAAAAAGTGGGAAAGTGACAACTTCAAATGCCAGTTCAAGCACCAGTGCTGCCAAGAAGCCTACTAGCAACTTCCATAAAAAGAAGGAGGGTGACGTAAGTGTTGTAACATACGGAAAAAAGGCGCAGAGTTCGAGGAACCATCGCCAACAATATCATCCACCATCTTACATAGCAGCTGTAACTCTTGTTTTTCAACAGTCATCGCAGTAGGGTCCTCAACAAGGGGCACCCAATCATCAACAACAGTATCATCAACAGCCGAGCCAGCAGCCTCAAAATAGAGCTCCAAGGGGAAATTACCAAGGGAATCGACCGAAAATACAGCCCATCCCAATGAGCTACGCTGATCTGTTCCCAATGCTGATAGAAAGAGGGCTAGTCAAGACTGTTGCACCCTAAAATTTGACCAACCGGTGCCACTTTCGGTTTATGCCTCGACGCATTTTCGCATTCGCATTTGCATACTGCATATAGTGCATTTCCTCAATCATGGTGATTTTATCGGGATTACAGCCCTGCTGTCGCATTTCAGGTGTTTCAGACCGGTTCGGATAATTGGAATTTATTTTGGGAAGTCGCGCGCTTCCTGGGTGTTTTCAGTTCGCAGTGATTTTTGAGATTTTTTGGTGTCTGGATTTACCGTTTGCTTCGATCTGGTCTCGCGCTCTCTTTTATATTGGTTATTTGCCTTTGTCTGCATTTTTAAGGATTTAATGGTCTTTCGTAGATTTTAAATAGGCTTTATAGATTTTCTAGGATTTAATTAGATTTTTTTTTAGTATTTTTAATAGCTTTAAACCTTTTTTAGAACTTATAAATTTGTTTTTAAATAGATTTTTGAATAAATTTCTTTTTAGATATTAAGTCATGTCTTTTAGATAATAGAATAAATAGAGTTTATTTTTTAATATAGATTTAATCTTTTGTTAGATATTAATTTTTTTTATTAGGTTTAATATAGGTTAATAGTTTTTTTATAGATATTAATAGATATTAGTTTTAATTTTTTAATATAGGATATTAGAATATTAAATAGATTAGAGTATTAATTGTGTTTAGTTTTAATTAGAGTTTTAAATAATTAGGATTTAGATTAGTCTAATCTTCAGTTTAGCATCTAATGGTAGTTTTAATTAGTTAATGGTGGTTTTTAGTCTTAATTGCATTTTAATCAAGTTTCCAATTAGTTAATTAGCATTTTATTCAGGCCATTTTCGTTTGGGCCCAGAGTTTGTTTTTGGAGGCCCAGTCCAGTATCTCAGTCCATTTTTCGTCCAGCCAGGTGTTAATATATAAGCATTGCCACGCGTTCCCGTTTGGAAGAGGACACCTCACATTTTCCCACCCTCAGAATCCCACACGTAATCCATCCACTTCCCTCTCCCCCCACACGTGGCATGCATGCGTTAATTCCCTGCCAATTCGCTACGCCACGCGTCCTCCCCTGAGCATCACTGGTTGCATGGCCGGCGGCCATGCAACCACCGCCCTCAACTCCTTCCGGCAACCGTAACCAACTTACAACTACCTCCGGCCACCCTAAACAACCCACCGGAAACTGCAAATCTCCAGAAATTCATCTTCTTCTCCAGTCTTCATCTTCTCCGTTCTCATCTTCATCAACCTCTCACCGGAAACTGCATCTGGTCGCCGGAATCTTCAATCGTTCTTCCTCCAGAAATTCAAGAACCTGCTTCAAGATCTTCGTCCAGAAACTCGTTAATGTTCTCAGACAACTACGATAATCATCCGATCATCACCGATGATCTTCTCCAATCCGCTCGCATGAAGAACTTTCATCCACGCCATCAGAATCCCCAGAAACGATAATGGATCTTCATCATTGTTCGTCTATCATCCCAGATGTGCCCAGAAATCGATGAAGTTCGTCAACCTCCATCAACGTTCTTCAATAATTTCCAAGAAATCCTTCAATCTCCAGAAATTCATCTTCTTCTCTAGTCTTCATCTTCTCCGTTCGCATCTTCATCAGCCTCTCACCAGATCTTCAAGGAACTTTATCAATATCGTTCATCGTTCATCAGAAATCGCCAGATCATCAAGATTTTCCTCACGATCATCATCGTCTTCACAGATTCTCCAGGATCGTCAAAAACCTTCACCGTCAATAATCCCTAAATACCAGATCCATTCATCCTCTCCGATTTCGTTTCAACATTCATCCAATTCTTCGTGTTCTTCAACGTCAGTCTCCAGAAACTCATGAAGCTTCTCAGGTCTTCATCGTGTTCACAGACAACATCGAAAATCTCCAGATGCTTCTAACCAAGAGCTTCATCACGAATGCATAGAGTTACTTAATCCTTCAACTCTCCCAAGATTCGTCAAGATTCACTTGAATCTCCCTCAACAGCATTAATCAACGGAGTTTCGCGTGCCAATCCTTCTTCATCTCCATAGATAAAACTCAGATCAAGGTGCTCAAGATTGTCCTGTGGCCGGTAACCTCCAGATCTTCGTAACTCTCCAGGTGTTGCTTCAAACATCATTATCATCGATTCTTTGCCAAGAACGGGGTTCTTCAGGAACCTTCACGAATCTCTTCAAAGCGCACCACCATCATTTCCATATGAACGAATCTGGTAAGATTGAGACCGAGAAATAGTGATAGAATGGAACGGGGTTGAATCAGAGGAAGCAAGATCAGTGATTTGTTTGAGTGAGAGGAAAAATCTGGGATTGTTGTGAGGGTTTGGTGAAGGTCGAACGAAGGAGAAGGGTTGAGGGAGAGAGGAGTGAAACGGCGCGTATGGTCAGTGGTGAACAGTGCCAAGAAGAGGAAATTAGGTTTCAGAGGAGGGAATGAGAAGAGGGAGAAAGGACCGGGGGTAGGTTGGGCCAGGCCCAATCATTCTTCGGATTCACACCCCCGTTTTTGGACGTACACCCTCCGTTTCTATTTTTTTTTCTTTGCTGAACATGGGCCAAGCCCAACGTGCGTGCTGGACATTACACCCCCGTTTCACTTACAGGCCCCTTCCCCAGTTTTTTGTTTGTTCTCTCTTGTTGTGGGCTGGGCCCTTATTTCTTTTTTTATTTTATTTTTCTGCAGATTGTAACCCCTTGTACTCAGTTGTACCCCCCTCCCCTTGTATTTTCTTCATTTTTTAGTTGTTTTCTTTATAAAAAAAAGGAATAAAGAAATGTTGAGAAAAAGAAGAAGGAAAAAATATAGAGAAAAGAATATGAAAAATATTTTGGAAAAAGAAATATGAAAAGAAGTGAGAAAAAGAATATTTGAAAAAAAGAGAGAATATTTGAAAAAAGGAATATCCATAAAAAAGGAATATTGAAAAAGATTTGAAGAAGAAAAATAGTTGAAAAAGAATAGAAGGAAAAATAGTAAAAAATATTACTTCGTAGATTCAATATTTTTTAGAATAGATATTTTCTTCATAGGAATTTATTTTACCTTTTAGAGGTAGTTTTAGAAGTCCATTTGTTAGGGGACTTTTTACACTTTTAGAGATAGTTTTTTAGAAGTCCACTTGTTAGGGGACTATTTTTCATTTGATTTTCCATTATAGATGGATAGGATAGTTTCTAGGAGATTGTTTTCCGTATTCAATCATTGTAATCATTTTCAGAATATTAATAAAACGAGATTTGAGTTGTGGTCCCGAAGTAGCCGAACTACAGCTGCTCTGATTTCTCGTACCAGACGAGAATATGTAGGCATAGGATGCGATATCCTAGCGAGCACACTAACAACTAACCTTTTGTTCTCTCGCTGCTGTGCGATCGAGACTGTCCCGCTGACGACTGATGTTATCCTTTTCTCTTGCCCGAGTGCATTTGAGACCAGACCGTAGTTTTTCCCATAGGTTCCCGTACCTTTAAAATCAGTTTGATATCTCACTCCTGTGTGAGAACACCCTGCTTAGCCGTAGTTAGCCTGAACTACGTAAGCTCTGATCTTCCATGCAGTGTGGAAGTACGTAGGCACAAGACGCGAGGTCTTGGCGAGCCAATTTCCCTGTAGTTTCCCGAACTACGTTGACTCTGACTTTCTCTCTTGAGAATACGTAGGCATAGAGTGCGACGCTCTATCGAGTCAATTCCCTTTCGTTTAGATTTAGCAGCCGTAGATAGATTGTTTTGCATCCTTTAGACAAACCAAGCAAGTGTGGATCCCGTCGAGTACGACGGACGTGAGGGGTGCTAATACCTTCCCCTTGCGTAACCGACTCCCGAATCCAGGTTTTGGTTGCGATGACCATACCTTTCCCCGTTTTTTGCGAGGTTTACTTCGAGCGTTTCCTTTCCCTCCGTTGGGATAAATAACGCACGGTGGCGACTCTTCTGTCAGCCGGCGCCGATTTTCGCAGTAGCGACAAAGACAAGGAAATTAGGTGCTCCACCTAATCCATTGTCGTACTACAATGCCAATTCCCGCTGTTTACTCCATGAAAATGCTCCGGGCCATGACCTCGAAGGATGCTTCGCGCTCCAGCACCTCGTCCGAGAGTTAATCGAAAAAAGGATTCTGTCTTTTGAAGACAACCACCTAAATGTAAAGAATAATCCTCTACCAAACCATGGTGGAGTGAATGTTATTACTGAAGAAGGGGAAGGGTTTGAAACTAAGACTGTTACTACCATTGACGAAATCAAAGTGCCGTTGGTGGAACTGCACAAACGTCTCACTCAAGCTTGGGCACTTAAAACTTCTTACGAAGATTGTGAACAATGTATGTTGAACCCACAAGGTTGTGACCTTGTGGAAAAGGATATTCGAGCAATGCTGGAGCAAGGAATGATAGAGATTGCTAGCAGGAAGAAAAAAGAAGATGTAGCGGTAATTGAACCAGTGTTCAATATGCCTGAAGAGCCTAGCAAAATGGTCGTTTTCAGAAATAACAACAACAACAACAAAAGCGTCTGACCGGTGTTCCGCGACGATGTACCGCCAAAATTTGGGAGGGGTCAACCCAAATTTGAACCAAGGGGAGGATCTAGACCTCACCCAAGGGCCATAACACCAAAAGAAGATCATTCATGGTGTGAAGGAATTTTCAAAGAAAAAAAGCCAGCAAATGTAGCCAATATCGCCGGTGGGAGTAAAATGACCCGAAGCGGCCGCGTGTACCAACCACGAGTGAATAATGCAGTTCCTCCACCAGCGGTTTCCACTCTAAAAGTTGTTGCCCCTAAAGGATCCATTCCAGAGGAAGCCGTCACTAAGGAAGCTGTTGTCAAGGGAAAAGAGAGCCTAAAAAACGATGAAGAAGAATTTATGCGGATCATCCGACAAAGTGACTACTGGGTGGTAGATCAGCTGAACCAGACGCCATCCAAGATCTCAGTCATGTCATTACTATTGAGCTCTCCGGCGCATCGCCAGGCTTTGCTAAAGATCCTAACGCAAGCCCATGTGACCAAGGACATTACAAGGGGGCAGTTCGACTCAATTATAGCGAATATCACGACCTGTAATACTCTAAGCTTTGATGACAATGACCTAACAGCTGAGAAACGCAAGCACAATCGTGTTCTGCATGTGTCAATTAAATGCGAAGAAGATACATTGTCTAGGGTACTTGTTGATACAGGGTCTACACTCAATGTGATGCCAAAGAGAACACTAGCTAAGCTTGCTTACCAAGGTGCTGATATGAGGCCAACATCTTTTGTAGTGAAAGCATTTTACGGTTCCAGGAGGGCTGTAATAAGAGAAGTTGATCTTCCTATCATGATAGGTCCACAAGTCTTTGAAGTCACCTTTCAAGTAATGGACATCAATCCAGTCTATAAATGTCTACTAGGGAGGCCTAGGATACATGCAGCGGGCGTTGTAACCTCTACCCTCCATCAAAAGATGAAATTTGTTGTTGATGATCAGTTGGTCATCGTTCACGGAGAAGAGGATCGGATGGTGAGCAATCTATCCTCTTTCCAATACATTGAAACGGACAAAGATTCACTCGAAACAGCTTTCCAAGCGCTAAAGATAGCCCACACTGTTCTGGTAGACGAGTCTGATATAACTCGTGGTCCTTCCTCCACTTCTGTTCAGAGTGTCAAAGTTGCGCTGAAAGATGGAATCCCATTAGGGTAGGGAGAGATCATTGAAGTCAACGCCCAGGCAAAGAACGATAGACAGGGGTTGGGTTACAAACCAACTCTAGGAAATGAGCCGGAAGAAAGCGTCATGAGGAAGAAGTCATTGAAAGAAATCTTTACTAGTGGCGGGTTGCAAATCAACGATATCATCGTTGAGGATGAGGATTGTGATCTAGATCATCTGATAACTCGAGGAGGAGCAGCTCTGCGCAATTGGGAGGATGTGGAAATTCCTGTCTTTTTACCTTTCGAGTAATTCATTTTGCTTGTTAGCTTTGTCTTTTCTTTAAAAAGTCCCTGGTCTTGCCCAAGGCCTGCGAATTATTTTGTATGGGCCACTTTGCGATTTGAAAATCTATAAATGAAAAGTGTTTTTGTTAATACTTTTGTTTATTTCCTGCTCATCATTTTCACTCCTTTTGTTAAAAGGAAAAATGGAAACTTTTTTGAAAACATAAAAGCAACCCTTCATCTGCATGTCTGTGTGTGTGTGTCTAATCATTCCCAAAAATAAAACATGCAGAACACCTCCATTACCCACAGAATCCCGTGATCCTTCAGTTCCTTCTACTAGTGGTTCATCTGTCTTCCAAGCCGAAGAAGAGAATGATGAAGAATTAGAAGTCCCAGAAGAATTGAAGAGAATGACTGAGTATGAAGATGCCTACCTCCAGCCGTACAAAGAGCAGATTGAGGTCGTCAACTTGGGGTCCAAAGAAGAGAAAAGAGAAGTCAAGATTGGGGCATCGTTGGGGCCAGAGGTCAAAAGCATGCTGATAGCACTCCTCAGAGATTATGCCGACATATTCGCTTGGTTTTATCAAGATATGCCAGGGTTGGACACCGACATTGTTATGCACAAGCTCCCCTTGAAGCCAGAGTGTTCTCCGGTCAAGAAAAAACTTCACAGATCAAGACCAGACATGGCTCTTAAGATCCGAGATGAAGTCAAGAAACAGATTGATGCAGGCTTTTTAGCAGTATCCAAATATCCAGAGTGGGGGGCAAACATCGTGCCAGTCCCAAAGAAATATGGCAAAGTCAGAATGTGTGTCGACTACAGGGATCTAAACAAAGCTAGTCCGAAGGACGATTTCCCTCTACCACATATCGACACGTTGGTGGATAACACAGCTAGTTTTGCAGTATTCTCATTCATGGACGAATTTTCTGGTTATAATCAGATAAAGATGGACCCGACCGACATGGAGAAGACGACCTTCATCACACCCTAGGGCACCTATTTTTATAAGGTCATGTCTTTAGGTTTGAAGAATGCAGGGGAAAAATGTCAGAGAGCCATGGTCACCCTCTTCCATGATATGATGCACAAAGAGATCGAAGTATATGTTGATGACATGATCGCAAAATATCGAAACGAAGAAGACCATTTGGATCATCTGTTGAAGCTATTTGAGAGACTCTGAAAGTACCAACTAAGGTTAAACCCAATAAAATGCACCTTTGGGGTTCGCTCAGGCAAATTACTCGGCTTCATCGTTAGTCAACACGAAATTGAAGTAGATCCTGACAAGGTCAGAGCAGTCCAAGAGATGCCTGCTCCCAAAACAGAGAAACAGGTTAGAGGTTTCCTTGGATGTTTGAATTACATCTCCAAGTTCATCTCCAATCTAACTCCTACTTGCACATCGATCTTCAAGTTGTTACAAAAAGATCAGACGGTGGTGTGAATGAAAACTGTCAGTCAGCATTTGAGAAAATCAAGCAGTATTTACAAGAACCTCCAATGTTGATACCTCCAATTCCTGGAAGACCGTTGTTCATGTACATGACAGTATTAGAAGATTCAATGGGTTGCGTCTTGGGCCAGACTGATGAGTCGGGAAAGAAAGAGCACACAATTTACTATCTGAGCAAGAAGTTCACTGATTGTGAGAGTCGTTACTCTCCCCTAGAGAAAGCATGTTGTGCTTTAGCATGGTCCGCCAAGCGCCTGAGACAATACATGATCTGCCACACCACAATGCTGATTTCCAAAATGGACCCCATCAAGTACATCTTTGAAAAACCAGCTCAAACTGGAAGATTGGCCAGATGGCATATGCTCTTATCAGAGTATGATATTCAGTATGTTGCTCAGAAGTCTATCAAAGGAAGTGTCTTGTCAGAACACCTTACAGAGGATCCCATGGAAGATTATCAACCACTCAAGTTTGAGTTCCTTGATGAAGATGTGATGTACATTCAACACATGAAGCTGGAACCTAGTCTTGAAGAAGGTCCTGAGCCTGGATCTCGGTGGGAAATGATGTTTGATGGAGCGTCAAACAAAAACGGACATGGTGTTGGGGCTGTTTTGAAAAATCCAACCAGAGGGTATACTGCTGTCACAACCCGACTTTGTTTCTCGTGTACTAACAACATAGTTGAGTATGAAGCCTACATCTTAGGATTGGAAGCTACCATTGATCTTCGCATTAAAATCTTGGAAGTAATCGGTGATTCTGCTTTGGTGATCTATCAGCTCAAAGAAGAATGGGAGACTAGAGATGAAAAGTTGATCCCTTACAAGGCTCATATCCTAGATATGGCCGAATATTTTGACGAGATTAACTTCAAGCATGTACCAAGAGCAGAAAATCACATCGCTGATGCATTAGCCATGATGGCATCAATGTGGAAGGTCCAGTTTGTTAACGAGGCGCCTCTGATTCACATTGAGAGAAGGACAGTGCCCGCGTATGTTATGACAATAGATGAAGAATCTGATGAGAAACCTTGGTTCCATGACATAAAGAACTTTCTTCAAAATCATGAATATCCCGCTGACACATCCAGAATCGACAAAAGAGCCATACGAAGATTGTCGGCTAAGTTCTTCATCAGAAATGGCACCCTTTATAAGAGAAACCACAACATGGTTTTACTTCGATATGTCGATGAAAAAGAAGCAAGTCTCATAATGACTGAAGTACACGAAGGAACATTCGGTACCCATGCCATGGCTAAGAAAATTTTAAGAGCTGGTTACTTTTGGTTAACTCTAGAAGCGGACTACATCCGCTTCGCTCGGAAATGCCATAAGTGTCAGGTCTATGCTGATAAAGTGCATGTTCCTCGACATCCTCTCAACATGATGATATCACCATGACCTTTCGCAATGTGGGGCATAGACATGATTGGGGCAATAGAACCAAAAGCTTCTAACGGCCATCGCTTCATCCTTGTTGCAATTGATTACTTCACCAAATGGGTAGAAGCAGCATCATATGCGAACGTAACAAAACAAGTGGTTGCCCGCTTCATCAAAAAGGAAATCATTTGTCGAGGTATTCCTAACCAGATCATTACTGACAATGGGTCAATTCTGAACAACAAAACAACGAAGGAACTTTGTGATGACTTCAAGATCAAGCATCACAATTCGTCTCCTTACAGACCTAAGATGAATGGCGCAGTCGAAGCTGCAAATAAAAATATCAAGAAAATAGTACAGAAGATGGTCATAACCTACAAGGACTGGCACGAGATGTTACCATTTGCTCTACATGGATACCGAACATCAGTGCGAACTTCAACAGGGGCAACTCCTTTTTCCTTAGTGTATGGGACGGACGCCGTGCTTCCCATCGAGGTCAAAATACCTTCTCTAAAAATCTTGATGGAAGCCAAGCTTGAGGAAGACGAATGGATAAAAGAAAGGTTCGACTCATTGAACCTCATTGATGAGAAGAGAATGACGACCATGTGTCACAGCCAGATCTATCAGCAAAAGATGATAAGAGCATTCGACAAGAAGGTTCGTCCCAAAGAGTATCGGGAAGGAGAGCTTGTGCTTTGAAAGATCCTACCAACACAAAAGGACACGCGCGGCAAGTGGATGCCCAACTACGATGGCCCTTTCGTTGTAAAAACCGTTTTCTCCGGAGGATCTCTAATTCTTGAGACCATGGATGGCGAACAACTCAAGTACCCCATCAACTCAGATGCAGTGAGAAAGTACTATGCCTAAAGCGGAAAACCTAGAAAGGTGATTCAAGTACTTCAGCAAGACGGAAGTTGTAACACCCATTTTAATTATTTTCAGTTTCCAGTGTTATTTTGTTCTATGTCGTGTTGTGCGTGAGGATTGAGGAAGAATGAGGAGCATAATATTAATATTGGATAATTGATAGTAATAATGATAATTAATAATTAATATTAATATTGATGTTATTATTATTATTATTATTACTTTTAATTATATTAATAATTATGAGGGAAGTGATATTATTTGGATTTATAAGAAGGATTAATATTTATTTAGAATAAAATGTAATTTTGGGGTATTAACGGTATTTTTGGAATATAGAAGGAATAGAATTGGAAAGAGGAGCACGTGAAGGAGCAAGCGAGCAAGAACACAGTTTTGAGCAAGGCTGAAGCATCAAGATCAGCAGATTGAACAAGCGGATTTCGTGTGGATTGAGGAGCTTGTTCATCACCAAAGCTTGAATTGAGGTAAGGGAGAGAGATACATCGGTTAAATGGTATTTTACATGAATGTTGGTAGAAGAGGAATCCCTAACCCCATGTATGAATAAATTTCATGTTGATGATGAATTGATGATATTGCATGTTGTTGTTGCTGAGATTATTGTGTTAGATTATGTTAATTTCGTTTGCATGTGTTGTGGGATGATGTTTCAGTGAATTTGGAGCCTTCAGGGTAAACTTCGAAGTTGAGCCGGAAGTTGGTTTTGAGAGCAGAGTTGATGATTAGTCGGATGGAATCGGGAGTATACCCCGTAACTAAGTTGCAGTATGTGGATGGTTGTGGGTTTCGATTTAATCGGGCGAAATTGGCGTGGGAAGTGACTCTGCAGCGCAGAAGTTTTCTGAGTACGCATGTATTCGCTGGGCGAATGGGGGGCGAGCCTTCGTCAGGCTTCGCTGGGTGAACTAGCCAGCGAGTGCTGGCAGAAGCTTTTGTCTGGCCTCGCCAGAGGTTTCGCCAGGCGAATGGCAGCGGGTGTTTGCTGCGGGGCTTCGCTGGGCGAATGCGCCAGCGAGCCCGACAACAGTTTGTGTTTTGCTGTTGTCTTGTGTTGTTCCTCTGTGGGCTTGGACCCTCGTTGGTCATGTGTGATGGGAGGCTTGCTGGAGAGCGGATGTGAGCATATGTTGGTGGTTGTAGGGCTGTTTGGTCGGCGTTTATTGCAAGTGGCATACTCGTTGAATTATGCATTATGTATGAACCGGTATGGATGTGCACGTGAGATGTGTGCACCGTGTGTGTGCTGCATGTGAGATATGAGGATCAGCATGATCGTTGCGCCTTGAGTGCGTTGTGTTGGTGTGTTGGTGTGTTGTGGTGAGTGGATCCGTGAGGATCGGTACGCTTATTATGCGTTGCATTTGTATGATGTTATGTGATGTATTGGGTCAGTAGGACCGACATGCCTTGTGTGCATTGTATGTGATAAGTTGTGTGGTGAGCGAATACGTGGGATCGATGCACTTTGTGTGCTTGTTATGTATGTATTTTATGATGTGAATGGATCCATGAGATCGGTACGCCTTGTGCGTCGTGTATATGTTGTGTGAGGGGTGGATCAATAGGATCGGTGTGAACTTGGTGTGCTAGATGTTTGATGCGTGTGAATATCGTTGTGTGCTCTCGTAGTGGAGGGTGATGGCCCGGTGTCCATCGGTATTGTTGGTGTGCTCCCGCTGAGGAGGGTGATGGCCATGTGTCCATCGAAGTTAATGTTTTGTGCTCCCGGTGAGGAGGGTGATGGCCAGGTGTCCATCGATGTTAATGTGTTGTGCTCCCGTTGTGGAGGGTGATGGCCAGGTGTCCATCGGTGTTAATGTGTTGTTCTCCCGTTGTGGAGGGTGATGGCCAGGTGTCCATCGGTATTGTTGTGGTGCTCCCATTGTGGAGGGTTGATGGCCAGTTGCCCATCAGTGTGATGTGCTCCCTGAGTTGAGGGTTGATGGCCAAGTGCCCATCGTTGATATGTGCTCCTTTGAGGAGGGTTGATGGCCCGGTGCCCATCGTGATTGTGAGTCCGTACCGCATGTTATGAGTTGTGTGAGTGCATTTGTTGCGTGATTATATATTGTGGTTGATGGTGGGACCGTGAGTCCGGATGATATGTATATGAAATATTATTATTATTGATTTCTGCCTTTTATTTCATGTACTATTATGCCATTATTATTTAATCGTGATTCTCACCCCTTTGTTACTGTTGTGGTCTGTGCTTCTTTGGAAGTACAGACAATCCAGGTGTTTAGCTAGTTGGATTGTGGTGTCTCCGTAGGACTGCTCTAATACGTAACATCGGGGCGTTTTTGGGTGTATTTATTGTGTATTTTGGATATGTGTGCCCCTGTGGCGTATCTGATATTTTGTGAGATGTTGATATTGATCGGTGATGATGTTATGTATTTTGGGGCAGATGGTCGTTATTGTATTCATGATGATGATGATGATGGATATGGGTGATGTATATATATATATATATATATATATATATATATATATATATATATATATATATATATATATATATATATATATATATATATATATATATATATATATATATATATATATATATATATATATATATATATATATATATATATATATATATATATATATATATATATATATATATATATATATATATATATATATATATATATATATATATATATATATATATATATATATATATATATATATATATATATATATATATATATATATATATATATATATATATATATATATATATATATATATATATATATATATATATATATATATATATATATATATATATATATATATATATATATATATATATATATATATATATATATATATATATATATATATATATATATATATATATATATATATATATATATATATATATATATATATATATATATATATATATATATATATATATATATATATATATATATATATATATATATATATATATATATATATATATATATATATATATATATATATATATATATATATATATATATATATATATATATATATATATATATATATATATATATATATATATATATATATATGATATTTGTGTTATGACAGACCATATCTTTTTCCGCTGCAATTTTTATTGAAAAATTCAGTTAAATTATTTGGAAAAATATTTGTGGAAATTTTGAGGTGTATTGTGGCGTCCCGTTTGGGAGAGAAACTCTGATATGTGTTTTATTTGATTGTTTTATTTTATTTTGGGAACGGGGTGTTACAAGTTGGTATCAGAGCAGGTCGGTCCATCCGGCCAGTGTAGTGTGTTGAGTCTGTCTATAGGATAGAGTTGCTTGTTTTCTGTTAACCTGGTTTGTTGTTGAGCAGAATGGTTGGGAGAAATGACGCGGTGTTGGCTGCGGGGATGCAGGCTATGGCACAAGTGGTGGCCAACCAGAATCTGGCTGCGGGAGCTCAGTTTAGAGACCTGACGCAGTTCCAGAGCAACAAGCCACCAAAGTTTGAAGGTGGAATTCTGGATCCGGTAGCTGCATAGAAATGGCTGAAGGTAATAGAGAAGATCTTCAGAACCATGGGGTGCAGTGATGAGCAGAAGGTGAGGTTCGGTACTCACATGCTCGAGGGAGAGGCCGAGGCTTGGTGGGATAGTTGCAGTCAGAGGATGGAAGCTTCGGGGACTCCGATTACTTGGGAGGTGGTTCGGTCTGGATTTCTGGAGAAGTATTTTCCAGAAGATATCAGAAGTGCTAAAGAGGTGGAATTTTTGGAATTAAAACAGGGCAGTATGTCGGTAGCCGAGTATGCGGATAAGTTTGAGGAGCTGGCTCAGTATTGTCGTCATTACAATACTGAGGAAGCTATGACTTCGAAGTGTCTGAAATTTGAGAATGGGCTAAGGCTAGAGATCAAGATGGGGATTGCATGTCAGAAAGTCAGGAGCTATCCTGAGTTGGTGAGTAGGAGCCGTATCTATGATAATGATAACCGTGCGAGGATCGCACACTACAAGGCGACAAGTGATCGTAAGGGTAAACAAAGGTTTGGTGGTACTCCCTACAGTGTTCCGACTGGTAAGGGGAAGTTCAAGGGTGTTGTTGATAGGAAGCCCAGAGAGGGTAGGGCGTTGGCTGGTACGAAGTGTTTCCGGTGCGGTGGCATGGGTCATCGTGTCAATGATTGTCCTCCTGATGCGAAAAAGTGCTTCAAGTGTGGGAAGCCAGGCCATGTGATGGCGGATTGTAGGACTAATATGCCTACTTGTTATAACTGTGGCGAGAAGGGCCACATTAGTACCCATTGTGAGAAGCCAAGGAGGCCTCAAGCGCCTCAGGTGGCGGGTAAAGTATTTTCAGTTGTGGGAACTCAAGAGGAAGACGGAGAACATTCGATCAGAGGTACTTGTTTTATCAATAACATTCCTTTGACTGCTATGATTGATACGGGTGCAACCCACTCGTTTATCTTTGTTGATTGTGTGAAGAGGTTAAGTTTTGTGCCGACTACTCTTGAGCGGCGGATGACTATTGAAACTCCCTCGATTGGTTCAGTGACTACTTCACTAGTGTGTTTGAAGTGTCCGCTGACATCTTTGGCCGAGACTTCGGTGTGGATTTGATCTGTTTGCCACTTGGTGGTTTGGATGTTATACTTGGTATGAACTGGTTGGAGTTCAACCGAGTGTACATCGATTGTTTTTGGAAAGTGTTATTGTTTTTGACTCCTGAAGAGGAAGCGTTGGCAAATTCCTTGTCTGGTAAGGAATTGAGAACCTTGTTGGAAGATGAAGCGCAGGTGTTTGCTTTATTTGCATCACTGTCTGTTGACAACAAGGCATTGTTGGATGAGCTAGCTGTGGTGAATGAGTTTCCGGAGGTGTTCCCAGATGATATTACAGAGTTGCCTCCGAAGAGAGAGGTTGAGTTTAGCATTGATCTTGTTCCTGGTACGAGGCCTATTTCTATGGCGCCATACAGGATGTCAACAGTGGAGCTAGCCGAGTTGAAGACTCAGATTGGAGAGTTGTTGGATAAAAAGTTCATCAGGCCAAGTGTGTCGCCGTGGGGAGCTCCAGTATTGTTAGTGAAGAAGAAGGACGATAGCATGCGTTTGTGCATTGATTACCGGCAGTTGAACAAAGTGACCATCAAGAACAAATATCCTCTTCCAAGGATCGATGATTTGATGGATCATCTAGTAGGATCTCGTGTGTTCAGTAAGATTGACTTGAGGTCGGGTTATCATCAGATAAGAGTGAGAGAAGGTGATATTCAGAAGACGGAGTTTAGGACTTGATATGGATATTACGAGTATGCAGTAATGCCTTTCGAAGTATCTAATGCACCGGGTGTGTTCATGGAATATATGAACCGTATCTTCAATTCTTATTTGGATCAGTTTATTGTCGTGTTCATTGATGACATTTTGATTTATTCTTGTCACTACGCGAAAAATGACACAGAGTCGCCACTAAATTTTATTTATCCCACGGAGGGAAAGGGAAATAGAGATAAAATCTTTGGGAAAGAAGCATGGTCATCGCAACCAAGTCTTAGGGTTCGGGAGTCGGTTATGCGAGGGGAAGGTATTAGCACCCCCTCGCATCCATCGTACTCGATGGGAACCTCCTAGGTTGTTTGGCGTGAATGGGTGTTTTATTCTAAAAGCTTGCTTGTTTAAAGAAAGAGGGGTTGGTGTTTATTCATTAGAGTGCTCGCCAAGGATTGGGGCCCTAGTGCCTACGTATATTCACTTGTATGAAGTGAAGAATCAGAGCATTCGTAGTTCATGGGACTACGGTGGAAAACGAGATGTTGGGTGGACGATGCTATCGTGCACATTCTAGCAGTTAGGTGTATTGCGGCTCGCTCTTGGAGTCTTATGCGTTACCTGTTTGCGGTAGAACGGACGTAACATGTCCTTGGGTAAAAGGGTATGAATGATTAAAGATGGGAAAGAAAGAAAATTGTGCTCGCTAGGATCATCGCAATCCTATGCCTACGTATTTTCAACATGTGTGAGAAATCAGAGCAGCCGTAGTTCGGCCACTTAAGAAATGATTGTGCATTGGTTGATTTTATACCTTGAAAAAGGGTTTTCGGATTGACGCCCTAAGGCAAAAGAAGTTTGATGAGTTGATGTTGTTTTTAGGTTTTTCTTAGGGAAGAATTTATTCTTGACTAGGATTATACAAAAGACTTTGGATAGAGATGAATGTCTCTAATAACCAAGTCGAGCGCCTTGTATTCAAAACATTCGGAACGAGTGTAGGAGGATTCCATTCTCATTCCTTCTCCACCACTTTAAAGTTCATGGTGCATAATTCTAATCGTATATTTTATTGTGTTTTTGGATTTTTTACGAGAAAAAGGATCACTTGACGTTGGATCAAGGTTTATTGTTTGTAAAAGTATTTGAGGTGATACGAACAAGGTCGATGGCGGACGCACAAGGCGGCCGACTTACAAGGGTTGAAATGGCTCGATAAAATCGAGAGTTTGTTTTTGAAAATGGTTTTTGGATTCAAAAGTCACCAAGGACAATAGCAAAATTCACACTAAAATCATACAACATATGGGATTAGTCGGCTAAAAAAAATTGAGACATGCAATAAAAACGGTGGAAAACAATGGAGTAACACGGGTGGCCGTGTTGTATGACACGACCCGTGTCATAGGGTACCTGCAATGTGAGTTTTTAGAGCATGACAGAGGTGCAACACGGGTGGCCGTGTTGTGTGACACGGCCCGTGTTGTAGTCTAGGTGAAAAATGATTTTTAGGGCAAACAGAGGTGCAACACGGGTGGCCGTGTTGTGTGACACGGCCCGTGTTGTGAAGCCTGGGGTTTTTTGGTCGTGGAAACCTCAAACAGAGGTGCAACACGGGTGGCCGTGTTGTGTGACACGGCCCGTGTTGGGCGACACGGGTGGCCGTGTTGTGTGACACGGCCCGTGTTGGGCGACACGGGTGGCCGTGTTGTGGGACACGGCCCGTGTCAGGCTACCATAGTGAAAAACCTAACTTTTTCTATGTTTTTCTTTCGTTTTTGTGGTTTCTTAAGAACGGTTTCTTGGTCCCTTTGGAACCTTACATGAAACATACCATACAACAATATATAAAAGAGTAAACAAAATGAATGTAAGAGCAAAAAAAATAAAGGGAGAAAGGTTTGAGGAAATGGATACCCAAGAGCTTTCTATCCTTCTTGCAAGTCCTCCTTGGTCTTGGTTGAAAGTACTTCACTCCTCTTCACTCTATGTTGTGAAGGTTTTGTTTCTCAATGATCCTCTTGGTTCTATATCACTCTCTTTTTTCTGGTTTGCAAAGCTTCCTATTTTTCTGGTTTTTAGGGTTTTGTTAGCTCTCTCTATTTTCTGGTTTTGCAAATGTGTGTAGAATGGATCCTCAATGAATAAAGAGTGGTCTCCTTTTTGTTTACAACCCCCTCCTCTTATCTCAGCTCCTCTAGGGTTTTCACTTCTCCCCACATATCAGATTTTTCATGGAGTGGTGTCTCTTACCACCTTTCCTCATGCCGCTCTCTTTCTTTCCATTTCCATGCAAGAGCTATGCTGCATTTTTGCTGTTGCACTTTGCCTATGTTGTTTTTCTGCAGCACCTTGTGCCTTGCACCCATTTTGTTGGTTTGTGTTTGGACAGCTCCTCTTGGTCAATGCCACCAACTCTTGACAGCATTTTGAAAATTCTGATATGTAGAAGCATTGTCACATGTTATTCCCTTTGTCTTGTAACATGTGATCTTGTGACATGAAGAAGTTTGTCACCTCTTGCATGGGACTATTTTTCCATGATTAAACATGCATAATCTTGGTCTTAAAACATTCCAATCTTGATTTAATTCTTGCATATTTCTTGGATGTTTGTAAGCACAATGTGGACTTGGTGTGGCATTACCATAACATGAATTTGATTAGAGACTTGAATGAAGATTAGAAATAAATTAATTTCTAAACATTACTTAGAGTTGGAAATCTTGCAACAAATGACATTCTTGTAATGTCATAAAATTTCTCTTTGTAATATTCTTGCCTCTAATTCATGAATTCATGATGGATTTCCCTAGAACCATTAAACTTGAAATGGATGAAGTCTTGAATTATGGACTTGTGATCTTGACTCATGCTTTGCAAATTTGGATTCCACTTGATCAAGAATTTGAAACAAAATTGGATGAAGCAATCTTGAATTTAGGCCTTGAGTTTCATGTTCATTAGGAATATTTATCTTGCATATCCCAATATTTTTCAAGTAACTTTTCCTTGAAGTAATCTACGTGAGTAGACTTTCCAACTTAGATCAAGCCTTAGGTGATGAACCTTTTCTTCCATGTATTCCATGATAGGAAATTTATCTCATTTAAAAATGGAAAATAACAAACCGATCCAATCCGTACCTTGTGAACCCACATGCTCGATATGCAATAGAACAATGTATGATATGGTGAATATAAGGTATAAAAGCTAAAGGTGAAAATAAGGGTGTGACAATTCTAAGTCTGAGGAGGAGCATGCGGAACATTTGAGGATCGCTTTACAAGTGTTGAAGGATAACAAGTTGTTTGCTAAGTTATCGAAGTGTGAATTCTAGTTGAAGACGGTGAGTTTTCTGGGGCATGTTATTTCGGGTGATGGTGTTTCTGTGGATCCATCTAAGGTAAGTGCGGTGTTACAGTGGGAACCGTCGAAGACGGTAACAGAGGTTAGAATCTTTTTGGGCTTAGCAGGGTATTACCGAAGATTCATTGAAGGCTTTTATAGATTGGCTTTGCCGTTGACTCAGTTGACAAGGAAAGATCAAGTGTTTGTGTGAGATGCTGCTTGTGAAGAGAGTTTTGGGGAACTAAAAAAGAGATTGACTTCAGCGCCGGTGTTGGTGTTACCGAATCCGTGTGAGCCTTTTGTGGTGTATTGTGATGCATCCAAAATGGGATTGGGCGGAGTTCTTATGCAAAATGGAAAAGTGGTAGCCTATGCTTCACAGCAATTCAGGGTGCATGAGCGTAACTATCCTACTCAGATTGGGCGGAGTTCTTATGCAAAATGGAAAAGTGGTAGCCTATGCTTCACAGCAATTCAGGGTGCATGAGCGTAACTATCCTACTCATGACCTTGAATTAGCTGCGGTAGTTTTTGTGTTGAAGATTTGGCGACATTATTTATATGGTTCGAGGTTTGAGGTATTCAGTGATCACAAGAGTTTGAAATATTTGTTTGATCAGAAGGAGCTGAATATGCGGCAGAGGAGATGGTTGGAATTCTTGAAGGATTATGATTTTAGTTTGAGTTATCACCCAGGGAAAGCGAATGTGGTTGCGGATGTGTTGAGCAGAAAGACAATTCATATATCAGCTATGATGGTAAAAGAGATGGAGCTTATTGAGCAGTTTCGGGATTTGAGCATGGTTTGTGAGTTTTCATCGGATGGTGTGACGTTGGGTAAATTGCAAGTGAAGAACGATTTCTTGGACATGATTAAGGAAAATCAGAAGTTGGATGTAAAACTTGTGGATTTGACGCGAGAAGCCGGAAGTGACTCCGGTAGTGATTTCAGGTTGGATAGTGCGGGTGTGTTGAGGTTTCGGGACAGAATTTACGTGCCGGATAATGATGAGTTGAAGAAGTCTATTTTGGACGAAGGACATCGTAGTAGCCTAAGTGTTCATCCAGGAGCTACGAAGATGTATCAGGACTTGAAAAAGTTATTTTGGTGGTCGGGCATGAAAAAGGATATTGCTCGATATGTTTATGCTTGTTTGGTTTGTCAGAAGTCGAAGATGGAGCATCAGAGACCTTATGGGATGATGCAACCGTTAGAGATTCCGGTTTGGAAGTGGGACTGTATTGCTATGGACTTTGTTACAGGTTTGCCGAATACGGCGAGAGGATTTGACGCCATTTGGGTGATTGTGGATCGGCTTACGAAATCTGCACACTTTGTATCGATCAGTATTAGCTTTCCGTTGGAGAAGCTGGCAGAGATTTATATTCGGGTAATTGTGAAGCTGCACGGTATACCGTTGAGTATTGTGTCGGATAGAGATCCGAGGTTCACTTCTGTGTTTTGGAAGAGTCTACAAGAGACTTTGGGTACTGAGTTGAAGCTGAGTTCATCTTATCATCCGCAGACGGATGGGAAGTCGGAGCGGACTATTCAGACATTGGAGGATTTGTTGCGGGCTTGTGTGTTGGAGAAAGGTGGTACGTGGGATACTCATTTGCCTTTGGTAGAGTTCACGTACAACAACAGTTACCATTCCAGTATCGGGATGGCACCGTTTGAGGCTCTTTATGGTAGGAGGTGCAGGATTCCCTTGTGTTGGTATGAGTCGGGTGAGCGTGTTGTGTTGGGACCAGAGTTGGTACAACAGACTACTGAAACCGTGCAGATGATCCGAGAAAAGATGAAAGCATCTTAGGATCGGCAGAAGAGTTATTATGATAACCGCAGGAAAGAGTTGGAATTAAGTGTGGGTGACCATGTATTCTTGAGGGTTAACCCAGTGATGGGTGTTGGACGTGCTTTGAAGTCCAAGAAGTTGGATCCAAAGTTTATCGGACCGTATCAGATTTTGCAGAGGATTGGTGTTATGGCTTATAGGGTGGCATTGCCGCCGGAGCTTTCGAACTTGCACGACGTGTTTCACGTGTCGCAACTTCGGAAGTATATGCATGATCCGTCTCATGTGATTTAGAGGGATAAAGTCCAAGTTAGAGAGAATCTAACTGTGGAGACATTGCCGTTGAGGATCGAGGATCGCAAGATGAAGCGACTCAGAGAAAAATAGATACTGTTGGTGAGAGTGGCTTGGGGAAGTGCTGCAGGTGGAAGTGTGACCTGGGAATTGGAAAGCAGGATGCGAGAAGCGTATCCAGAGCTGTTCCCATCAGGTATTTTCGAGGACGAAAATAATTAAAGTGGGGGAGAGTTGTAACACCAATTTTAATTATTCTCAGTTTCCGGTGTTATTTTGTTCTGTGTCGTGTTGTGTATGAGGATTGAGGAAGAATGAGGAGCATAATATTAATATTGGATAATTGATAGTAATAATAATAATAATTAATAATTAATATTAATATTGATGTTAGTATTATTATTATTATTATTATTATTATTATTACTTTTATTTATATTAATAATTATGAGGGAAGTGATATTATTTGGATTTATAAGAAGGATTAATATTTATTTGGAATAAAATGTATTTTTGGGGTATTAAGGGTGTTTTTGGAATATAGAAGGAATAGAATTGGAAAGAGGAGCACATGAAGGAGCAAGCGAGCAAGAACACGGTTTTGAGCAAGGCTGAAGCATCAAGATTAGCAGATTGAACAAGCGGATTTCGTGTGGATTGAGGAGCTTGTTCATCACCAAAGCTTGAATTGAGGTAAGGGGGAGAGATACATCAGTTAAATGGTATTTTACATGAATGTTGGTAGAAGGGGAATCCCTAACCCCATGTATGAATAAATTTCATGTTGATGATGAATTGATGCTATTGCATGTTGTTGTTGCTGAGGTTATTGTGTTAGATTATGTTAATTTCGTTTGCATGTGCTGTGGGATGATGTTTGAGTGAAATTGGAGCTTTCCGGGTAAATTTAGAAGTTGAGCCGGAAGTTGGTTTTGAGAGCAGAGTTGATGATTAGTTGGATGGAATCGGGAGTAGACCCCGTAACTAAGTTGCAGTATATGGATGGTTGTGGGTTTCGATTTAATTGGGCGAAATCGGCGTGGGAGGTGACTCTGCAACGCAAAATTTTTCTGAGTACGCAGGTATTCGCTGGGAGAATGGGGGGCGAGCCTTCGCCAGGCTTCGTCGGGAGAACTAGCCAACGAGTGCTGGCAGAAGCTTCTGTCTGGCTTCGCCAAAGGTTTCGCCAGGCGAATGGCAGCGAGTGTTTGCTGCGGGGCTTCGCCGGGCGAATGCGCCAGCGAGTCCGACAACAGTTTGTGCTTTTGCTGCTGTCTTGTGTTGTTCCTCTGTGGGCTTGGACCCTCGTTGGTCATGTGTGATGGGAGGCTTGCTGGAGAGCGGATGCGAGCGTATGTTGGTCGTTGTAGGGCTGTTTGGCCGACGTTTATCACAAGTGGCATAATCATTGAATTATGCGTTATGTATGAATCAGTATGGATGTGCACGTGAGATGTGTGCACCGTGTGTGTGTGTGTGTTGCGTGCGAGATATGAGGATCAGCATGATCGTTGCGCCTTGAGTGTGTTGTGTTGGTGTGTTGTGGTGAGTGGATCCGTGAGGATCGGTACGTTTATTATGCGTTGCATTTGTATGTTGTTATGTGATGTATTGGGTCAGTAGGACCGACATGCCTTGTGTGCAGTATGTGATAAGTTGTATGGTGAGTGGATCCGTGGGATCGACACACTGTGTGTGCTTGTTATGTATGTATTTTATGATGTGAATGGATCCGTGAGATCGGTATGCCTTGTGCGTCATGTATATGTTGTGTGAGGGATGAATCAATAGGATCGGTGTGCACTTGGTGTGCTAGATGTTTGATGCGTGTGAATATTGTTGTGTGCTCCCGTAGTGGAGGGTGATGGCCCGGTGTCCATCGGTATTGTTGGTGTGCTCCCGGTGAGGAGGGTGATGGCCATGTGTCCATCGATGTTAATGTCTTAGGCTCCTGGTGAGGAGGGTGATGGCCATGTGTCCATCGATGTTAATGTGTTGTGCTCCCGATGAGGAGGGTGATGGCCATGTGTCCATCGATGTTAATGTGTTGTGCTCCCGTTGTACAGGGTGATGGCCAGGTGTCCATCGGTATTGTTGTGGTGCTCCCATTGTGGAGGGTTGATGGCCAGTTGCCCATCAGTGTGGTGTGCTCCCTGAGTGGAGGATTGATGGCCAAGTGCCCATCGTTGATATGTACTCTTGTGAGGAGGGTTGATGGCCCGGTGCCCATCGTGATTGTGAGTCGGTACCGTATGTTATGAGTTGTGTGAGTGTATTTGTTGCGTGATTGTATATTGTGGTTGATGGTGGGACCGTGAGTCCGGATGATATGTATATGAAATAGTATTATTATTGATTTCTTCCTTTTATTTCATGTACAATTATGAAATTATTATTTAATCGTGATTCTCACCCATTTGTTACTGTTGTGGTCTGTGCTTCTTCGGAAGTACAGACAATCTAGGTGTTTAGCTAGTTAGATTCTGGTGTCTCCGTAGGACTGCTCTGATACGTAACACCGGGGCGTTTTTGGGTGTATTTATTGTGTATTTTGGATATGTGTGCCCCGGTGGCGTATCTGATATTTTGTGAGATGTTGATATTGATCGGTGATGATGTTATGTATTTTGGGGCAGATGGTCGTTATTGTATTCGTGATGATGATGATGGATATGGGTGATGTATATATATATTATATTTGTGTTATGACAGACCATATCTTTTTCCGCTGCAATTTTTTTTGAAAAATTCAGTTAAATTATTTGGAAAAATATTTGTGGAAATTTTGAGGTGTATTGTGGCGTCCCGTTTGGGAGAGAAACTCTGATATGCGTTTTATTTGATTGTTTTATTTTATTTTAGGAACGGGGTGTTAAAGAAGTCAGAAGATTAAGGCTGACAAACGTCGGGGCAAAGTTTTGTGCAAGGTGTTAAAAGAAGATCAACGTCTGTCATTCTCGTCAGAAGTAGCAAAGCAAATGAAGTGATAGCTAGTAGGACCGGATTATTACGGGATTCTGTAACCCTTTCTGTTTGCCGTTTTTCCAAATGTATAAAGTTCCCGAGGCTTTGCCCTTTGTAAAGTTCTCGTCTATCAATGAAAGCAGATTTTGGCCAATCATTGTTATGATCTTCTTTTTTTTTGTTATGCAATTTCACTTATTTGTTAATAAAGATTTTTTGAAAAACAAAGTGTTTTGAAAAACCTAAACTTTATTTTTAAAGAAAACTAATTTGACAAAACGATTGAAGAACTCTAGAGGTAATCTGCCAATATTACACAGTTCTTAAGTCGTGAAAGCTTGTTGTCGCCTTTGACTAGGTGCGTCCAATAGCAATTCCCGCTCTTAAGCCAGGACTTCTCCTCTGTGGGTTTTCAAGAATATTGTCTATCTTGGAAGATTGTTATCTACACCAAAATAAAGTGCCATTTAACTTGAAGCAATTGAGATTCAGCGTGATGGGTTCCCTCTTTGTTTTCCCCTTTGCTTTTCTTTTCTCCCTTCCAGGTCGGTCTGCATTTTACATACAACATCATATCAACATACGCATTTTGTTTGCATGTGGTTTTGGTTTCTGTTTGTTTGGTTGTTGCCTTTGAGACCCTTTGGTCGTTACCTCTCTCTTTGATCTGTTACCACAGATTTCGCTTTAAGGTTGATACCCCAACTGTTACCAGTAATCCTGGGATTACTATATCTTCCCTGGGAAGCTAATTGTGATGGACAGTTGTTACTAATGTTTATCTCTGATTTGGTTGTCACCGATAATCTTATAAAGTCTAGTAGTCACCAGCGTTTGTTTAAAATCAATTGTTATTTGGTACCTCGATTTGGTCGTCAACCAACAATCTTTCAAACTCAGTAGTCAATGGCTCTGTTCTCAGAAACCAATTGTCATTGGAGTCCCTTTGATCCGGTTATTACCAATCTTTGCTAAAATCTAGTGGTTACTAGTATTGCTTTCTAAAAACCAATCGTCATTGGTATTTGAAATGGTTGTTACCAAGTTTCCTAAAAAAGTCCAATAATTATTAGCATCGCTTAGACCCAATCGTTATTGGTGCCAGTTGGCTCAGTTGTTACCATTCTTTCTAAAAGTCTAGTGGTTACTAGCATTGGTAAACCTATTGTTTTGGTATACCTTTTGATTTGGTGATCACTAGTCTGTCTAAGTCCAATGATTATTGGCATCGCTTGAAGTCAGTTGTTATTGGCACTCTGAGTTGGTTATTACTGATTTTCCCCGTGAAGCCCAGTGGTTACAGGCACTTCTTGACCCAATCGTTATTGGCACCCGTTGGTTTAGTTGTTACTGCTCCTTCTAAGTCCAGTGGTTATTGGTATTGCTTCAAAGTTATCTGTTATTAATACCGTGAGTAGGTTGTTACCAACTTCCCCAGCCGAAATCCTGTATTTCACCATTGCTGTTTGGAATTCCCAGTTATTTGTAACTTTGGTTTGGTCGTCACCATCACCCCCTGTAAGTCTAGTGGAAACTAGCACCGCTTGAAATTGTTTGTTGTTCTGGTCGTCATCAATGTTCCCAGCGAAGCCGTTGCTTTTCCCATTTGGGTCTCGGAGATCTAGTGGATACTAGCATCCCCAGTGCGTCTGGTCTTGTTTCTGTTCTTTTCCTGAAGATCCTGTTCGAACTCTTCATTATAGGAAACTCCTCATTTGGTTATCACCAGTGAGGTTTGCGTCTCTGATCTTTCGTTTCCCCGGTGGAGAATTTCCTTCTTCCCTAGTGGAGTGTGCGTTTTCTTTTCCCCAGTGAAGATTTGTCTTCCCCGGTAGAATTTGCGTCCCCTGTGTGAAAGATTCCCTTGGACAACATCTTTAGTCATAGTTGAACTACCTACTTTGTTTTGCCTTAGATCATTCCCCAATGTGTTGGGTCCCCCGTGAGTAGTTACTCGTTGTCTTGCCGTTTTTTTATTTTTTTCTCGTGTGTCTGCATCTGCCTTGCATTCAAGCATCATAAAGCATCATTTAGATTCATGGCATAATCGCACTTGTCCTTTTTCATATCATCGGATCTAAGGGACACAATTTTTGGTTTGCTATATTTAAATACCTTTCACTACGACTCTATGAGGATTGTCATCTCTCATTGCCATCTAGTGAAAATATTTAAATAGGGGCAACTGTTGCACACCATATTTTGACCCCTTAGATCTTCATCATCATTTTAGGTTCATATTCACTTGATTATCTAACCTTAACCCATTTCAAGTTTGTCTTTGTTAAGATACATGTGAATTAGGGTTCCGTATAGTCGAGGAACGAAGTTTCGATGATTTAATCAGTCAACATATTGGATTGATTCTCCATGAAATAATTCTCCACATCATAAAATATACTCCATTGGGTCAAGTATGAATCCAATTTGAGGTTGTCACCCAAGGATCAAGAGCAGTGCAGTTCAGGATACCCGATTAGGGTTTTCGATCAGGAAAAGTCAACTGTAGTTTGACTTTTGATTTAAAAGATGTTCCAATGGTGGTATCATGGTCCATAAAGTTCATATGGCTTAGTGAAGTCCACTTAAGAAGTTTCAAGGCCTCAGAAGACCCGGAACATCAACAGTCGCCTCGGTAGTCATCGATCGATCGTACGGTTGATCAAAAAGTCAACTCTTCAATCATAAAGAATTTGACCTCAAAGTATGAAGAAAAAATGTTCCTAGTAACATATTACACCTATCCATGAAGTTTCATGACCATTGGATCAAGGGTTGAGGAGTAATAAAAAAATCGGGAAATTAGGGTTTTGAAAGGGGCAAGACCATAACTCCCTAACCACACGTCCAATTGAGGTGGTTCAAAGCTCATTGGAAAGGCCTTGACAAGTCCTACAAAAGTCACACGGTGGTCCATGAGCAGAAAATGCATAGATTTGGAGTTATGGCCAAAGTCATTGCAAGAGGGAAGAATAACTTAGAAAAATTCTAAGTTATTGGGCTTTTTAGGCATGTTTTTAGCAACTTTGAGAGGATTTTTGACCTAGTTTTATTTGGAATTTGAAGATCATGAAAACATGAAAGTTGTAGAGTTTCATGAGGGTTTTCCAAAATATACTAGAACTCCTCCATAGTCCTTATGAGTTGAGAGTTATGAATTCAACAAGTTGAGGTTTTAACACTTGAGTTCATCATTTTCACTTTTTCACAAACTCACTTTTTGATCACTTGAATCGTTATCATCCATTGGATCATGTTTCTATCTGTTATTTAGAGAGTATGATGAGAAGAAATGCATAAAATTAAGAGGATTGAAGAGCCTTGCAAGTTGGAGGCAAGTTGCATTATTTTAATCAAAGAAATGAAGAAAGAGAAACTTTATGGAAGAAATCTTGCAGCTGCAGTTCTCCTACTCCCTAGCCACACTTCAGTCACTTCCTTGTCATTCATGCCACTTTATTTATGCATAAGCTTGAGCCACGAGCTTGGATTTGCAGCTGTCCACAATCTTGAAGAAGATTGCATTTTCAAAACTCCCTCCAAAAGTGCCAAAGTACCAATCTGCCCCAAGCCTTTCCTTGCCTATAAATAGAGGTTTCCTCTATGTTGAAACACACACCAGAGCACTCTAAAACCCAAGAGAAAACCATTGCTCTCATCTTGCATTTGCTTTGCTTATAAGTGAAGAAAACCATTCCAAAAATACCTCAAAATCTGCCTTGAGCACAAAGTCTTCCAAAACCATTTTCACCCACTCAAAATCATCACAAACCATCCACACAATCCACAAATGATGTGTGGGAGGTGTTCAAACTCTTAAACCAGTCAAAACCCTCATTTTCCCAAAAGTTAACTTTCAACCAAGAAAAGTTTGACTTCACACACAAAATCTGCCACATCTCTACTCAGACCTGTTTTGAGCACTTTAATGAGTCAAACACCTTAGGTTTATGATATACCAATTGTCCATAACCTAAAATACTATCATCATCACTTATTTCAAGTTCTGGTCCAAGATTCACTTGTTTACTTCAAGTGCAAGAAAAGCTGTAATCTTCATCAGGGCATTGGATTGGATCATATTTGGAGGCTTCAAGGTTTTCCCTTCTTAATTAGCTTTCTTGGAGGTCTACAAGAGGTTGTTAGTCACTATCCTCATCTTAAATTATCATGAGTATGCTTAATGTGCATTTAGTTGGTTTAAGATTAAAGGCAATGTGCAGTCATGTTTGAATCTGCCTTACTTTGTTTATTTTGCTCATCAATGTGTATCACTTTTATAATCATCATACCATGTTGTATTGTTATGTGCTAAACCTTGAGATCCTCTTAAATGTCATGTATGAACATATGAAGGTTAGTTGCAACTGTTATGTCTTGATGTTGTTTTGATTCTGTTTCTGTTTGAAAGATGTTTATTTGCTTCCGTTGCAGCAACTCTTTTAGATCTTGATCTGTTTGTTGGTATTTTGAGGTAGAAACCCTTATGTATTGATTCATGTGATGTTTAACATTGTACCATTTGAAACTATGCTTGATTTGCACATTTCTGTTCATGTGCATTTTTCAGCTCATATGCATTTTCAACTTATAGGTCATTTTCAAATCTAGTGCATTTTTTGTAATCTTTGTGTTTGAATGTTGTCTATAACATATTTTGAGTGTGCTTGTAAGTTGTTTGGGGCTGATGGACCCAGGATGACTCTTGTGGCTTTTTGAAGTTTGCTGATGACCATTACCTTGTTTTACTGTCATAGTATTTGTAACTATCATGATATATACATTGACACTTGATACTTGCCATTGTTATGTTAAGTATGCCTTTATGATAATTTGAACTATTACTTTGTGTTTGGACTATGTTTGTTAACATGAGAGTCTTGTACCATTGAATCTTGTTGTTATTAGATAATTGGCACTGTCATGTGTGCATCTGTTGCTATCATCCTTAGGCATGGTAATAGGGTTATTTTGACATGATCATATCTTATTTGCATTGAAGTTGTTGTCTATTGTTGTATGTTGGTTAACATGAAAATATGATACTCTTTGAATCATTTTTGCTAGATAGTTGGCATTGTTCATACTTGCATCACGTTGCTGTCATCACTTAGGCATTATAGTAGGGTTGTGTTTGCAATCATGATTTGTTCATATCTGGTTTTGTAGTCATTTGTGATAGCCTATATGTATGTTCTGTTGTTCTATGAATTATGTTTGCATTCTGTCTAGAATATTGCTTGTGAGCATCCTTGGTCCATAAGTTGAATGTTTGCATCAACATACCATGATTTTTCTTTTGTAACTCCAAACTGCCTTAGCCCTATTTATTTGAATTGCTAATTGTCATTGGCCTGAGTTGTTTTGTGCATGTAGCATTAGGGCTATCTGTTGATTATGCTAGCATTGTCATGCTCACTATGTGTCGCTACTGCGAAAATCGGCGCCGGTTATGACAGAAGAGTCGCCACCGTGCGTTATTTATCCCAACGGAGGGAAAGGAAACGCTCGAAGTAAACCTACCGCAAAGACGGGAAAGGAATGGTCATCACAACCAAATTCCTGGATTCGGGAGTCGGTTACGCAAGGGGAAGGTATTAGCACCCCTCACGTCCGTCGTACTCGACGGGATCCACGCTTGTTTTCTAGCTAAGGGTGTGTTATTCTATCTACTCTATAGGTCTGGTTAAAAAGAAAAGAAAATGACTCGGCAAAGTATCGCACTTTATGCCTACGTATTCCCGTCTGAAACGAGAAATCAGAGTCAACGTAGTTCGCCTACCTACGGGAAAGGAGGGGAAGGTTGCTCGCTAGGATATCGCATCCTATGCCTATGTACTTTCATACATCATGAAAGATAAGAGCAAACGTAGTTCGGGCTACGGAAGACACAAGCTTGTCTGAGTGTTTTTATCTCCTTAAGAAAGGGTTTTGCCTGATTAAGAGTCCAAGCGGACAAAAATGACACTTTGATTGGTTTCCAGTCTTTTACGCAAGAACTGTTTTTTATGATGTTTGCAATCTCTGACGCACTAAAGACTATGATTTGAGGGTGACTACATCGTATGTCACCCTAAGGGTAACACACTAAGTAATCAGATTACTGAAGAGTGACCCTCCAGCAACCTTTCTCAAATAGCTTAAGGCTCGTAGCGTACGACATCGATTATCCTTATTACTGTGTTTTGACTTGTTCTGAGATAGAAGAGAAAGAAGCTCTAAAAAACCTAGGGTTTGAAAGGAGAATCAAAACTACCCTAATGTTATCATGCATGGATTACAACCTAATGTCTGTCATAATTCCCTCCTGCGCAGAGGAAATCAGAGATCCTAAGGGATAAACGGAAAAGAAACAGTAGATATACAGTAAAATGCATGCAATGCAGCAATACAAACGAGGCAAAGGAGTCCCACTCAACCTCGAACCTAGGAAAACAATAGGCAAAGTGAAACAGCTTCACTTCAAACCTAAGGGAAAACTGAACAAACAACAATCAATACAGCAAAAGAAAAACCCAACACCAGCTCTGACAGCAACACTAGCTCTTACAGCAAACAGTTCAAACAGCACCAGCTCTGGCAGCTACAGTTGATTAACAGCAAAAGGTTGACAGTAATAACTTTAGGCAAGATCCCATCTTCAATTTCCAATGATATTCAAGCTTCAGATAAGCTCTTATCTCTAATGATCTTCAGCTTTAGCAAGCACTGAATCCCAACACATAGACAACTTCAGTCATCAGCAAACCCTAATCTTCAACAGATATCCAGCTTTGACAGGTACAAGCTTCATCTTCTCTAGTCATTAATGAACTTCTTATCTTCAATGGGCTCCCAATCTTCAATGCAAACACTCACAGGAGAGAATCAACTAAAAGATGAAGTTGGAATGTTAAGAGGCTTAATGATAACCCAGGGAAATCACTAAGATCTTATCATAGCAAGTGAGAGGTATCCTCAAGGTTCTACCCAATCAAAGCATGCTCTACATCCCTCCTAAGGAGAGATGGAACTCTTTTAGGGGACCTTGTGTCATAGGATAGAATAGAGGCACAAGAAGCTCTCTATGTTTGACAGAAGAAATCAGTCTACTCTAGAGCTCTCCATATATCTCCTATCTCCTAAGTCTTCAAAAGCCATCTTCAAGCACAAGCAACTTCAAGCTCCAAGCGTCATTATTTGTCTTCAATCATCCTCAAAGTCTTTATATAATCCTCAAGCCAAGCACAAGCCCCAACACCCAAAGAAGAGGCCCAAAACCCATCAAACCAAACAATATCCCAAGAGGGAAACACACCAATAACAACCAACTTGCAAAAAATAAATGAAATGGAAATATTCATCATAAAATCCTAGATTAATTTCTAAGGGACCCTAACTATGTACCCTATACCCCACATAAAACCCCAAGGCCTAAATCAAACTAAAAACCCTAAACTATGTGTTGAAATGCACCTATGTCAAGTTGAAACCCTAATTCTAGCACACTTGCTTCACACCTCTCAAAAACAATTAAATTTAAGTCACAAAAATGTGACAAAAATCCAGGGGGAACCTAATACTCTAATCCAACCATAGCAAAAAGAATTACATCAAAATATGGAATAAAATGACCATACTAAATTCAGCAAGTAACATATACCAAATGAAAATGAAATAAATGCCATAAAATGTAAAATGCACCAGAAAATAAAAAATGAATGAAATAAAATTTTAATTGTTTTATAATTTTCTTGAAGTCTTGATGAAAATAAGGGAAAAAATCTCAATTAAAAATGACCATTTTTCAATTATTTATGATTTTTTTAAGAACCTAAAAATAAATGTGAAAATAGAAGAAATATGGAAAAATGGAAAAGATGCGTGTCAAATAGTAATAAAAATCAGTTCATTCACCAACTGGGCCCAGAGAGGGGGTGTTAATAGTCAGCGTGCCTAAGCCCAATTCTACTTCAGAAAATTAAAACGAAAAATACAAAGGAAAATGGAAAAGTTAGCGGTGTCAAAAGCAAGCCAATGCAGTGTAATTCTCAATGGGCCTTGGAAGTGGGGTGTGGTTATCAATTCATCACTTAAGCCCAAAGCTTCAACTTAAGTGAAACGCTGCGCTTTGATCACTCTTCAGACTCTCTCACAATATGAATCATGCGTGGCCGTTGGATCTTGATTTGAGTCAAAGTCTTCATCTAATCTAAGGGCTTCTAAGTCATCTTCAACCTTTAAACCTTCTTGGAGGGAACAGCCATGGATGAACAGAGTGATCAACTTCATCTTCCTCAATTTGTATCCCTCTGATTCTCCATCAAAACTCAAAATTAAAAACCCTAACTTGCTCCATTTTTCACTAGCAATTCAACCATGGTAATTAAACACATTGAAACATCTTCTTCCTCAGAACACGATTGAATCCTCAGAAATTACTCAAGAATGGAATCTCACCAAACTTGAAATTGAATAGCCTAATCTCTTCACTACTTCACCCTGATCATTTCTAGCTATCAAACTAAGATTCTATCACAAGATTCATCAAGATAATTGCATGAACAGAAATTGCATCACTCCACTAATTGTCTCTAAATCGACCCTAATGCTACCAGAAAGCTCCCTATTATCATCTACATTGAATCTAGCTATTCAAAACCTAAAGATCATGCTCATACCATGCTGTGGATTGCAATTTACATACCTGAAAAATTTGTGTTAACAGAGTGATCAAAGCTTCAAGATAAGCTTCAATAAGTTCCAGACACCTTCACCAACACCAAAGGAGGCTTCTGTATGCAAAGAGATGAATTGAAATGGCTTGGATTCTTGAATTCGATCTTGAGTTGCAGGCTGAAAATTCCAAGTGCAATCTCACAGTTCTTCAATACTCTTGCTATGGATTCTATCTGGAATCATCCACCAGTGCTAGAGCAAGCTTCTGAGATCAAAAGAAGGGATTGAAAGTGGTTGTAACTGTGTAACAGAATTTGATTTGCAAATGGAAGGTTGAAAATGCAATCTCACAAATCTCTCTCAATTCTCTCCAACTCTTGCTCTGAATCTCTTCATATGTATATATAGAATGTGTTTGAAGACCCTAGAAAGTTCTAGATTGATCCTATGAGAAAACCAACTTCTCATGTCATGAAAATCTCATCTCATGCTTGGTTCATATCAGCTCATGTTTTAGCTTGTATTTGCACTCAATTCTGATCCAAATTGTCTTCTAATGAGATATTGGATGTGTTAGGATGGAAGGAAGCCTTGCATTTGCCTTGAAAAGTGATTTTGCATATGTGCATTATGATGCAAGTAGCCCATTTACAAAGCAAGTCATAAAAATAACCCTCAATTCAAAATTGCGGCAATGTCAATGTTCTCAAAATGCATTTTACAATCAAATTGGTATGTCATATGGCTTGGTTTGGATTTGTAGATCAAAAACCCTAATTTTCAACTTTGGTTTATTTAAAATATACCCTTATTTTAGGCCATTTTGGTGACTTTGTGAAGCAAGCCATTACAAGCCCTTATGACCTCTTATTTAGCATAAAAACATCATTTTGAACACATCTCATGTTGAACATTTTTTCATTTGAGGAGTGGAAGATGGAGATTTGGACCTATGTTGAAAAATGACCTGTAATTCAACTTTCCCAAAATACCCCTGGGTTGCCAAGACCATAACTTGAGTTCTACAAATCCCCTTGAGGACTTATAGTACTCAAATTAAAGATAAGATCAATATCTACAACTCTTTTGTTGGCCAAGAATCCATTTGAAAACTCCTTGATGGGCAAAAGTTGCTTGGAAGTCAAGTGACTTTCACAGATAAATTTCAATGTCCTCTGATGACCCATAACTTGCAAGAACCATAACTTGAGTTCTACAAATCTTATTGAAGACTTCTAGTACTAAAATTAAAGCTATTGAGAAGCTATACAAGTTTGATGTTGACCAAGAATCCATTTGAAACTTGAATTTTGACTTATCTGGCTTGGAAGTTAAGCCTAAATTAGGGTTTTTACACTGAAACCCTAATTTAGTAACTCCTCTTCTTCTTGATTCCTTTTGATTTCTCCTTGGCACAACACCACACTTGTATCCAAATATCAATTCATGAATCCCATATCCTTCAACCAAGCCTTGATGCTCTTCAATCACTCAGCTGACCTAGGGTTGACCCAGATGAAACCCTAGTTGACTGTACTTCAACTCTGGCTCTTGTACTTGTATCAATGACTTGTCTCATCTTCAAAATGACCCTCTAGGTCTTCCATGATCTTTGTACACATTCCATGGCTCACACACTCATTGATGATCTTCAACCCCCAAATTAAGAGAGAAATCCACTGGTTGGCCCTCAAAGCTTCAACTCACTTCTTGATTACTTGGATGGTCCTGAACTTGAATAAAACCCCTTGATGGGCCTCTTTCTGATAAGAATGGCACTTGATCCCTCGTTAGATGCCTTGTTATGCTATGCTATGCAAATGATTAGACTATGTACATGACTTATTATGCAAATGACAATGCAATTGAAACATAAACCAGGTGAAATAGGTTGAGCAAATTTTAGGGTGCAACACTATGTTGCTGTTATAACTATTTGATTCATGAACCACTGTCATTGTAATTCTGCCACCCCTTACTTTCAAACTTTGTCAAGTTTTGCTATTTCGATGTTGTTTGTGAAAAGAACATGTTGTTTGATGCTAATAAACATGCTTGCATTTGTGGCTGCTAGAAATAAGTTTTTTTCTGTTAGAACTTGCTTATGTTCATTACCATGGCGTTGTAACTTCCATTGCAAGGCATGTTATGAATTGGTATGTTTGGTTTGGTATTGTAACAACCAAGGACTTGTTGTCATGCTGTTTGATCTGTGCTCAACCATTTAATCATGTCTGGTAGAATTTATGTTGATATCAACTTGTCTTGGTATGAATTGTATGTGTGTGTGTGTGTGTGTAGGATTTATCATGAATATTTGGTTTTGACCAAGAGGCAGGCTCACTGCCAGTTTCTGTTTTGGAGGCCTTCACCCCTTAGGCTGTTATTCTATTGCAAGCTGTTTGAATCCATGATTTGATGTATATGAATCACTTTATGTATGATGATTGAGTTGAGTATGTAAGCTGCATCATGAATTGTTCTCATATCAAGTATTTTTGTTCAAATCATTACAGTTCACATGCCAGTTTTTGTTTGGAGTTGTTTTTGTATGATCTTTGCATCTAGAATCCATGAACCATGTATTTGAAACTTGTGCATACCTTCACTTGGTCATAATCACTTTTTTCTTGCATCATAGTTTCCAAAATGCATTTCCAAGCTTCACCTTGTAATTGCTATCGGGTTTTAATTTGTGCACACTATCTTGAAAAACTAATATTGCCATTGTATTCCTTGTTAAATTTCACATGAGATAGACCTAAATTTTGCTAAAATTGGTTGAGTATTGAATGATTTATGATGTAACCGTTTTCATGATATGCCTTATTTTCTTGCTCATCTTGCCTTGCCCAGAAATGCTAGCTTTTTTAAGTTTATGTCTTTATTGGGGTGGCATAATACTTGGATGTATCGCCACCCCAGTGGTTATGTCTTAACTTTCAAACGCCTTGCCATGCTACTTGTCCTGGGTTTGATCCGTGTGGAGATCAACCCTTTTGATTTTTTTTTCCATATTTGCCTTGTTTTCATACTTTGCTCTTTTTCTCCTTCCACTTGCACGCACGCGCCTTGGCTGGCTTGGTGAGATTTTGAGTTGGCAACCCAAAGGGGGTGGGTTCAACACCCACCAAGCGCCTCCCTCTTTTTTTTAATCACTAAAATGTTTGATTTTTCTTCAAAATTCAAAATAACATAACTTCACCATTTTTTACCATTTGTGAATGATTCTTTTTGCATTGGTCTTGTATTTTTGCATATTTTCATATGATATTTTATTATCCTAGAATTTTCATTTTGGAAAACATTTTGCATTAAAAATTGTCATGTTTCTTTGTTAGGGTTTTTACCCTCCTTTACATTTCAAAATTGTTGATTCTCTTGAGCTTGATTTTGCATTTGATATGAGAATTTGTTTGTCAACTCCTTTGTGTATACGATTATAATTATTTTTTTCTTGTAAGCATCATAATTGTTTCATTTGATTAACATTTAATGATCCCCGTGAAGTTATAACTTGTTTGCATTGGTTGTTATCTTCATCTTTGTCAAGATATGTTTTGGTCTTTACCTTTCATTTATCCTTGTAAGAACTCATCCTTGCTTGATATTGTGATATGCTTGCATGTTCTTGGTTGTGACCATATATCTTGCTAGAAACCATTGATATTGTGATATCCTTATACCATGCTTTGGTTGTAACCATTCATCCTGTTTGTAATCCTTGCTTATTGTAATATGCTTGTTTATTCTTGGTTGTAACCATATCTCTTGTTTTCATCATGTTTGAATGATTATTGATTTGCTAAGTTTATTTTCCCCAAGTGATGAAACTCTTTAGTTCTCATCCAAGTTGCCTCCTCTTTTCCCTTCCAAAGGAAAGTCTCTCTATTGACCCTTGGGTCATAGATAGCTCATTACCCTCCCTTAACTTTGTTAAGTTAAAACCTATCCCTTATACTTTGCTTAAGTCTAAAAAGCCTACTCTTTGTTAGGAGTGCTCCTTCAATTAGAACTTAAGATAGAGTTTGTCAACTCTATGTAAGAATCATGGAGATGATTACTTACTCCCCTTCTTTAAGTGTTCAATGTAGATCTAGAGAGTTTTCTTAAACTCTACACAAGCATTGTAATGTTTGTTCCCCTTTGAACCTTGATCATAATCAAGTGTTCTTTAACCCTAGTAAGGTGAACTACGATTTCTCTAATTCTATCCTAGTTAGGATACGTAGGCAGAGGACGCGATGTCTTTGCGAGCAAACTTAGAAACTATCCTTAGGTTTTAACCTACACCTTTTACCCAATCCCAATCCATAGCAAACTTAGCATATAAACAAACAAAAGGTTCCTGTAGAGTACTACAAATGTTTAGGATGTGAAATACCTACCCTATGCATAACCAACCCCCGATCCCCGAATCTCTTAGCGTTGTTGTTACATCGCGCAAAAGGTTCTTTCTTTCTTTAGACCTTTCCTTTGGATAAATTAAAGTTCGGTTGTGAATTTAAGAATTAAAGATTCAAGTTAATCCATAGCTTGGTATCCTGATTCTCACCGCAACACTAGGTATAGGGTTTTGAAGGAAAAATTACAAGAGGCAATCAAAGCTAGAGGTAAAGTTACATATGTTGGGTTATGCCCATCAAATCTAGAAGTGACAAAGTTTGGATACGCTGATGAAGAAAATTTTGAGATCTTTGCAGTAGACAGCCTAACGGACAAAGACTGGAGGAAGCCTTTAGTCGAGTACTTATAGAATCCAATAGCGTCCACAGAGCGAAAGGTCAAGTATCAAGCTCTAAGTTATGTTCTTCTAGGAAATGAGTTATTTAAAAATACTCCTGAGGGAGTCTTACTTAAATGCCTTATTGAATCAGAGGCGTATCTGGCCGTTTCGACGGTCCATAGTGGGCCGTGTGGGGAACATCAAGTAGGCCATAAGATGAAATGATTATTATTTCAACAAGGAATGTATTGGCCTACTATGCTAAAGGATTGTATTGAATTCGCCAAGGGCTTCCAGGAATGCCAAGTTCACGCTGGCATACAACATGCCCCTGCAAGCGAGTTGCATTCCATAGTCAAACAATGGCCTTTTAGAGGTAGGGCTTTGGATTTGATTGGAGAAATTCGACCAACATCCTCCAAGAATCAGAGATACATTTTGGTAGGAATTGACTACTTTACGAAGTGGATCGAAGCAATACCTTTACCAAGTGTGGATCAAGATGATGTGATCGAGTTTATTCAAAAATACATCATTTATAGGTTTGGAATCCCAGGAATGATAACAACATATCAAAGATCAATCTTTACTGGTCGAAAGATGCAGGATTTTGCTAAAGAGATGGGTTTCAAACTCTTAACCTCTACACCTTATTATGCTCAGGCTAATGGTCAAGTCGAAGCAGCTAATAAAGTGGTGATTTGTTTGATCGAAAAACATGTGGGAAAGAAGCCTAAAAATTGGCATAAGACGTTGGACCAGATCCTCTGGGCATGTCGAACCTCCCCCAAAGAAGCAACTAACACTACTCCGTTTCGATTGACTTTTGGTCACAATGTAGTGTTACCCGTTGAGATCTGCCTGCAGTCGACTAGGATTCCGAGACATCATGAAATTCTTTCTGAGTCTTAGTGGAATATGATGTTGGATGAGTTGGTAGATTTGGAAGAAGAAATACTTAAAGCTCTAGAACTTTTGAGGAGACAAAAGAAAAGAGTAGAGAAGTCTTACAATAAAAAGGTCAAGATTAAGACCTTTTTGCCTGGAGATTTAGTTTGGAAGGTAATCCTACCTATGGATCAAAAGGTCAAAGCCTTGGGCAAATGGTCCCCAAAGTCGGAAGGCTCATCCCAAATTATGCAAGTATTTTCTAATGGAGCCTATGAAGTTGAAGATTTAAACGAGGATACAAGAATCTTGAAAGTAAATGGAAAGTATTTGAAAAAATATAAACCAGCACTTCAAGAAATTAAAATCTCTAAAGAATAATTTGATGTAAAAAAGGCAGAGCCAATAATGGTATTCATAGGTGCCAAAATGACTTAAAGTCATTACATAATAAAGTCTCAAAGGACTATGGAACATGGTATTCAAAAGTAAACATTACAAAGAAATTAACAAGCTAAAAAGGGAGATTCTCTTTCATCTTCAAATACTTCGACTTCTAAAGTTCAAGACACCTTTCACACAGGGTCTTATCAGACCTTAAGCGTGTAACTTCTCTCTAGCTATCGAGCTTTCTCAACAAAAGTTATGGCATTGTCAAGCTCTTTTGATAGGCCAGAATCATCAAAGGCAGACAACTCAGCGTTGCGTTTTTTGGCCTTCGAGATCTTGGCTCGAAGCTTTTTGATCTCTCGCTCCCAGGAAGCAATATTTTGGTCATTAGAGGCAATCTCCGACTTGTTCTTTTCTTTGGTTACCTCCAATTCTTCTACCTTATTCTCAGAGTCAGTGGCAGAAGCCCAAGCGGCAGCCTCGCTACCAGATTTGGTTGAAATGGCTTTTTCAAGTTGAGGCAGGCGCTTGAGATCACCATAAACTTGGTCAATTATAGTGCCAAGCTCTAGAATGACAGTGGCAGATTTAGGGGAGACATCATGGATGTCGAATTGTTTGAGAAGATTTTTCAGAGAGATGTGGGTAACATTATCCATCTGCAAGAGTGTGAAAAGGTCACCCTTAAAGATTTTTTCTTTGATCTTCAGAAGGATGTTGTCCTCAGGCTTGCTCGAAGGCTGGTCTCCAAAGGTAGTCGAAGCACTAAGCGTTTTTCTAGAGGAACTTCCTCGACTGCCAAAAAGGATCTTTATGTATTATTGAGGGTTACTGACCTTCAAGGAATTGAGTTCCTTTTTAAAAAGGCCTGCTCCATACAGAGTGGATGTTACCTTGCTTTCAGTAGCAGCAGTAGTGGCTGGAGTAGTGATGGTCTCGACAGGGGTCAGCTCATTACCAGATCCTTTGTCGGTTTCCTCCTCTTTGTTTTTGCCCTCATCTTCTTCATCTTCATCCATGTCGTCACCAACATTTTCATCATTGTTGTCCACCAGTTCAGACTAACGCATTGTCTCATTCTCTTCCTCTATCTCCTCACTCACTTCTAGCTCATAATTTTTGTCACCAAGAGTATTGTCCACTAGGGAGTCATCTTCATCAACCAAGGTTGTAGTTTCCTTCATATGGACGTCTCTTGGATTTTGTGTCTCAAGATTATGCTGATCATTTCCTCGTGGTCAGAGCCATCTGTTTGAGACTGCAGAGTAGCGGTCTTTGTAGGCGAAGAGGGAGCTGTTTCAAATCCAGGTTTGTTAATTTCACCAAGTGAACTTATTCTAGAGCCCAAATCAGAAGTGAGATGGTATGTGAGCTCACCTTGGATATTCAGAATGGTGGCTGGAGAATGAGTGTTATCCATTAGTAGCTTCGAGCCACTTGCATCAGCATGAATCGAAGAAGCGAATTAGAGCAAAAGGAAAGAAGGTAAGAAAGAGGGAATTTAAAAAATTGAATTGATAAGTTACCTTGACACCTTTGGCAGCAGGGCTAGAATTATCGCTCTCAGCATGACCTGTGGCTGGTTTAGAGGAGGCTTCCACAGCACCATTAGTGGGGGTTACCTTTCTAGAGACTTTAGCCGTTTTTGGATCAGATTGGCTACCAGCAACATCTGTCCCTTGGCTGGTTCTCTTCCTCTTCCTCAGCTTTAAGTCTTCAGGAGGAGATTGGTCATCATTTTCTGAGTTAATAATAATTTGGGTTGTGCCCCTTTTCAACTTCCTCGGAGGTGTTGAAGGTAGTTTGTGGAAAGCTTGAGATAATGAGAAGCATTAGGGGAAATAAAGACTAATCAATGCAAGGAAGAGGTAGATGAAGTACCTTGCTTCCTTCATCCTTTGTTTCAACCAGCTGTTGAGGTGTGTTTTTCTTGGGTATAGCTGCAAAACAAACAAAGTTACCACAAGTTAGTAATGATAAAGTTCAAATCAAAAGAACATAAAATCGAAGGGTGATGACCTTCACGTATTTCAGATTCGATCCAAACATCTTCGATACCGATATGAAGGTGCCCTTTAAAAATGTCTAGCGTATGCTTAGTCGGAAGTACCTTCTAAGCCTTGGGTTTCGACTGCTGACGAATGATCTTTATAGAATCCTTACAGATGAACCAATCTGGAAATGGAAGGGCAAGGGCCACTCCAAAATCAACAAATGGCTTTCGAGGAGTCTTCGGAGGAAATAGTGTGAAAGCCACTTCATATCGTTTCTCAGGAGGTACGATGAAGGGAGTTTCAAATTCTCCATTTTCTTTAAAAAAAAAATTCTTTCAACGTAACTACGGCTTCACGGACGGTTTGAGTAACATCATCTGGTCGATAAACAGTTTCAAAGTACTTCTGGAAGGCTTGAATCTCTTTGATATGAGTGGATATACCTTTCTTGATCTTCTCCTACACATCAATAAAAGCTTGGTCAATCAATTTAGCAAAGCTAGAAACATCGAGGAACTCTGCAGTATAATGCCTCGACCACCAGTTATAGAACTCCTGGGTGCAGAGGCGAGAAGGCTCAAAGTAGACAAGAGTAAGGAGTCATTTGTGGAAATGTCGAGAAAGGTGTGTCAAACTCTGTATGCCATTGTAGATAGTATGGGGAAGGATCACATGGGCCTTTTTGTCATACAGACACTTGGGCAAAGTTTGGACTAGACCAAATTATCGAGAAACAAGATTTGGTTGGTAGGCCATCAAAGTTGTTTGGCCCCTTAGAAGGTTGAGTCAATGAACAATGAGTCGAGGGATCAGAAAACCCTCCTAGACAAGCTTCGACTCAGCCTCATGTTTTTTGAATGCAGGAGGGAAGGCCCTAGTGAACCATTCAGGACCATACTTTCTTTCTGCAAAGGGGGTCATCCTTGGTGTAAACTCATATCGTTTGGCAAACATCTTGGTGAAGCCAGAGAAAGATACCCTAAGTGTCTGCCCTTATTTACTAGGGGTTATATTCACCAGTAGAGTCCATTCGACTTGCCTCTCCTTGATTTCTGAATCTTCTTCGTCGACTATCCCTTTGTTAAGGAGACTAGTCTCAAATGTGGCATTAAGCCAAAGTTGGAGCATCCAGAAAGGTCCTGACAGCAAGAGATTCCCATTGCTCTCTTGGTCTTTCAGTCGAGCAGCACCTTCACTTAAATACTCATACATGCTGGCCAATATCATTTCACTTAGGCAAACGCCTCAATTAATATGTAGCTGGTTGGCTAGAGTGAGGTATTTCCTTGCCACTTACAAAGATTTGGTGCAGAACACACAACGAGAAAGCCATATAGCCAGAAATGCTATATGTACTTGGTCTTCGACTGTGTCAGTTTGTTTGTTATGGTAGTGGTTTATGAAGTGGGTGTAAGTGTGTTTGGTGGTGGAGAACCCTATGGTGTCTTAGGCATCTACCTCGGGGTCATAAACCAATCCATGTGGTTTCAGCCTTATAATAGCGGCTATGTTGAAAAGAGTGGGTGTCATCATCCCACAAGGGAGGTGGAATGTATAATGGGTACTATCCAAAAAATACAAAGAAGAAGCTATTAGATTTGGAGAGTAAACAAGACATGTCTTCGACATCATAATCAATTCATAAATCCCTATCTTCTTCCAGGATTCTACTTTGACTTTTTCTACTTTGGATAACCAGTTCAAGTAGAGGTCAAAATCTTTAAAATATGGGGTTTCTCTAAACAACCTAGACCCATCATTCAAATACTTTAAATTTATGTTCTTTAGGGCTACACTATCACGAGGTTTAGAGGTTATCTTGGCTTGATCCTTTTGCCCTAAGGGTTTAGTTTTACGGTAGGAAGGGAAGAAGTCATTAATGGTTGTATAATCTGCACCTAAAGTGGATAAAGTACTAGATAGAGCTAGGGGTTTTCCATAAACTATTACATGAATCATTACCTGAGATTCGTAGACGTGTCTCTTTTCTTCTTTGAGAGGTTCAGGGATGAACGATTGATTCTTCACTACCTTGGGTCCGGTCAATGCAGGAAAAGGAGGAAGTAATGACACGCTATTTGGCCCTTTGACCTTCGGGTTTTTCTTTTGATCTTGAGTAGCAATGGTTGAAGACGCCATTGTTAAAGGTTTGAAGAAAATGGGTTTACTGAAGGTGAAGAGTTGAGAGTGTTTTGAAGAAGAAGAAAACGTTTAGTTATTGCTTTAGAGTGGGAAAAGTAAAGATAGTTTCTGAAGGAACTATTTATAAAATGTGTGGAAGTAATAAAAGGTCATTAATCATCATTAAGGGCTAAGAGCTAGTGGGACACGTGGCTTACCAGGAGCGAAAGTGGGGGCGGTGGCAGTTATTACCTATGCCCACGATGGTTTGGGATTTGATGTGATTTCCAAGAAATTGTTTTCATAATTGGCCATGACGTCATGAATATGTTTGAAAAGAAACTGAATAATTTCTTGATTCGTGGATTTGTCAGTTATGTTGACACCTATGTGGGGTCGAAATATGGGGTCGAATAGGACACTATCAAAAAATGACCTTTTTTCTTCTACACTGTCGAAAAGGACATTTTTAGGGGGAAATTTATTAGCTTAAACATTCGACGCCCATATTAAATTGGAAGTATTGGTTGGAATGTTGAACTCTTGAAGAGGTGTAAAGGAGTCTTCGACTAGGTCTTCATGATAAGTTTAAGTCGAAGACACTTAGATAAGAAAGGGATACATTTTGGACTTAGAAAATATTTCTTAGAGTTGAGGAGTTACCTTCGACCGAGAATGATGTCTAATACTAAGGGAATTTGAAATTCAAATAGAGGAGGGAGTAGTTATTTTTGTCTACTCCTGAATAAGACAAGTGACGCACATCCAAGAGACAGAAGCATGCAGCGCAACACTCGTCATATGTTAATTGTCTTAGGAAGTTAACAGCAGTTGGTTTTATTATTATAAATAGGAGTTCTAGAAATAGGGTTCAGGGTGTTATGTTCACTTTGTACAAGTTACTCCAAATTTACTCAAAGTATCCGTGTGTAGAGAAAAGAGTCTTGGGAGAACGTACGTGATGTAAAACACCATTTTCTACTTTAGTGAAATTTACTTTAAGTTTTCATCAAAAGAGTTTATCTTTTACTTTCTTGCAAGTTATATTTTAGCATTATGTTTTATTTCTTTTAGCCTTTCTTTAACGTCTTCAGCCCTTCTTTCGATTCAATGTTCTTGTGTTTCTTTCGAACCATACTTTTAAATAAAATTTTCTTTATGAACATTGTCGAAGTGTTTAGTCTTTAGAATTTTCTTTAAATCAATATTTAGCACATGTCCTAGGATCAATCTGATCGTTCCTGTGAGTCACCAAAGTTAGATTTGGAAGATCAGCGGTTGTTTTCCAATTTTCACAGGAAACACTAATCTTGAGCTCTAATAAAATAAGGAAATTTGTCTTACATTCTAATACTTAAAAGCTTTTTGAAATATTGATTTACTAGGCGCCTGTCTCTGAAACTCTCGAGACTGAAGGGACATGTCTATCACTTTTATTTCAAAATCTGCTCTGAAATTTGGTTCTTAAAAGGAGTGTACTGACAAGGATTCTAATTCATTTTTATTCAGACTCATCATTGTCTAAACATTTAATACATACTTTCTTATAAATTGGCATTTTATGTGTTATGTTACTTCCTGTGTGTTTTCCTAATTGTAGAGTCTAGTTTCAAGGCTTTTGTGTTTTGATGAAGACAACTCATACAAGCTTGGTACGCAAGGCAAGAAACTTATACTATATACCCGTGGGGGTATATATTGAAGATGACCAGAAGCACTATATACCCGTACGGGTATATATATTGAAGATGAAACCAGAATCATCATTCTTTTGAAGTCATCGCAAAAAGCAAGAGACGCAAGCAAGCAAACAAGATCAACAAAGATCAAGAGAGTATCATCGCATACGACTTTATCAATCAAAGCTTCTTCTAAACTCTACAAGTGAAAATGGTGATTCATGGAACGGTATAACATTTTTACTTTAGAAAATTTATACAAGTGTTCTTTAAAAATCACATTTCACTACACCACTTACCTAATACTTTCAAAATTATTTTAAAATACTTGTTCTAATTGAAATTAAGTATTTTTACAAAAACCTTCAGTGTTAACCGATTAACCATATGGGTTAACCGATTAACACAATTTAAAATTATGTTTTTGGGACTTCATAACAATGTTAACCGATTAACCATATGGGTTAACCGATCAACACTTGTAAAATTTCAAATATTTGAACATTAGAAAGGTGTTAACCGATTAACCTATTTGGTTAACCGATTAACACTGTAACAGCAAGCAAAAATAGCAGCTTTTCATGAAGAATTGCATTCTTCTATATTTTCCTACTGGCTATTTTTTCTGTCCCAAAGTCATACCTTTTTGGAAAGGTTTTTCACTCTTATAAATTGATTTCAATTTCAAAATAAATAAAAAAACCTTCAAGAAACAAATTAATCAAATTACTCTTTGTCTTCAACCTTTTGAATTTTCATTAAGTGTTCAAATCATTTTTGAAAGAAGCATCGAAATAACTTTCACACTCTCACAGCCTTCTTTCACAAAGAACACTTGTATATTTTATCTAAGTATAATTTGTATCGAGAAGAAGATCAACCTTGAGGATTGATAAACAACTTTCCATCAATTATTTTATCAAGAACATTTTGTGTTTTACCTTGTTGTCCAGGACTATTGGAAACAAGTGAAGTGTATTGAAGAGGATTGTTCTTCAACACTTTGATTACCTAAAGGTTTAGATAGTAAGCATCACCTTGGATGTGATTAGGATGTACAATAATTCTAAACTATAGTGAAATTCTCTTTCGTGTTGAAAGGGGAGTGGAGTACCTTCGGAGTGTGAAGGGAACCACTATAAATCTTCCTGTGTCTCTTTTTCTTTCTGCCTTTACTTTCAGTCATAACATAACAACAATAAAAAGAACCAAGGAACCTTAATAAGATTGCTAATAATTTTTGAAGATCCTAATTCACCCCCCCCCCCCCCTCTTAAGCGCAGTTACTACTTACAATTGGCATCAGAGCAGGTTATAGGTAACCTGTTCCTATCCGATCCAGATGGCTTCCGCAAATAACAATCTTGTATTCAAAGATGGTGGCAGTAGCAACAAGCCTCCTTTGTTCTGTGGCGAATATTTCGACTTCTGGAAAATTCGAATGAAAGCACATCTAGAAGCACAAGGAAGTGAAATATGGGAGGTTGACCAGAATGGTCCATTTCTTCCGGTAACAGTAGTCAACAGAGTCGGTTCATCAAAACCACAAGGATCATGGGATGATGAGGATAAAAAGAAAGTTCTCTACGACAAAAAGGCGATAAATATACTACAGAGTGCACTTGGAATGGATGGATTCTTCCGTATTTCAATATGTTCAATGGCCAAGCAAATTTGGGACACTCTTGGTGAAACTCACGAAGGAACCTCCAAAGTCAAAAGATCCAGATTGAACACTTTGAGTCAAGAGTACGAATTATTCAGAATGAAACCAGGAGAATCTATCTTAGACCTGCAGAAAAGATTCGCGCATTTGACAAATCACTTACATGCACTTGGTAAGACACTAACCGATGATGAACTTAATCTTAAAGTGCTTAGGTCCTTATCAAGATAATGACAACCAAAAGTGACGGCGATTTCCGAGAAGAAAAGCCTATCAACAATGACGTCCGCTACGTTATTCGGAAAACTCCAAGAATATGAAACGGAACTCGGAAGATTGGAGAAACATGAAGTTCAAGAAAAGAAATCCAAGAATATTGCCTTAAAAGCTGAATCCAAAGAAGTGGAGAAAGAAGACAATTCCGATGAAGATGAAAACTTTACTCTTCTTGTAAAAAGAATTGGGAAATATTTTGGTGCAAAAAATAATGTTAGAAACTTAAGTTATACAAGAAGAAAGAAGTTCTAAAAGAATAAGGAAAAAGAAACATCAACATTAAATGGAGATATTACTTGCTATGAATGTGGAAAGAAAGGCCACATCAAACCAGAATGTCCTAAACTCACAAAGAATCATGATCACAAAGGAAAGAAGGATTTCAAGAAGAAAGCCTACATTGCTTGGGATGACAATGAGATTAGTTCTTCCTCGGACTCCGATAGTGATCAAAGCACAAATCTCGCATTAATGGAATCACATCATTCCGATGATGAAGACAACAAGGTATGCTTGAAGGCCTCTTCAAATGAATGGTATCTTGATAGTGGATGTTCGAGGCACATGACGGGTGACCTAAGCAAATTTTCACATCTAACGCTTAAGGCCAAAGGATTCGTTACCTATGGTGACAACAATAAAGGAAGAATTCTTGGCGTAGGCATCGTTGGTTCACCGCCTTTAACAACCATAAAGGATGTCCTATATGTGGAAGGTCTAAAGCATAATTTACTTAGCATAAGCCAATTGTGTGACCGAGGTTTCAAAATTAACTTCACTAAAAATCAATGTTTGATTGAAAACAAAGTTACTCATGAAGTTATGCTAAAAGGTAAAAGAGTTAATAATATTTTCTTAATTTCCTTGGATAACGTATCTTTGAATGTTAGGTGTCTCTTGGCAAGCAACAATGAATCATGGTTATGGCATAAGAGGTTTTCTCACATTCATATGGAGCACTTGAATAAATTGATTAAACATGACTTGGTTATTGGATTGTCGAAGATCAAATTCATCAAAGATAAGTTATGCGACGCTTGTCAAAAAGGAAAACACACTAAATCAACTTTCATATCCAAAAATGTGGTGTCCACAACAAGGCCACTACAATTGTTGCATATGGATCTCTTTGGTCCATCAAGAACAAAAAGCTTTGGAGGTAATGTTTTCGCTTTAGTTATTGTTGATGATTATTCTAGATTTTGTTGGACTTACTTTTTGATGCAGAAAAATGATGCTTTTAAAGCATTTAAAAAGTTTGCAAAGCAAATTCAAAATGAGAAAGTGCTAACAATTGTCTCCATAAGAAGCGACCACAGTGGAGAATTCTAGAACGCATTATTTGATGAATTCTGCAAGGAAAATGGAATCTCACACAATTTCTCTTCACCAAGAACTCCACAGCAAAATGGTGTCGTGGAAAGGAAGAAACGGTCATTGGTAGAACTTGCAAGAATAATGTTAAGTGACTCAAATATTCCTAAGTATTTTTGGGCAGATGCGGTGAGTGCGGCATGTTTTGTAAGTAACCGGGTTAATATTAGACCAATTCTCAAGAAAACACCGTATGAAATTTTCAAAGGGAGAAAGCCAAATATTTCATACTTTCACATATTCGGATGTAAGTGCTTTGTCTTGAACAACAACAAAGACAACCTCGGTAAGTTTGATGAAAAATCAGATGAAGGTATATTTCTTGGTTATTCTCTTACTAGTAAAGCTTTTAGAATTTACAATAAAAGAACATTAACTATTGAAGAGTCTATGCATGTCAAATTTGATGAATCTAACCCCTCCAACGAGGATATTGTGTTTTGTGATGATGATGATGATAAAATTGTAGGAATTCCTGATGAAGGTACTTCTAAAGATATCATGAAAGAACAAGATATACTGGTTCAAAAAAATTCCAATGTCAACGATCTACCAAAATAATAGAGGACTCATAGAGATCATCCTATCGACAAAGTGATCGGAGACATAAGTCAAGGTGTTACTACAAGATTAAATCTCAAAGATGCATGCTTGAATATGGCGTTCGTCTCTCAAATAGAACCTTCAAAAGTTGATGAAGCTCTTGAAGATGATCAATGAATTATTGCTATGCAAGAGGAATTAAACCAATTCGAAAGAAATCAAGTTTGGGAACTTGTCTCTAGACCAAAAGATAAGCATATAACCGGAACAAGATGGGTGTTCAAGAAAAAACTTGATGAGAATGGAATAATTGTTCGAAACAAAGCAAGATTGGTGGCTCAAGGGTACAATCAAGAGGAAGGAATCGGCTTTGAAGAAACATTCACTCCGGTTGCAAGGTTAGAAGCTATCCGTTTATTGCTTGCTTATGCATGTTTAATGAATTTTCAACTCTTCCAAATGGACGTTAAAAGCGCCTTCTTGAATGGATACATCAACGAAGAAGTCTGTGTCAAACAACCCCCGGGCTTTGAAGACTTCAAGCATCCTTTACATGTATACAAATTGAAGAAAGCTCTCTATGGTCTAAAGCAAGCACCAAGGGCATGTTATGATCGTCTAAGTAGTTTCTTATGCGAAAAAGGATTTGAAAAAGGCAAGGTAGACAAAACTTTATTCATTAAAAAGATAAAGGATAATACCTTACTAGTTCAAGTCTATGTGGATGACATCATCTTCGGATCAACAAATAAGGATCTATGTGAAGAATTTGCTTCGATGATGCAAGGCGAGTTTGAAATGTCTATGATGGGAAAGATGAACTATTTCCTTAGATTGCAAATCAAGCAACTAAAAGACGGAATATTTATCAACCAATTAAAGTATTGCAAAGAATTGCTAAAGTGATTTGATATGGATGAATGCAAAGCTATGTCAACATCAATGGGATCCAGAACTTACGTCGATCAAGACGAATCGGGAAAATCAATTGATATTACAAAGTATCAAGGTATGATTGGTTCTTTATTATATTTGACGGCAAGCCGTCCTGACATAATGTTTAGTGTGTGTGTGTGTGTGTGTGTGTGTGCTCGCTTCCAAGCAAATCCAAAGGAGTCACATCTCACGGCTGTCAAAAGGATCATAAAATATCTCAAGGGAACATCGAACGTCGGCCTATGGTATCCAAAAGGTAGTGTTTGTACATTAATTGGTTATTCTGACGCGGATTAAGCAGGATGTAAAACTGATCGAAAAAATACAAGTGGAACCTGTCACATCCTTGGAAATGCATTGGTTTCGTGGTCATGTAAGAAACAAGCATGTGTTGCTCTTAGTACGGCTGAAGCAGAATACATAGCGGCAGGAAGTTGTTATGCACAAAATCTGTGGCTAAAGCAACAATTAAGCAACTACGGAATTGATCTTGGATGCATTCCTCTCTGATGCGACAACACAAGTGCGATTAACATCACAAAGAATCCGGTCATGCACTCAAGAACCAAACACATCGACATCCGACATCATTTCCTCCGCGATCACGTGCTTAAAGGAGATGTCGAAGTTACTTTTGTGGATATGTATAACCAACTCGCCGACATTTTCACAAAGTCACTCACAAAAGAACCGTTCTTCAAGATTCGACGAGAACTCGGAATTCTCGATGAAGGTGACATCTAACCTCTTCTTAAGTTAATGTGTGCATATTGTATATTTTCAAACCTATTTACATTCTGTTTTTAATCATTTTCTGAAATTTCGCTTGTGTTAACCGATTAACCTATAGGGTTAACCGATTAACACTGTTAATTTTTCAAAAAAATCAGAAACGAAATTTTGGTCAAATTGTTTTATGTGATAAGTGTTTATGTGTTTACTATGAATGCTTGTGTGCTGTTTTTCTATCATTGCCCCTCTTCCTTTTTGCTATTGACAAAGGGGGAGAAGGATTTGGAATCTAACATTTCCCTATGCAGAAAAATTGTATCTCTCTTATGTGTAAGGGGGAGAAGGATTTCTATCTCTCTTATATTTAGGGGGAGCTATCCAACTTAGGGGGAGAATTGTTGTGAACCAAGTATAAAAGCAAAATTTTCAAAGGATCGGTTGTCATCATCAAAAAGGGGGAGATTGTAGAATCAAGTTTCAAGGCTTTTGTATTTTGATGAATACAACTCATACAAGCTTGGTACGCAAGGCAAGAAACTAATACTATATACCCGTGAGGGTATATATTGAAGATGACCAGAACCACTATATACTCGTGCGGGTATATATATTGAAGATGAAACCAGAATCATCATTCTTCTAAAGTCATCGCAAAACGCAAGAGACGCAAGCAAGCAAATAAGATCAACAAAGATCAAGAGAGTATCATTGCATACGACTTTATCAATCAAAGCTTCGTCTACAAGCTACAAGTGAAAATGGTGATTCATGGAACGGTATAACATTTTTACTTTAGAAATTTTAAACAAGTGTTCTTTAAAAATCACATTTCACTACACCACTTACCTAATACTTTCAAAATTATTTTAAAATACTTGTTCTAATTGAAATTAAGTATTTTTACAAAAACCTTCAGTATTAACCGATTAACACAATTTAAAATTATGTTTTTGGGACTTCATAACAGTGTTAACCGATTAACCATATGGGTTAACCGATTAACACTTGTAAAATTTCAAATATTTGAACGTTGGAAAGGTGTTAACCGATTAACCTATTTGGTTAACCGATTAACACTGTAACAGCAAGCAAAAATAGCAGCTTTTCATGAAGAATTGCATTCTTCTATAATTTCCTACTGGCTATTTTTTCTGTCCCAAAGTCATACCTTTTTGGAAAGGTTTTTCACTCTTATAAATTGATTTCAATTTTAAAATAAATGAAAAACCTTCAAGAAACAAATTAATCAAATTACTCTTTGTCTTCAACCTTTTGAATTTTCATTAAGTGTTCAAATCATTTTTGAAAGAAGCATTGAAATAACTTTCACACTCTCACAGCCTTCTTTCACAAAGAACACTTGTATATTTCATCTGAGTATAATTTGTTTCGAGAAGAAGATCAACCTTGAATATTGATAAACAACTTTCCATCAATTATTTTATCAAGAACATTTTGTGTTTTACCTTGTTGTCCAGGACTATTGGAAACAAGTGAAGTGTATTGAAGAGGATTGTTCTTCAACACTTTGATTACCTATAGGTTTAGATAGTAAGCATCACTTTGGATGTGATTAGGCTGTACAATAATTCTAAACTATAGTGAAATTCTCTTTCGTGTTGAAAGGGGGGTGGAGTACCTTCGGAGTATGAAGGGAACCACTATAAATCTTCATGTGTCTCTTTTTCTTTATGCCTTTACTTTCAGTCATAACATAACAACAAGAAAAAGAACCAAGGAACCTTAACAAGATTGCTAATAATGAAGATCCTAATTCACCACCCCCCCCCCCCCTCTTAGGCACAGTTACTACTTACACTAATTTCATGAGTTATCTTCTATATAAGATAATATTGTGAAATCACTATTCTTCAAATTAGCATTTCTTCTTGAAATATCTTCAAAAACCATTAAAGGAGAGATATATGATCTAGATATTCTGAAGGAATATATGTTTAATTTCAATGTATTGACGGTGATGGATCTTTCACGGATAGTTGTAGGTATTCATTTTCAGAAATGGGATGGATATTTTGTAATGCTTAATGAACCAATCTACCCAGATCTTATGAAATATTTTTGGGCAAATGCTCATGTTCATTAGAATGAGCTAGATGATTGTCAGAATATATTTGTTGTCTACAGTTTTCCTGTCGTGATCAACTCTAAAATCATCTCTCAAGCAATAAATTATGAGGAAGATGGAGTTACTATTGAAAACTACAGGCATAACAACAGATTTATGAACCTTATGCACAACATCTATGGTAGTGGAGGCCCTGCTGAAAGTTCTTCTACTCTTACTCTTATGGAAAAAGGCTGGTACCAAATTATATGAACCAATCTAAGGCCTAGAGAAAAGAGGACAGGATGGCTTTCTTCTGATGTTAAATACTTCATTCTATTCCTAGTCTCCATAACTAAAATAATATGCCTTTGTCTATGTTCAATTATCTGAAATAAGAGATACTTGCATCTCGTGAGGAACTATCTTTTCTCATATCTTTTGGTAGGGTTCTTTCTATGATTCTTGTTCAACAGGGTGTTATTGCTCGTGTGCAACTAGCTGGGTTGATTGACAAACTTGTTCTTCATTGGTGTTCAGCTATGAATTATTCATAAACCATTATTAATCGCTGAAGTTTCCTTTTCCTCTGTCTTTTTGTTAATGACTGTTGGAGCGGTAAAGCAACGAGCAAAAATATTATTTTTGAAAGAACTTCCTCTGAGATTTATCGTCTCCACAAGGATCAGTGTAAGGGAAAGAATGTCGTTCGGAAATCTCTACGTCTCTAATCTTGAGTTTGAATGGTTTGGGATAAAAATTCAAAAGGAAAAACATAAAACAAGAAAATAAGTACATTCTTAAGAAATGAGAAAACTCGTCAGGAGATGTATTTCATTCTACCCATCATGTACAAAAAAATATATGGATCAAATGCACGCAACCTAATTCACTCGTCAATATCATCACGTATCGCTCACAATAGAGGTTATCTCTAACATAAAGCCGAGAGATTGACCGTATTGTCTCATTGTTGATCTCTCACACAAATCGACAACACAGAGCATTAAGAATCGATACCCACGTGAATATTAGTCCTAAATCTATCTCTAGCATTTAGAATCTAATAGATGTTCATCTTAGATCGAGTTTGAACAGTATATGTCTATAGCAATCCAAACCCATTAAGTAAAAAATCAAGATAACCATCGATAAAGAGTTGTAAAAGAGATTTTATACAAAGATCCATAAATATACATACAATCAAGATAAACTTACATACAAAACCCCAACAAATGAAAAATATATAGAGAGGAAGGAAGAAGAACACAAATCTCACGATCTGTCAACTCCGATTGAAGTGGATTCGACTTCGGATCGTCAAGATGCACCCTCCAATGTTGTTTCTAAGTTAAATCTACTCAAGAATGTGTTTGATGAAGTTGGGGTAAAAAGTTCCCAAACAACATAACCTAAAAAATGCTGAAAAATCACTTAAATATACAAAAATGGGTCCCAGTATTCGCCTAGCAAAGTCATGTTCTCCTAGAGAACTTATGCATCTTTTGCTACTGCCAAAACAGTGTTTTTCACGCGTTTTAGAACTTTCAGTTCGCCTAGCGAACATGACAGCAAACAAATACTTGTTTCGACCATAACTTTTGAACCGTAACTCCGTTTTACGTGCGGTCGAAAGCGTTGGAAAGCTTATTCAATGCTCTATAAGACAATGCCAAAATATCATTGCTTATATACCTACAAAAATGAGAAAAAATTCAATTAAACTCAATCAAATTTACGCGACACACAATATATACACTATAATGTAAACTATACAACATATACACAAAATTTGAGGTTTATTGGTTGAATTAAGCAATAAGTGCCAATTATTTACACTCAAAATAAGTACATTTTAGCACTTATCAACTCTCTCCAACTTAAAATTGTTTGTCCTCAAACAAGAAACGATCAACTCAAGGAAACAAACGTAACAATCGAGCAATCACGACTCAACAAGTTTCGAAAAACAAAAAACAAGTGTATGGTTCAACACAAAAACGTACATGCAAAGCAAAATATACCACTAAACTACAATGATAACATGAAAACAAAACAACTCCTAAATACAAAACACATGTCAAAATTCTAAGACAATACAATGTTCAAAAATGAATCACACCTAGCACACACTTCATCGGTAGATGAATAAAAAAACAGAGGGACTTAACTCTCACCCAACACTCAAGCTAACAACAACTTAAATTATGCACTCATCAAGAAAAAACTCATATTGAACAGTATAAAAGCAAAAATCACAAGGGCTTTAAGGGTTGTAATGTGGCTTGGGTAACAAACAATTGTTTTTCTCAAGGTAAAAGAAACAAAAACTTGCCTAATCAAATGAGAGTGATCATTTATCACAATCTCAAGCACTCACAAATTCCATTCACCTTTTCCTCTTTTCCAAATTGTTACACCATTCCACACAACTTATTAGCATAACAATCCTTCTATAATTTTTCTTTTCTTTTTTTTATTCAATTTTTCCCCTTTTTTTTTCTTTTTCTTTTTCATTTTTTCTTTTCTTTCTTTTTCAAACATTTTCTTTTTCTCAACCTCTTAGCAACCAACTTCTTCTCCCCAACTTGAATACAACCACACATAGTGACATGAATGCTCCCAAACTTATTAGGCAAGGGTAAAAACTCAAATAACAAGTCATGATTATAGTTCAAGAAAAAGTATTTGAATCCATATAAGAATAAACTTAACACCAACATGGACACTAACAAAGGCTCAAAGGGGGTTAGCAAATTCTCACTCACTCACAAGGTAGATTGGCTATTTGGTCAAGTGGATATGCTCAAAATCGAACAAAATGCCTTGATCATTTTAGTGTTATCATACAAATCAACACAAATACAAGATTAAACATAATAAAATCGAGTTAAACAAGAATGTTGGTCTCCTGCATATAGTAAACAATGGAAAGCTCCTCACAAAAAGATTTTGTTCTAAAGTGATTCAAAACTGAACAAGTATGGCAAAAGAATGAGTGACATGAAAACTGTACAAATGAAAAGTTTCTTAATCATGCTATGTTCTAGAAAGCGATAAACGAGTACCTTGCAAAGTACCAACTTCAAACAATATCAAAACCATACATTCGCAAGTTGAAACAATCAAACTTGGAAAATCACAAAATGCATCCTCAAGCTAATCAAAAACAAACTTGAGAGCAAACACAAACATTATTCTAACAACCTAACAAAATTAAATTAAACTAAATAAACATAAAGTTATACAAACTCAAAAACCATTGGGTTGCCTCCCAACAAGCGCTTGTTTCATGTCGTTAGCTCGACACCTTTAGTGTTCTTTGCTAGTAACTTCCTCACATACACGCTGATGCTTTGTCAAAGCGCCAACCTAAAGATAGTGTCCTAACCAAACACTTGAACAAATGTTACGAGAACAAAATATATACAACACTTGAACAAACATAATAGAATACAAAAGCAAAACAAATATCTATACAAGCATATATACAATTATGTGCAAAGCTTAGAAATATAGTTTCGCTACTGCGAAAAAAGAGGCCGGCAATGACTAACAGAGTCGCCACCTATCGTTATTTATCCCAAAAAAGGGAAAGGAAACGATCGGAAAAAACCTGACAAAAACGGGAAAAGACGAGGTCATCGCAACCAAGTCTTAGGTTCGGGAGTCGGTTACGCAAGGGGAAGGTATGAGCACCCCTCACGTCCGTCGTACTCGACGGGATCCATGCATGTGTTGTCTAGCTAAAAAGGTGTGTAAACTATCTACGCTAAAGGCTTATGGACAAAAGAGAAAGAAAAAGAACTAACTCGGCAGAGCATCACCGCTCTGTGCCTACGTACTCCCTCGTGCAATGGGAAAGTCAGAGTCAACGTAGTTCGCCTAACTACGGCTAAAGAAGGGGGGAAGGTTGCTCGCCAAGACATCGCGTCTTGTGCCTACGTACTTTCGTCTGGTACGAAAGATCAGAGCAAACGTACTTCAGGCTTACGAGAACACAGGCTGTTCAAAAGTTTTACCCGAGCAGGGTTAACAGACAGTTCTAGTAGTTGGTGTATGCAGCTCGACCATTGGAGACTTAGGCGTTACCGTTTGCGATAGGACTGAAAGTTAACAACACTCTTGTTTATGAAAAGAGTTTTCCTGATTAAGACCCCAAGGGGTGAAAAGTTTGAGTTGTTTTTGTGTTTTTTAAGGAAGAAGTGTTTTGAACTTGGTTTGTAACTCATGTTGCACTAAAGACTATGATCTAGGAGTGAATGCTTTGTATATCGTCCGAAGGACATACACTAACATTCAAGATAATTGAGAGGTAACCACCTAATCATCATTTCCCAGATGGCTTAAGGCTCATAGCGTGCAACAATTATCAAGCTTTATTAAGTGGATTGAAGTTGTTTGAAGATGAGAAGAGAAAGAGGACGAACTAAGGGGGACTAGTCCAAACCCTAAAAGTTGTCATGCAATGTGCACCTAAAGTTGAGTTTGAAAGGGGACTACCTAATGTTTTCATGCATGGTTAGAACCCTAATGTCTATCATAACCTCTCTTGAGGTTAGAAATCCTAAGGGAAGGAAGAAAAAAAGAAGAAGAAACAATAAGAAGAAAGAATGCAAATGAAGAATGCAAACACAAATGAAACAAGGAAGACAAAGATGCAATGCAAGTGAGGGAGGAAATATGTGTGGGGCTGGAACCTCCACAAGCTCATCTTAACCTCAAGACATGGTATGAATAAGTGCAAGAGAAGAGGAGAAGAAGATGCATAAAAAACAAGTAACAAAAACAATGAGGAAAAGTCCTCATGGAATCATTACTTTAGGCAAGCTTCAGGTTCCTCCTCAGGAGGAACCAAGCAACCTTAAGTAGTATTCCAAGGTCATAGGACATAATGGGGATGAGGAGAAGAGATCTCAAAAGCTCAAGCAAAACATCATAAGCAAATGCAAACAACAACATCAAAAAAATGCAAGCAAACACCACTTATGGAAACACAATGTGCAAACATGAAAGTATGAGATCAAATGAACAACTTATGAATAAGGTAAAGACCTATGAATTGGCACACAAGACCTATAACAATCCCCTGACATGAAACAATCAAGATAAGGTTCATTAATAATGCACAACCAAGCTTTTGGAAGCAAAACAAAACAAGTATACAAGTGGAGATGCACAAACATGAAGCAACTTGCAAAATACATGAAAAATATGAAAATGCATCTAAAAATTCCAAATAAAATCTCAAAGGACCCCCAAGGTATTAGGAACCAGGGGTAAAAAGGGGAGATTGAAAATCAAAAGGGAAGTGCCTCAAAAAAAGGCAAACACCAAGAGTGTCCCAAACTAAGGCAAAAAAGGAGAGGGAACAAAAAGCAATTCAAACCACATGGAAACAGCACTTAAAAATCATGAAAAAAATATCCAAAGATCAATCAACATGTTAACACAATGCTAAAAAAAATCATGCAAAAGTGAGAAGTTTAAACATGGAAATAAAATCAAGAAAGAACAAAACCACAATTTAAATCAAATAAAACATCCCTAATATTTAATTTGTTTTTTAATTAAAAATAAAGTCAAAAAATAAAATAAAAATTTCCAAAAAAAACTAGAATCTTAAATTTTATGAAAATTATTTTTGGTGAATTTTTAAACTATTAGAGCTATTTTATTTGAACTAAAATGGAAACAGTACAAAACAGAAAATAAAAGAAACAAATAAATAAATGAAAAGGGATGTGGTGCAAACAGCAAATAAAATGAGTGTAAAACGAAAATTGGGCCTCCCTGGGGGTGTCAAGAGCAAAACGTGCGAAGGCCCAATGAGAGAAAAAGAAAACAAAAATTCTGAGTGAACATAATAAGGTTGGTTTGACTATGTACATGGTGGAAATCAATGTGGGACGTACGATCAAGATCAAAGTATTTCAATCAGGTGGCTCACAAAGAGCCACCTCAATTAATGAATTTGGTTATTATTCATGTGTATACAAGCTGAAGAAGGAACACGTGAGTCTTGTTTTCACGCGTGAGATTTCAAAACACACAATCGGACGGACGACCGAGTGCCACGTCACTCGTCTTCTTCCTTGGAACCTCCGGTCGCCAAAATTTCGCTCTGGTCATCCCCTTCCTTGCTCCGGCCGCCGCGAGCTACGCCCCCCCCCCCCCCCCCCACCGTGGCTTCATCGTTTTTTCACCATTTTCCACAAACCTTAGATGAAAATTCATCTCCTCGCCGAGAGGAACAAGAATCTAGCCTCTATTTCTATTAATTCTCAACAACAACTCCAGAAATCAAACAACAAGCAAAGTGCACAAAAATAAAATTTCACCAAAACTCAAATTAAATGATCTAGACCTCATCTACATGTTGCAAGGAGTAAGAATCCATGAAAATTACAGCAAAACAACACCAAAATTCTTCAAAACGAAACAACACAACTTTGAGCTCACAAAATCAAACATCATAAACTCAAGCAAAAATAATCCAGAAATGATCTATGTAACTCAAGGATTCAAATGCAACGAAAATGGTGGAAAACCAAGGCATATTAAGAGTGTAAGGTTGAAAAAGAGTTTACCTAGTGGAGAGCCTCCATTGGGCCTTGAAATTGTGATGAAGCTTAACGAAAAACGTCCAGAATCACTCCATGAACTTCAATTGAGGTGTTTGAAAGCTTGATTTGGTCTGAAAGTGGTTGAATCTGAGTATTAGTTTTTGATTTTTTCACCACTTTTTCAAAATGTGTAATGGCTGTTCGTGCACGAAAATGACCTACTTCTGCCTCAATTTTCATCTAGAATACTTATATGATGGGTTTATGATCAAATGGGGCTTTAATTCAAGCTAAACAACCCATTTCAAAATTTCACATTTCACCACTTTTTCAAAATGTCATACACGTTTTTACCACTACACCAACTGGTTTTTTGATCCAAATCCACTACAAATCAGTTGTGTTGATCAAAGGAATGAGATTGGAGGCTTAATTTTGATCCTATGGTTGATTTTTCATTTTGTTACTTCAAGATGAAGAAACCATGAAAATGGCCCATTTTGAGACTTCAAATTTCCAATGTGAAGATGGAAATGTCTTTGAATTATTATTTGCAATCAAAAAATGCACAAACTTGCCCTGAAAAATTTAAAATCCATTAATTCTCAATTTCTCAATTTAAGCCTCCTTTATGAAAAATTCAAAACCCAAATTCTCAATCCAAGACCCCACAATGACAAGAGATGATTTAGTAGTGAAAATGGCCCCATTTGAAGCAAGTTTCATGTTGAAAAGATTTCCATTTGAAGTGCGCAAGTTTGTGAAATAGACCTATAATTTTATGACCTGTAATCTTACTTTCCCGAAATACCCCTAACTTGTAAACCTCATAACTTGAGTTCTACAAATCAGATGAAAGACTTCTAGTACAATTTGGAAAGCTAAGATCAAGACCTACAACTTTCATGATGACCGAAAGTTTAGGAGAAACACCCTTCTAGGTCAAAACTGGCTTGGAAGTTGGTTGACCTTTGTTGACCAAAATCACATCCCTCAGATGACCTGTAACTTGTCTGGATCATAACGTGAGTTCTATAAATCCAATAGAAGACTTCTAGTACTCAAATTAAAGCTAAGAACATGCTCTACAAGTTCCATGTTGGCCAAAAATTGAGATGAGACTTGTATCTTGAGGTAGATGGTCTTGAAGTCAGTCACTATAGGGGATTTTACCCTGAGAACCCTAATTTAGTAACTTCTCACACACTTAACCCTTGATGAATTGAACTTGAAATGATGTCTCATATGTCTTAACACAACATGCCATGACCATAGAGACTTTGAATTGAGTTTATATCTTCTTCAATTGCACAGTTGACTGAGGATTTACCAGATGAAAACCCTAACTGCAATACTTTCAACTGTGGCTTGTTCCACTTCACACAACAACCTGAATAGGCTCCCTAATGACCCTCAAGGCCCTCAATAAGTTTTCTTTACATCTCATACCCAAAATCATGGCTTAACAAACTTCTGATGCTCTTTAGTTGGCCTCCCAGTTAGGAGTTATCCCACACACATCCATCTGTCCTTTCACAAGACAATGACCATTCTGATGACCAATCAAACTTGAGTAACCACTCTTGCTTAGGCTCAATGCTCTGAGAAAACTCCTCTTGCTATGCACATCCCTTTTGATCCCCTGTTCCATGAAAAATGTTATGCAATGCAAATGCTAGAACAAAATGAAATGAAATGAAACATAAACCAAGTTAAGAAAAGGTTGAGCAAATTTTGGGGTGCAACATATAGAAACTATCGCAATGCGACTCAATATCAAAACCAATCCCCGGCAACGGCGTCATTTTGTTGAAGCGGTAAAGCAGCAAGCAAAAATATCATTTTCGGAAGAATTTCCTCCGGGATTTATCGTCTCCACAGGGATCAGTGTGAGGGAAAGAATGTCGTTCGACAATCTCTACGTCTCTAAGCTTGGGTTTGAATGGTTTAGGATAAAAATTCAAAAGGAAAAACATAAAACAAGAAAATAAGTACATTCTTAAGAAATGAGAAAACTCGTCAGGAGTTGTATTTCATTTTACCCATCATGTACTAAAAAATATATGGATCAAATGCACGCAACCTAATTCACTCGTCAATATCATCACGTATTGCTCACAATAGAGGTTATCTCTAACATAAAGCCGAGAGATTGACCGTATTGTCTCATTGTTGATCTCTCACACAAATCGACAACACGGAGCATTAAGAATCGATACCCACGTGAATATTAGTCCTAAATCTATCTCTAGCATTTAGAATCTAATAGATGTTCATCTTAGATCGAGTTTGAACAGTATATGTCTATAGCAATCCAAACCCATTAAGTAAAAAATCAAGATAACCATCGATAAAGAGTTGTAAAAGAGATTTTATACAAAGATCCATAAATATACATACAATCAAGATAAACTTACATACAAAACCCCCAACAAATGAAAAATATATAGAGAGGAAGGAAGAAGAACACAAATCTCACGGTCTGTCAACTCCGATTGAAGTGGATTCGACTTCGGATCGTCAAGATGCACCCTCCAATGTTGTTTCTAAGCTAAATCTACCTAAGAATGTGTTTGATGAAGTTGGGGTAAAAAGTTCCCAAACAACATAACCTAAAAAATGCTGAAAACTCACTTAAATAGAAAAAAATGGGTCCTAGTATTCTCCTAGCGAAGTCCTGTTCGCCTAGCGAACTTATGCTTCTTTCGCTACTGCCAAAACAGTGTTTTTCACACGTTTTAGAACTTTCTGTTCGCCTAGCGAACATGACAACAAACCAATACTTGTTTCGACCATAACTTTTGAACCGTAACTCCGTTTTACGCGCGGTCGGAAGCGTTAGAAAGCTTATTCAATGCTCTATAAGACAATGACAAAATATCATTGCTTATATACCTACAAAAAATGAGAAAAAATCAATTAAACTCAATGAAATTTACGCGACACACAATATATACACTATAATGTAAACTATACAACATATGCACAAAAGTTGAGGTTTATTGGTTGAATTAAGCCAATAAGTGTCAATTATTTACACTCAAAATCAGTATATTTTAGCACTTATCAATGACAAAGGGGTAGAATGGATTAAGTATTCTTCTAGGTTAATCTTGGATCAGGATGAGGTTAATGATCCTATTTAGGGGGAGCTTACAAACCTCACCCTTGGAGTGGATTCAATTATTCTATATAAGGGAGCTTACAAACCTCACCTCTTAGATTTCACAGATAAGACTCAGGGGGAGCTTACAAACCTCACCTCTAAGACTGTTTGACACAAGGGGAGCTTACAAACCTCACCTCTAAGACTGTTTGACACAAGGGGAGCTTACAAACCTCAGACCCTGAAAGTTGTTGAGTAATTAATCTATTACTGATTGTTTTAAATACTTAAGGTTGGCATCACCAAAAAAGGGAGATTGTTGAGACAAATTTGGTTCATACCATGTATCCTCTAATATTTTGATGATAACAAAGTATTTAAAAAACAATTAGGATTTCTAACTAGCTGGTTCTTGTGTGCATAATTATATTTATTTGTTGAAACTGGTTCTAACACAGAATTAGCTTAGGTTCAGTTCTGATTATACACTCGTGAGAGAGTTTAATTAGAAAGTTACTGCTAGTATGTTTCAAAATCAGTAGCGTGTTGTGGCTGCCTCTGAAATTGAGTAGTGTCAACTCAAGCTCTGCTAACATGGGACTTGAGATATGTTGAAATTATCTTCAAAAGATTATGTTCTACTTGTTTCAGAGAAGTGCTCTCCGTACAAAGGCCTTATTATGTGGATAATTCCTTAGCTACGAGTTCCAACACTTGCTTTATAGGAAAAGAAGATGTATTAAAATATTTGATCTGATTATAGCCGTTGAGGATACTTTAATGACTATGTTTCTTTAGCTATAAAAGGAGAAGAAGATTTGAATATCAACTCAAGAATTAATGTTGCAACTACAACTGAGATTTACACACACTACATTCATATAAGATCAAGAGAAGCTAATATGTTAAAGAGTTGTTATACTTGTATAACTTAAGAATCCTTTGTGTAAAACTGTTTTGTATTATATTTGAACACCGCTAATTGTTAATCAAGTATTGTTGTAAGTTATTCCTTCTCTAAACAGTTAGTTTAGATAAAAGTATCTTGCTTTGGGCTTGAGTAGTGAAGTCTTGGATTGTGAATTTGAGAAAAGAAGTCTTAGACGGTGCGTCTGAGCAAAGAAGTCTTAGGCAGAGTGTTTAAGAAATGAAGTCTTGAACCAGGATGGTTTAAGCAAAGAAAGTCCTAGGATATTAGGATCTAAGCAGAGAAGTCTTGATCAGGTGTTTATTAAGCAAGGAAGTCTTAGGTTGTAGGTTTGATAAGGGAAAGTCTTATACTAGTGAGTATAAGCAGTTGTAATCAGTTTGATTATAGTGGAAATATCTTGCGTGTTAATGGGACTGGAGTACTCTTAGTTGGAGAGGAACTAGGAAAACTGTTGTGTGTTCTTTTCTGTTTTTATTTGCTTTTGTTACATTTTCTGCTGTACTTATTATCAGATTCTAAACTCTGGTTTAGAATCTGAACTCTGATTCATATGTAAAAAGAATTTTGAAAACACAACTCAACCCCCCTTCTTGTGTATTTTTCTCACTTTCAACTTGTACCAATGATCTTTCCTTTTTGGCCTCCTCCAAAACCCACACATCCTTTCTCTTTCAGATTCAGGGTTTGGAACATATGCTTTTCTTCCGTCATATGACGTGAGAAGCCACTGCCCAGATACCACAATTGGTTTCCCATCTTTTCTTTTAGGCATATTTGCAGTAAAGATAATTTGAGACTTAGGTACCCATACACATATGGGTCCTTCCATGTTAGTTTTAACAGGTTCTCTTCTATCACGTCCTTTCGCCATGCAAAAAGGTTTAGCTCCACTCCATATTTTTTGTTTCTAGAAACTTTGAATGGAGTTATTTTCAACCTTAGTTTCTGAATCTTTCTTAACTAGTGACTTAGATGTTTTAGATACTGATGTAATCATAACTTTTTTAACTATCAGGTTCTGATATTACAATACCTTTTAACTTTTCATCAATATGTTTTGTTAGATTCATAACCTTTTCAGAATCAGCAGCAGGAACAAAATAGTTACTTAACACTGTCTGAGCAATGCTAGAGGAACACAGATCTGGGGACACTTTATACAACGACATATCAGAACTAGAATAGTTTTCATTGTACCCCAAACCTTCTCTATTTTTTTTTCCAATTCCATAAATCATAGATGTAAGTTTAGTTCTATCAATTCCAGATATGATGAATTTATGAAATGTTAGATCATGCTTTCCTAAAGTAGAACATTCATTTTGAGATATGCTAACTTATTTTAATTCTTCTTTCAAAATGAAATTATCTCTTTTTAAAACTTTGATGCGTCTGGCTTGATCTTTGCAACAATTTATGACATCATTCATGCATATAATAAAGTCAGGATAAGAGTATACTTCATCTTCGTCTTCAGACCATGTTTCAGTTAGAAGTCCTCCTTCAGATGTGTGAGCCATCAACACCAGATTGGCTTCATCTCCCTTTTATGAATCTTCATCATCTAGATCTTCCCATGTTGGCATGAAGTTCTTCTTAAATGTGTTCCTGAATTTATCCTTCTGATGTCTTCCTTTCTTTTGATTATATTTCTGAAGATCAGGACAATCGTTTCTGAATGGCCAGGTTTGTTGCAGTTGTAGCAGATATTATCTTCACCTTTCTCTTTGAGGTTAGATCCCCTAAACTACCTTTAGAAAATATTTTGTTCCTTTTGGAAATTTACTAAAATCCTCTAGTGAAGTAAGCCATATTATCATCATTAGATCTATCATCAAAATCTTCTTCAGAAGTTTCATCATATTTACTAATCTTTGAAAGCATTTTGGATATTCCACCATATTTTTCAGAAGCCGATCTCAGGGCAAGAGTTTTAAGTTTCTTTGAAGATTCGCCTCTATTCAGTTCCATCTCATGGCTCTGAAGATTGCTGATTAGACTTGTAAGAGACAACGCATGATATACGTGTATATCTTGCTTTTCCACCATTCAAACTCATTGCAGTCTCCATTTAATACAGGAGGTTTAGCAGAGTGGTGATTTCTCTCAGAATCACTGAAATCATGGGGAAATCCTTTTCCTGAGATATTAGCAGTAGGATCCTCAGTAGACATATTTTTCTTGTTGGATCTTTATATGTACCATTGTTAAGTGTTACTCACAGATCTTGCTCTAATTCCAACTAAAGGTGAGAAAAATACACAAAAAGAATGGTTGAATTGTGTTCGCAAAATCTTTTCTACTTCTGGTTAGAGTTCAGAATCTTAACAAAAGTTCAGACTCTATGTAATAAATGCAGCAAATAGAAAGACAAAATTAAATAAATGAGCAAAGAACACACAAAATTTATCCTAGTTCTTCTCCAACTAAGAGTAGTCCAGTACCCTTACAACATAAGAGATTTCCACTATAATCAATCATATTACAACTGGTTATACACTCAAGTATAAGAATTTTCTACTCAGACCCTCAGAAAGAGACTTCCTTTCTTAATTAACACCTGATCAAGACTTCCTGCTTAGATCCTTAGATCCTAAGACTTTCCTGCTTAGACCTCTCATGTTCAAGACTTCCTTTCTTATAGCTCACGCTAAGACTTCCTACTTAAACCCCTCAGATTCAAGACTTCCTGCTCAGATTCGACGAATCTAAGACTTTGCTGTTTAAGCCCACGGCAAGAGACTTTTATCTAAATTGACTGTTTAGAGAAGAAATAACTTACAACAACACTTGATTAACAATCTGAGGTGTTCAAATATAATACAACACACTTTAACACTAAGGATTCTTAACCTAAACAAGAATAATAACTCCTATTAGATTAGCTTCTCTTGAGCTGTTAGAAGTTGTGTGAAGTGCGTGTATATTTCAGTTGTAGTTGCAGTGTTATTCTCTTGATTGATCTTCAATTCATCTGATCCTTTTATAGATGAAGAAATAGAGTCGTTGCAGCAACTCAACGACTATATTCAGATCAAATCTTCTTGTATATCTTCTTTTTTAATAAAGCAGGTGTTCGAACTCATAGCCATAGAGTTATCCGCTGAACAAGGCCTTTGTCCAGAGAACTCTTCTATGCAACAAGTACAACAAAATATTTTGAAGATAATATCAACTATTCTCAAGTCCCGTGATTTCTTAGCATGAGTTGACATTACTCAATTTCAGAAGCAAGCATAACACGCTTCTGAGTCTGAGATGTACTTTTGAGAACTTTCTGATCAGGCTCTCTCACAAGCACACAATCAGAGCTAAACCATAGCTTCTTCCGTGACAGAACCAGTTTCATCAAGTAAATATAATTCTGTACATAAAAACCAGCTAGATAGAAATCTTTTTTTTTCAAATACTTTGTTATCATCAAAACCTTGGAGGATGCATGATATGAACCAAATTTGTCTCAACACATGTTTGGTCCATAACTCGCTCGCATTGGTATAAGTTGACACATTCTCGAATAGACATCTATTAATGTATTTTCTGATCATGGCAACTGCCTTTCGAGCTCCCACTCTTTTTTTCCTTCCCCTCTAGCTTATCCTTTTTGGAGATTGGTTCATCCAAATCTTTTCAATATAGGTGGTATTCTATCATCGACTTCCAATAGGTATAATTATCACGAGTTATCTTGAACATATCTTCATCATGACTGGTAGAATCCTCCATCTTGAGGACACAGGAAAGTAGTTCCTTCAACTAGGAAATTTTTTTAGTAGTGTCGTACACTGGAAAAATCAGTGTAGTTTGTGAATAGTGCAACTAGGAAGTTCCCAGGAAGAGAGGTGGGTCATTATTGACACACTTAAATACCAAGTCTTTCCTTATCCATACCTTACAACAATACATTTGCAATACTACACTTTAATTCCAACAAAAGTAGTTTCTTTATGATGTGGAAGATCAAACAATATTGCAACCACAAAGCACACTAAAAACTTTCTTGTGAGTACAACACTGTAGTATCCCAGAGCCCAGACAATACTCGGATACCATTGTTGGGAAAATACCTCCATAGTTTCCCTCTTCTGTGAACTCAAAATAAGCACTATAAGAAACATGAAATATAAGTGCAATGACACAAAAATAATTTTACTGTGAAAAACCTTCTCAATGTGAGCAAGGAAAAAACCAAGGGACCCTTAGGCCTCTTTAACTTCCACTATAATGATAATGGGAAATACAACAGCTTCACCCTTAAGTGGATCTTACTACAATGTATCTCTCAATTTGTAAGGAACACTCTCACAAACTGGCTCATTATTTCTCTCACAAGGAAACTCTATGAAAATCACTTTTCTCTCTTGAGCAAGACTCGCTTTCTCTCTTGCTTCTTGTTATTCTTCTCTTGTGGTTGTGTTTTAAATGTTTGATCATGGTCCTATTTATACGAGAAGCAAGCCAAAAGTGTCTTACATGCATGAAAACACTTGTCTTTTGTCTTCCATTCAAAGCACCAAATGTCTCTTGCGAAGCATGCACCATAACATGTGTTACTCATTGTTGCGGTGAAATTTGGATGTCAAGCTATTGATTAACTTGAATCTTAATTCATTTACAACCGGTCTTTGATTTATCCGAAGGAAAGGTTAAAGAAAGGAAAAACCTAAAGGGGAGAGATCTAAGGTTCGGGGGTTGATTAAGATTAGGGAAGGTATTAGCACCCTAAACTTCCGTAGTACTCTACGGGAACCTTTTGTTTATTTTTTTTATTTATTTCATTAATTATTTTGCTTTAGGGTATATACAAAGGATTGAAAATTAAAAAAGACCTAGGGGTTAATTCTAAGTTTACTCGGCAAGACATCGCATCTTGTGCCTACATATCCTTACGGGAATGGAATCAGAGTAACTGTAGTTCCCCTCAAAAGGGAGGTTAGAAACGTCTTGACTGTGGCTAAGGTTTCAATGGGGAATAAACGTATCTTAGGGACACGCTTACGCGGAGTGTAGAAACTCCAATATCTACGTTGTAAATTGTTAAGTGAATTAGGGTTAGGTTGGGGATTCCGCGGCGGGAAACCCTAAAATGAGTGCGGCGACTTTTTGACCTAACACTAGGATAAAAGCAATTTTGCCCACGGCGGGACACCTAGACTAAACAGGGTTTGATCCATTAAAGGGGTAAGGCTATTGACTCGGCGGCCAAAAGGCTGGACCTAATCCTTCGGAAGGATAAAACTGTAAAAAATGTGAAAATATGACAAATCATTATATGGAGGAATAATTAAGGTACAGAAATAAGAAAAGTAATAAAGGCAGAGGGTATAAAGAAACAAAGAAACATTTCTGAAAACATGAAGAATATGAAAATATGTAATGACACTTAGAATGAAGTGAGGGAGGAAAATAGTGTGGGGCTGTGGCCACCACAAGCACATCTCAACCTCGAGCATGCACATGAAATGCCAAAAGAAAGAAAAGTAATAAAAGGGTACGTAAAATGACACGACAAACATCAAACATCAGGAGTTCCTTACGAAAAGGTTTTAATTTTTTAATATTTTAATTATAAAAAAAAGGTTTTTATTTTTTTAATAAAAAATATTTAAGTTAAAATTATAAAAAAAATTAAGTTTAAATTATAAAAAAAAGTTTTTGGGGGAAAAGTCTTTTCAGTTTTTTTTAGAACAAAAAAGGCTTTTCATCCCAAAAAAAGGCTTTTCAGTTTTTTGGGAAAAGGCTTTTCAGTTTTTTTGGAAAAGGCTTTTCAGTTTTTTTGGGAACAAAAAGGTTTTTTTTTTCTTCGGAACAAAAAGGCTTTTCAGTTTTTAAAAAAGGTCTTACTAAAAAAAAGGTTTTAATAATAAATAAAAAAAAGGGTTTTGATTTTAAAAAAAGGTTTTGTTAAAAAAGGGTTTTGATATTAAAATCTACGGACCTAAACACACATGGAGATTAACATGGCAAAATATGCACATAAACATGAAAAAGCAAAAGGTTTAGTAATTTAACGGACCTAAACACATTAACATGGCAAAATATGCACATAAACATGAAAAGGCAAAAGATTTAGTAATTTAACCTACGAAGCGGAGGTTTGCTTCGATAAATGTGAAAAAGGTTTGAATAAGGGAACACTGGAGAGCTCCAATCCTTCTGACGAGTTGTGGGAACGACCTCTTTTCTTCTCTGGGGATCTCCTTTGTTTCTCCCTTTCTCTCTCCTCTTTTCTGAAGAAAACCTTCTGACCCCCTTTCAACAAGGCAACACATGTATATATAGGGAACAAATTAGGGTTAACACCAAATTGTCAATAATGTCCCTAAAGCCCAAACTAAATAATTAGTTAAGAAAAAAATAAAATTTAAATAATTTAAAATAATTAAAATAAACTTACAATAAAAACTAATAATCCTATTGATTCCTAAAATCAAAAATATTATAAAAAAAAATTTTTCAATATTTTTTTATTTTATGATTTTTTGGATATTTTTATGAATAATTTAGAAAAAAGTGAAAAAAATAATATTTTAAAAAATGATTTAATTAAAATACGAAAATAATAATTAAATAATAATAAAAAACTATTTTTGTTATTTTTTAATGAGAGATAGAAACATTTAGAGTAAAAATAATAAAAAACAAAAAGTGACAAAGGTGAGATTCGAACTCTCAACCTCTCACACTCACAACTCCTTGCACATGTCCTCTTGCCAATTATGCCATTTTTACTTTTTAGAAAAAAAATGCATGTCATATGATATTTACCTGCAAAAAGTCAAACGACTACACAAATTTGTTAGTAATTGATTAAATGCAATGAAATGCGACGACAAATCTTAGGGCAAAATTTGGGGTATTACAGTTGCCCCTATTTAAATAACTTCACCGGGTGATTCGAGCAACGGAGACTCGAGAAATCATGGTGGAGGGATTTAAATACAGATAACCGAAAATTTTGCCTTTAGACGCAGTGCTATGCAATGATATGGACAAAACAAAACGAACTATAATGCTAAATATGATATGAATCTGATATGATGCGTATGATGAAAATGACAAATGCACGGATACAGACGAAACAACGTCACAGGGGACGACCCATCGAGGAATTGCACTAGGGAAGAAGACATGTCATATCTGGAAGAACGTCGGGTAGACACGACACAAAATTGTTGATAGGTGCCAAGTAAATTAGAAATTGTCCGCAAGGTAAGACGCGGGTAAAACACGAGCTCAGGAGAAAAACGCAAATGGGGATAAAACACCCATGATGCCAAGTAAATAAATTTTGCCCACAAGGTAAGACGCGAGTAAAACACGACCTCAGGGAGGAAAAAAAAAGCAAATGGGGGTAAAACACCATGATGTTAGGTAAACCCAAGAATATCTGGTAAACGGGGAATAAAACACCCGGGACAAAGGTACATGGGGGATAAAACACCCAAGGATAGAAGGTGAGTGGGGAGTAAAGCACCCAAGATAGACATGTAAATGGGGAGTAAAGCACCCAGGATAGAAATGTAAATGGGGAGTAAAACACTCGGGATAAAGGTACATGGGGGATAAAACACCCAAGGATAGAAGGTAAGTGGGGAGTAAAGCACCCAAGATAGACATGTAAATGGGGAGTAAAGCACCCAGGATAGAAATGTAAATGGGGAGTAAAGCACCCAAGATAAAAATGTAAATGGGGAGTAAAGCACCCAAGATAAAAATGTAAATGGGGAGTAAAGCACCCAAGATAAAAATGTAAATGGGGAGTAAAGCACCCAAGATAAAAATGTAAATGGGGAGTAAAGCACCCAAGCTAGAAATGTAAATGGGGAGTAAAGCACCCAAGATAGAGAGGTAAATGGGGAATAAAGCACCCAAGATAGAAATGTAAATGGGGAGTAAAGCACCCAAGATAGAAATGTAAATGGGGAATAAAGCACCCAAGATATGCACATGTATAGGAATTATGCTATGACATATGATCAAATGCAAATACAGACGTCGATGACAAGGCTCGACTCTTTCGGTGAGATGACAAAACTGGAGGACTAATTCCTCAACACGGAGATCACTGTCATTCTGTTAAACTGTATCAAGTTGATAGTCACTGTAGGAATGATGAATAACTGCTTGGGGATTATGCAAGTAAACTGCCCCAGGTCAAATGAATTGATAATTGCTTCAGCTGTCTGATTCGTGGAATTGACTGTTTTGTTGTATCCTCGGAGGGCTTGCCCCAGTCTGAGTCTTGAACAATTCTCTGGATAAACCAAATCTGAGAAGATATTGCCTTGAACAAATCTTGAACTGATTCTTTGACAGGATGTAAAAGGAACTTGCCCCTGATAAGATCACTTGACCAAGATTCTCATTGTTTGAAAATTCCTTAGAGGAAAGCCAGTTTGCAAACAAAAATATTCATACAAACATGGTAATGCAAAGTTCATGTGATTTTTGAAAAATTATTATTGAAAGATGGAAAATACATGAGTCGTTAGTCAGAACAAGGCGGTTCAAGACACTCAAAGTTTAAAATAAAAGTGTATTGCCAAAATAAATGATTCGCAAGGATCTTTTGGAGTCAGGTTACGCAACCTTGCTGTAGTATACTTTCAAAATAACCTTGCTTCAATTAGGTCTTTTGAGGGTTGTAATGTGGTCTAGTTCACGGTTTATGAAACAAAAGATAAAGGCTCAAAATTTATTTGTACCCACCCAATCTACGTGATGATCTTCAGTCCTATGCTCAGTTAACTCATACTATGCATTCAGGTTCCCATAAGTTAGGGATTTCATTGGTCGTAGCAATGATGACTCAGAAGTCAAAGGGACCTATGAAAAGGCAGCCACTACTCCCCTATAACATTTGATTGTTTTGACATTGAGGATATTCAAGATAAGGATTTAAAAATCTCTTTGTATTATCCCTAAATTTTGCCTGAACTGTTTATTTTAGAGTTTACAGTCAGCGGGATGCCCCAGTTTTGCCTAAGTCTCCTTCATAGGTTTTGACTTAGCGAGCTTCTTTTGCTTTTTTTATATTATTTTTTTGTGTGAAGGAAAGTGACTATTTGATTTTAATGATTACGGTGGACCATCATCGACCTTTTGATTAGAAAACATCTTCGACACTTGTTTAACGTGTGCGAAGGAAAATTTGTTAATGAAAGGTGTATCGTATGAACACACAACCAAGTTAACTGAGAACTACCCATCCCAAGGTTAAAATTGTGGGTTTTTTGTAACGAAAGAAACTCCAACTTCTAGGCTCGAAGGGGGTAACGGGGGATTAACTTCCTTATTTCTCCAGTGTTTGGGAATTGAAACAATGCCTTACATCGTTAACAAGGTTTAATTGAAAGCATACTGACAGCAGTTATGGGTATAACGTTTTCATCATCCTCCCTCCAATCTTAGCATATCAAAATTTTGGACAAGAAGTAAACATTTGAAAAATAAAGCATAAAGATGCAAATAAATGGACGGAAATGAATTGAATCAAAAGTCGCAATGCTTATTTCATTAATGAAAGTACAAACATAATTAAAAGCAAACAACTTAAACAAAATAAGGAAAGTGCAAACAACGAGAAACAAAAGGCCTAGTGACAAAACTTCATTTCTGGTGTACTGGCAAGGGATTTTTCTGAACATCCGGATGACTGTCTGTAAAATCAAGTATTCCAGTTCTAACCAATTCACATACTCTAGCCTTCAATGCAAAACAATGCTCCAAGTCATGGCCTGGGGCACCCTCATGGGAAGCACAATGGAGATCAGCCCTAAATCCAGCCGGAGGATTAAGAGGAGGTGGTAAAGCCTTTGTAGTAATCAGTCCTTGCCGGACTAAGTCAGGATATAGCTCTGTGTAAGTCATGAGAATAGGATCAAAGTGACTCCTGTTCCGTTTCTGGTCTGATATCTGTGTCGAGGAATCAGCTTGACGACTCAAAGGTACACTAGAAGACGATAGGACCAAGAAGGAGAAACTGAGGGATAAATGCAATGCAAAAATGTGATGCTAATGCCATGCAATGGTTTCAAGAATTTCAACGGTCGATTGCGAATATTGCTTTTTAAGAAAGTTGGAAAAAATTTTAGACTTTAAAATGTAAGACTTTTCGAATTTGCAAAGGACTGCTGAATTCCTTGAAACTAGAAATAATATGATGCTTTATGGATGCGAAACACAAATACACATAAGCAAACAAAAGGTCCTAAGTTAGAGGAACAATGAATGGAGTCAAGGTCTACCCTTCCCAAAGAGGTATGTACTATAGGTTGATTGTACCTGCAGAACAAGGGTTCTAAATCAGTGCCCAAAGTCATCAGTCCATCTTTCGGATATTATCGACTTCCCGACTGACTCGAGGGTCAATAATATTCTCAAGAGAACCTCTTTTAAGTGTAGCATCGCGTAGCAACCATTGTAGGACTACTCCCACATAGTTCCCGCACTACATCCTATATAAGGCCAAGATGGTGTAAAGGTACTACGGTTCCCAGTATCACAGACTCCAATCGATAATGGTAAAAGTTTTCATGACTACACTCGATCAACTGAACCATTTTCAAAAGGGTCTCAACTGAGCGGTGATTCTCGATTTAGCTTAGTCGGGACTCACTCCCTATAAGCCTCGTCGAATATATCAGCCATCCTATCATAAGGTCGCTCAAGTCCGGGTGTATGACTTATCTCACAACACAGTAACTCCAAGTAAGGTACCCTAATACATACAAGTGAGCAAAATATATAATAAAACAAATATATAAAGAAAAATAAACAAAATAGGGATAACCCTCAATAGTTAGGACTCCCCAGTGAAGTCGCCATTTTCTGTTGCGGTGAAATTTGGATGTCAAGCTATTGATTAACTTGAATCTTAATTCATTTACAACCGGTCTTTGATTTATCCGAAGGAAAGGTTAAAGAAAGGAAAAACCTAAAGGGGAGAGATCTAAGGTTCGGGGGTTGATTAAGATTAGGGAAGGTATTAGCACCCTAAACTTCCGTAGTACTCTACGGGAACCTTTTGTTTATTTTTTTTATTTATTTCATTAATTATTTTGCTTTAGGGTATATACAAAGGATTGAAAATTAAAAAAGACCTAGGGGTTAATTCTAAGTTTACTCGGCAAGACATCGCATCTTGTGCCTACATATCCTTACGGGAATGGAATCAGAGTAACTGTAGTTCCCCTCAAAAGGGAGGTTAGAAACGTCTTGACTGTGGCTAAGGTTTCAATGGGGAATAAACGTATCTTAGGGACACGCTTACGCAGAGTGTAGAAACTCCAATATCTACGTTGTAAATTGTTAAGTGAATTAGGGTTAGGTTGGGGATTCCGCGGCGGGAAACCCTAAAATGAGTGCGGCGACTTTTTGACCTAACACTAGGATAAAAGCAATTTTGCCCACGGCGGGACACCTAGACTAAACAGGGTTTGATCCATTAAAGGGGTAAGGCTATTGACTCGGCGGCCAAAAGGCTGGACCTAATCCTTCGGAAGGATAAAACTGTAAAAAATGTGAAAATATGACAAATCATTATATGGAGGAATAATTAAGGTACAGAAATAAGAAAAGTAATAAAGGCAGAGGGTATAAAGAAACAAAGAAACATTTCTGAAAACATGAAGAATATGAAAATATGTAATGACACTTAGAATGAAGTGAGGGAGGAAAATAGTGTGGGGCTGTGGCCACCACAAGCACATCTCAACCTCGAGCATGCACATGAAATGCCAAAAGAAAGAAAAGTAATAAAAGGGTACGTAAAATGACACGACAAACATCAAACATCAGGAGTTCCTTACGAAAAGGTTTTAATTTTTTAATATTTTAATTATAAAAAAAAAGGTTTTTATTTTTTTAATAAAAAATATTTAAGTTAAAATTATAAAAAAAATTAAGTTTAAATTATAAAAAAAAGTTTTGGGGGGAAAAGTCTTTTCAGTTTTTTTTAGAACAAAAAAGGCTTTTCATCCCAAAAAAAGGCTTTTCAGTTTTTTGGGAAAAGGCTTTTCAGTTTTTTTGGAAAAGGCTTTTCAGTTTTTTTGGGAACAAAAAGGTTTTTTTTTCTTCGGAACAAAAAGGCTTTTTAGTTTTTAAAAAAGGTCTTACTAAAAAAAAGGTTTTAATAATAAATAAAAAAAAGGGTTTTGATTTTAAAAAAAGGTTTTGTTAAAAAAGGGTTTTGATATTAAAATCTACGGACCTAAACACACATGGAGATTAACATGGCAAAATATGCACATAAACATGAAAAAGCAAAAGGTTTAGTAATTTAACGGACCTAAACACATTAACATGGCAAAATATGCACATAAACATGAAAAGGCAAAAGATTTAGTAATTTAACCTACGAAGCGGAGGTTTGCTTTGATAAATGTGAAAAAGGTTTGAATAAGGGAACACTGGAGAGCTCCAATCCTTCTGACGAGTTGTGGGAACGACCGCCTTTCTTCTCTGGGGATCTCCTTTGTTTCTCCCTTTCTCTCTCCTCTTTTCTGAAGAAAACCTGCTGACCCCCTTTCAACAAGGCAACACATGTATATATAGGGAACAAATTAGGGTTAACACCAAATTGTCAATAATGTCCCTAAAGCCCAAACTAAATAATTAGTTAAGAAAAAAATAAAATTTAAATAATTTAAAATAATTAAAATAAACTTACAATAAAAACTAATAATCCTATTGATTCCTAAAATCAAAAATATTATAAAAAAAAAAAATTTCAATATTTTTTTATTTTATGATTTTTTGGATATTTTTATGAATAATTTAGAAAAAAGTGAAAAAAATAATATTTTAAAAAATGATTTAATTAAAATACGAAAATAATAATTAAATAATAATAAAAAATTATTTTTGTTATTTTTTAATGAGAGATAGAAACATTTAGAGTAAAAATAATAAAAAACAAAAAGTGACAAAGGTGAGATTCGAACTCTCAACCTCTCACACTCACAACTCCTTACACATGTCCTCTTGCCAATTATGCCATTTTTACTTTTTAGAAAAAAATGCATGTCATATGATATTTACCTGCAAAAAGTCAAACGACTACACAAATTTGTTAGTAATTGATTAAATGCAATGAAATGCGACGACAAATCTTAGGGTAAAATTTGGGGTATTACACTCATGCACTACACCATGTGCACACCGTACATCTTACTACTTGTCATCACATACAACCTTCCATTTTGTCAAATGTATGTTGACCATGTGAGAATGACTAGACCCCACGAAAGTGTGATATTGATATATATTTTTGCTTTAATTTAATAATTTTTCTTTATTTTTTTTCTTATATGTGCAATATTATTAATTTTATTCGCTATTAACTATATTTATTTTAACATATTAATATTTTTTTTTTATAATAAAAGGTCATTTTGCATTCAATAAAAAATAAAAAAGTTAATAACAAATATTTAAAAATTTGTACATTATTGTAAAGATTTGTAAAAATATGTATACACAAGTTTAGATAGATATGTTAATAGACAAACAATAATTTGTATGTATTGTCAATAAAAAGTTTAATAATAAAAAAAAGAAATAAAAAATAATAATACATTGAAGAAACATGATACAAGATATATATTTCTAGTTTAATTTAATAAAATTTTCATTATAAATTTTTCTTATATGTGTAATATTATTACTTTATATTATTTTTTATTTGCTATTAATAATATTTATTTCAATATATTAATATACTTTTTGGTTATAGTGAAATGCCTTTTCGCATTCAATAAAAAATGAAAAAGTTAATAAAAACATATTAAAATATTTTTATATTATTGTAGACCATTAAAAAATGAATACAGAAATTGAAAAAATTAATATTAAATAATGTTTACAATAGGTTTGAATATAAATAAGTGTTATTAGTAAATAAATTAGAGAATGGAGAGTGATAAGATAACGAGTCACAAATTAGCATTCATGCACATAAAATTTAAACTTAAGAATTTGTGGGGATGAATTAATAAGTAATGAAGTAAAAAAAAAAAATAGAGAGAACAAAGTCATGAGTAATGAATTTGACCATTATAAAGAGTCTATTATAAAGATCAAAGTATGACAATAATAATTTTGATTTTTATAAAATTTAATGAAAATACCTTTTTAAATATTATATTATTATATTTAGAATGAAATTAATTGATTTTAATATATAAAAGAAATTAATTGGTTAGAATAGAATTCAGATTGAGTCTAGATTAATCTCAATTCGACTCTAGAATAAGTTATTATACGAGTTTGTACATAAGTTCAATTTTAAGAATAATATGATGGATATTCTATGTGCCAATTATATGTAAAAAAAAAAAAAAAGAATTTACAGAATAAGAATAAAATAATAATAGTAATTTTCATATAATTATATTATTGTATGTGAAATTATAAAAATTTAACAAAAATATAAATTGTTGATAGAATATTTTTTAAAAATCTTTTAGATTTTGATTATAATTTTTTTAGTTATTTTTGTAAGTAATTATATATATATGAGTTTGTAAATCCTTTTGAAAATAAGTTGAATTTTAAGAATAATATGGAAGATATATATAAAAAATTTAAACTAATTATTATATGCACCGAAAAAAAGAGGGAAAATAAATTAGATATCTTTGGTTTTCATAAAAATTAATAAAAATATTTTTTTTAAAAATTATATTATTTTATTTAGATGCATAGAAATTTATAAATAATATGAAATATTTTTAGAAAACATTTGTCTTTAAATTATAAAAGAAATTAATTGGTTAGTGTGATATTTGGATCGAACTCTAGTGTCGACAAGGGTAGCTTCATGGTTCAACAGGAGTTGTGTATACTGTAGTCGCAGTTTATTCGAGAATAATGTCAAAATATATTAACTTGTAATGTAAGTTAGTATGTCGAATTGAGTCTTACTTCTAAGCCCAATTGTTAAGTTCGCTTGTATCCTAAGCTAGCTTAGTATTATATAAATAAACCATTTTTCTTAGGTTATTAAGAGGGGTTAATTGTTTTTATTCACTTGTAATCTTTGAACCCTTATTGTGAAAGTGGATAGAAAAACAGATTTAACCAATCACTATTCTTTTTCTCTTTTCTTCTCTACTTTTTGTAAAACTTAATAGGATTTTTTGTGTTTGTTCAAGAAACTCAATCTTTTTCTCATATTTTGGTTTGTTGTTGACGACACCAATTCATACCAAACTGGTGCAGTGAGCGTGGAGGAGAAGATGTTGTCAACAAAGTATGAGATTGAGAAATTCATCAGTGTGAATGATTTCAGTTTGTGACACTTGAAGATGCAAGCCTTTCTTGTTCAATAGGGTTTTTTAAAAGCGTTAAAAGAATCAGAGAAGATGGATGTTGCCCTATCGGAGAAGGAGAAGACAACGATGGTAGAAAAATCCCACAGTGCCATTGTGTTGAGCCTCGACGATAAGGTTCTCCGGCAGGTTTCAAAGGAGAAAACTGCAGTTGGTGTGTGCATGAAACTTGAAGGTTTTTATATGACGAAATCGTTAGTTAATCGTCTCTACCTGAAGTAAGCTTTGTATTCATTCAAGATGAGTGAAGACAAAGCCTTGGATGAGCAGTTGGATATGTTTAACAAATTGATTCTTGATCTTGAGAATATTGAGGTCAAGATTGATGATGAAGATCAAACGTTGATGTTGTTGTGTTATTTACCTAAGTCTCATGCTCACTTCAAAGAAACTCTCTTGTAAGGAAGAGAGTCGTTGACCTTTGAAAATGTTAAATCTGCCTTGTACTCTAAGGATTTGAACGAATGAAATGAGCACGAGTCATCTTCTGTTGGTGAAGGTTTGTCCGTTAAGGGGGAATTCTTGAATAAATATGGTAGGTTTGAGAAGAAGAAGGGTAAAGGTCTACAAATGTTTATAGTGGAAATGTTCCTACTATTAAGTGTTATCATTGTGAGAAGGAGGGTCATACAAGAAAAGTATGCTCTGGTCGACTGAACCATCACGGTGGAAAGGATAGTGGTAATCCAACCATTGTGCAAGATGGTTATGAATTACCTGATGTCCTGGTGGTTTCAAGCAGTGACTCTACTAAGGAGTGGATTATGGATTTAGGGTGTACTTGGCACATGACTCCAAACAGAGACGTGTTTGAGGAAAATATATGATCAAGATGATGGATCAGTGCTGCTGAGAAATAACAAAGCTTGTAAAATTGAAGGTATTGGATCTATGAGATTCAAGCTCCATTATGAGTCAATAAGGTTATTAATTGATGTTAGGTGTGTACCTGATCTCAAGAGGAATTTGATTTCTCTTGTTGAATTGGAAAAGAAAGGATATGTTTTCAAAGGAGAGTAAAGAATTTTAAGGGTAATGAAGGTGTCGAAGGAAGTCTTGAGAGGCGTGTGGAAAAAAAGGCTTGTATACCATTGATGATAAGGGTCACAACTGTGTAATGGGTAATGGGCTTATCTCTCATGGAACAATATCACCCAACAGCACAGCAGCAGCAGAGCAATATGATAATAATAATCAAATGCAAATACAATAATATACAACAGATAATGTACATAAAGCACAAAAATAAACACCCAAAGAAAAGAAACAGACAAGCGCTAGGATTGACTCGCATAAGTAATCAGTATCCCCAGTAGAGTCGCCAGCTGTCGCAACCGCGAAAAATACCTGGCGGAAAAAATAGAAGACTCACCACTGAACGTTATTTATCCCAACGAGAGAAAGGAAATCATCAAAGAAAACTTGAATGATGGGATAAGACATGGTCAACGCAACAAAATCTTGGGTTCGGGAGTCGGTTATGCGAGAGAAAGAAATTATCACCCCCTCACATTCGTTGTACTCAATGGGATCAACACTCAAATGGTGTGTCATCTAAAGCTCTACTGCTAAACAGAAACGAGAGCGAAGAAAAAGGAGACTCGATAGAACATCGCTGCCCTATGCCTATGTATTCCCTCGTGCAATGGGAAATTCAGTGTCAACGTAGTTTGGAAAACTACGGGTGAAGGTTGCTCGCCAAGACTTCTCTGTATTATGCCTACGTATCCTCATATGGAATGAGAAATCAGAGCAGCCATAGTTCGACTTACGAATGAGGAAAAGGTCTCGATCACACTAGGGCGAGAGAAAAGGCTCATTTAATAAGTTGATCCCGATCGCATTGGGGCGAGAGAAAGGGGAAGTTAGTTGTTAGTGTGCTCGCCAAGGATAGGGATCCTCGTGCCTATGTATCCTCATTAGGGAATGAAGAATCAGAGCATCTGTAGTTCACACTATGGGAAGACGGGATCTCAATCGCACAGGGGCGAGAGAAAAGGTTATGGACTTATCAAGAAGTGAACTGAATTTGTTTTTGATGCTCATTGCACTAAAGTCTATGACATAGGAGCAAATGCGCCGCATGGTCGCCCCCAGACGGGACGTACACTAAACACTCTAGACAAGCAAGGGAAGACCACTCACTCGTTATTTCCTATGTACTCAAGGCTTGTGGTGAACAATACTCATCGTATTTATTAAGTGTTTAGATTATTGTTTTGAGAGAGAAGAGGAGAGACGCACAGATGGTCTAAGGGAAACTCGGTCCTACATGTTATCGTACAATGTGGCCCTGAGGTCAGTTTTAGGAGGGAAGTCTACCTAATATTGTCTTGCTTGGATTGAGAGTCTAAGGTCTATCCTACTCTAAACTTAATCAGAAATTAAGTTGGATTAGGAATCCCTAAGGGAACATGTGAATACGAAGCACATGTAAACACAAGACAACTCAATCACAAAGAGAAATCGAATACGAAACCAAGTTAGGAGAAATTCAAGTACAAAGAGAAAGTCAAGTAAGAGGCAAGTATCATCAAGAATAAATGATAAAGCAATTATCTAAAACAAATATAAAAAACTAGCGTCGAAATTAAAATCAAAGTTTAGTCAAAATAAGAACTAATCAATATTATCAAGGTTAATTCCTAAAACAAAAATCAATTCGAGCTAAGATTAAAAGTTAAGGTTAAAATTCAATAAAAACTAAAATCAACGTCTAATCAATTCGAAATTAATTTCTAATCAAAAGTTAATCCTAAATTAATTCAAAATTAAACTTCTAAAAAAATCTAGTTATAATTCAAGATTAAATGCTAGAATTAAAATTAACTTTTTAAAACTATTAAAATTCAACTATTTAATTTTAACTAAAAAAAGACGTTAATCAAAGTTTAACAAAAAGATTTAATTAAAAAATTAATCACCATTTACAATTAAGGTTAAATTTTAATTCTAAAAAATAAAATCTAAATCAATTCTAAATAAAATGGAATTAATTTCTAATAACAAATACAATCTAAATAAGAGGCTGCAGTAACAACTGTGGGGGTAGCGACCAGCATTAGGCGCATAGGCTTTGGTCTTAGGCCCATTGGTTTTATTATGAATCCAATGGGTGCATTGGGTAATCTAGGGGCATGCTGAAACAAAATCAACATGGACCTTGAAGCCCAATCCATTGCTACAGTTCAAACCTAAACACCCTAGAAGTCCCTCAACAATAATCTTCCTCACTCTTCTTCAGCCGCACAACTTCCTTTTCCTTCCATTCGTGAAATTCGCCGTCGGCGACACACCATCTCACCGCTCTTCACCACCATTGTTCCCTATACCTCCTTCTCCATTCACTCGTATTCAAATCAACCTACCTCCTTCAATACTTCTCTCCAACTCTTTCTTCTTTTTCGCCACTCTCCTTGATCACAAATCGCACGGCTCTCTCTCAAGTTCCTCACCAACCAAGCAAAATGAAACTAACCTTCGAATGAACCTAAACCACAAAGTGAAGATGAAATTAAGTACCTGCGGGACGGAGAGTGAAAATGATGATGAAGGTGAAAATGATTCAGGTCAGTTTAGATTTGGTTATTCCTTCGCCTTTTTGATTCTGTGTTCCTCTTCTTTTTTGTTTTATGCTTGCCTCTTCTCTTTGATTTGCATGAGTTCTTGCGTGCGTTGGATCTGCGTTGTTGAACGGTTCTGATTAGATGAAATCCTGACCCAATACTTCTAAAAAATACTCTAAATGGGGAAATCCTTGGAGCTTGGTGAACCTCTGAATAAGAAGATATTCCTGATAATGTGAATTCAAAACTTGCTTCAAATTGACCTGAAATAGGAACCAATGGAATCACCTCTGAATAGGGCAAACATCAATAAAAAGAAAACCTTTCAATCCCATGTCTTAGAAGACCAGTGTGATGTATGATTATGAGTTCATGACCTAATGGATATGCAGATGAATGCGGAGAAAAAGCCTATTAAGGTAAGAAAAAGAGAGGGAAAATTTTGGGGTGCAACATCTGCCCCTATTCAATCGACTTGGACTTGAAAGGATGATAGCAACAACTTTCAGATGTTCAAGGTAGAAGGTGATTGAATACAAAAAGAACCACGAAATTTGCAAACTGCGGGAGATACAAAATAAAGTGATTTCCAGCCGAAGGTGGACTTAAAGATAGTGGGTACCAACCTAAAGTTGGGATAGCAAACAGATACGATACAGAATACCAACCAAAAGTTGGGACAAAGGAAATGTAAGGTACCAACCAAAAGTTGGAATAAAAACACATGATACCAACCAAAAGTTGGGATATAGCAGATGGTACTAACCAAAAGTTAGGATAAAACAAAGGATACCAACCAAAAGTTGGGATGAAACTCCACAAAGGATACCAACCAAAAGTTGGGATACGACCAAGATTACCAACCAAGAGTTGGGATAACAAACCACATAGGATACCAACCCAAATTTGGGATACAATAAAAGATACCAACCAAGAGTTGGAATGCAACAGAGACTACCGACCAAAAGTTGGGATACACAAAAAATTACCAACCTAAAGTTGGAATACAACAAAGATTACCAACCTAAAGTTTGGATGAAACTAGAGGGGACCAACTAAAAGTTGGGATGAGACTCCACAAAGATGCCCACCAAGAGTTGGGATACAACCAAGATTACCAACCAAAAGTTGGGAGGAAACTCCACTAAGGATATCAACCAAGAGTTGGGATACAACAAAGGGTATGAACCAAAAGTTAAGCTAAACAGAGGATACCAACCAAAAGTCAGGATAACAATGAGAGATACCAACCAAAAGTTGGCATTCAACAAAGGAGATACAGAAAGTATAATCAACAGACTTACGACCTAAAGAGAATAGAAGATGACTTCGCTGGGGAATAAAAGGTAAGCAAAGATCGACGGATGATCTGCGACCCTGGGGATAAATATGGATGAGTGTTACCCGAAGTTGGGGATCATGAAAAAATACTAGTTTTATTCATCAAAGAGTTGATAAAAGGTGAGATTTTTTTGGTACCAATGTGGATTTGATTTTGGAATGAGGTGTCAATAGGGATTAGACTTCTGGTTTGAAGGGGATACCAATAGGGATTGGGCTTTGGATGAAGGTGCCAATATGGATTAAACTTTGGATTTTCCTGTTCGGTTTTACAAAGCTTCATGCTATGCTATGCGAATAATATGCGATGATAATGCAATGATATGACAGCTCGACCATGGTTTCTAGCTAGGTCGGGTATGGCTGACGTTGGAAAATGTCTTGTCTTGCTACAAGGTTTCTGGTTGAAATGTTACGAGATGGTTGACATGACTTCCCGACATTCGTCTTGAACTCGAAGGCTGACAGAACTTGCTGGAGTAGCTCTAGAAACATTCCTTTATCGTCAGTATTGCCTCATCCCGTGGGATCTCTGTAAGAATCTTCCTCAAAAGGAAACCTGTAATCTTTGTACCCTGATGGTTTAAGATGAACTGCCCCAGTATTCTAACCCTTAGATAAGTGTTTTGGATTAACTGCCTTCTGGATAAGGATAACTTCTTATGCTTTTGGGGTGGCCTGCCCCATCCTTGAAGTGACTTTTCTTCTGACTGACTAACTTGTGAAGGAGTGTTTTTGACAAACTAAACTTCGAGAGATTTATCGAATCTTGACCTGATTTCCCCAGATTAGCAGAATCTTGGAATGGTTTGCCCTCTTGATGTGATCATTTGATATGACTTTTGTAACACCCTTTTCTACCCCACAATTATTAAGGCAAAATAACACAGATATCAGAGTAAATTATTAAATTTTCATAAAAGCCACCAAAAAGGACGTACATTTCTCAAAAGAACAAAATAGGTCAAGGCTTCGTAAACAACGAGTTTTCCCAAAATACATCCAATTGCACAAAGCAGCGGAATTCAAAAGGCATAAATCAAGGTTTTCCTCATACGAAAAGATAAGCAAAATAACTCAATAGTATATAGTTTAACTCAAAAGAACCCAACCCGATGTTACATATCAGAGCAAGACCCTCTAAGTTAACCAAAAAGGCTAACAACTCAAAAATTCAAAAAGTAACCTCGACGGCGTCTACGGCTAAACCTGGTCATCTGCACGTTATCCACGTGGAGGTAACATTCAAACAGGCAGGATGAGTAAAACAATTCATAATAATCAATGTATAAAAATCAACATATAAATGGCATCATAATCATATTCAACACATTCATATCCTTCAATATGCCTCAAAGGCCACGGCGTCATAATTCATACAAAAAGACTCATAAATGCTAAATGCAACAAGACTTAATGCATGTGGTACTAATCATCACAGCGTGATGGACACTGGGCCATCAACCCTCCATAGATCCCCATCAATAGGATCGATTCTACTAGAGAACCGGAGCACATCAAAACATTTCACATCCACACAACGGGATTGAAGCCAAAGTAATCGAGGTCCTGAACCAAAGTCCGGATGCACATGAATGCATGATGCAGACATCACAAATCATAATAACAGCATAAGTGCATCATCATTCATCATATTCATCATCATCACAATCATCATCATATCTCATGTCATCATATAATCCATCAAAATCATGGTAATATCATCATAATACATCATAGAAATCATCATGTCATCATGTACACATCACATAAAACTCACTGTCATACTCATGTCAATTCATCACAGAAATCACAGAATCAAACATCAAGGCATCGCTGCACACGATCAACATTCGCGAAACTCTGGTATGTTCGCTGGCATGTTTGCTAGGCGAGTCTGGGGCGAGTTTCTTCGCTAGGCGTGTCTGGGAACAACATTGTTCTCTAGGAGAAACGTTCTTCACTATGCGAACTGTGCGATGACAGCAAATTCTGCTACGCGCTAGAACTTAAATCTACCCAAATGTCCATACGATTCACTTCCCCAATGCACCCAAAACACCCCTAAGGTCTTACAGCGATAAAGTCACAAAACCTACGGTTCATTAGGCCAATCCCGTATCATATTCATGTCCTAAATCACAAGTTTTCCTTCAATTACACCCTAAGGCATTAAAGTTACTCACTATCCAATATTTCTATCCCTTCGGGGTTAGACATATAACAATTCAAGGTCCTGGCCACGAGGGCCTACCTTTCTGTTTTCGCAATGGACTCCATAGTTAGATTCGCCTATAATAGGTTTAGGCCACAAAGGCCACAGATCACTATTTCTCATATCTATGTTCTAACAGTCAGGAATACTTACCACTATACCACAACCATCAGGGCCCTCATTATCAATTTCCTTTTTTCCCACAATCAAACCCAAAATCCCTTAAACCTGAAATCATCCATAATTACATTGAAAGGTATACATGGAAAATCATGAAAGGCTATACTCCCCATACCTTAATCGTCGTCGATTCAAATCCTTCACGAATCTTTCCGGGAATCTTTCGAACTTCTGCCTCCAATCTTCTCTTCAGAGCTCTAGCCACAATACTTTTCACGGTTAACAAAAATGAATCCTAATTCTCTTTAGAATTACCTTTTTGTCAAACCTAGTCTTGGGCCACACAATTGGGCTTTTCCCATAATATCCTTACTAACTTCTCTTATTTCACTTATATTCATTATAATCAATAATAATACTAATATTTCATATTGTATACTATTAATTAAATAAATAATCCAAAAATTCACAATTCCCAATAATCCACAAACCCACCGAAAATTACCGAAAAATGAATATTCTCAATTAAATAAATTAATTAAAATATTCCAATTAAATTTGGGGTGTTACAACTTTCCCCTACTCAACGGAGTACTCAGGCGCTTTGCATCTTACCTTGATCAATCCTTCCATTGCAAAAACTCTCCTGATGTCAAGTACTTACTCGCAAGTAAAACAACTCGTTTTGAAAATGACGATTTTAATGCAATGCATATGACAGTTTTGAAATCCAAGTATGTTCACTAGAAAAAAGTTGTGACATATAGTGAATGAATCACTTATCAGAATGTTACATTGATACCAACATGAATGGTAAGAAAAATCCTTTTCGGAGTCAGCTTTGACGTGATCTTTACTGAAGTATGCTTTTGAAACAAACCTGCTTCAATTAGGTCTTTTGAAGATTGTAACATGGCCTGGTTTACGGTTTGAGAAAAAAAAGGATTTATGGCTCAAACTTTTGTTTTAACCCACCCATTCTCCTTGATGTTCTCCAGTCCTATGTTCAACTAACTTGACACAAGCGCTCACCTTTCAAAAAGTTATTGAATGGCAGAAGTGATGGTTAAGGAACCCATAAGGTTTTCGGAGTGACAATCACTCATTTTTTGTCTTTGGTATCTGGAGTCACACGACTTGTCCTTTATCAAGGATTTTTCTTTTGTAATCCTTTTCATTTTCATTTTTTGCTTTTTCATTCCCTAATTTTTACCTGGATTGATTCTTTTGACTTTTTCGATTTTGAAGTCCAGCAGGATGCCCTAATTTTTGCCTAAGTCAATTGTTTTCAAGTTTTAATTTAGCAGGATTTTTCTTTTTATTTTTATTCTCTTTTTGGAACAAACCGTGTGACATTGGTTGTCTTGATTTCTCCAAAAGAGTTGTGACTGCCTCATCCTTTGGTTGGCGAGGGATAACTACTATGGTTTTGTGAGGTACAACCTTTTGAGATTTGATGGATCCTCGAATGGGAACATTCCTTTTCTGCAATTTGGACGCCTGGTCAAATTAACTGACACCTACTCTGCCCCAGGTTAAGATTGAGGGTTTTCATTTTCAGACAGAAACTCCTACTTCTAGGCTCGAAGGGGTTGACAAGGGATTGTCTTTCTTATATCTCTGGTGTTTGGGGATTTGAAACAATGCATGTACATCATCAACAAGGGTTTGATTTCAAAAGCATACAATCAGAAGTTTTATGTCTTTCAATTTCGTCATCCTCCCTCAGATTCTGCTTAAACAAGCATTTGATATCAATAAAAAGAGTACGAGTGAACACTAATGGATTTAATCAAAATATGCATATTCATTTCATTATCATTATCAATCGAAAATAGACAAGTTTTACAAATGAGATTGCACTTTAACAGAAAAGAAACTACAAATGCAAAGAAATGACATGATATAAAAGGTTGCCAACTTCGGGGAACTGGGCTTTCCAATCGTGATTTGCTATTGAGCTAGTCATCTTCAGAATTGCTCGTTGAAGTCAGTCTGATACTCATCTGAACATCTACTCTCAGTGAATTTCTCCATAACATGGACTAATAAATCTACATAATTGGATGAAGAAGGATTATCGATTTGAATACCCTGAGGCGTGAATGAGTTAAATGCCTCTCTGGCTTCCTTGGTCTTTTTCTGGCATGCTGACATGGCTGATGGCGATATGACCGTTGACTCTAAGGAGATCCCTGATTTGGAGAAGGGTATTGTCCCTGCGGAGAGAATGGTATCTGATATATAGACCTAGAAGATTGCTGACTCTGAACAATTGAAATATCTGAGTACTGAGGATGTGGTAGCGAAGATTCCCAGATGGAACTATTTTCTTCCTTCCATTCTTCTTGAGAACTGACAACTGATTCACTTTCACCAGCTGAGATGTCTGAGGTGTCTTGAATCTTTCCACTCTTTATGGAGCTCTCAATGTGTTCCCCAACTACTACCAAGTTAGAAAAGTTTTATGTTCCATTACTAATCATCTTATCCAAGTATGGACCTTACGAAGTACCCATGAACAGGTCAACCAATTCCCTGTCTAGAAGTAGTGGTTTAATGGGAGCAGCTAACTCTCTCCATCTCTGAGCATACCCTCTGAAGGATTCATTGTCCGCTTAAGATAAGTCTTGCAACTGCATGCGGTTGTGATCCATGTCAAGATTATAATTGTACTACTTCACAAAGGCGTTAGCTAGGTCTAACCATGATCAGATGCAAACACTCTCTAACTGCATCTACCAACTTAGTGATGCCCCACTCAGACTATCCTAGAAACAGTGGATCATAAGCTTGTCGTTATGGATATATGATGTTATTCTTCAGCAAAACATCACCAAATGTTACTTTGGGCAACTATCCCCTTTGTACTTCTCAAACTTCGGTGTCTTAAACTTTGGAGGCATCACAAGGCCAGACACCAAACACTTGTTTAAAGCATTCAGATCAAGAGCATCACAACCCTCAAGGGCATCAAGCTTCTCCTCCAACAAACGATATCTCTTCATAAACTCAACCGTCTGTGGGTCTTTAGGTTTCATCCTTGGAATTACCCCTTGGAAATCTGGCACAGAGAATTTGAAACTATAATAGTTCGTAGCATCAAGAGAAGATGAATGTCCATCTAGGACAATGGTATGCTCTTGTATAACTTGATCCTTAACAGGAATCTGCACATGCTGAGCTTGAGCAACATTGTTCACTAAAGGTGGAATAACATTCCCAATAAATGGAGTTCTCTGAATATTAGCCTCTCCCCTTGTCATGGCTGTCATAGCTTCCACGAGTTGATCCAACTTATTATTCATTAATTCAACGTCTGACCTTGTAACAAACTGGTTTTGCTCTCCTGAGCTTATGATTATTCCAAAAGTTGATTCAAGTCCAATACGAGAGTCGGGAAATCAAATGCAGGTTGCGAAAAAAATGGATGAGTTATCTATTTATGGCTGAGAAAGATATGCAAAATGATGCACAAATGCTTATGCAATGCAATGTTATGGATGCAACAGACATGTGATCAAAGCTTCCAAAAATATTTTGAATAACCGTTGTGCTGATGATAGCATAAGCTCAAAAGTTTGTTCTAAAGAAAAATACCAGAATACCCAGAATACCAAAACACTAGGATAATAGAATACCTGGTTGATAAGTTCACACTGATGAGAAAACTAGAATACCGGTTATGATGAAGGCCAAGGTTTCCTGCAAAAAAAAAACCATTCCCTCTCACATGTGGGTTCTTGTCTTGGACGGCACGACAATCCTAGCAGGTCATCAGTATCACGGACTCTCGGGTCAAGAAATGATAATACGTTCACCATTTCTTGTTTGGAATCATCATCAATCAAGGAGGCCTCAACCAATTTCTAATGAATGGTCTCCTGAGTCATAAGCTCTCTAAGTCAACACCCTATCATATGCACCAGAAGTACATGATAGAGTATCTCCAAAGAAAACCTCGCCTGGACGTGAATTTCATGCCAACTATACGTAGCCAGACGCCATGCAAGTCCCACTACTCTCCACTCTAAACCTAAGTGATACTCAATCTTGGGTAATGAGCTTATCTCTCATGGAACAATCCTACCCAACAACACATCAAAAGCAGAGCAATATGATAATAATAATCAAATGTAAAAATAAAATGAAAATGCAATAATATACAACAGATAATGTACAGAAAGCATAAAAATAAACACCCAAAGAAAAGAAACAGACAAGCGCTAGTATTGACTCGCATAAGGAACCAGTATCCCCAGCTGTCGCAACTACGAAAAACACCTGGCAAAAAAAACAGAAGAGTCGCCACCAAACTTTATTCATCCCAACAAGGGAAAGGAAATGATCAAAGAAAACCTGAAAGACGGAAGAAGACAAGGTCATTACAACCAAATCTTGGGTTCGGGAGTCGGTTATGCGAGAGAAAGGTATTAGCACCCCCTCGCATCCGTTGTACTCAACGGGATCCACCCTTGTTTTCTAATCAAAGGGTGTGTCATCTAAAGCTCTACTACTAAACTAAAACGAGAATGAAGAAAAAAGAGACTCGATAAGACATCGCCGCCCTATTCCTAGATATTCCCTTGTGCAATGGGAAATTCAGAGTCAACGTAGTTCAGAAAACTACAGGTGAAGGGGGAAGCTTACTCGCCAAGACTTCTCCGTCTTGTGCCTACGTATCCTCATCTGGCATGAGAAATTAGAGCAGCTGTAGTTCGGCTTACAAACGCAGAAAAGGTCTCGATCACACTGGGGCGAGAGAAAAAGCTTATTTAACAGGTTGGTCTCGATCGCACTAGGGCGAGATAAAAAGGAAGTTAGCTGTTAGTGTGCTCGCCAAGGATATGGATCCTTGTGCCTACAAATTCTCATTAAGGAATGAAAAATCAAAGCATCTGTAGTTCACACTACGGGAAAACAGGATCTCGATCGCACGGGGGCAAGAGAAAAGGTTCTGGACTTATCAAAGAAGTGAATTGAATTTGTTTGTGATGCGCATTGCACTAAAGTCTATGACATAGGGGATAATACATCGCATGGTCGCCCCTAGACGGGACGTACGCTAAACACTCTAGACAAGAGATGAATGACCCCTTGTCATTTCCCATGTACTCAAGGCTCGTGGCGCATAATACTCATCGTATTTATTAAGTATTTTTATTATTGTTTTGAGAGAGAAGAGGAGAGACACATAGAAGGTATAAGGGAAACTCGGTCCTACATGTTATCATGCAATGTGACCCTAAAGTCAGGATTAGGAGGGAAGTCTAACTAATATTGTCATACTTGGATTGAGAGCCAAATGTCTATCCTACTCTAAACTTAATCAGAAATTAAGTTGGACTAAGAATCCCTAAGGGAACATGTGAATACGAAGCACAAGTAAACACAAGACAACTCAATCACAAAGAGAAATTGAATACGAAACCAAGTTACGAGAAATTCAAGTACAAAGAGAAAATCAAGCAAGAGGAAAGTATCACCAAGGAAAACTTGTGCGAATATCAGCAAGAATAAATGACAAAGAAATTATCTAAAACAAATATAAAAAAACTAGCGTCGAAATTAAAATTAAAGTTTAGTCAAAATAAGAACTAATCAATATTATCAAGGTTAATTCCTAAAACAAAAATCAATTCTAGCTAAGATTAAAAGTTAGATTAAAATCCAATCAAAACTAAAATCAAGGTCTAACTAATTCGAAATTAATTTCTAATCAAAAGTTAATCCTAAATTTATTAAAAATTAAAATTCTAAAAAAATCTATTTCTAATTCAAGATTCACTACAAGAAAAACGGTGGATTGCGACAGTTATTTTGGCAGGTTACGACGGTTAAAACCACCATCAATTACACTCTACGACGGTCGTAGTACCGTCGCAGAAACGTGTGTCCCTAGACTGTTTAGCGACGGTTGCCAAAACCGCCACACCAACCGTCGTTATATTTCACGATGAGATGGAACTTACCTAAATTGGTAACGGTTTAAAGCGCAACTAATCATTTAATTTTTAAATTTAGCAACAATTTAAATCATTATTAATTTGTATGTATTGTATTATATTGTTTTATAATATATTCTTTTATTTAAATTATTATCTACTAAAATAGTTATATTATTGTTTCTTTAAATTATTTGTACAATATTATTTTTATTTATAGTATTTTTTTTATCGCTTTTTAACGTAGTAAAATTAATTCCAAAATTTAATATCAAAAAAACGTGAGTTTCATAATCATGTAAAATGAAAGTTCCATAATCATGTCATGTAATACAAAAAACTGAAAACATATCAAATCATAATCTTATAACAATAAGTATCATTATGCCAAAAATAAATAAGAAGGCTCATAATCTAGAAAGTATGTCATTATAGAAATCGGTAGCTAGACTCAGATGAACGTCTACCATCAGCGGGTGATTCCAATCCCTGGAAAAAAATTGTATTAAAATAATACTCCTAAGCTTTAACTTTAAATTCATCAAAATAATATACTTGTCTTCCACTAGAAATTTTCATTTTCATTAAGAGTTCAATTTCCTCTTTCATAACATTGTCTCTTTGCTTTAAGAATGTGATTGCCTCCATCAGCCCATCAAATTTTGAATTTTTTTCTTTAAGTACAATAATTTCATGTTGCATTTCCTTTATTTTTTCATTTTCTGCAGAAGAAGATGTCGATCTTGTAGATCTATTAATATGAGATGACGTAACTCCAAGTCCTATACTACGAACATATCCATGTTGTTCTTTTCCAAATACTTTCTGAAATGCCTCATTATCAGACAAAGAATCGTTAATTGCAGCTTCTAACTTTTCCTGCACATGAAAAAAAGTAAATTGAGCAAGCAAACTTAACTTAACTTTTCAATCTAGCTAATAAAAAAATTTCTACGTTTTAAGGGGAAACAAACAATGATTATAAGCAAAAACGGATAAATTTGTATTGATGAAAAAGATGTTTAGTAATTTAAAACTTGGTTTAGCTAGTTAATCTATTTTTGATGGTAAATTTCAATTCCAGTAATTTTTATTGGCTGCTTGAATTATTTAAAATTTCAATTCTAGTATGCATTTGTGATGGTAAATTTCAATTCCAATAACATATTTGATTATGTAAAATTTGTATACATGTTAAACTTTTTTCTTACTACTTGTATTTAGTTAAACTTTTATTTTTTTTTCTTCTATTTGTCTAAATAATTAGTTGACTTTATAAAGAGCACAATCTATTGTTACAAGACTAATTAATTAACTCAAATAATCACGATTCTCAATCTAATTTAACCAATTTTCAGACAGGTTCTCCCCACCTTTAAGAGATGCCAAAAGGTTTGATTTTTTCTCATACCTTAAGGAGACTAACAAATATTTAAAATGAACTAACTTGTACTTACATTATTATTGTATGCATCTTCACTGATAAAAGGCCCGTCATACTTTTTATGAGAAACTGCATACATTTCTCCTCTACTGTATGTTCGTCCATCTCTCGATTCCTATAAATAAGAACAAATATTAATTATTTTTACCATCAGTAATACATTCAACTCTATATAGATTTAGACATACCAACTCATGTTTCTTCCTTGCAAGCGACTTAGATCCGAGTGTATGCGGAGTCTTCAATTTTGCTCTATTTTGGGCATTTTTTGGGGCTATTTTCTACATAGTTAACAATTAAAAACACGCTTTATAGATAGGGATAACATACAAATCAGATAAATCTAACGAATAAAAGCACTAATATTACCTGTGTTTTTTCTTTCTGCTTATATTGAACAAAAACAACCCAATCATTTTCTAGAATGCCTCTGCATTTTGGATAATTTTGAAGATTTTCCTCCAAAGTGAGATCCCGTCTATAAAATTGGCGAAACAATTGATGTTGGCCATCCTTCCATTTATTTGCAGCAGAAGCAAGTATGAACTCTTTGTCACGCCCATCATCAACAAGAAAGTTGAGCTAACCATAAAAATAAAAATTACTTAACAAAGCAAATAATAATCACCTTGAAATTAATTTAAAAAATATGTAATTTGTTTATTAATGATACCTTTATCTTTGGATCATAAAACTTTGTTTTTGTATCCGCTGGAATTTCCTTCCAACTCTCGAACATTAAGGGAAAGTCTTTAAACATTCTAATAATTATACCCAAATACCCTGCTAACAAACCAGAAGCTGGTCCTATTGCACAATGATCCTTATCGAAATTCAAGTATTATCCATATTCCATCAGACTTTGATTTTGCAACCAAGTCTTTCACACATAAACGTGTGTTTGAAACATAACCCTTCTCATTTATCACATAAACAAGTAAACAAATTAATGTCATAACTCAACTATGTAAAAAAAATTATTTACAAATACTTTAACCTTAAATTACTTAATAATGACATTTATATCCCAATACACAGATTTAGCCACTTTTACAACATCTTCAGCCTCATCTCCTACCACAACATCTTCAGCCTCATCTCCTACCATAACATCTTCATCCTCATCTGCTACCACAACATCTTTTGAAGTTTGGATTCACAAAGGGGTTATTGTAGTTTCAATTGGCAGAGAGGTAATTTTAGTTTAGATTGGCGGAAGAGTTATTGTAGTTTTGGTTGGCGGAGGGATTATTGATGATTTGCGCGTTGTAGTTGAACGTATGCGCTTCTTGTTTACTTCAAGCTCTCCAGGTTGTACAAACCTCGGACGACCCTTCACAGACTAAATAAAATACATCAGTGAATATCAATCAGCAATTAATACAATTAATTTTTATAGACTAGTATTGAGAATTTATTACTAATCGGTGATGGTTTGGAAGAAGACGAAGATGTTTTGTGAAGGGATTGAGAGAGCTTTGGAAGATTGAGAGCCTCTAGATTTTTCTTATTCTCTACAATTCTTTTGAGGAAAATTTCCTCATATGATGAAATCATTGTCTCACAAAAGGCTTCAACTGGAAGTATATGTATTAAAAAGGCAGTACACTAATAGTAGTAAACATCAAAATTTTATATTAGTGACTATAAATTTAATAAACATAACGCAAACACAATAAATTAAAAGGATAATTTATGCAATAAAATATAGAATAGTAATGTCATCTCATGCATTAATTAGGGATAAGCAACAAAAAACATAGAGTAATAATGTCATCTCATACATTAATTAGGGATAAAAAAAAACATAAGTCTCACACAATAATGTTAATTATACAAACAAACTAGATTTCTTATCAATAAAAAACTATATGTTAATTATTGTTATCACTTGCGTCAGGGTGTTAATTATACTCTCACCAGCAGTAATTGATCAACCACAACATAAGAACCTGAGTGCACAATAACATAGTCCCATGTAATTTTCAAAACATAGTTCATGTAATTTTTAAAGATAAAATCATGTGCTCAAAATATAATGGTCTATAACAATTAAACAACACTAACCCAAAAAACATAAGACAATATATCAAGTCTACTGGAGTACAACTAGGGTCACCAGGGCCTAAAGCCCAACCATTTATTTGACATCATCATCATCATATAGACAAGAAATATTGTCACCTTAACGGCATTGTCGCGGTTGCAACATTTTCGATGTTTGTTAAATAGACGAGGCGTCGCGGCGCAGCTCCTGTCATGATTTTATCATATTCTATCATAAACCTTACACTTCTTCATTTCGTGGCATAGATAATAAGGTAATTTCTTATTTGTTCTAAGTTTTTCTAATTGTTCTAGCATAAAACACAAACTAAGTCGAGCTCTGAAGCACTTTGAGAGATAGCAAGAGAGCCATGGATGGGTATACTTCAGAAATATTCATGGGCGGAAAGAACATTATTGTGTTGCACAACACATGTGAGGATCCCACTTGGCTGCCCCTACTATCTTGGACTTGGTTCTTCTTGCTGAGCTCAGCACTAGAATTCAGTTTAAATCTGAAGCTGAGGTCTGTGTGCAATGCTAATTAATTTCATTCATTGATTGGTGTACTAGTCTATGTATTATATCTGAGATGAACTATTTTTTGGTTTTTGCAGAGCAAGTTTCACACATTCCACCCTATTGCTACCATCCTCAGTTATCTGACCAAGGCTCCTTTGGTGAGTTCAATCATCTGATTCAATGTTTGAGTACATATATATACACTAAAATCATGTTTCAAGAGACAAATTCATTTATTATAATGTTATGTTATTATGTTTTGTTTACAGGTTCCACCAGGTACACCAGTGGTGAATGCATCGTCCAAGCAGCGAGCGATGCTGGAAAACATCATGAGAGCTTGTGTTGGATTGGCTCCAGAAAACAACATGAACCTTGAGTACAAGTGAAGCAGGGGATAGAGTCGTAGTTGGAATTTTTTAGCTGAATCATAAAAGTTGCCCTTTTCTTTTTTCTTCTTTTGATGTTTGTTGATGTTTTCTCAAGTGTAGTATTTGATTGATAGTCTTTGCTCTCAAAGTGCTTTAGAGCTTGACTTAGTTTGTGTTTTGGGTACATGAAAATAGATTCACATCAGCAAAACTAAAACAAGAACACCTACAACTCTATGAACAATAGACAAACCCTGCTACAACAGAAAATCAACATTAACACAACTGAGGCTATTCCTACACAGCACCGAAACACACTATATATCAAAACAACCCCTACACAAAAACAATTTCATCTTGAGTCTACGAAACGAAACACTGCTCCAAAACTGAGATCCAATCTTAAAAAAAGTGGCAACATTGTACCACCTTCTATACAAAGCGACAGAAGCAAAAAGAAGGAGTTGGCAAAGTTCTAATTTTTTCTAATTGTCCTAGAGGTGTAGATAAGACCCTAAGTCTAGGTTTTAGAGACAAGGCAATAATATATGTAACTTTTAGTTGTTTTTGGCAGAACGGTTGTGGAGTCCGAGAGATTCTACTTCTGTGAAAAATGTTACCTTAACGGCATTGTCGCGGTTGCAACATTTTCGATGTTTGTTAAATAGACGAGGCGTCGCGGCAGCTCCTGTCATAAATTTTTATGCTAGAAGGGCACCTGATGTTGCAGGCTCATGCTATGATCAGTAATATGTGTAATTGTTTTATCTATATTCGTGTAACATGTTGTGAAAGTAATCAGTATTTGTCTACTATATTGTATGAAGAAAAAAACATTCAAAGGGTCTAATGTCACAAGTTAGAAATATTTGCACATCATGATAATAACATAAACCTTATCACATTTAAGATCACATAACTAAAAGGTGTAACTAGCTTATGCTCCTACTGTAACTAAAAGGAGACCCTCACAAAAGAGCAATCGTGTGTAAAATGAGGTCTTTAGACTTGACAACTAATTACAACTAAAATGAGGCCTTTAGACTGTAAAACAATCTGGAACTAGCTTATGCCATAAACTGAAATAAAGGCATTTGATCATCTATCTGCAAACATAAAATTGATGACAATAATTGCAACGGTACCTATCACCATGACGAAGTTGTTTTGTTGTGTCTCCGACGTTGCCGTAAACTTATGGTGGACCGTGGATGGTGGTGCGTCATTTTGTTTTTCACAGAACTGGCTGCTCTGGTAAAGGACCGGCCCTGTACACCAATAGCAACAATGTTAAAATAGCATACAACCAATTTCAATTAAAGGATGCAGATTTTTCCTAATGCACCTTCCATTACATTGCCAAATATGATGCTGCAACCTAAAGATTAATAGTAATATGGGCAGATACGATCAAACAAGCCAAGGACTCCAAATCAAATAACATGCACAATAGAGAAAGCAGCCGCCGCAACCAGACACGATCACCAGATATAAAACCGAGCCTGACACCAACTCAGGACAAAACCATTGAATTAACAATATACAATGTTTCAAATAAAGATTCTATTCCAGAATTTGCAACCGCAATCCTTCAGCTTCAAGAAACTCAATATAACACGTCCACACAGATAAATAATCCATTTTCTTACTCAAATTTAGCTCCCAAACAGAGAAATCAAACACATAATGCTTAAAATTCAAACCAATTGAATAAAAAATGCAGAGTAAAATCCAAACATGGATCTGATTCAAGGTCTGAAAAGTAATTTAGGGTTTGAGAAGACAAAATTGTTAAGATTCAAATTGATGATGGTTGTTTTGACGGTGATTCGCAATGACAACGAGAGTGGCTGAAAACACAGAATTGTTTTCCTCTTTCTCCAAGGGTGTGAGCGGAGGTTTCTGAAAAAGAAGAAAAAAAGGCACATAAAAGGGGAATGAATTCTTAGTTTTAACGGGAAAGATGAAATTTTAGATGACGACGGGTGGATATCACCGTCGCGGTTGTGAGGGAATCTGAGGGTGAAGGTTTTGAAAATTTTGAACACGCGACGGTAGATTCACAGTTGACATATACAGTTTTATTTTAATTAATTTTTTATTTCTCTTTAATAAATTGATGTTATTGAATTGTTTTGTTTATTTGTTATTTTATAATATTAAGAGTATATATAGTTTAATTTTTTGTTTAATTTTTACTATAAAAATTATTTCTAAAATTTTGATATATAGTAAACTTTTGATATTTTGAATTTAATTTACTAAAAAAAATTGTTTTTAAAATTAATGTTTTATTTTGAGAATATATAATATTTTAATTTTTATGTATTTTAATTTTTAGTCATTTATTTATTCAAAATCCATAGATTAATTTTTAGTCCCCACAAACAAATAATTCTGGATCCACCATTGGTTATAGTTTGTGTTACTGGGTTTAGGGGGTGACGGTTGTTCTACCATCATGACATAAAATTTAGGGCGGTTCTTGAGACAGTCGTGAACTTATTTGTAGGACGGTTTAATGGTAACAGTTGTAATATTTAATAATCTTTTAAAATGTAAGGGCGGTAGGTGTATATTGTCGTGAAACATGTCTCTATATTAGAGTTACGACGGTTATCAAGTAATTGTCGCAATTTTTGTGTCGTAAAACCCTAATTTTCTTGTAGTGTTTAAATGCTAAAATTAAAATTAACTTCTAAAAACTATTAAAATTCAACTATTTAACTCTAACTAAAAAAGAGGTTAATCAAAGTTTAACAAAAAAAATTAATCAATGGTTATCAAAAGTAAAATTAATCACCATTTATAATTAAGGTTAAATTCTAGTTCTAAAAAAATAAAATCTAAACCATCTCTAAATAAAATGGAATTAATTTCTAATAACAAACACAATCTAAATAAGAGGGTGTTGTAGCAACTGTCAGGGTAGCAACCAACATTAGGCGCATGGGCTTTGTTCTTAGGCCCATTGGTTTCATTATGAATCCAGAGGGTGCATTGGGTAATCTGGGGGCATGCTAAAACAAAATCAACATGGGCCTTGAAGCCTAATCCATTGCTACGGTTCAAACCTAAAAACTCTAGAGGTCCCTCAACAACAATCTTCTTCACTCTTCTTCAGCCGCACAACTTCCCTTTCCTTCCATTCGTGAAATTCGCTGCCGGCGACACATCATCTCACCACTCTTCACCGCCATCATTCCCCATACCTTTTTCTCCGTTCGCTAGCCTTCAAATTAACCCTCCTCATTCAATACTTATCTCCAACTCTTTTTTCTTTTCCGCCACTCTCCTCGCTCATAAATCGCACGGCTCTCTCTCAAGTTCCTCACCAACCAAGCAAAACGAAACTAACTATCGAAGGAACCTAAACCACTAAGTGAAGATGAGATTAAGTACCTGCGGGATGGAGAGCGAAAATGATGATGAAGGTGAAAATGATTCAGGTCAGTTTAGATTTGGTTATTCCTTCACCTTTTTGATCCTCTATTCCTCTTATTTTTCGTTCTATGCTTACCTCTTCTCCTTGATTTTGCGTGAGTTCTTGCATGCGTTGTATCTGCATTATTAAACGGTTCTGATTCAATGAAGATTGAAGTGTTTTACTGTGGTTTATGCAGTTTTGTGAATTAAAAATAATGAAGAGAGTGATGTTTTTTTTTGCAGGTTTAAAAACGAAGATAATGAGTGAATTGAAGATGAAAGTTTGTGCATAATTGTGTTTGAATTGGTAAAAATTGAAGAATGTAGATGATGATAATCTATTAGAATGTGTAGAATAAAGAATTGTGAGTTTTTGGAAGCAACAACTTTATACGCGAATTTTTGAGAAGGGTGGAATAGAAAATGATTCAAATTCTGTTAGAATTGGTTACTTAAGAAGTCATGAGCTTTGCACATGCGTTTGTAACTTTTGTTAGAAAAAAATTCTTGTAAAATTCAGTTACGTGTATTTTTATTCACTGCCTTGCAGAATTTTTTTCTATTATGAGTTCTCTATGTAATTTTACCTTGGCGCCACATTCTCCTTTACATATTCTGCTATGTATTTCTCTTTTGTTAAGTTATGAATTGAACTCTTATTCAAGTACCATATGACTAATCTTGACATGTCTAATTCCAATCAAACTCCCAATCCACACCAAACTCCTATCCTCCATGAATCCCAAAAATTCAATTAGTAAGTTCAATTGACCATGACCCAATGCCTTTCAAATCAATCCACAAATGCTTTGTCCTGATGACCATTGATCTCCCTAACACGAAACCTTACTCTCATGATCTTCAATTGATGAAGGTCCCCAAACTCATCCACGAATAAGAAACCCTAATCCTCCTTGAGATACACTGATAATGATGAAATGACTTGAACTGAGGAAGAGCCAAACCCTGATTCACACCAATGAAATCCTGGCCCAATACTTCTGATGAATCCTCTAAATGGGGAAAACCTCAGAGCTTGGTGAACCTTTGAATAAGAAGATATTCCTGATAATATGAATTCAAAACTTGCTTCAAATTGACCTGAAATAGGAACCAACGGAATCACCTATGAATATGGAAAACACCAATAATAAGAAAATCCTTTAATCCCATGTCTTTGAAGACCAATGCGATGTATGATTATGATTTCATGACCTAATGGATATGCAGGTGAATGTGAAACAAAAGCCAATTAAGGTAAGAAAAAGAGAGTGCAAATTTTGGGGTGCAACAATGAGGTTGTAAGTGATCCATTAGATGTGGCATCCATGAAACCTGTGTTAAAGACTGAGCTATAGCACAAGAGACATGGCCATGTCAGTGAAAGGAGCCTGGTATAATTGTTAAAAAAAATCTTCTAGGTGGTGACAAGGTCAAAAAACTGGAGTTTTGTGAACCTTGTGCATTTGGTAAATCTTGTAGAATGAAGTTTAACAAAGGTAAAAAAAGAACACATGGATCCCTTGATTACATTCATGCCGATATTTAGGGGCCTACAAGGAATCCTTCACACTCAGGTGCAAATTATTTTTTATCCATAGTTGATGATTACTCCAGAAAGTTATGGGTATTCATCCAGAAGACTAAGGATGAAAATTTTGAAAAGTTCAAAAGTTGGAAGTCTCTAGTCGAAAACCAAACTGACAGGAAGGTCAAGAGGTTGAGGACCGACAATGGTCTTGAATTTTACATTGAGGCTTTTGACAACTATTGTGTTGCGTATGGTATTGAAAGGCACAAAAATACTGCAAGGACTCCCCAATAAAATATTTTGTCTGAAAGGTTTAATCGAACCATTTTAGAAAGGATGATGTGCATGTTGGTAAGTGTAGGATTAAATAAGGTGTTTTGGGAAGAAGCTGCTGCGACTGCAACATACTTGATAAATAGGTGTCCATCGACAACCTTGGGAATGAAGACACCTGAAGAAGTATGGTCAAGACATCTACCTATTCTCGACAGATTTGGAGTATTTGGTTATTTAACCTATGCTCATATTAGGCAAGACAAAGTCGAACCTAAAGCTTTGAGATGTATGTTCTATGGATACCCAGAAGGAGTCAAATCTTATAGGATGTGGTGCCTAGAGCCAGGTCACAGGAGGTGTATCACAAGTTGAGATGTAGTTTTTGATGAAGCTGAGATGGCTTTCAAAAAAACTGGTGACATTGGTCAAAATTTGAAGATCTTTGAAAAAGAGCTAGGACGGAAAGAGATTCCTGTTGAGGTGGAGCATAGTGATGCTAAATTGCATAACTCAGATGAAGTCAAAGAAGAATCTCAAGTTGCTGATGAAGATGAGGAAATTGATAATGACTACCTACTGGAAAGAGACAGTTCGAGAAGAGTCATCAAGCCACCACATAGACTTGGTTATGTAGATTTTATAGCTTGTGCCTTAATCTCTACAAGTGAGGTTCTGGACGAAGAACCTAGAGACTATAATGAATTTATGAGAAGTCGAGACAAGACTAAATGGCTGAAAGCCATGGACAATGAGATGAAATCTCTTCATGATAATAACACTTAGGAGCTGATTGAGAAACCTGCAGGGTCTAGGTTAGTTAGTTATAAGTGTATCACTAAGATTAAGGAAGGAATCAAAAGAGTGATGCCAAACCGTTTTAAGGTAAGGTTGGTTGCTAGGGGGTTCACTCAGAAAGAAGGTGTTGACTTCAATGATGTGTTCTCACCTATTGTAAAGCATAGATCCATCAGAATGTTGTTAGCCAGGGTGGCAAAGTTTGACCTAGAACTTTAACAGATTGATATGAAAACAACCTTCCTGTATGGTGATCTAGATGAAACAATCCTGATGAGGCCACCTGAAGAGTATGAAAAAAACAGAAAGGAAGATTATGTGTGCAAGCTGAGTACGTCTTTGTATGGTCTGAAAAAATATTCTCGACAATGGAATAAGATATTCGACAAGATCATGGCACACATTGGTTTCACTAGGAGTCAGTTCGACCATTGTGTTTACTTCATATTTCGACTTAGAAATTCACTTGTTATTTTGTTGCTTTATATGGATGACATCCTCATAGCAAGCAACAGTGTCGAAGATGTTATGAAGGTGAAGGTTGAACTTAATAAGGAGTTCAACATGAAGGATCTGGGAGATGCCTTCAGAATTCTTGGGATTGACATCCAGATAGATAGAATTTAGTCTGGATTATGCTTATCTCAAGAGACATACTTGAAGAATATTCTCGACAAGTTTGGTATGTCAAATTTAAAGCTTGTCCTAACATTGACTAATCCTCAGTACGAGCTGAGTACGAATCAAAGTCATAGTACTGAAGTCGAACTGTAACACCCTTTTTCTACCCCAAAAATATCAAGGCAAAATGACACAGAAATCAGAGTGAATAAATAAATCTCATTTAAAAGTCACTAAAAGGGCGTACATTTCTCAAAGTCATCAAAATAGGTCCATACTCCGTAACTACGAGTTTTTCCCAAAGTACATCAAAACATCATAAACAGCGGAGCTGAAAGCATAAATCAAAGTTTTCCTCAAAAAGGAAAATTAATCAAAATAAATTCAACAGTATAAAATCAACTCAAGGAACCCAACCCGATGTTAAATACCATTACCCCTAACCTCAAAGCCTTATCATCAAATTCCCTATTTTCCCACAACCAACCCAAAATACCTTAAATCCATAAACACATCTAAAGGCATACATAGAAAATCATGAACAACGATACTCCCCATACCTTAGTCGATTCGCAGCTTTCACGGTTAATTTCGGGATCTTCTGCCTCCAACCTTTCCTTCAGAGCTCTGGCCACCAAACTTTCACGGTTGACACAAAATAAATTCAAATTCCCCTCAGAACCCAATTTTGCCCAACCTAGTCTTGGGCCTCACAAATTGGGCTTTTCCCTCATTACCCTTACTAACTCCCTCAAATGCCCAAATTGCCCTTATTTCCCTTATATTCCATTTAATTAATAATAATACTAATAAATTAATATTATATGCTATTAATCAAATAAATACCCGAAAATGCACATCTTTCCAATATTCACAAAACCACCGGAAATTCACCGAAACATGAATATTCTCAATTAAGTAATTAATTAACATATTCTGATTAAATTTGGGGTGTTACAACTCTCCCCCACTTAAAAGAATTTTCGCCCTCGAAAATTACCTGCAGAAAACAGAGTCAGATACGACTCCTTCATCTGATCTTCACGTTCCCAAGTCCAACTTTCTCCAGCTGGTCCTCCCCACAATACCTTCACCAAGGCGATCTCTTTACCTCGTAGCTGCTTCACTTCTCGTTCGTCAACCCGAACAGGCAACACCTCAACAGTAAAATCATCTCGCACTTGTACATCATCCATCTGAATCACATGCAACGGATCTGGAATGTACTTCCTCAACTGAGACACATGAAACACATCATGCAAATTCGCGAGCGACAGCAGTAAAGCAATCCGATAGGCTACTTCCCCCACCTTCTGCGAAATTTGATATGGACCAACAAAACGCGATGTGAGCTTTCAAGACTTCAAAGCTCGACCAACATCAGTTACTGGCATAACTCTTAGAAACACATGATCTCCCTCTTGGAATTCAAGTGATTTCCTCCTCTTATCAGGGTAACTCTTCTAATGACTCTGCGACGCTTTCATCTTTTCACGGATCATCTTGATCTTTTTAGTCGTCTCTTGCACAATTTCAGGTCCAAGTACAACACTCTCGCCTGATTCATACCAACACAATGGAGTCCTACACCTCATACCATACAAAGCCTCATACGGTGCCATCCCAATACTAGAATGATAACTGTTATTGTAGGTAAACTCAACCAACGGCAAATAACTATCCCACGATCCACCTTGATCTAAAACACAGGCTCTCAACAAATCCTCTAAAGACTGGATAGTTCTCTCCGTCTGTCCATCCGTCTGTGGATGATAGGCAGAACTCAACCTTAACTTAGTACCCAAAGCTGCCTGCAAACTCTCCCAAAACTTCGATGTAAATCTCGGATCTCTATCAGACACAATACTCGACAGAACACCATGCAACTTCACAATCTGCTCAATATATAATTCGGCAAGCTTCTGCAACGAATAACTGACCCTCATCGGTACAAAATGAGCCGATTTAGTCAATCTATCAACAATTACCCAAATCGAATCATATCCCTTCAACGTCCTCGACAAACTTGTCACAAAATCCATAGAAATGCTATCCCATTTCCATTCTGGAATACTCAACGGTTGCATCAGACCCGACGGTCTCTGATGTTCAATCTTCGACTTCTGACAAGTCAAACAAGCATAAACAAATTCTGCAACTTCCTTCTTCATACTCAACCACCAAAACAAATTCTTCAAATCTTGATACATCTTTGTGGCACCATGATGAATACTCAACCCGCTTCTATGACCTTCTTCAAGAATGCTCTTCTTGATTTCTGGCACATCGGGAACACATAATCTATCTCGGAACCTCATCACACCATTCTCATCGATCAGAAAATCACCTCTGTTACCTTGATCAATTAACGCGAGACGATCGACATACCCAATTTCACACAGCTAGGAGTCTCTTCACAAACCAAATTCATATCTCTGAATTACTCAATTAGTTCCAACTCTCGAACCATCAACATCGACATATGCTAGGACTTTCTACTCAACGCATCCGCCACAACATTAGCCTTACCCGGATGGTAACTCAATTCAAAATCATAATCCTTCAGAAGTTCAAGCCATCTTCGCTGCCTCATGTTCAACTCTTTCTAATCAAACAAATACTTCAAACTCTTGTGATCACTGAACACTTTGAATCTGGACCCAAATAGATAATGTATCCAAATCTTCAACACAAACACCACAGCGGCCAACTCTAAATCATCCGTAGGATAATTTCTTTCATGGACCTTCAGTTGTCTGGAAGCATAAGCAACAACCTGACCGTTCTGCATCAATACGCCTCCAAGGCCCATCTTCGACGCATCGTAATACACCACAAAGGACTCACTCGGATTTAGCAAAATCAACACTAGAGCAATCGTCAACTTCTTCTTGAGTTCTACAAAAGTCTTCTCACAAGCAACATCCCACACATAAGCTTTACCCTTTCGAGTCAACTGATTCAATGGAAAATCCAGCTTAGAAAAGCCTTCTATAAACCTGCGATAATAACCAGCCAACCCAACGAAACTTCGAATCTCAATAGCAGACTTTGGAGTTTCCCACTGCTACACAGCATCAATCTTCGACGGATCCACAACAATCCCTCCACTAGAAATCACATGGCCAAGGAAACTCACTTCCTTCAACCAAAACTCACACTTGGACAACTTGGCATAAAGCTTCTTGTCTTTCAAAACCTACAATACAACTCTTAGATGTTGCGCATGCTCTTCTTCAGACTTAAAATATATCAAAATATCATCAATAAACACCACCACAAACTGATCCAAATAAGGATGGAAAATCCTATTCATATACTCCATGAATACGCCAGGTGCATTCAAAACTCCAAACGGCATCACAATATACTCATAGTGTCCATATCTCGTCCTGAAAGCTGTCTTCAGAATATCATCAGGCTTAACACGAATCTGATGATAACCATACCTCAAATCAATCTTGCTAAACACACAAGCACCCATCAATTGATCCATTAAATCATCAATCCTCGGAAGTGTATTCTTAATCGTCACTTTATTTAACTGCCGATAATCACACACAATCTCATACTACCATCTTTCTTCTTCACCAACAACACAGGAGCACCTCACGGAGAAACACTCGGTCGAACAAACTTCTTCTCAAGCAAATCTTCCAACTGTTTCTTCAATTCCCCTAACTCAGATGCCGACATCCGATAAGAAGCCATCGATACATGACTAGTGCCCGATATCACCTCAATAGTAAAATCTACCTCACGCTCAGGAGGTAGGTCATTCATGTCGTCTGGAAACACCTCAGGAAATTCCCGAACAACTGGTAGCTCCACACCCACTGCTTTACAATCCACTTGAAGCGAAGCAAACAAAGCAAACGTATTAGCCTCATCTTCTAAGATTCCTTCCACTTGCTTAGCGGATACAAACATCAACTCTCTACCATCACCAAACTCAGGAAATCTCACAGTCTTACTATAACAATAAATGTGAACATAGTTGTACTCCAACCAGTTCATCCCAAGGATAACATCAATTTGATTCAAAGGTAGACATACCAAGTCTATTACAAAGTTCCTATCATAAATAGTCAAAGGGCAGCTCAAATAGACTAAAGCAGTAGTCACAAAATCATTAGATGGGGTATCAATAACCATACTCCCACTCATAGCAGACAAATTCAAATTCAACCTCTTAGCACATTCAAGCGAAATGAATGAGTAGCACCAGTATCAATTAAAGCAATCAATTCAACATCATTAATAAAACAAGTACCTCTGAACAAGTTATCTGTTTTAGCCTCTTCAACACAAACACCACAGCGGCCAACCCTAAATCATGCGTAGGATAATTTCTTTTATGAACCTTCAGTTCTCTGGAAGCATAAGCAACAACCTGACCGTTCTGCATCAATACGCCTCCAAAGCCCATCTTCGACGCATCGCAATACACCACAAAGGACTCACTCGGATTTAGCAAAATCAACACTAGAGCAGTCATCAACTTCTTCTTGAGTTCTACAAAACTCTTCTCACAAGCAATATCCCACACATAAGCTTGACCCTTTCAAGTAAACTGAGTCAATGGCAAAGCCAGCTTAGAAAAGCCTTCTATAAACCTGCGATAATAACCAGCCAACCCAAGGAAACTTTGAATCTCAATAGCAGACTTTGGAGTTTCCCACTGCAACACATCATCAATCTTCGATGGATCCACAACAATCCTTCCACTAGAAATCACATGGCCAAGGAAACTCACTTCCTTCAACCAAAACTCACACTTGGACAACTTGGCATAAAGCTTCTTGTCTTTCAAAACCTGCAATACAACTCTTAGATGTTGTGCATGCTCTTCTTCAGACTTAGAATATATCAAAATATCATCAATAAACACCACCACAAACTAATCCAAATAAGGATGGAAAATCCTATTCATATACTCCATGAATGCGCCAGGTGCATTCGAAACTCCAAACGGCATCACAGTATACTCATAGTGTCCATATCTCGTCCTGAAAGCTGTCTTCGGAATATCATCAGGCTTAACACGAATCTGATGATAACCAGACCTCAAATAAATCTTGCTAAATACACAAGCACCCATCAATTGATCCATTAAATCATCAATCCTCAGAAGTGTATTCTTAATCGTCACTTTATTCAATTGCCGATAATCACACACAATCTCATAGTACCATCTTTCTTCTTCACCAACAACACAGGGGCACCCCACGGAGAAACACTCGATCGAACAAACTTCTTCTCAAGCAAGTCTTCCAACTGTTTCTTCAATTCCCCTAACTCAGATGCAGACATCCGATAAGGAGCCATCGATACAGGACTAGTGCCCGGTATCACCTCAATAGTAAAATCTACCTCACGCTCAGGAGGTAGGTCATTCATGTCGTTTGGAAACACCTCAGGAAATTCCCGAACAACTGGTAGCTCCACGCCCACTGCTTCACAATCCACTTGTAGTGAAGCAAACAAAGCAAATGTCTTAGCCTCACCTTCTAAGAGTCCTTCCACTTGCTTAGCGGATACAAACATCAACTCTCCACCATCACCAAACTCAGGAAATCTCACAGTTTTACTATAACAATCAATGTGAACATAGTTGTACTCCAACCAATTCATCCCAAGGATAACATCAATTTGATTCAAAGGTAGACAAACCAAGTCTATCACAAAGTTCCTATCATAAATAGTCAAAGGGTAGCTTAAACAAACTAAAGCAGTAGTCACAGAATCATTAGCTGGGGTATCAATAACCATACTCCCACTCATAGCAGACAAATTCAAATTTAACCTCTTAGCACATTCAAGCGAAATAGATGAATGAGTAGCACCAGTATCAATTATAGCAATCAATTCAACATCATTAATAAAACAAGTACCTCTGATCAAGTTATCTGTCTTGGCCTCTTCTGCACCACTAAAAGCAAACACTCTGCCACTTTTCTGAGCAGCAGTAGCAGTCTTCTTCGGCTGCTGACACTGGGTACTGATATGCCCCTTCTCTCCACAGTTGAAGCAAGTCGGAGCTTCGTCTTTGCAGTCATTAGCCCTATGACCCCTCTTGCCACAACGATGACACCTCAGCGCTTTACAATTCTCAGCACGGTGGCCTTGCTCTCCACACTTATAACACTTACCTGGAGCAGTAGCCGCTCCCCCACTTGGCTTTTTCCCAACAGAAGCCTTCTGCTTTCCTTTATCACCAGAAGTCACATATGGTTTTCCCCTGAACTGACCTTTCTCTTTCTTCTCACTCAGCTGCTTATAGTGAGTAGATCGAGCTCGGCTATCTTCATCATAAATTCTGCTCTTGTTCACTAGTTCCGAAAACCGACGAATCTGTTGATACCCAATTCCCTGCTTAATCTCTGGTCTCAAACTTGAGACACTTCGACATCTCTGCGTCAGCACGGTTGTAATGCGGACAAAACTTAACCAAAGACTCGAACTTTGCCGCATACTTAGCCACAGTCATATTACCTTGTTCCAGCTCAAGGAACTCCACCTCTTTCTTCCCCCGAACATCTTCAGGAAAATACTTTCTCAGAAACTTTTCTTTAAACACAGTCCAAGTTATTGCAATGCCCGCATTCTGAGCCAAAAGTCGGCGGATTGTTCCTCTGAAACTTTCCTAAAGCACGAAACTCATCTGGAGGTCCACCATTCTGAGCCATCACTTGGGCAAATGATTCTAGCGCATCAGCAATAGCACGATCATCCCTTCCTGCCATCTACAACCACCAACAAGGTTAGAAGGAAACAACTCATCGATAGTGTTCTCACACTATCGACTGACAAGGGATTAACAACATAAACACTTGGCCGGACGGACCGACCTGCTCTGATACCACTAATGTAACACCCTTTTTCTACCCCGAAAATATCAAGGCAAAATGACACAGAAATCAGAGTGAATAAATAAATCTCATTAAAAAGCCACTAAAAGGGCGTACGTCTTTCAAAGTCATCAAAATAGGTCCATACTCCGTAACTACGGGTTTTTTCCCAAAGTACATCAAAACATCATAAACAACGGAACTCAAAGCATAAATCAAAGTTTTCCTCAAAAAGGGAAATTAATCAAAATAACTTCAACAGTATAAAATCAACTCAAGGAACCCAACTCGATGTTACATACCATTACCCCTAACCTCAAAGCCTTATCATCAAATTCCCTATTTCCCCACAACCAACCCAAAATACCTTAAATCATAAACCAACCATAAACACATCTAAAGGCATACATAGAAAATCATGAACAACGATACTCCCCATACCTTAGTGGATTGGCAGCTTTCACGATTAACTTCGGGATCTTTTGCCTCCAACCTTTCCTTCAGAGCTCTGGCCACCAAACTTTCACGGTTAACACAAAATGAATTCAAATTCCCCTTCAGGACTCAATTTTGTCCAACCTAGTCTTGGGCCTCACAAATTGGGCTTTTCCCTCATTACCCTTACTAACTCCCTCAAATGCCCAAATTGCCCTTATTTCACTTATATTCCATTTAATTAATAATAATACTAATAAATTAATATTATATGATATTGATCAAATAAATACCCGAAAATGCACATCTTTCCAATATTCACAAAACCACCGGAAATTCACCGAAACATAAATATTCTCAATTAAATAATTAATTAACATTTCCGATTAAATTTGGGGTGTTACAGAAATAGCCTATATGAATAGCATTCCATATGCTAGTATAGTGGGTTATTTGATGTATGCTATGGTCTTTACGACGCCAGACATAACATACAGAGTGAGCCTTGTAAGCAGGTATATGTCCAATCCTAGGAAGGCGCGCTGGCAAGCATTAAAGTGGATTTTTAGGTACATAAATCGGTCTCTGATCCGAGTCCTGATTTATGGTGGAGCCTGTGGTGATGATAACAAAGTTGAAATCGAAGGATTTATCGACTCTAATTATGCAGGTTGTATGGATTACAAAAAATCTATTTCTCGTTATGTATTCACTATGTTTGAAACAACAATCAGTTGGAAAGCAACACTTCAGAAGATTGTTGCCTTATCAACCATCAAAGCAAATTATATCGCCCTCACTGAAGTTGTGAAAGAAGCATTGTGTCTTGAAGATTTTGCTAAGGAGCTGAAACTTCAAGGTCAAGTTATCGTTGTTAAATGTGATAGTCAAAATGCAATACACACGTCGAAGAATTCAGCCTATCATGAGCGAACTAAGTACATTGATGCGAGGCTGCACTTCGTCAGAGAGATAATCGAGCGTGGAGAAGTCCAAGTGCTGAAGGTTTTGACTGATGATAATGTTGCTGATATGATCACCAAGACATTGCCAAGTAGCAAGTTTTTTCACTATATGTAGTTGTAAAGCTGCACGATGAAAGTTAGTTTGTTCCTTTGTTATAGAGTTTGTTCTAAGGTGAAGAATTGTGGTATTTAGATCAAACTCAAATGTCAAAAAGGGTAGCTTGATGATTCGACAAGAGTTGCGTATGTTGTAGTCGAAGTCAGTTCGAGCATAATGTCAAAATATATTAACTTGTAATTTAAGTTAGTATGTCGAATTGGGCTTTGCTTTTAAGCCCAATTGTTAAGTTAGTTTGTACCCTAAGTTAGTTTATTAGTCTATAAATAAACTAGTTCTCTCAGGTTGTTGAGAGAGGTTAGCATTTACTTGTAATCTTTGAATCCTTATTGAGAAAATGAATAGAAAAACATATTTAATCAATTCTTATTTTTCTTTCTTCTTCTCTTCCTTTTGTAAAATCTAATAGAATTTCGTGTGATTGTTCAAGAAACTCAATATTTTTTACATATTTTATTTTGTTTTTGATGATATCAATTTAAAACAGTTAGAATAGAATTAAGAATGAGTCTATATTAATATCAATTTGACACGTTGGCATAAAGTTAGGATTTGAGTTAGGGTTGACAACTTTAAATTATAATAAGTTATTATATGTGAGTTTGTAAATCAATTCAAAAAATAAATTAAATTTTAATAATAATATGGAGGATATCATGTATGCCATATATAAATAAATAATAAAATTAGCAGAATAATAATTATAAAAAAATAATTTTTATATAATAATATTATTGTATGTGAAATTATAAAAATTCAACAAAAATATAAATTATTGATTTTATTTATAGAATATTTATAAAAAAAATTAGATTTTGATTATAAAATATGTTTTACTTAAAATAATTATTATATATGAGTTTGTATATCCATTTGACTATAATTTGAATTTCTAGAATAATATAGAGGATTTATAAACCGATTATAGTATGCATGCAAAAGAAGAAAAAAAAATTAGATATTTTTTATTTTTATAAAAGTTAATGAAAATATTTTTAAATATTATATTATTATATTTAGATGCATAGAAATTTGTAAATAATATAGAATATTATTTAAAGAAGTAATTGATTTTTTAAATATGAAATAAATTAATATCAATAGGAAACGTCAGCGTAAATTTAGGGGTTGAGTTAGTGTTGACAATCTGAAATTTATAATAAATAGATAAGAAAATAGTTGATATTAAAGTATAGAAATAATTAATTGGCTAGAATGGAATTAAGATTAAATCTAGATTAATATATCAATTTAACACGACCAGTAAAAAGTTAAGATTTAACAGCCTTAAATTTATACTAATAATATTTATAATAAGTAGATAGATTACTAATTACACAAAAGCTAATCATTGTAAGTTTTATTATTAAGATTAATAATTTTTAACCAAGTAATTTGACTCAAGTAATTAATTAATTTTGATGAATCATTCGAGATAATGACAATTCAAAGTCTAGTTAAAACAATTTTTAATTAGATTTTATTTTTTATATCCACTCAATTATTTCTTTTTTTTTCAAAAAAAAAAATATTAAAACCATAAAAAAAAAAAACTTTTTTCCCCTTAAAATCCAAATAGCATATTATGAAGATAAAAATTGAATACAACAAACATTTTACAAGAGAGAAATTTCTACCAAAATCAACTACCCCCACAAGTCTCAATTTTAAATAATATTTTCACGCTTATTAAGAGCAACTTTAACGTATTATTAAATCAAAATTTTGTATAGCTTACGTTATTAATAAGAAATTTGCATTATAGTAGAGCTGACATGACATATGAGATACTCTAAAAATAGTTTACGTGTTATACACAAGCAACTTACTCTAACTTATTATTTAACATAAATAATAAATTTTTATTAATTATTTAACATAAATAATAGATTTTTATTAACCATTTAATATCAAGTTTGAATTCCTTATAAACAATCACCATTGAAGTAAAAACTTCTTAATTCAATTTTAGATTGTTTAAATTCTTCATGTCAATTTGAACCCACGTAAAATAATTTAGTTTATCCAATTTAGTTGCTACCATTAAAGATGCCCTAAGTATAATAGTTAACTATTATATGCATATTTAATATTAGTATTTTAAAAATACTTGTACATTACCTCTTAATATTGTGAACATTACAATTATAATTATAGGTAGACGAATAAATATGTTTTTTTACATAAAATCAAAAAAAATATGTGAATTTAAAAGATAATAATTAAATTCACTTAATTTTTTAATTTTGTATATATAAAAAAACACATTTAATTTTAATGGTCATAACCTCACAACATTAAGAGTTAATGTAAGATTATTTTGGAAATACCAACACTAAATCTTGATAGAATAACCAACTTTTTTTTTACGTATAAGAAGACTTGTCTAAGTCTTTGGTGTTCAAGTATATATAACTAAAATTCTTAGAGAAAAATGATGAGACAAGACGTGGACAGAATCCAGTATAGACATTTTCCATCTTTGATTTGCATAATTCATTTATGTACTTGAAGGGCTCATGCTTCTGATTGAATGGTTGTGATGCATATTCTTCAAATGGCATCCACTTCATGAGAATAGAACAAAGCACAAAAGAAATTATTATAACACAATTATGAAAATAAAATAGTCATAATTCAAGGGTAAAGTGATTCTTCATTAGTCTACTTTCATTATAAGGTATAAACTTACTCCCACCTCTGAAAAATATGCGTCTGTCTGTTTGTCGGTGGTAGTGTCTGAAAAATATATGTCTCTCTGTGTGTCGGTGGTGGTGTCTGAAAAATATGCGTTTTTCTGTGTGTCAGTAGTGGTGTCTATGCTTGTGTTTATACTGACGATTGTAATTATATTTAATTTATTCATTTTTTAATTATTATCAGGTGCCTGAATTGGAGCGGGATATATTATGTTAAGAAAAAAACAGAAATACCTGAGCTGCCTCAATTTCAAGTTCTTGCCTTTTGATGTCAAAAGAAAGAGGATGCAGCATGCAAACAAATGATATGTCTGATTTCTCAAAGAATGAATTGTGTTCCTGTCTGAATCCTAATACCTCCACAAATTCTGTATCAATCTGATTTAAAAAGTACAAACCAAAATAAAAATTGTTATATTGATTACAATAACACTAAAGTCGTTTTAAGATTTTTGAAACCCTGTGTAAGTTAGTCACAGTTTTGTAGTAGAATTATTTTTTAACTATAATTTAATCGTGACAAATTTTAAATCATTTACGGTCGCTCGCCTTGCACGGAAATATAACATTGTATAAAATACTTACTCCGGTCTCTTCTTTTACTTCTCTAATTGCTGCTTCAAAGATCTCCTCGCCCTGTAATTACAAATCAAAAGTTTCTAACCAAATTATAATGATTTTTGTATTGAAGATGAAATGTAGTTTCGGTTTGAAAATGTGCATACCGCATCAACTACTCCTGTAGGAAGCTTCCAAGCACCAATTCCATGGAATCTACCTCTTTTTTCCTTTACAACTAGCACCTACAAGCTCACCAAACCAAAAGAAACAGATGAATTGTTATTCTTTATATCAGTAGAAATCGAACTCGATAAAATTGAGAACCACGGATGGATCTTATGTTATACCTCTTTCTTATCGTTCAAGACAATGGCGCCGACTCTTACGCGATGAGAAGCGTTTGGAGGGATTGTGCAGCCTGTTTTGGAAATCCAGTTAACTAGCATTACATAGCTTGGTTCAGCATGGTGGTACCAGAAACCTTCCTGCAAGATAGAACTTAATACATAAGTGATTTTTATAAGCTTTTTAGTATATACTTATATAAGTGCTTATCTAAAACCTCATTAAAAGGCTTTTAACAAAATTTTGAAGAGATTATGGAAATATTACCTTAACTGCAATTTCAACAAGATTAGCCAGCTCAATAGGTAACTTGATCCACACGCCATCTTTTCCCTACAATGAATACTAAAGTTAGTAACAACACTTTAAAAACTTCACTTTGAAGATTTGATATTTGTAATCCGAACATTTTTTTGGTATAAATCGGGTATTTGCACACAATAATCGAGTCAGAGAGAATCAAAATAGACACCAAAACTCTGTCTCTCTTAAAGAATTTGAACACAGAATCTCTAGTTAAATTAAAAAAAACTCGTACTATCTCATCCAAGTTGCTCGAAGATTTTTAGATGAACATTTGATTCCATGGATTTTGCACCTCTAAAGTAAGCAATTCAATTGAGAGGATAAGTATTCTAAATTGTAGATTAATAAATTAATGGTCGATGTTAGTGTTGACATATTAATCATCGGTCGAGATTACATATTTTAACATCAAAACTTATTATCTCGTTTTCTACGAGTAAATCCTTATTTCACGTACTTATAAGCAATGAGTACCATTTTTCAAAAATTAAGAATCGATATCGTAACCACTTATAATTTGTTATGCATCTGCATATAATATCAGTTATTATTTTTAGACGAATATAATCACCTGTTTCTTCCAATTCGAAAGCGAAGATTTAAGCAAAGAAGCAAAAACTTCCGGATCCATACGATCTTTCAAGTCAACAATGACTCCGCCATGTGCATCATTGGTAGCAGGGAGAATTTCAACACATTCAAATCCATTTTCACATAAATGGTCTCCTAAAGGAGGTGCCGGACTAGCTGCCACTGTCATGGACTGGACTGCAAATTCAACCAAATCACAAAGTATAACCATAAGAGACAAAAACATCACAAAAGTGTCATTAAAAAAACCAAACCAGAGAATATTTTTACCTTGGAAAACAAACCTCTTAAGCCTATGAAGATTAAACTGAAAACTTGAGGATTTAAAGGGTAGAGTTTGATAGGGAAGTTACAAAGAGCACTAACAAGTGGAAGTTGAAAACTTGAAAGCTATTTCGGTGTCATGAGTGTTTAGTGACGTAACTCCACTGCAATTCTTGCTTCACTACATTAGCCGCCCATATATAGATATTGGTCACTATTTGGATTTGGATATAAGTACTAGATCCAATTGCACTAACTTATGTTAAACCTTATCGCAGATGATCTAGCACTCTGAGACCTTCTTAAAATTGTAGTTGAAGTTAACTCAATCTTATAAAATCAGTTTACAATGGTGAAAATTACATCCACCAGATCATATATTATCTAATGTGAGACTCTTTTCTGCGGCGGTGATGCAGAGAATCTAAATCAACTTACATTTAGATCCAACGGATGTGCAGCTGACGCAAAGAAATTAAATACGTGAGGTTTTGATGTCATGGTTGCTTGGTTGTCAAGTAATCAAGTGATCCTTATTCCAGTATGAACAAGTTTGCTTCATTGTGTATGCTTTTGAATTTGTCATCCCTTACGTACATAATTTTCACAAAATTAGTGTAAAATTTCAAAGTTTTTGAATACACTTTGACCCTGTAATACAATTCATGATTGCGATTTTACTTTTTGCTCAATATGCGATTAATATATTATATATGTATATGAAAACGTGAAACCCAAGATGGTATAATACCATCCAATTGTTAAAACTTAACCTCGCCGACCTTCTTGTAAAAAATCAATAAAAATCAGAATTTGGAATGTTTTAAAATCAATCTTAGATGATTAGCGGGTAAAGTAAGGAGTGTTATCTTTACGAACATGATGTCATATTAACATGAGACTCTTTCACACTTTAGAATTGGATATGTGAAACATGGCACAAGTAATTGATATATAAAATTGACTCTCATGTTAGAAATACTTTTGTGAACTTGTAAGTTTTGATTATATAAGATGGATTGATGTTGTAAATGTGAACCATTTAGAAATGTTTAAGTTTGACAATAATAAGGAGCTTTAACAATAATTTTGATTTGTATAGAAATAGGTGTAATTCTAACGTCTAGGATCATGAGTGGTACTAGGGTCGCTATCTTATAAATAGGTATGTTAGGTCATGTAGTGTATGGATTTTAAACTAGTGTTGTAGTAAATTTTGTCAAAGTCGAAGAATTAGTGTAACTGTTGAAATATGTTACTTGTTGCTTAAGTTAACATGTTGAGTTGAGTCAGTTTATTGGACCAATTGTTTAGTATGTTAATTGAAAGGTAGGGTTTCATTTTCTTATAAATAGCATACTAGTCATCACTTCTCCATCAATCCCTGATAATCCTAATCAGAGAGAGAAAGTGGTGTGGTTGAGATTCAACTATAAGCATTGTTCTTTAATGTGTAACTGAATAAAGAATCCAGTTTTATTCCACTTTGAATTGTCTTTCTCTTCTCTTCTCTCTTTTCTTTTACTTTGTGGTTTTCTTATTGACCAAGAAATCGATCATACTCTATTTTCTGGGCATCGCTTTCACACCAAATTGATACGGTGAGTGCGGAGGAGAAGATATCGTCAATACAATATGAGATTGAGAAATCCACTGGTGTGAATGATTTCAGTTTGTGGCACTTGAAGATGCAAGCCCTACTAGTTCATCATAGTTTTTTAGAAGCGTTGAAAGGATCAGAGGAGATGAATATTTCCCTAACGAAGAAGGAGAAAATGATGATGATCGAGAAAGCCCATAGTGCCATCATAGTGAGCCTTCGTGTAGCACCCTAATTTTTGACCTTAAAATCCCATTTTCCTTATGCATTTTCTTGCGTATTATCTTTATACTTGTGTGTGCGACTAACTAGCTTGTGCAGGTAAATGATATCAAGTGTGGATGATACTTATTCTCTCAAATTAAGCATTTGAGGGCCTGACCAATCAATCCTGATTCAAAGTGCTCCTAAGGTTTCTATTCGATCTGGGTCCCACTGTTAGAATTGTTTCTCATTCTTCGATCAATACTGGGAAGACATTTTGGGATAAATTCTTAGTTGTATCTCATTAAAATCAAGATCATGCCTCAGTGGTTTATGGTTCAGGATTTTGTTGTAAGTTATTCTCGAGGACACGAGAGGTTTGATGCACCACCTTCATGAGTATATTCCCTACCAATTTTCATCAAGATGTATTGACATCTCTTCCTGGATACCATTAAGATCGAGATGTTATAACACAAGTTTAGCTTCGAGACTAAAATATTCATTCAAATGTATTTTGATTTCAGTATTTTTGCAAAAATAACGAAGTGCCAAGACTTGATTTATGGATTCCCTATGACATTAAAGTTCGATTCTTAATGTTTTGAGTTCGAATGGTTTGAATCAATTGGAAAATGTGAGCTTATGTGGAAAGATGATTCATTTGGATTCCTTGAAGTGTTAATGCCCAAATTCTAATACATCATACATTCATACGACAACTCTGGTTTAAAGAACGAGTATTAAAAATTTACAAGTCAAGTTCAAGGACAAGTACAAGTATCTAATTCTTTTTTTGAGATTGCAACATAATTTGCTATTTGCGAAGACAGAATAATTGTCTATTGTATGTTTACAAGGAGCTGAATTAATATTCAATGAAATCTAAAAGCAACTACAGCTAATTTCTTGCGAAAATATGGACTTATAGGGGAATTCAAAAGTAACATTGAGTGCAACCATGCCACCCTATCTGGTCACAGTTGTCAACACGAGCTTGAAAATGCAAGGATTATGGATTGTTGGGTAACATTGATGCAAATACCGGTGATCCTCAAGTTGGTTGGGACAAAGATCAATTTCCCGTAGATATCCAAGAGGCAATAATGATTATGCTCAGTGTTATCAAAAATGATGGAATTGCACCAGGTAGATTCAACTTTGACGCTGAACTGCGGAGAGAGAGCACAGATGTTGAAGACTTGTTCATAGCTCATATTTTTGGAATGGATACAATGGCCCGAGGCCTCAGAAATGCTGCCAAGATAGTTAAGGAAGATTCTCTGGCCGAGCTTGTCCGCAAGCGATATCAAAGTTTTGATACAGAATACATATATGGAACGAGAGCTTAATCACATGGCTAGATTTTTTTTGAAGCTGTTGTTGCGCATAAAAAGAAGATCGGATTCTATGAGACACTTTTAATTGAACCAAATGCCACTTTCTTGGCCTACATAGTGTAAGAACACAGATTGTTTCTTAGTAATATCTCTATGTTTAATATCTCTATGTTTTGATGATAACACTTATGAATTTTGTATTCAAGAATTATATACTCTAAATTTGTTCTAGACTGTTTGCTACAGGTACTAAAGAAAATATTCTTAAGAGAGCAAATTTGGATCTGAACAATGATATTATGAAAGGCTTCAAAGGTTCAAAAGCATCTTAAATGAAGATCTGAACGCTGCTCCCAGAAGAATCTGAGTGCTGTCTACTGAAGATTCTGAAGCAGAAGCCTCTAAAGAATAGAAGACTCTGAGAGTTCAGAAGCTTAGTCATCAGAAGACTCTGAAGATACTGCGCTGCATAGTATTGAGAATCTGATATAGAAGACTCTGCTCTGACAGAACTACACGCTCAAGCACACAAGCTGCATATACTCTGATTCAGCATAATCTGAAGAACATCCCAAGACTCTGAAGATCCAGAAGATCTCTGCTCTGGAGATTCTGAAGATCCAGACTCTGATGTTGATAGCTGAACTTACTTAGTGAAGAAGATTTGAATATGTACGTTGGCATATCTCAACAGCTCTTTCCTCTTTTATGCTAGACACAAGAGCACAGACAAAAAGGTTTTATCTGTGCATTCCATTCTAAGGAAAGTTTCTGCAAAGTAAAAGACAAAAGGCACCAGGCTTTTTCAGCACAACCTCCAATGTAAAGACAAAAGGCACCAGGCTTTTCAGCACAGCCTTCAACATTGAGAAGACTTCATGGATCTAAGTGCCTATATAAAGAAGTCCACTCCATCTTCTTCAGTAATGAACTACTTGCAAAATTCACTCAAAGCAAAACTCTCAAAAGCTCTTTTATTTTATTTGTTGTAACATTGTTCTTAAACTTAAGAGAAATATCACAGCTGTGATAATAGCTTTTTAGAAGCATTCTTACTCTTGTAATAGTTTTACATTGATTGTAAAAGGTTTCCTTAAGAGGATCCAGTTGGGATCAGTAGCTCTTGAGAAGACTAAGAACAGTTGTTCTTAGGTGTTACTATTGTAATCTGTTTGATTAAATAGTGGATTAAGTCCTTGATTGAGAAAGGCAAATCACTCTTGAGAGGGTGGACTGGAGTAGTTGAGTTCAATGAACCAGGATAAAAATAACTGTGTTTGAATCTGTGATTATTTGTCATACTTATTCAACCCCCCCTTCTAAGTATTTTTCTCACCTTCAGTTGGCATCAGAGCTCCGGTTCTGCGTGTGCTACCACTTAACCGTGTCAGTAAAGATCCAGTGAGAAAAGTTACTTTGATATATATCTGTTTGTCATTATGGGTGATGCTTCTACATCCAACTGTAACAAATATGAAGAGGATAGAATCAGCACAAAGCCTCCCGTGTTTGATGGAGAGAAATTTGATTACTGGAAGGACATGATAGAAAGTTTCTTCCTTGGGTATGATGCTTATTTGTGGGACTTGGTCATTGATGGCTATGAACATCCTACAAATGAGGATGGCAAGAAAGTTGATAGAAAATCAATGACAGAAGCCCAGAAGAAGGATTTCAAAAATCACCATAAGGCTAGGACAATATTGCTTAATGCAATCTCTCATACTGAGTATGAAAAGATTACTAACAGAGAAACATCTCCTGGAATGTTTGAGTCACTTAAAATGACTCATGAGGGAAATTCTCAAGTGAAGGAGACCAAGGCTCTGGCGCTTATACAGAAGTATGAAGCGTTCAAAATGGAAGAGTCTGAAAATATAGAAACTATGTTTTCTAGATTTCAGATCCTCACAGCTGGTCTAAAGGTTCTGGACAAGGGATACTCCACATCAGATCATGTAAAGAAAATCATCAGAAGTCTACCTACCAGATGGAGACCAATGGTGACTGCCTTGAAGATGGCTAAAGATCTGAACAAGATTTCTTTAGAAGAACTCATCAGCTCACTGAGGAGCCATGAAATTGAGCTTGAGGAAGATGAACCTCAAAAGAAAGAGAAAGGTAAATCTATTGCTTTAAAATCTAATAAATTTGCTAAAGCTTTGCAGGTTATTGAAGAAAGCTCTGAAGAATCTTCTTCTGAAGAAGAAGATGAATTATCCATGCTGTCCAGAAGGATCAACAAACTCTGGAAGCACAAGGAAAAGAAGCTCAACAACTTCGGAAAATCTGATCATAGAAAGGAATCTTCTGGGCACAGAAGATCTGGCAAGAAAGAAGTTGTATGCTATGAGTGCAAAGAACCTGGGCATTACAAGAATGATTGCCCCAAACTTCAAAGAGAAAAACCCAAGAAGAAGTTTGACAAAAAGAAAAAGGTTCTGATGGCAACATGGGATGACTCAGATGAATCTGAATCATCTTCTGAATCAGAAGAAGAATGTGCTAATGTTGCACTGATGGCCAGCATAGAAGATCAGGAGGAAGGAACTTCAGGATCTGAATCTGATTCTGAATCTGACGATGACGCTGAAGAGGTAATGGCTAAACTTACTAAAGAAGAACTTATCAAAGTATTATCAGAAGTTCTGAAAAGTTATAACAATATCAAGCTCAAATACAAGAAGCTGAAAAGCAGTCTTGAATCTGAGATTGATCTTCTGAAGATAGAACTTGTTGAGCAAAAAGAAATTAATCTGAAAATCAAAAATGACTTTGAAATAGCTCAACAAGAATCTGAATCTGAGACTAAGTCATGTGAAAACATTTTAGAAAATATGACTCTAGCTTTCAGAGATTCCTTACTAAGAGCTTAGACAGAAGCAAGATGGCTTCTATGATCTATGGTGTTAGTGGGAATAACAGAAGAGGTATTGGATATGAATCTTCCTCTGGAAGTAATCCAAAATCTGTTGACAAACTCTTCATCAAGAAGACACCTCTGTACTCTCAATTTAAGTTTGGTCACTTAAATGACATTAAACACACAAGCTCTAAGAAGAATACTTATGTGTTTAAACCCAAGGCAAGTCAGAATAAACATTATGTTGAAAAATAGAAGTTTAGACAAACCTACAAACCAACTAACCCTAAAGGACCCAAGAAGATCTGGGTACCTAAGAGCAAAATAATCCTTGTTGCAGATGTTCTTAGCAGCAAGATCAGGACGCCAGTCATGGTACCTGGACTCTGGATGCTCACGACACATGACAGGAGAAAGGTCTATGTTCCAAAGCCTGGAACTTAGATCTGGATGTGACGTGAAGTTTGGAGGGAACCAGAAAGGCAAGATCATTGGATCTGGCACTATTGGAAATGGTAAACTTCCCTCTATAACTAATGTTTTACTTGTTGAAGGCTTAAAACATAACTTATTGTCCATAAGTCAATTAAGTGACAATGGTTATGATATTACCTTTAATCAAAAATGTTGTAAAGCTATTAGTCAAAAGGATGGCTCTATCCTATTTAGTGGTAAGAGGAAAAACAACATTTATAAAATAAATCTTTCAGAACTTAAAGTTCAGAATGTTAAATGCCTCTTGTCTGTTAATGAAGAGCAATGGGTCTGGCACAGAAGATTGGGCCATATTAATATGAGACGTATATCTCAGATTAATAAACTTAATCTTGTTAGAGGACTTCCTAATCTGAAGTTCACCTCAGATGCTCTTTGTGAAGCATGCCAAAAAGGGAAGTTTTCAAAATCATCTTTTAAATCAAAAAATGTTATTTCTACTTCCAAACCACTAGAATTACTTCATATTGATCTGTTTGGACCAGTGAAAACTGCATCCATCAGAGGCAAGAAGTATGGATTAGTCATTGTTGATGACTATAGTAGATGGACATGGGTAAAGTTCTTAAAACACAAGGATGAGTCACATTCTGTGTTCTTTGACTTCTGCAAGCAAGTCCAGAATGAAAAAAATTTCAAAATTATAAAAGTCAGAAGTGATCATGGTGGTGAATTTGAAAATAAATATTTTGAAAAATATTTTTCTGAAAATGGAATTGCTCATGATTTTTCCTGTCCTAGAACTCCACAACAAAATGGGGTTATAGAGAGGAAAAACAGAACTCTGCAAGAAATGGCCAGAACCATGATCAATGAGACAAATCTGGCAAAACACTTTTGGGCAGAAGCAATCAACACAGCTTGTTACATTCAGAACAGAGTGTCTGTAAGACCTCTTCTGAAAAAGACTCCATATGAACTGTGGAAGAACAGAAAAACATTTCATATTTTCATCCTTTTGGATGTACTTGTTATATACTTAACACTAAAGAGAATCTTAACAAGTTTGATTCCAAAGTACAGAAGTGTTTCATGCTTGGTTATTCTGAACGCTCTAAAGGCTACAGAGTATTCAATACTGAAACACAGATTGTGGAAGAATCTATTCATGTAAGATTTGATGATAAGCTTGGCTCTGAAAAGCCAAAGCAGTTTGAAAATTCTGCAGATAGAGAAGTGATTCTCACAGACTCTGAAGGATCAGAGGCAGAAAAGGCTAAAGAGAAGGAATCTGAAGCAACTCCAGATGCTATTCCCTTATCTTCTCAATTGGACAACTTACATATTTCTGAAAGATCAAATGTCAGAGGATCTTCTTCCAGAATCAAGGCATCTCACCTAGAAGATGTGATTATTAGAAAGAAAGATGATTCAATCAGGACAAGATCCTATCTCAGAACATCTGAATCTTCATTGTTTGGCTTAGTGTCAATAATTGAACCAACATCTGTGGATGAGGCTCTGAAAGATAATGAATGGATTATTGCCATGCAAGAAGAGCTAAATCAATTCACCAGAAATGAAGTTTGGGATCAGGTTCCTAGACCTAAAGGATTCAACGTTATTGGAACAAAATGGGTCTTTAGGAATAAGTTGAATGAAAAGGGAGAAGTTGAAAGGAATAAGGCAAGGCTAGTTGCTCAAGGTTACAGTCAACAAGAAGGTATTAATTACACTGAAACTTATGCTCCAGTGGCAAGGTTAGAATCTATACGCCTTCTTATTTCATTTGCTGCACAGAATAACATCACTCTATATCAGATGGATGTTAAAAGTGCCTTTCTTAATGGTATTATAGAAGAGGAAGTATATGTCCACCAACCTCCTGGATTTGAAAGTGAAAACTTTCCAGATCATGTTTTTAAACTAAAAAAATCTCTTTATGGTTTAAAACAAGCTCCCAGAGCTTGGTATGAGAGGTTGAGCAGTTTCCTTCTGAAGAAAAATTTTATCAGAGGAAAAGTGGATACAACTTTATTCTGTAAAACTCTTAAGAAAGATCTGTTGATTTGTCAAATATATGTAGATGATATTATTTTTGGATCAACAAATATTATGCTTGGAAAGGAGTTTGCTAAATGTATGCAGGCAGAGTTTGAAATGAGCATGATGGGAGAATTGAGATTCTTTTTCGGAATCCAAGTCAACCAGACTCTAGAGTGCACCTACATACATCAGACCAAATATGTTAAAGAGCTTCTGAAGAAGTTCAACATGGTTGATAGTAAGATGGCAAAGACTCCAATGCACCCTACAAGCACTCTAGGTAAGGAAGAGGTAAGTAAGAAGGTAGATCAGAAACTCTACAGAGGTATGATAGGATCTCTTCTATACTTGACTGCTTCTAGACCTGATATTCTGTTTAGTGTCTGCTTATGTACAAGATTCCAATCAGATCCTAGAGAATCACACTTAACAGCTGTTAAGAGAATTCTAAGGTATCTGAAAGGTACTACTAAGATGGGTCTGTGTTACAGAAGATCTGATGAATTTTCATTAGTTGGATTATGTGATGCTGATTATGCTGGAGACAGAGTTGAACGTAAAAGCACTTCTGGAAACTGTCAGTTTCTTGGAAGTCATCTGATCTCATGGTACAGCAAGAAGCAACCCACTATTGCACTATCAACTACAGAGGCGGAATACATTGCTGCTGCTGGATGTTGTACGCAGATGCTCTGGATGAAAAGTCAACTAGAAGATTATCAGATCTATGAGAGTAATCTTTCTATCTTCTGTGATAATACTTCTGCTATATGTTTGTCAAGAAATCCAATTTTACATTTTAAGGCTAAACATATAGAAAGTAAACACCACTTCATCAGAGACTATGTTCAGAAGGGTGTAATAAATCTAGCTTTTGTTGATACAGATCATCAATGGGCTGATATTTTCACAAAACCCCTTGCTGAAGATAGATTTAAGTTCATTCTGAAAAACATTTGTATGGATTTTTGTCCAGAGTAATATTTATCAGAAGCAACTTATCAGATGCAAAATGTTTAAAGATCTGAAGTATTTCATCTGATTATTTGTTCATTTATCTTTAATTGATTTATTTGTGTGAAACTCTGGACTAACCAACTCAGAAGATCTGAACGTTGGAAACGTTTCATTTCTTGAGAGATATCAGATGCACATACAAAGCAAACACGTGTCACTCAGTATCTGAAAAGATGGAGTGCTCTACTGAATTGACGTTTGAGGTATTGCTTTGAAAATCTCATTTTTCTTGGATTTCCCCCCAATTGTCATAATTTTAAATTGAAATGATTACTTTCATTAAATGCTATGTGTAAACATGCGTAGGTGTCTATTGATGTGCCCAATGCTTGATTTTTTTTTGTTTTCTATAAATACCACCTATCACACTATTTTCACACTTTTCACACTCACTACACTTATGCGTTTCTGTTCTCTCTTCAACCTCTACCAAAACCCTAAACCCAAATCAAAAGCTTCATCCTCATCAATGGCTTCTACATCAAATGCTGCTGAAATCTCCAACAAAAATATAATGTACAAGAAACCAGAACGCACTCTATTTACTCCAGTTGTGGATCTTGAGGTTCTGTGTGAGAGTTTCGTTGATCTTGAATCAATAGAAGAAAATGGGTTTGACCTAACAACTGCCATTAAAGCTCAAGGCTGGGAGAAGTATTTTGAGAGACTGATGAGTCCTGTATACCCAACTCTTGTAAAGGAATTCTGGATTCACGCTAGTGCTGGTCCTAAGTTCATTCACTCATCTGTCCTTGGGAAGGAGATAATGATAACTGAGAAACTAATCAGGCAACTATTCAGTTATAAAGAATCTGATGGTGTTACAAACCTAGCCTCTTCACGTATTGATATGGCTAAGGTATATGAAGAGATTACTGTAGCTGGAACACTAACAAGTAAGGTTAAAGATCTGAAACCTATCTATAGGATCTGGGCAAAGATATTTATGAGTACAATCTTTCACAGAAAGTCAACCAACTCACCAGACTATGTGAGTTCAGAGCATTTGTACTTCATGTACTGCATCAGCAAGAATATTAAGGTGGATCTGCCCTATCTGATTTTCAGTCATCTTCTGACTCATGTCAAAGAGACTAGAGAAGAGGTCAGAGCTAAAGCTGGGAAAGTTAGAACTTGGATACCTCTGGGAAGACTTATTTCAGACATCCTTATAGAAAACAAGTTGGTGAAGCATCTGACAGATGCAAAGATAACAGAGGATTTGTCATACATCATTAGATCTGAGATAAACGGACTTACTCTGAAAAGAATGAAGATCATTTCAGAGCTGAATGGTAAACTAAGGAAGATAAACTCTGAGGAGGTCAATGGCAGAAGGATACCCATAGAAGATTTTCCAATGTTCAGTGCAGATGAACCAAAAGGTATTGTCTGGGCTTACATTGCAGAGTGTCTGAAGGAAGGAATTCCTCTACCTGCTAACCTTGTTCAGAAACAAGGAGAAGAATTGCCCAATCTGATGAAGGAAAGGCGTAGTAAGAGAAAAGCTGAAGAAGACTCTGTTCAGAAGAAAAGGAAAGAATCTAAAGTTCCAAGGAAGAAGAAGAAAGGAGTAAAGAAAGCCATAATCAATTCTAGGGATGCTACTCTGGAAGAGATAAGAGACACTATTCATCAGGTATTAACATCTAATCCTACCCCTGCTGTTCATTCACCCCTTTCATCACCTCAACTCTCTCCAACCCTTAGACATAGAACTTCTAAACCCCAACCATCTGCAAACCTTTCATCTGAACCACTTTCATCTGAACCAGTACATTCACAACCATCTTCTGTACCAATTCCCTCTGAACCCCAACCTCATACTACATCTGAACCCCCTCAACCTACTTCACCAAAAATTCCACAACCAAATATTCTACAACCAGAAATTCCCCAACCAGATATAATCATCTCAGAACCAAACCAACCAGAGACTGTTCAATCTGAACACTCTGCACAACCAGATCTTTCAGAAGATCCAAATCTTTCTGAAGATATTCTGGATATACAACCCCTTAGTCAATCCATTAACATTTCTTCAACATCTGTTCACTCAGAAGAATCTTCTGATTGTGAATCATCTGATTCGTCTGATTTTGAACCAGAGTCTCTCAAACAAGCACGTTTTGACATTGCTATGAAGGAACATGTTAACATTTCTATGTTTCATACTCCACCCAACTCCCCACCTCAGAAAACCATTCCTCAACCATATGAACTCCCTCAATCTGACATCCAAACATCTCAACCAACATCACCTCAACCACAACCATCTGAACCTACACCATCTGAACCTACTCCTGTTAACACTCCTAATCCTAAACCCTCTGAACAGTCTGAACAGTCAGATCTAGGATCAAGTGTTAATGCTATGTTTGGAATATTCAAGAAGGAGATAGATTCTGAATATGCTCGTGTTAAGGATGTGTGCATGTCAAGTTTGGATCCAGCTGTTTCAAATGCTGCTTGGAAGCGTTTCATCTGGATGTTCAACAAAGCTGCTTTAAAAGTTATAGCTAAATGCTCTAAGCTTACAAAGACTCAGTTTGCAGAATTAATCAAGATAAATCTGATGAACATGCCTCCTCCTCCTCCTGTATTGCTTCTGGAAGCTGCTCCTCCAGAGGCTCCTGCATCTGAATTGGTTGAACAAGCTTCTGAAGAGAACCAGTTTGAAGAGAACACTGCTGCTACTGCATCTGCTCCTTCTTCATCTGTGGTCACAGAGCTTGTGAATGATGTCAAGGAAATAAAAGATTGGATGGTAAAGCAAGAGAAGACAACTGATGAGATCAAGACCTGGATGTCTAAGCAAGAAGAGTCAACAGCCAAAATGACAGAGCTTCTGACCCTTATTGCCTCACGCCAGACTTAGTTTTATTTGATGTTTTTGCACATGTTATTGCTTCTGTTGTTTTCTTATTGTTGTGTTATGCTTTTTGGCATCTATCTGTTTGATTGTGAACTTTGATATGTTTAAATGAAGGTTGATGTTTTTGCTTCTATATGCTTCTTTTCTTCTGTATCTTTATGTCTTTAAAAATCTTTTTGATTATGACAAAAAGGGGGAGAAAAAGAGAATATGATTGTTCAACCTATAAGCAATTACTAAAACTGAAATTCAGACATTTTATTAACTTACTTTGAATTTAAGTCTTTCAGATTACATTGATATATCTGACATAATTCATTGAAGTTACCCTGAGACTTTTCCAACAAGAACCTGATCTTCAAAGTAAATCTGAGTATTCAATCAACTCTGATATCTTACTCTGATATCTTTACTCTGAAAGATAATTCAAGCAAGATGATAACCAGGCGCTCTGACTGAAGGAAGTCATAATTGTCTGGCATCAAGATTTGATTCTGAAAGTCAAACCTCTTGCATCAGGCTCTGAATTTGAAATATACTTAATCAAAAAAGGGAAGTGTTTTCTTCTATTAAAGTATTCATTTCAGGGGGAGATTGTTAATCTCAGGGGGAGTTATAATTCATATTTTTTATTGAACAAAATTTCTCATGTTTTGTCATCATCAAAAAGGGGGAGATTGTAAGAACACAGATTGTTTCTTAGTAATATCTCTATGTTTTGATGATAACACTTATGAATTTTGTATTCAAGAATTATATACTCTAAATTTGTTCTAGACTGTTTGCTACAGGTACTAAAGAAAATATTCTTAAGAGAGCAAATTTGGATCTGAACAATGATATTATGAAAGGCTTCAAAGGTTCAAAAGCATCTTAAATGAACATCTGAACGCTGCTCCCAGAAGAATCTGAGTGTTGTCTACTGAAGATTCTGAAGCAGAAGCCTCTAAAGAATAGAAGACTCTGAGAGTTCAGAAGCTTAGTCATCAGAAGACTCTGAAGATACTGCGCTGCATAGTATTGAGAATCTGATATAGAAGACTCTACTCTGACAGAACTACACGCTCAAGCATACAAGCTACATATACTCTGATTCAGCATAATCTGAAGAACATCCTAAGACTCTGAAGATCCAGAAGATCTCTACTCTGGAGATTCTGAAGATCCAGACTCTGATGTTGATAGCTGAACTTACTTAGTGAAGAAGATTTGAATATGTACGTTGGCATATCTCAACAGCTCTTTCCTCTTTTATGCTAGACACAAGAACACAGACAAAAAGGTTTTATTTGTGCATTCCATTCTAAGGAAAGTTTCTGCAAAGTAAAAGACAAAAGGCACCAGGCTTTTTCAGCACAACCTCCAATGTAAAGACAAAAGGCACCAGGCTTTTCAGCACAGCCTTCAACGTTGAGAAGACTTCATGAATCTAAGTTCCTATATAAAGAAGTCCACTCCACTTCTTCAATAATGAACTACTTGCAAAATTCACTCAAAGAAAAACTCTCAAAAGCTCTTTTATTTTATTTGTTGTAACATTGTTCTTAAACTTAAGAGAAATATCACAGTTGTGATAATAGCTTTTTAGAAGCATTCTTACTCTTGTAATAGTTTTACATTGATTGTAAAAGGTTTCCTTAAGAGGATCCAGTTGGGATTAGTAGCTCTTGAGAAGACTAAGAACAGTTGTTCTTAGGTGTTACTATTGTAATCTGTTTGATTAAATAGTGGATTAAGTCCTTGACTGAGAAAGGCAAATCACTCTTGAGAGGGTGGACTGGAGTAGTTGAGTTCAACGAACCAGGATAAAAATAACTTTGTTTGAATATGTGATTATTTGTCATACTTATTCAACCCCCCCCCCCCCCCCTTCTAAGTATTTTTCTCACCTTCAAATAGTTGTCACACCCTAAATTTGTCCTCCCCTTTTTCAAATATTTTCGCATTTTCGATTCTATTTTTAATTTTGCATTACCCGCTTAATTACATGTCATTTAGACACGTGTCCACCCACAATTGGGCGTTTTTCAAATCTCTGTTATTTTGCCCAATGAGAGTGTGAAACGTGGCCTAAGGATGTTATTTTTGTAAATTTTAATTCCATTTTAGTTTCCTAACTTTTTTCTTTTCAAAAACATTAATATTTTGTACGTGTATTGCTTTGTTTGTTAATAATATAATAGTAAGAATGTAATATATTAATTAATAGATTTTTTAGTATTAGAATTAATTAATTAGTCTAGTATAGAATTTTTATTAAAATTAGATTAGGAATTAGAATTAGAATTTTTATAGAAATTATATTAGAATTTTAATTTAAAAAATTAGTTTAGATAGATTTAGAAATTTGAATTGTAATATTAATTAAGAAATTAGAATATGATTAATTTAGAATTTTAATTAAATTAGAATAGAATTAGAATACTTAATTATTAGTTAATTAATTAGATTAGATTTTAATTAGAATTTAGAAATAGAAATAGAATTTAATTTTAAATTAGAATAGAGTTAGGAATTATTTAGTTTAATTAATATTTAGGATTTAATTGATTAGGCTAGAATTAGATTAATTAATTAATTAAGATTAGTTTAGAATAGAATTATAACTAAAATTTATTTAATTAGAAATTAGATTAAGATTTTAATGTAGAAAATAGATTAATATTAGAGTTATTAATTAATTGATATTTAGGATTTTATTTAAAAAAAATATAGTTAGAATTAAATTAGAATAGAGTTAGGAATTATTTAGTCTAGTTAAGATTTAGGATTTAATTGATTAGGCTATAATTAGATTAATTAATTAATTAAGATTAGTTTAGAATAGATTTAGAACTAGAATTTATTTAATTAGAAATTAGATTAAGATTTTAATGTAGAAAATAGATTAAAATTAGAGTTATTAATTAATTGGTATTTAGAATTTTATTTAATAAATATAGTTAGAATTAAATTAGAATAGTTAGATTAGGTTTAGTTTAGAATATATTAATTAATTAAAACCGAAAATTAATAGAAAAATTAAATTAAAAAAAAGAGAACCTAGCGCCGCTACCCAGATTTCCGACCCAACTTCCCCCTCCCGATTTCTCTTTCTCCCAACTCCTCCACCTTCGTCTCTCCTAAATGACCACCATCCACAGCAAAACTTTTTCTCCTTTCTTTTCCATGAATCTCCACCACAAAACCTTCAAAACCCGCGAACTAAACTCCAAACCCATTCGACAACTTCCTCCAACCCTCACCCAACACTCATCACCGAACCCCCTTCTTTCTTCCTCTTCACTCAACTCATCTCAATCCTAGAGCCGTTCAAAACCACCTGCAAATCGGAACAAAACAAATCTTCGTCTTCAACTCAAAAGCCTCCGACTTTGGCAGAAAAGCCCACCGAAGTGCAAACCCTAGAAATGGTGGATGTGTCCGACGAGACCGTGGCGTTGGTGGGGAAGAACAATCTCGAACCTGATTTTGTGAAAATGATCCTTAAAGAAGCGCTTGGCAATGATGTTAGCGATTTCAAACTCTTGGTATTCGCGGTTCATACTGTTATTCTCGAATCTGGGTTTGTTTGTGTTGATCGAGATTCGGGTAAGGCGATTGATGATGTTCTTCTTCTTCAATGATATCTTCAAGTGAAAGATAATGAGCTCACAGATTTTCTTTGGAAGCACTTCTGTCATGGAAAAATGACTTTCTTGCACTGGAATAAAGGAGAGGAGATGGCACCTTCTCACTGTGTTTTTTTACCCATACCCCTTTCCACCGATCCTTCGTTCTTCGCCAGTGTTGATAGTGTGACGATGAGAACGATGCAAAGATGAGAGTAGTTTCCAGATCTCACTTTCCTCCTCTGACCGTGCGATGATTTTCAGCGATGTATGGGTGATGGGTTTGAACCCACATGGCCCCTTCTTTTTTTATATATTAACATCTTCAAATTAATTTGTAGAAGTTTTATATATATAGTTTTTCGTTTTTAAGGTTTGTAATAACTTTTTTTTAATCAAACTTAGAATTCTATAATGATTTTTTCTAAATAATTATTTTTTAGAACTATTTTTCTAATTTTTTTAGAGGTTTTATAATATTTTTTAAAATTAATTTTTAAAGTTTTATAAAGTTTTCTAATTTAGGTTTAGATTTTTTAACATTTTATTGAGTTTATTTTTAGAATTCATAATATGTTTTTTATAAACTATTTTTAAGAATTGTTAATATATTTTTTAAGTTAGTTTTTTTTTTTAGATTTTCAATATTCTTCAAGATTTACTTTTTTAGAGTCTTTTGTATATTTTTCTAATCTTAGTTTTTAGAATTGTTAATATATTTCTCTAAATTTAGATTTCAGTGCTTTCACTTATCTTTGAGGTTTTATTTTCATAATTATCTCGTTTTGGTCAATGACGAGACCTCCGAAAATTGTTACTAGTCAAACTATTGATAAATAACGATGGATCCGAGACCACCTTCTTTCTCTCCTCATTTCTTCTTCATTTTCCACTTTCTCGATCTATGAAGTCTTTACATTCGTAGGCGCCGTTTTATCAAAGTCGATAACCTTCTCAATTTCAAATCTATGGAAAATGACCATTTGGGTCATTTTCTTTACTTTGGGATCGTGATAGGCTACCTTCGATTAATCGACATAATGTTTGCGATTAAGATGAGATCCCACTTTCTTTTGTCCGTGCAACACGATTAAATCGGAGAATGATCCTCAATATCATTTCTCTATCTTGTCTTTTGCATGGATATCAATCTACGCGACCTCCAATAGTTCGACTTTCATCATACATCGAGCTACGACGGTTTAGCGTCACATTTCGTCCCGATTCGATTCACTAACAAATTGACGACTAACTTTTATTTTTCTGTCAAATAACCACTAACTTTATTTTCAGTCAATATTATCATGTCCATATACTTGTCAATATTTCTCTTGATATATTCTTGTACATATTGCTATATCCTGTATATATTCATCTCTTCATCCTGTACATTCTTTCAAATCACCTAATAAATTATCAAAACCATAAAACTCAAAATTGGTGGATTGTTGTTTGTTTATCCGAGTGATGGACCTTTGGACATTTTCAGGAACCCTAGCATGAAGTTGCGCCCGACTTTCGCTCAAGGCGTAGCTTAGGACACATTGCACACACACGACTTCCTCTTGGGTTACTTGACAATGAGACTTTTTATTTCGTGAAATCCCGTGTAGTTTGCATGTACCCCTCTTCCATTTCCGATGTACGTATTTTTTATTTCTTTGATTGCGGCTTATCGTCTAGGAGCACCCCAGGGACTAGAATATTCGTTTTTCAAACTAACTCTCGATTCGTCATCAAGCTATTTTCAAACTCACTTTTATTCCACCACGCTTTTGCATGCAAATATAAGTCAAACCCTTGATCCAACGTCAAGCGAATTTTCTCAACCAACTACCAAACCAATTCACCACTTTTTCTTTTACAACTTTTTCTCTTAAAACCTTGGCCTCATGCTAAGTGCATTTTCAGATTCTTTTCACAATAAAGTTGAATGGTCGTGGAGTGGTTAGGCGTAGGCCTTCTCCTATCCCGAGTGCTTGACATTTCCTTTAGGGTTCACTATCGCGAAGCACTTACCATCCAAGATCAAAAACATTTTAATAAGAGAATGGAGTTCTCTTTGTATTGAACTAAAGAGAGAGGATTGAGTTCAGACTTCTTCCTCTCTGAGTGTCAGGATACTCACTGTAGAGTGTGTGGTCTCGATACTCGTCTTTCAATACAAAGACGTGACTGTATTCGCCACACCATTTCTCATAATAAATATTTGAGATAAAGAATTGGGTACTGTCCGCAAGGGGTTACTATCCGAGGACCTATTTCAACCCTAAAAAACTTCCACAAATCAAATGTGACACCTTGCCTCGCATGGCGAAAACTAATCTTTCAAAAAGGATATGTTACGTCTGTTCTAACGCAAACAGGTAATGCCTAAGTCTCCAACGAGTGAGCAACAACACACCTAAACTGCTAGAATACGCACGATAGCATCATCCACAAGAACACCGGTTAACCGTATCACGAACTACTTGCTCTGATTTCTCATGCCATATGAGAATACGTAGGCACAAGACGGCGATGTCTTGGCGAGCACTCTTCTTTCTTTTCCACCATTTCACCGAGAAGAACATGCTACATCCATTCTACCACAAACAGGTAACGCCTAAGTCTCCAACGAGTGAGCAGCAATACACCTAAACTGCTAGAATGCATATGTTAGCATCGTCTACCAAAACTTCCCAGTAAACCGTAGGCCGAACTACGATTGCTCTGATTCTTTACTCCTTTTAAGTAAAGATACTTAGGCACAGGGACCACAATCCTTGCCGAGCACACTTTCCCATCACCTGTAGTTCCCCGAACTACGTTAACTCTAACTTTCTCATATCTGTTGAGAATACATAGGCCTAGGACCACGAAGTCCTACCGAGTCTCTCTTCTCCCCCTTTATCTCTCCTTCCTGGTTTCTAACCTTTCTCTTTATCCCTTGGAACACTTATATAGTAATATCTTTTAGCAAATACCTTCTCACATAGACAAACAAATGGTTCCCATCGAGTACGATGGATGCGAGGGGTGCTAATACCTTCCCTTCGCATAACCGGCTTTCGAAACCGTTCTTCGTTGCGAGACCATCTTATTTGTTTCGTCCTTAGGGTTTTCTCGATGTTTTCCCTTCCCTCATGGGATAAATAAAGTTAGGTGGCGACTTTTTTGTCTTTCTTTCTCGCCTCTCTGTCGTTGCATTTTTCGAGTAGAAACAGTTGGCTACTCTGCTGGTGAAACCTAGCAAGCCAAACCTAGTTTGTTTGTCGCGTTTGTGATTTGTTTGCTTTTATCTGTTATATTATGCTGTGTTTCTTTTACCTGTTGGGTTTTATTGGGGATGGCTTGTAAGAACAAAGGCTTTCTACCCGAGCTTTCTAGTGTACATTAAGATTAAGAGGTGGTTTCTTTCTGATTTGCGCGACTTAGGACTCGTTGAGTTGGTTTGAATTCCACCGCTCAGATGAGGCCCCTTTGGGATGATTATGTCTTACGAGTAGTCGTAATGGCGTCTTTATTTCTGACCTGGGAGTCCGTGACTCTGAGGACCTTTTTGTAGAACCTTATTCCGAAGGTTACTAAAACATAACTTTATGTTCATCCTTTGAAAGGATTACTATCTTACGAATCATCGTTATGATGGAAAACTCTTGAGGGTTAGTGCACGAGACTTTGTTTAAAACGTTCGGAATGCCCTCTTCTAACCAATACGCTTCCCACCCGAGGTTAGGGATATCTCGTTGTGTTTCCCTACAGGATTTGTGACCTTAATCCTTGTTGTTGACCTGTTCTCGTGTGCATTCATAACATTGCATTTGCATAAGCATCTCTGCACCATTTTGCATTTTCTTCTATAACCAGATACAAAGAGCTTACCCATCCTCTATTTGCAACCCGTAGTTGATTTCCCGACACTCTGTTGAACTTGTGAGAGCTGTGAAGCATTTGAAGCAAGAGGAACGTAGGTACCTTGAAAGGCCAGTCAGACAAAGCAAGCCGAGGTCATTATACCAACGAATAATCCACTGTATGATCCTCCGCCGGATGACCATCCTCCACAAGTAAACGCTCCTACTCGACCCTAGAGGATGCCACTGACTGATCTCATGGAAGAAAATCTCTATGCCCTTGAGGAAAGACTTCAAGCTATGAAAGTGTCTGATACGCCCGGCCTCGATGCTGCTGATATGTGTCTAGTGCCAGACCTGGTGATTCCTCCGAAATTCAAGGTACCCAACTGTTAGAACACAGTTTGGTTCTTAATAATATCTCTATGTTTTGATGATAACTATTATGAAATTTTGTAATTAAGAATTATATACTCTAAAATTTGCTTAAGAATGTTTGCTGCAGATATTAAAGTAAATATCACTCCAGAAGCAAATCAGATCTGAACATAAGAAATATGCAAGGCTCTGAAGCGTCAGATGCACCCATTAGAAGATTTTGAACGCTGCCATCAGAAGATCGTGAGCGTTTCCTCCAGAAGGATCTGAAGCAGAAGCTCCAGAAGGATCTGAAGCAAAAGCTTCAGAAGAATCTGAAGCAAGTCAGAAGCATCTGAACCAATGAAGAATTCTGTATGAAGAGTTTTCAAGCATAGTTAATTCAGAAGACTCTGAAAGTACTAACGCTGCCAGTACTGAGGATCTGACCCAAAACTCTTCTCTGAACTTATACACACTAAAAGCACACTTGCTGCAAAGACTCTGATTCAGCAAAACTCTGACCAACATCAGAAGGCTCTGATCAAATTAGACTCTGATGATTCTTGCTGAAAATTGTTGAAGAAGAATTCAAAGATTATGTCCGTTGGAATATCCAAACGACTCTTTCCTTATTTATGCTAGACACATGAACACAGACAAAAAGGATTTCTCTGTGCTTTCTTCTTCTAGGAAAGGTCACTTGATGTGAAGACAAAAAGGCTCAGACCTTTTGGTACACACTTCTCAACGTGAAATACTCTTGGATCACTGTGCCTATAAAAGCAAGTTTCCACTCATCTTCTTCTGTTGACGAAACACTTGAAAAGAATTCATTATCAAAGCTCTCATACAACTCATATATTCTTGCTAGAATTAATTCTTTGTTCTTAATCTTAAGTGAAAAATCACAGTTGTGATAAAGCTTTATTAGAAGCATCTTAACACTTGTATTTGTTATTACATTTGATTGTAAGAAAACCTTAAGAAGATCCAGTTAGGATCAGTAGTTCTTGAGAAGACTTTGAACAGTTGTTCTTAGTGCTTACTATTGTAATCAATTGATTAAATAGTGGATTAAGTCCTTGTTTGAGAAAGGCAAATCACTCTAGAAAGGATGGATTGGAGTAGTTGAGTTCAACGAACCAGGATAAAAATACTTGAGTTTTTATTTCTAAGTTTTTATCTTCATACTTATTCAACCCCCCCTTCTAAGTATTTTCTCACCTTCACCAACTTCGAGAAGTGTGAGGGCAAAGCCTCATATACTATACATGTGTGTTTCAATGATGTCAAAACGCAAACACATGGAAGAATCAGTACTTGGCATTTGAAATTCTGGCAAGCACACGATGAATGTTATCACCAAAGTTAAAACATCCACTGTGACATTGACTACTGTACTAATTAATTAAACTGTAAGTAAAAGTAGTAAATAACACAACACTTGTTCACCCAGTTCAGTGTCAACAACACCTGCATCTGGGGGCTACCAAGCCAAGGAGGAAATTCAATATCAGTAGAATTAATTCAGAGTCAAACAACTCAATTTGCACTCCTCACTTAAAACCTACCCAATGACACTTCAACCTAGAGACACTCTAGACCTGAGTATTCCCACTCACTCCCCCTCAATCACACCACAGTGATATCCAATTCACAGTTACAAAATAAATATGAAGAAACACGTCATACACACCTTGATCTTACTTCAAAGCTTTGATTTAGGGACACACACACTCTTGCTTAAAAGCTTTGAGCGAGACACAGCTTAGAATCTACCTAACCAATGCAACAGATAGTTGCTTGGTAAACACGTATTCCTAAGACTTAATTCACACGTGAAGAACACACTATCTTCACTCACAATACTCATGTGAAGAACAACCTTCTTCACTCACAAGGAATCTTTAATATGCACTCTCTATTCTTCTTTTAAGAGCTACTCTTCTAGGATTGCTCATTCTGATATTTATAGCAGCAGTCAGTCCTTTGGGCATTGGTGCACACAATTAGGTTTAATCATAACAAACCCTACTCTTCAATCATCTGCACGCTTGCCATTTAATTCAGGAGCATTTGTTTCGCTTTAGGGCTTCTCAAATGTATCATGTCTTTCATCTTGAGCTCCTGATTTGTTTCCTGATTTCTAGATACCAGAAAAACTAACCTGCCCGCTGGATGTCATACGGTCAGTGTCATGACATTCTGTATGACATTCAGCTTAACTTATAATTAACTTACCCTGCACACATTTCATTATGTATGTCTTAACATTCAGTATGACATACATGCAAACTCTAATGTTTTGCCACAAAATGCAGTCAATCAAGAGCACTTACAAACTCTCCCTTTGGAAAATTTTTTGCTAAAACACCCTGTTAACATATCAGAGTTTACACACAGCAGAAGACTTATCATGTGCCCTATCATGCAGGAAAGTTACTAGCTCAACACACTCTCAGAGTCCTCACAGTTAGCTCTCACTGTTATAACTCACCTTGTTAACCATCTGTTAGTTACCACTACACATGTCACAGTTTGCTGAGTAACACACTGGGTTACTCCCCCTCAACTGATGCACCTTACCAGCTGAGCACTTATCCCGCACACTCTGCAGTCACACATATTCATCCAGTCTGCTTTGGATGTTATGACATTCAGGATAAAATCCTGAAGCACACACACCTGTGCTACTCCCCCTGAAGAGATGCACAATACACTTTGCTACTATCCTGCAGACACACACAACTCCTAAACACCTTCTAGGATCACACAAGGTTAGCAACAAACATTCCTATACACCATAGAAATTCACACACATAGCATATTACTAACAGCACTAAACAGCTGTTATCACACACATCTTCAGCAGCACCTGTGGTCACACCTGCAAGCATGATTATACCATGTGCACACATTAGCACATATGCTAGCCTACCTGTTCTGCACACCACCTGTTCTTCCACCTGCTATTATTATCACTTTATCTTTCTCTCCCCCTTTTTAGCCACAAATTAAGATCCAACTAAGGACTTAGCATAGATCAAAAATTGTAACATTACAATTGTTAGGGGCAAATTATACAAACTGCTCATAGAAAGCATCACAAATTCTTAGTGGAAAAAAACAAAAACAATGAAATACTCAAACCAGCAGCACATGACATTGGCTCAGCCACCTGCAGACTGAGCCCTTCAGCAGTCTATCATCTCACATTAATTATCTTCCTCAGAAGCGCTGGAATCACTGTCATCTAAATCTGACAGTGAGATGTCCTTATTGATGTCATCAGGATCGTCCTCTGGCATATCAGAATTGTGAGGCGGATCCCTGCAAGCCAGGGGAATGGTGATACCCCAAATTGGCAGCCCTCTTTTGAGAATATCATCGACAATTTTCCTATTTGATTTATCCACGTAAGTCGTGCCTTCTCTGTTGCGGATTTGCCTAAGTTCTTCAGCAGTGGGAGGAGGATACTTGCGCTTGGGTTCTTCAGCAGTAGGAGGGGCATCTTTTGAGGATTTGGGAGGGTTCTTGGAGGAGGAGGCATTATGATAGGAAGACATCTTGGTGCGGAGTGCAGATTGAGAATTCTGTAGAGAGGAGGAGGCGGAGAAAAAAGTATATGCAGAGATATAACATGTTTGCGTGGAGAGAAGTGTTTTTTATTGGGTTTGCGATTTCAACCGCACTAGAGACTATGACCTGAGAGTGAATGCGTCGCATGTCACCCAAAGGGTACCATACTAAACATCCAGACCATGGGAAAGAAACTCTCCCACAATCCTTTCTCAGATAGCTTAAGGCTCGTAACATACGAAAGAAATCATTCATGATTACTGTATCTTAAACTGCTTCGAGATGAGAAGAGAACAGGCCCAACTAGGAGGGAGACTATCAAGTCCTACTGTTGTCATGCCATGGATTCATCCTATGGTTGAGGTTTGAACAGGGAACTCCTAGATGTTGTCATGCATAGGTTTCAACCTAAAAGTCTATCATCAAATCCTTATCAAAGGAAATGAGAGTCCTACGGGATCATGTCAATGATACACCAAAACAGACAAAGCATCAGCTTAACAGTAAAATGCATGCAATGCAAGTGAGGGAGGAAATGTGTGTGGGGCTTCAGCCTCCACAAGCTCGTCTCAACCTCAAGCCAGTCATGAAATAACAATAATCATACTGAAAAATAAACAACATGCTATCAAGCAAAAACAGTAAACTGCAATCATACAGACAGAAAATGAAATCATGCTATCAAGCAAAATAAACACATGGGCCAGGGAGCTGGGCTCTACCGAATACCCGCAAGCAAAGCCAAGCAATAACAATACAATCAGATGCACTCATGCTCTTAGACTGAACTTATTCTAAATGTGCTTAGTCTAATGCAGCAGACAAATCAGACAAAACACACAATACATCAAAGAAAACAGAAGAAAGCCTCAGCTCCTCCAGCAGCAACCCAGTTTTCAGACTTCAGAGATCACTTGCTTTCCAGGTATCAACCCTACAACATGAGTATCAACTCATCTTCTCCCTTGAGCTTCAGCTCCTTTGATCAGCTCTACCTTCAGGCTTCACTATCTTCAGGGATCTCCAAGCATCCACTTGATCTTCACAAAGTCTTCAGACTTCAATAATCTTCAAGGAATCATCCTTTCCAAGGCCTCAGCTTCTATCTTCAATGGCTCCACTGCTCCAGCAAACAGGATTCAGTCAACAAGATGAGGTGAGGATGTTACAGTACTCACTGACTTCCAAAGGATGCCATTGAGGACTTAACACCAAAGGAAAGGCTCTCTCAAAGTTCTACCTTATAGGGCAAGGTCACTAATCCCTCCAAAAGAGAGAGGTGAATACCCTTAAGGGACTCTATGTCACAGAGAAGAAAGGAGGTGAACAAGACACTCCTTGTTTATTGAACAAAGTATTCTATCTAGGGCTCTGCCTATGCACCTATAAACCTATAAACAAAACAACAAAAGCTATGCTAAACTCCTCTGCAAGGTCTTCAAAGCTTCAATGATGATCCACAAGGTCTTCAACTCAATCTTCAAAGCTCACACACTCACAGGAGAAGAAAATCAAACATAACAATACAACTTATGCCTTTAAGCAACACACATACTATCCATACATTCAAAAATCAATGAAAAATACTAAAACACCATACAACATTCTAGCAAAATTCTAGGGGATTCTATACATGCTTACCCTTAACCCATATATTCCCCATACACTAATTTGGCCTATAAACCCCAAAACAAATTTGTTCAAGTCTGTCTATACAACCTAAAACCCTAATTAGAGCACCTAAATGTCTAACAATCAAACTACATCAAACTTTAATCTAAAAATTGAGAATTAACTCCTACATGAAACTAGAGTTCAACATCTAACTATGCCAAAAAGAATGGCTCAAAAACCCTAAGGGAAAGTCCTAAAACAAATTGTACAAAATCAAGGGTTAACCAAAATCAATTAAATGTACTATTTACAAGAAAACATGCTAAAAAATATTAAACTAAAAATAAAATGGAATTTTATTTTTTATTAATTTTCTAGACAAAATCATGATTATGTGAAAAAAAGAAAAAATGAAAAATATTGATTTTTATATTTTTTATGAATTTTATAAAATGCCAAGAATTAAAAGAAATTAAAAAGAAAAAGAATAAGAAATAAATGGGAGGGGGTGAGAAAAGTAAAGCGCCACAGTTGATTCTGAACATTGGGCCAAGTCTGGGGGTGGGAATAGAAGTAAGTTGCTGAGCCCAGGTTTGTCAACGAACCAAAACGGTGCGTTTGGCTAAATGATACGCAGCGTTTTGTGCCTCAGTCTTCCCTCCATTTTGAAATCAAATATGGGCCATTGGATCATGCGAAGAAGTCAAGGTCTTGAGATCATCCGACGGTGGACCTTCATCGTCCCCAACTGAACCCTAGGGTTTGCAGAAACCCTAACCCCATGCAAAGATCTTCAACCTGATCGTTCTCACTGATTTCTCCATGAATTCATGAGCTTCCAAAAGCAAAGTTGCACTATCAATCACCCTGAACACGATGCTATCCATAGTTTTCCTTGAAACTCCTTAAATCGTCCTAACAGAAAGCTTCATCATCAAGGTTCCATTTCTTTCCTCTGCTATCAAACTCAATGGAACTTCCAACTAATGATCCAGAATTATTCTACACGTTTCCCTAACCATTCTACACCATCTCATATCCATTGATGCACACAAAATTGCTTGTTATTCATTCTGCAAGAAATTGTACCCTGCCTCGAAACCTCATGATCCTTCCCCTAGTTCTCAGAAAATGGTCCTCTATCCTAGCTTAACCAGTCTAAACCTATAACTATGGTAGAATGCACATAAATTAGGAAATTCGAGCAAGATTACCAACCTGTCACACTTTAATGGAGGCTATGGTTTCCTTGCAATTCAGTGCCTGAAACCTTCCTTGTTTGATCCTCAGGGGCCAATATGGATTCTGTATGCAGCAAGATGAATGAACAAGGCTCGAATCTTGGGTTTGATATCAAAATGCACTTCTTGCAATTTCCTCACAACAGCTTCAAACTGCCATGGATCTTCTTCTACCTCAGCATGTAATCAATCACAATGATCAGGAGAATATGTTTATGGTGGAGAGATGAATGGAGATTGAAGAGAATGAAGGTTTGATGTGAAATTGCAAAATGGAATGACCTTACTTTTCACACTCTAATTTCACCTCTCATCAACAATGATCACCAACCCTGGCCCTATGGTGATTCACCCTTCTTATAACAATCAAGAGAATGACCTAGATCCATCTAGAAGCTTGTGGAAAGTGTTAGAAAGTTTGAGAACTTCTCATGGAATGATACATTGGATCTCCATTATCTCATGCCTTAGCCTTGCCAAATGGACTTTAAAATCTCATTACAAGAGAAATTGAGAAAGAATGAGTGAAAAACAAGCTAAACTTTGCTCTTTGTGAGGTTTTGTTTAGATGCCTTATTATGCAAGCATGAGAATTACAAAGTAACCCTCATTTCTAAGCCCCAAATCAAAATTCTACTTGAACCATTGTTTTTAAAATATTGTTTGGAGTCAAAATGATATATTGGATGACCCATTTTGGATTTGTACATCTCCTAAACCAAAATTAAATTTCAACTTATAAGCCATTTTTAGGTCATTTTCACCCAATCTTGTAAATCCTTGCTACAAGCTCTTTCAATAACTCATGACCACTTTTCTAGACTTAAAATCACATTTTGAACAACTTTCATGTTTTGAGTTTTTCCATTTGAGGCTTGGAACTAGGAGATATGGCCTTTGCTTAAAAATGACCTATAACTACCAAATGACCAAAATACCCCTGTCTTGTTCAAACCATAAGTTGAGTTCCACAAATCCTATCAAGGACTTCTACCACTCAAATTAAAGCTAAGAAGATGCCCTTCAACATTCATGTTGACCAAGAGATCATAGGAATCATCCTACTCGGGCAAAAGTTGTCTGCAAGCTGGGTGACTTTCAAGGACCCAGATTCACACACCTCAGCTGACCTGCAATTTGTCAAAACCATAACTTGAGCTCTGCAACTCCTATCAAGGATTTCCACCACTCAAATTAAATCTAAGAACAAGCTCTACAACATTCATGTTGTGGGGAAGATGAGATATCAATCACATCTAGAGCTAAAACTGCCTGGAAGATAGGGATCAAATTAGGGTTTTTTCACTGACAACCCTCAGAAACCCTAACTCAAAACTTCTCAAACTCCTCAATCATGATGAGTTGGTCTAGGAATCATCTTTATAACATCTCTATGCATCATTCCATGATCTCATGGCCCTTGGATTAGGTCTCAACCTTCTCCAAATTTTCAGTTATCCTAGGGTTGACCCAGTCAAAACCCTAATTCTACCATTCATGGTTGAATCCTCTGAACTCTTGCATAATGACCTCTCTGGGCTTCATGATGGCTTTCAAGACATCTCATAGGCTTTCTCAAAACATCAAGTTCATCCTCAAAGTCTCAGAATCATCTGAGGAGCACCCACAACTCTCAAGCTATGAAGCACACAACCCTGGTTTCAACCAATTCTCTGAGGATCTCTTGAACTTTCTGATGAAGGTATCAACTTTCAAACACTCAATGAATAAGTAATTGTTGGTAAAATTTTGGGGTGCAACAGCTGCCCCTATTCAAACGGCTTGAACCTGACTGGGTGAGAAGCGAACGACTCTCAACCAATCAAGGTGCGAGACGATTGAATACCGGTAAACCCGAAAATTTGCCAACTGCACGAGCACACGGTACTCTGCGGGGAACAAATCTTCGAATATCGCAATGCTAGCTGCTCACCAACTAGCTGGAGAGACACTGAACTGTCATCACCGTCAGTCATCCACATTAAATTCTTCTGACATTGCCTTCAGACAACCACAACACCCAACATCGCCGCTGGAAGACTAAACCTATCTGATATACCCAACATCGCCGCTGGAACACCAAATCTCCTGACATCGCCGTCAAGAACAACCATAACTCGGGGAAACAAGCGTCCAACATCGCCGCCGGAGACCTAAACCCGAATCACCAAAATACCCAACGTTGCCGCTGGAGACCGAATCATCCAGCATCACCGCTGGAGAACTGAATCTGACATCGCCGTCGGAAACAAACATCCTCTTAGAGACACTCGACATCGCCGTCGTACAAACATCATCTCTACTGGGGATTTAAAGAGTCTGACCTCGCCGTCAAACAAACATTCAACCTCGCCGTCGAACACATTCGACATCGCCGTCGAATAAACATCCAACCTCGCCGTCGGACAAATTCAACATCGCCGTCGAATAAACATCCAACCTCGCCGCCGGACAAATGATGATCTGACCTCGCTGTCAAATCCAAACGTTCAACCTCGCCGTCGAACAAGCATCCAACCTCGCCGCCGGACAAATGATGATCTGACCTCGCCGTCAAATCCAAACGTTCAACCTCGCCGTCGAACAAGCATCCAACCTCGCCGTCGGACAAACATAACACTGAACAACTCTGACCTGGGGTTCACCCCTGGTAAATGGAACAAAAGGCACACTTGCGTATTTGAAACTACTCCGCTGGGAATGAGAGACTTAACCGAGCACACTCTGATCTGGGGTTCACCCTCAGAACCATAACGAACATCGGAATACCGCTGCACACTGCCCGCCGTAGAACTTCCACATTAAAGATATATGAAACCCTGGCCCCTGGCCATTTCCAGCTTCAGCTAGAAAAAATCTTTGAGTATTTCCGAAGATAGATGGAACCCTGGCCCCTGGCCACTCCAGATCCGCTGGAGAATCTTCAAGTTCTTCTGAAGAAAGATGAAACCCTGCCCGTCGGCTATTCCAGCTTCAGCTAGAAAAACATCCTTGGCCCTCAAGGGTGTAAACTTTGCCCATCGGCAACTCTGCAGGAGGTATCTTCGACTTCAGTCTAAAGAAATGATCCTTGGCCTTCAAGGATACATAGATATGCCTTCAGGCAACTCCGCCTCTGCTATAGAGCATCCGAGACTTCAGTCAGGGATATACTTCGGCCTTCAGTCCGAGGAATGAATCCTAGGTCATTCATGACCTTGGGGATAACCTTGCCCTTAGGCACCTTTGCTTAAGCTTGGGAAATCTATGACTTCAGTCAGAGAAATGGTATCCAGAGCCATTCATGACTCTACGGGGACTCAAACACTTTGCCTTCAGGCAAAACTTCGCTTCAGCTGGAGAAACATCTTCGACTTCAGTCAGAAGAAAAACTATCCACTTGATCGCAATCAATCATCTCCTCAGAACAACTGGCTTGGTCTTCAGGCCAATGCGGATCACCTTGCATGCACAGGCTGGATCTAAGAACTCTTGAACTCTGTCTTCAACCACACGTTGATTCATCAACAAGGAAATCTGAACTCACAGGAACCTTCTGATACCGCCTTCAGGCGCTTACGAAGTCGATCTTCAAATTAGACATCACTGTTGGAGCAGACATATCACGCTGCTAAGGACTTCAAGAATCATCTTGAACAAACTCCGTCGGGCACCTTCAAGAATCATCTCGAACTGCTGACCTTTCTGGAGACAGTATCCTGCTGGGTATTCCAGGAATCTTCCTGGGCAACTCTTGCTAGGGACGCTACTGGGGAACTCAAGCATTATACTAGGAGAACAACTCGGGAAGCTGCGTTGAGGTCTTAAGAATCATCTTAAGCAAACGACTCTGCTGAGGAATTCAAGAATCGTCTTGAACTGAAGACTTCGCTGGGGATCTCAAAAACCATCTTGAGCGAGCGACTGTGGGAATTACACCGGGGTTCTAAGAATCATCTTAAGAAAGCGACCTTGTTGGGGAGAACGTCAGGAATCATCCTAAGCAACTGGTCTCTTGGTGGAACACCTGTAAAACAAGAATTATAGTAACCTAGATCATGCTTATGATGCATATGCTTCTGCGCTATGCCCCCCACGGTGGGAATGATATGCGTTTATGCTAAATGCCATGCAATCATGCACAATGCTATGCAACGTTAAATGCTATGCAGTGTTAAATGCTATGCAGTGTTAAATGCTATGCAGTGTTAAATGCTATGCAGTCATGCACAATGAGGCGATCCCGTCCGCAAAATAAATGCTGGGGGAGGAAACCCTTTTGTCAAGGAGACAAGAACTACTCAGGTAGAGGAATCATCCTGCTGAGGAGAACGTGGACACGCTGGCATCAATCGGACTCTGCCTGGGGAATTGATCTTCCGCGGACTGCTGCAGGGAAAATAACTTCAGTTGATTGCTGCAGGGGAACGAAGCTCTGCGAGAACTTGGACCCGCTGAGAGAAAGTGATATCAATCGCGAGAATAAACTGCGTGGTCGCCTCGGCTAATCTTCTGGGGATAACAACTCCGTGGGGAAACACCCTCAGCTGCTCCACACTCCACTGGGGAAAGCAGGGTCTGATCAACTTCCAAGGACTCGGCTCTCTTGGACATCTGCAAACTCGGCTGAGGAAGGAGAAGTCATTCTGCTTCGTCGGAGAGAGTACGACTCTGGGGAGATACAGCATCAGCTGTTCAATATCTGCTAGGGAACATCCACTCATGGTCTCAACTGCTTCCAAGGATTCTGCTTTTCTGCGGACTCAGCCGGGGAGAGAAATCATTCTACTTCACTGGAGAGTACGACTCTGGTGCGGAATTTCAATTTCGCTGGGGAAGAAAGAATCATCTGACTTCGGGGGAGAGAATACGACTCTGCAGGGGGAATACAACGTCAGCTGGAGAGTTTACTGGGGAAACACGAGCTTCGGCACCCGAACACTTCTATGAACTCTGCACTTGTGACCCGGTGCTGGGGAAAGACGACATCATTCTTCGGTGCTTGGCTCAGCTGATGAGGTGACGCTCCTTCAAGATGCGTCTGCTTGGGGAAGAGAATCATCTCTGCGTGGGGAGACATATCAATGCTCACTATTTGCATTCAGATTCTGCGGAGGAGAGACTACTGAATACTGTTGGAGAAGGAGGACTCGCCCTGCTTCGGGGATGCGCACAGCACATCCTCTGGAAAGTGCTATACCTGCAACAACACAAACAAACAGACAAGATACCCTCCCCAAAGGGGCCTATCAAGGTTATTCTCGTGACAATATTCAGTTAATTAATTGTTTCAACAATCAAATGGGCCTAGGCCCGCAAGTTTATGTATGCGCATTTTATTAAAAAACATCGGCGTTTTCATTCGCAAACAAAACAGATAAATGCTAAATAGACAAGCAGAATTGTTGAATAATGTGCATTTTATTGATGGTGAACCCCTGAATAGGCAAAAATGTTTTACAACAGAGGCAAGCTCCTGGAATGAGGAAGCCGCACAAAAAGAAAACATAAATATACATCAGTATATACAAATGTCGGCAACAAGGCGTAGACGAACACCATAAGTTGATCCCTCTAAGACCCACTCGACTTCGATACTTCTCCGACGTTTCAGCTTCGGAAGAGATTGATTCAGATAAACGGCCCTCAGGTCCTCCAAACCACTAAACAATGAAAGTCCACACGCGGAACGCAGTCATTTGCTTATTCAAATCCCTAACTTTTGCGTGAACCGCCCTTTACGGGTTTTCAGTACACCGGGATACCCTTTTTTGCCGAAGCCGCCCAGTGTAGGTTTTCGACTTCGCGGGTGTACATTTTTTCAATATATCCCTAATTTTTGCCCGAACCTTTTATTCTGTTTTTGGTTCGCCGGGATGCCCTTTTTTGCCTGGACTCTTTCTTTTTTGTCCAGCGGGTCTCTTTCAAGCAAAGTATTTTTTAATTGCGTCCGCGTTCACCGGGGATGCAAAATCTTCACCATCCATCGTGGATAACAACAAAGCTCCTCCTGAGAATACCTTGCTGACGACATACGGCCCTTCGTAATTCGGAGTCCACTTGCCCCGGTGATCGGAGTGTGGCGGAAGAATCTTCTTCAGGACGAGATCACCCGTCTGAAAGCTTCGAGGACGCACCTTCTTGTCATAAGCCTTCTTCATTCGGCTTTGGTACAGGCGACCAAATGCGATCGATGCTAACCTCTTCTCGTCCATCAGGCTGAGTTGGTTCAAACGATTTGTAATCCATTCTGCCTCGTCGAGTTTCACATCAACCAAAACTCGCAAAGAGGGAATCTCCACTTCTAACGGTAGGACAGCTTCCATACCGTACACCAAGGAGAAAGGAGTTGCCCCGGTCGACGTACGCACCGTCGTACGATAACCGTGCAAGGCAAACGGCAGCATCTCGTGCCAATCTTTATACGTCACAACCATCTTCTGAACAATCTTCTTGATGTTCTTGTTGGCGGCTTCAACGGCGCCATTCATCTTCGGCCGGTAAGGAGATGAGTTGTGGTGTTCAATCTTGAAGCTCTGGCACAGCTCCTTCATCATCTTGTTATTCAAATTCGAACCATTATCAGTAATGATTCGCTCGGGAATTCCATAGCGACAGATGATGTCCCTCTTTATGAATTTAGCTACCACCTGCTTGGTCACATTAGCGTACGAGGCTGCCTCCACCCATTTGGTGAAGTAGTCGATAGCTACCAGAATAAAACGATGACCATTAGACGCAGTGGGCTCGATCTTGCCTATCATGTCGATGCCCCACATGGAGAACGGCCAAGGGGAGGACATGACATTCAATGGGCACGGCGGCACATGAACTTTATTAGCATAAATTTGGCATTTATGACATTTCTTCGCGAATCTGAAGCAATCCGACTCCATAGTCAGCCAGTAATACCCTGCTCTCAGGATCTTTCTCGTCATGGCATGCCCGCCGGCGTGCGTACCAAATGTGCCCTCATGGACCTCTTCCATGAGCATACTCGCTTCTTTCTCATCTACACATCTGAGTAGCACGAGATCGTGGTTTCTCTTATACAGCACTCCATCAGGATTGAGATAAAAGTTTCCAGATAGCCTCCTCAGAGTCTTCTTATCCTGGGTTGACGCACCTGCAGGATACTCCTTAGTCATAAGGAAGGTCTGGATGTCGTGGAACCATGGCTTGCCGTCACTGGCCTCCTCGATTGCGAACACAAATGCCGGTCTATCAAGACGCGAAAGCACAATTCTTGGAGCCTCATTCCAGTAATTGACTTTATACATTGAAGCCAGCGTGGCTAAAGCATCAGCCATTTGATTTTCAGCCCTGGGTACATGATGAAGTTCCACTCGATCGAAGAAAGGAAGCAGCCTCCTGGCATAATTCACGTACGGCACTAAATTCGCTTGACGAGTTTCCCACTCCCCTTTGATCTGATTGATTACAAGCGCTGAGTCACCATATATGTCTAGATTCTTGATTCTCAAATCAATTGCCTCTTCTAGACCCATGATACATGCTTCATACTCGGCTTCATTGTTGGTAACTGAGAATGTCAGTCTCGCTGTAAACGGGATGTGGGATCCGTGAGGAGTCGTGATGATAGCCCCGATACCACTTCCATAGGAATTAACCGCTCCGTCGAATATCAACTTCCACTGAGACTTCCTATCTGGCCCCTCATCGGGCAAAGGCTCATCGCAGTCCTTTGCTTTGAGAAACATAATATCCTCATCAGGGAATTCGAACTTCATCGGCTGGTAGTCTTCGATTGGCTGTTCGGCAAGGTAATCAGACACTACGCTTCCCTTAATGGCTTTTTGAGAGACGTACTGAATATCATATTCTGTTAACACCATTTGCCATCTGGCAATCCTGCCCGAAAGAGCCTGCTTCTCGAAGACGTACTTGATCGGATCCATCTTCGAAATTAGCATAGTGGTGTGATTGAGCATATACTGCCGTAGACGTTTGGCGGCCCAAGCTAATGCACAACACGTCTTCTCCAGCATCGAGTATCGAGATTCACACTCAGTGAACTTTTTACTCAAATAATAAATGGCATGCTCCTTTCTGCCCGTCTCGTCGTGTTGACCGAGAACACACCCCATACTATTCTCCAGAACCGTCAGGTACATGATCAATGGTCGTCCAGCCACTGGGGGTATCAAGATTGGAGGTTCTTGAAGATACTGCTTTATTTTGTCGAATGCCTTCTGGCAATCCTCATTCCAAGTAATCGCCTGATTTTTCTTTAAAAGCTTGAACATCGGTTCACAAGTGGCCGTGAGCTGAGAGATAAATCTTGCAATGTAGTTTATCCGGCCCAAGAAACCACGAACTTCTTTCTCTGTTTTCGGCGCTGGCATTTCTTGGATAGCTTTTATTTTCGCAGGATCAACTTCAATACCCCTTTCACTAACGATAAACCCCAATAGCTTTCCGGACCGCACTCCGAAAGTGCACTTGTTAGGATTCAGCCTCAGCCTGAATTTCCTAAGCCTTTCAAACAGCTTCAACAAATTGACCAGATGCTCTTCCTCCGTTTGGGACTTTGCAATCATGTCATCAACATAGACCTCGATCTCATGATGAATCATATCATGAAACAAAGTTACCATTGCTCGCTGGTAAGTGGCCCCTGCGTTCTTCAGACCGAAGGGCATTACCTTGTAGCAAAATGTTCCCCAGGGGGTGATGAACGTCGTTTTCTCCATGTCCTCCGGTGCCATCTTAATCTGATTGTAACCGGAGAAGCCATCCATGAACGAAAACACGGAAAACTGGGCTGTGTTGTTGACCAACACATCGATATGAGGCAACAGGAAATCATCCTTAGGGCTCGCCCTATTCAAATCCCGATAATCGACGCACATACGTACCTTACCGTCCTTCTTCGGTACAGGCACTATGTTGGCGACCCACGGAGGGTAAGTGGTAACGGCTAGAAATCCTGCGTCCAACTGCTTCTGGACCTCTTCTTTGATTTTCACAGCCATGTCTGGTCTCGTCCTCCTAAGCTTCTGCTTGACTGGAGGGCAATCTTCTCGCAACGGCAAGCGATGAACCACGATATCAGTGTCAAGTCCGGGCATATCTTCATATGACCAAGCAAAGACGTCACTATACTCTCGAAGCATCTCGACCAGTCTATGCTTGATATCATTCTGCAGCGCAGCCCCCACCCTGACATTTCTGACGAGCTCCTCAGAACCCAGATTTACAATCTCAATATCCTCTTCGTGAGGCAGAATAACCTTTTCTTCTTGTCTCAACAAGCGGGCCAACTCTTCCGGAAGGTCTTCGTCTTCATCAATCTCATCCTCGGCTTGATAAATCGGGCAATCAAAGTCGTAGTGAGCCGTAGAGGGTCCAGAGTCGATGTCATCTGTTACGTGGATCCTGCAATAACAAGGGTTAAGTTTAAAGCAAGAATATGCAGGTTAGCACGAACCTCGTTGCCATTTTGCTGTTTTTCAAAATAAACATAAAACAGGAATAACAGAGAAGAAAACGCCTTTTATTTATTAACAAAATGCATACACATAATCCAACAAGGCCCTGACAGTAAAAACACTATGCCCCGGGCAGGACATAGGGTTGTACAAAGATTGTAAAAAAGCAAATCATTACTCTTCACTTGTCAGCCTGATAATCTCCTTGATGGTCCAATTGTGGAGGCGCTCGCCCGGCTTGCTCGGTTGAATCCAGGCGTCAAGATCGCAATCACTGTCCCCACTGTCCTCCGACGCAACGTTGATGCTCTCGAAAATTACTCCCCCCTTGGTGAATAGGATCGGCCCTTTCCCACGAGACGAGCTTCCAGAAGAAGATGAAGCTTCAGCTCCAGGAGAATATCCCAATCCAAACTTATCCTGCTTGATTGGTATATTCAAAACATGCCCCCAGCCTGGGGTAGAACCGGCTTCGACAACGGCCCGAGCTTCTTTAAACGAGGAGAGATTCATCTCTTGCTTCTCTGCGACGACAGGAGCTACCTCTTTTACCCTGACGGTTTCAAATGCTTGGCAGAGCGTTTCATGGATCTCGCCATCCATTTCAACGTATTTAAAGGACGACAGGTGGCTCACCATGATGTCCTCTTCACCACAGACGGTCACTATGCTGCCCCCAACAGCATATTTGAGCTTCTGATGCAGCGTGGACGTCACGGCACCAGCAGAATGGATCCACGGCCGACCTAAGAGGCAACTATAGGCTGGCATGATATCCATGATATAGAAAACCGTATTGAACGTCTCTGGACCAACTTGGATTGGCAGGGTCAACTCTCCGAAGACGTGGCGCTTGGTTCCGTCAAAGGCTTTCACGACCAGGTCACTGGGCGTGCAAAGCAATCCACGGGTATCCAACTTCATCAGTGCCTTCTTCGGAAGCACATTAAGCGAGGAACCCGTATCCACCAGGACATGTGACATAATAGTGCCTCTGCACTCTATTGAGACGTGTAAGGCGCTGTTGTGATCTCTTTCTTTAGGAGTCAGCTCCAGATCTGTGAATCCCAGCCCATTACCAGCATTGACATGGGCCACCACCTCCTCCAGCTGATTTACTGATATCTCCTGCGGCACGTATGCAGCATTCAATACCTTCAGTAACGCGTTGCGGTGTGCTTCAGAACACAGCAACAGGTTAAGAATCGAGATCTTTGACGTAGTCTGATGAAGGTGATCTACAATTTTGTAGTCACTCTTCTTGATTAGTCGCATGAACTCTTCAGCATCTTTAACCAGCAAGTCCTTCTCTGCCCCTGCAGGGACCTCTTCGACAGCTTTACCTTTACCCTTATCCACGGCGTCAGCCCGGACCACCTTCTCTGCTGCAACCTCTGTTGGCGCAAACACTCTACCGCTTCTAGTGATACCACTGACCTCGGCAAGATTCTGCACAGTTGATCCGAACGACTCAAGCTCTATCTTCTGACCATTGCAGTAAACTTCGGCGCCGTAATGCCATGGAACAGCATTAGTACTCTCGAATGGGATTGGTCCGGCCCTGGTGATAGTGATGGTAGGCGGACGGGGCGCAGAAATAGTAATAGGGTGACGAGGAATAGTAATGGTAGCAACTTCGTCTGCCTGCTTCAGCACGACTTCCCCTGATGCACTCTCAACGCTCCGGCTGAACTGCAAAATACCCTCGGACATCAGACTTTGGATACCTTCGATCAGCTGCTCACACCCATCAGGAAGTGTAGCACAAGCCATACATAACTCTCCACACCCAGGAAAGAAGCCCTTCTTCAGCAACTTAGCCTTGACAAAACTCAGCGGCGTCTTCAAATCTTTGACATCAGTCAGCAAGTCCGCACTCTCTTCTGTGATAACAGCATTCACTCCGCCCCCCTTATGATGAGGCATCGGGTTTTTGGTAACGTTGGGCACGTTGTCAGAAAAGTTAATAACCTTGGCGTCCACCAAGTCCTGGACTTTGTGCTTAAAAGCTTTACAATTCTCAATCGTATGGCCCGGTGCCCCAGTATGGAATTCACAAGTAGCATTGGCATCATACCCCGGTGGTGGTGCCCCTGTTAAGGGAGCCAACGTCCTCTTTTGAACTAATTGGAGCTGAAGCAATGTTTGCAAAAGCTGTGCATATGACATAGGTGGAGTTTCGAAATGACGACTTGCCATAGGAGCCCGATTCTGATATCTTTTATACCCCTGCTGATTCTGCTGCTGAGGCTGCTGCTGCTGCTGCTGCTGCGGGGCAGATGGGATATTTATGCTAGCAATCTGAGGCTGAGGGCCCTTGCCCTTTCTTCGAGCATTAGTGACAGCACTTGCATCCCCCTCTCAACGCTTGCCAGCGTAGGGTTGCTTACTACCTCCTCCAGCTGAGGATGATTCGCCCTGAATTTTTCCAATCTTTATACCGTTCTCAACATACTCGCCCAAAGTGATGAGAGCCGAGAATGTTCCAGACATGCCGCTGACCAGCTTTTTATAGTAGATTCCAGGAAGGGTAGCCACAAACATTTGCACTAGCTCACGCTCAACCATCGGCGGTTGAACCCGAGCGGCTAATTCACGCCACCGCTGGGCGTACTCTTTGAAGCTTTCATTGTTCCGCTGTGAGAGATTCTGAAGCTGAACTCGGTTGGGAGCCAAGTCGCTATTGTATTGATAGTGGAGGACAAACGCTTCTGCCAGATCTTTCCAAGTGCGCACAGTAGCGGGCTCCAAACCCATATACCATTCGAGCGATGGTACAGAAAGAATATCCTGAAAGAAGTGCATCAGCAACTTCTCATCGTCAGAATAGGCGGACATCTTTCTATAATAAGATCGGAGGTGGACCCGGGGGCAAGTAGTACCCTTATACTTCTCAAAGGTAGGCACCTTGAACTTGTGAGGTACTTTAAAGTCAGCAATCAACCCGAGCTTGGACTTGTCAACGCCCAATGTGTTCTGATTTTCTATGTCTCTCATCTTGTCTTCCAGCGCCTTGAACCTGAGTCGAGCTTCAGCATTCAACTCTGCATCTACACCTCTCTGAGAGAATACGTCATCCTGATGGTCCTCCAGCCACGGTTGAGGCACCAACAGATTTCCTGCACCAGCGTTACCGTTTACGGGCCCTATGTTAACATTGGCTCCCAAGCTACCGTTGCCGACGCCTGCCGCATTGAGCCCGAGATTAGTCATCAGATTGCTGTTAGCGCTGCCGTTGCCCCCGGCAGCAGGAACAACGTTTTGTGGAGCGTCCACTGGAGGAGGAGTAGGCACGGCCCCTCCATGCAGTATGCCATTACTGTCAACCCTGGAGATCAGAGGTTGAACCAGAGTACGAAGCTGGTCTTGACCATTTGTGACCACCTGCATCAGCTCCATAAAACGATCCATCTGCTCACGGAGCTCTTGAACATCTGACTGCACCTGGTCCATTATCCTTGTCTGATTAGCGTGAGTCGAGTAGCGGTGGATGAGTCTTTGATCAATCCTGGAGACCGGGGACAACTCGGAACCTGAAAAACCTGTCAACAATAAAGGTTAGGGAAAGCAATAAGATATACACCATGCAAATATGCTTCATGCAGATGCATGCGTGTGTCTGTGTGCGTGGGAGATTTTCCCCCGATCCTAGTGCCTTAGTGCCAGTGCTGATAATAATAAGAGGAAGAAGAAGTCCGAGCCCAATCATGGAAACATCAGTCTCATATATATATGGAAAGGCCTGTCAAGGCATTACACAGTATCGGCGAGTACAAACAGATCAACAACATGACCTCAGCCAACAAGTCTGGTGATGGTCAGCGTACATCAAAGATCAAAACAAGCAGAGATATAACTAATCAAGTACGGCCACGGGCGCGATACTCTGCTAATAACTCCTTCGTGTCCGGATGATCTGGCGAAGTGAGCAACCTCTCGACGAGTAGTTCCCTCTGCCTGATGGTATGCTGGATCCCCTGAACTGAACTCTCCCAAGCTCCTTCACCAAAGCAATCCTCCAGCTTCCGCTTCTTAGACTCAAACATCAGCTTATGCTCCTTCAGGCTAGCAATAGCTTTGTTGAGACGGGCTTCAGCGGAGTACCTGCGGGCGGTCTCTTCATCAAACCTCCGCTCACTATCCTTTACTTCGGCTTCTAGCTTAGAAATCTGCAGCATCAGTTTGTCTTCTCGCTCCTTCCTGGTGGCCATGGAAGTCTTCCAATGCTGGTCGAACTTAGATATTCTCCGATATGCTTCCTCCAAATGCTGCTTCTTCGTAGCTAGTACATCATTAGCAACCCTGAAGTCCTGCCCCAAGCGTTCCCGATCAGCAATCTGCTTTGCCAAGTCTGCACTCAGCTGGCTTACCGACTCTGTTTGCTTTTTGAGAGCATGCACGGCTTCGTTCCTCTCACTTCGAAGCTGAGCTAACTCTTTCTCTAATTCTGCATTTGTCCTCTTCAGTTCTTCACACTCGGCCAATACCTGACTGTGCTAGTGAATGGACACAGTGGTAGGCTCTTCGACTGGTGGAGGACTTTCTGGTCTGACATGAGGAAATGGCATCCCTATAGTACCGGCTCTGGCTCTGATCCAATCGGAATAAGGAGGGTAGGCTTGGCTGTTGCTCTTCCCCAACAAAGGCTTTCCTCTCGTGCTGATATTGTTCCACGCATACTGAAGCTTGGACAACAAATCCCCCTCTAGAATACCCGTGAGGTACAGAGATTCCCGTACCTCTTCTTCCTTCGGTGGAGTCCTCAAAGCATATGCAAACTGACGAACTAGCAATGATGGATTGTAGTTGATGCAACCCTTCCTACCTATCAGAGGTACGTTAGGAAACCCACTACAACTGAAGATCACCTCGGTGCCTAACCTGTCTCTGTCAACGAACCAATCAATATCTTCTGCCGACAAGCTCATCAGACGCTCAGGCCACTCAGCTGTGGCTGCAGACAAGCCAGAAGAACCCCTCTTGGGCAAATGACTATCAAACCATCTGTACAGCAATGGTACGCAGCATGAGACATTTTTCCCTCTCCGGTTGTCATTCTTGTAATGCACTGAATGGTAGACGTCTCCGATCAGAGTAGGGACTGGATTCCCTGAGGCAAAGATATGGAATGCATCAAAGTCTACGAAATCAGGCATGCTGGGAAATAGGATAATGCCATATATGCATAAAGCAAGGATGGCGCTGAAGGCGTCCCAACATTCGTCCTTAGCACACTGCTGAGCCTTAGCTATCAGAAACTGCAGAGAGAACCCTGGGACCTTGTTCCAACTTGTCACCACTAACTCAGAAGCGCTCAAATGTAGGGAGGAAGCCAAACCAACCAGATCAGGCTCAGCATCCATGTGGACAAAAGGCATCTGCCTTTTGATAGGCACACCTAGCATATCAGCATACTCTTCCAATGTCGACGCGAGAATGAAGTCATGAAAGGTGAAACACCTCAAGGGAGAGTCATAAAACTGCAGGAGAGCATGTAACCCATTCAACTCGGACGTGGAAGGTTTGCAAACCAGACCAAGCAACCTGCCATAAGACTTCCTGAACCTATCCTTCACAGAATCCCCTGCCAGGGCTATCAAACCAGTCAGCTTCGACACATCGGGGGTCGGGAACTTGTACGCAACAGTCTTCCTGAGGAAGGCCATAATAACAGCAGAAGGCGAGAAATCCGGGATCGGGGAAACGGTACCTGCAACACAGACACACGTTAATGGAATGCAGATGAATGCACAAACTAATGCAAAATGCAGGCATGCAATAATATATCCAGGTAGCTGCTGTGGAGATTCGGTATCAACAGTCACTGACGAGGAGGAAACCCCGGTGTAAGACTACTAATCAGATCTGCTGAGAATAACCATCTGATAGGACCGAGATCAAAATTCTGCTCTGACAAGAATAAGTGCCTGATAATAATGACCCCGGGTGCAAGATCAAGGAACATCTGTTGACGAAGTCTTCAGACCCCAAATCAAAAATCTGCCCTATCAAGAACAAACACACAGCTGCTGATGAGATCCTTAGACCTCACTCAAAATCTGCCCTATACAGAACAAACCACTGATGATAATACACTGATCATAGCCTGCTCTATCAAGAACAGACAAACACCCGATGATAAGATCCTCTGACCAAACTCTTGATCTATCAAGAACACATCTGTAACTGAGAACCCAACATAACTGATTCGCTGTCAAGAAAACCAGGTAGTCTGAAGGTCTAAGTTTCCTGCAATAAACCCAGTCCCACTCACATGTATGAACCTAGACTGACTCAAGGTACGGCATCCTATGCGTTCATCAGCGTCACAGACTTTCAAAACTGATGATACGATTCCCAGAAGGAGTGGCATCATCAAGTCCTGAAGAGGCCTCACTTAGCTGAATCACAAATGATCGGTCCCCAGAGTCGACAGTCCACCAAACCAGCAACCGTCTCAACCCAAAGGGTTGAAAGTGAAGCCAACCGGATGAACCTCGTCTGAGCGTGGATTTCATGAGACACTAGTGCCTGCAAAGCAAGCACGCGCCCACTAATTTCCACTCTAAGTCTATAGTGCACTCAAGCCTGGGTCTGGCTTCTCACTCAATCAGAACTCCCATCCCACAACAGCACAAATAATCATATTATACTGAAACATAAAATGCGGGAAATAAAGTGCGAGAAGTAAAAAAAATGCAATAAATAAACGCAACCCAACAGGTAAACACATAAACGGTAGGATTGACTCGCACAGGGAACCGTTGGAGTCCCCAGCAGAGTCGCCAGCTGTCGCTTGCGCGAAAATAAGGTGCCGGCATGACAGAAGAGTCGCCACCTTTCGTTATTTATCCCTCAGAGCGGGAAAGGAAACGATCGGAAAAACCTGACGAATAAGGGTAAGACAAGGTCATCGCAACCATTGTCTGGATTCGGGAGTCGGTTACGCAAGGGGAAGGTATTAGTATCCCTCACGTCCGTCGTACTCGACGGGATCCTCGCTTGTTTGTTTACTTGGACGGGTTGGTTATAATCTATCTACCTATCAAGGCTGGCTGAAAAAGAAAAGAAAAATGACTCGGCAAAGCGTCGCGCTTTATGCCTACGTATTCTCATCAGAGAATGAGAAATCAGAGTCAACGTAGTTCGGCTAACTACGGGGGAAGATGAGGGAGGTTGCTCGCTAGGACATCGCATCCTATGCCTACGTACTTTCATCTGGTATGAAAGATCAGAGCAAACGTAGTTCGGGCAGCTACGGGCTATCTCCTAACAGAAGTGTTTTTTATTGGGTTTGCGATTTCAACCGCACTAGAGACTATGACCTGAGAGTGAATGCGTCGCATGTCACCCAAAGGGTACCATACTAAACATCCAGACCATGGGAAAGAAACTCTCCCACAATCCTTTCTCAGATAGCTTAAGGCTCGTAACGTACGAAAGAAATCATTCATGATTACTGTATCTTAAACTGCTTCAAGATGAGAAGAGAACAGGCCCAACTAGGAGGGAGACTATCAAGTCCTACTGTTGTCATGCCATGGATTCATCCTATGGTTGAGGTTTGAACAGGGAACTCCTAGATGTTGTCATGCATAGGTTTCAACCTAAAAGTCTATCATCAAATCCTTATCAAAGGAAATGAGAGTCCTACGGGATCATGTCAATGATACACCAAAACAGACAAAGCATCAGCTTAACAGTAAAATGCATGCAATGCAAGTGAGGGAGGAAATGTGTGTGGGGCTTCAGCCTCCACAAGCTCGTCTCAACCTCAAGCCAGTCATGAAATAACAATAATCATACTGAAAAATAAACAACATGCTATCAAGCAAAAACAGTAAACTGCAATCATACAGACAGAAAATGAAATCATGCTATCAAGCAAAATAAACACATGGGCCAGGGAGCTGGGCTCTACCGAATACCCGCAAGCAAAGCCAAGCAATAACAATACAATCAGATGCACTCATGCTCTTAGACTGAACTTATTCTAAATGTGCTTAGTCTAATGCAGCAGACAAATCAGACAAAACACACAATACATCAAAGAAAACAGAAGAAAGCCTCAGCTCCTCCAGCAGCAACCCAGTCTTCAGACTTCAGAGATCACTTGCTTTCCAGGTATCAACCCTACAACATGAGTATCAACTCATCTTCTCCCTTGAGCTTCAGCTCCTTTGATCAGCTCTACCTTCAGGCTTCACTATCTTCAGGGATCTCCAAGCATCCACTTGATCTTCACAAAGTCTTCAGACTTCAATAATCTTCAAGGAATCATCCTTTCCAAGGCCTCAGCTTCTATCTTCAATGGCTCCACTGCTCCAGCAAACAGGATTCAGTCAACAAGATGAGGTGAGGATGTTACAGTACTCACTGACTTCCAAAGGATGCCATTGAGGACTTAACACCAAAGGAAAGGCTCTCTCAAAGTTCTACCTTATAGGGCAAGGTCACTAATCCCTCCAAAAGAGAGAGGTGAATACCCTTAAGGGACTCTATGTCACAGAGAAGAAAGGAGGTGAACAAGACACTCCTTGTTTATTGAACAAAGTATTCTATCTAGGGCTCTGCCTATGCACCTATAAACCTATAAACAAAACAACAAAAGCTATGCTAAACTCCTCTGCAAGGTCTTCAAAGCTTCAATGATGATCCACAAGGTCTTCAACTCAATCTTCAAAGCTCACACACTCACAGGAGAAGAAAATCAAACATAACAATACAACTTATGCCTTTAAGCAACACACATACTATCCATACATTCAAAAATCAATGAAAAATACTAAAACACCATACAACATTCTAGCAAAATTCTAGGGGATTCTATACATGCTTACCCTTAACCCATATATTCCCCATACACTAATTTGGCCTATAAACCCCAAAACAAATTTGTTCAAGTCTGTCTATACAACCTAAAACCCTAATTAGAGCACCTAAATGTCTAACAATCAAACTACATCAAACTTTAATCTAAAAATTGAGAATTAAATCCTACATGAAACTAGAGTTCAACATCTAACTATGCCAAAAAGAATGGCTCAAAAACCCTAAGGGAAAGTCCTAAAACAAATTGTACAAAATCAAGGGTTAACCAAAATCAACTAAATGTACTATTTACAAGAAAACATGCTAAAAAATATTAAACTAAAAATAAAATGGAATTTTATTTTTTATTAATTTTCTAGACAAAATCATGATTATGTGAAAAAAAGAAGAAATGAAAAATATTGATTTTTATATTTTTTATGAATTTTATAAAATGCCAAGAATTAAAAGAAATTAAAAAGAAAAAGAATAAGAAATAAATGGGAGGGGGTGAGAAAAGTAAAGCGCCACAGTTGATTCTGAACATTGGGCCAAGTCTGGGGGTGGGAATAGAAGTAAGTTGCTGAGCCCAGGTTTGTCAACGAACCAAAACGGTGCATTTGGCTAAATGATACGCAGCGTTTTGTGCCTCAGTCTTCCCTCCATTTTGAAATCAAATATGGGCCATTGGATCATGCGAAGAAGTCAAGGTCTTGAGATCATCCGACGGTGGACCTTCATCGTCCCCAACTGAACCCTAGGGTTTGCAGAAACCCTAACCCCATGCAAAGATCTTCAACCTGATCGTTCTCACTGATTTCTCCATGAATTCATGAGCTTCCAAAAGCAAAGTTGCACTATCAATCACCCTGAACACGATGCTATCCATAGTTTTCCTTGAAACTCCTTAAATCGTCCTAACAGAAAGCTTCATCATCAAGGTTCCATTTCTTTCCTCTGCTATCAAACTCAATGGAACTTCCAACTAATGATCCAGAATTATTCTACACGTTTCCCTAACCATTCTACACCATCTCATATCCATTGATGCACACAAAATTGCTTGTTATTCATTCTGCAAGAAATTGTACCCTGCCTCGAAACCTCATGATCCTTCCCCTAGTTCTCAGAAAATGGTCCTCTATCCTAGCTTAACCAGTCTAAACCTATAACTATGGTAGAATGCACATAAATTAGGAAATTCGAGCAAGATTACCAACCTGTCACACTTTAATGGAGGCTATGGTTTCCTTGCAATTCAGTGCCTGAAACCTTCCTTGTTTGATCCTCAGGGGCCAATATGGATTCTGTATGCAGCAAGATGAATGAACAAGGCTCGAATCTTGGGTTTGATATCAAAATGCACTTCTTGCAATTTCCTCACAACAGCTTCAAACTGCCATGGATCTTCTTCTACCTCAGCATGTAATCAATCACAATGATCAGGAGAATATGTTTATGGTGGAGAGATGAATGGAGATTGAAGAGAATGAAGGTTTGATGTAAAATTGCAAAATGGAATGACCTTACTTTTCACACTCTAATTTCACCTCTCATCAACAATGATCACCAACCCTGGCCCTATGGTGATTCACCCTTCTTATAACAATCAAGAGAATGACCTAGATCCATCTAGAAGCTTGTGGAAAGTGTTAGAAAGTTTGAGAACTTCTCATGGAATGATACATTGGATCTCCATTATCTCATGCCTTAGCCTTGCCAAATGGACTTTAAAATCTCATTACAAGAGAAATTGAGAAAGAATGAGTGAAAAACAAGCTAAACTTTGCTCTTTGTGAGGTTTTGTTTAGATGCCTTATTATGCAAGCATGAGAATTACAAAGTAACCCTCATTTCTAAGCCCCAAATCAAAATTCTACTTGAACCATTGTTTTTAAAATATTGTTTGGAGTCAAAATGATATATTGGATGACCCATTTTGGATTTGTACATCTCCTAAACCAAAATTAAATTTCAACTTTTTCAACTTATAAGCCATTTTTAGGTCATTTTCACCCAATCTTGTAAATCCTTGCTACAAGCTCTTTCAATAACTCATGACCACTTTTCTAGACTTAAAATCACATTTTGAACAACTTTCATGTTTTGAGTTTTTCCATTTGAGGCTTGGAACTAGGAGATATGGCCTTTGCTTAAAAATGACCTATAACTACCAAATGACCAAAATACCCCTGTCTTGTTCAAACCATAAGTTGAGTTCCACAAATCCTATCAAGGACTTCTACCACTCAAATTAAAGCTAAGAAGATGCCCTTCAACATTCATGTTGACCAAGAGATCATAGGAATCATCCTACTCGGGCAAAAGTTGTCTGCAAGCTGGGTGACTTTCAAGGACCCAGATTCACACACCTCAGCTGACCTGCAATTTGTCAAAACCATAACTTGAGCTCTGCAACTCCTATCAAGGATTTCCACCACTCAAATTAAATCTAAGAACAAGCTCTACAACATTCATGTTGTGGGGAAGATGAGATATCAATCACATCTAGAGCTAAAACTGCCTGGAAGATAGGGATCAAATTAGGGTTTTTTCACTGACAACCCTCAGAAACCCTAACTCAAAACTTCTCAAACTCCTCAATCATGATGAGTTGGTCTAGGAATCATCTTTATAACATATTTATGCATCATTCCATGATCTCATGGCCCTTGGATTAGGTCTCAACCTTCTCCAAATTTTCAGTTATCCTAGGGTTGACCCAGTCAAAACCCTAATTCTACCATTCATGGTTGAATCCTCTGAACTCTTGCATAATGACCTCTCTGGGCTTCATGATGGCTTTCAAGACATCTCATAGGCTTTCTCAAAACATCAAGTTCATCCTCAAAGTCTCAGAATCATCTGAGGAGCACCCACAACTCTCAAGCTATGAAGCACACAACCCTGGTTTCAACCAATTCTCTGAGGATCTCTTGAACTTTCTGATGAAGGTATCAACTTTCAAACACTCAATGAATAAGTAATTGTTGGTAAAATTTTGGGGTGCAACACTTGCAGCCCAAGAAAGTAAGTTAGTTCTCCACACAAACTCATCTCAAACTCAGATTGCATCTGATAGACAAATTGTTTAACCAATTCCTCAGACATTCCACCAAAGACTATGTCATCCACATATATTTGAGCAATCAAGAGTTTTCCATCCTCATTTTTCACAAAGAGGGTCTTGCCTATTCCTCCTTTCGTATATCCATGAGTAGTAAGAAACTCAGTCAATCTTTCATACCAAGCCCTAGGGGCTTGCTTCAATCCATAGAGAGCCTTCCTTAACTTGTATACATGGTCTATCAAGTTGGGATCCTCAAATCCCATGGGTTGTGCCACATATACTTCCTCATTTAGATATCCATTCAGAAATGCACTTTTCACATCCATTTGGAACAGTTTGAATTTTAGAATGCAGGCAATTCCTAACAGTAGCCTGATGGACTCAAGTCTTGCAACTGGTGCAAAGGTTTCATCAAAATCAATTTCTTCTACTTGAGTGTACCCCTGTGCCACCAGTATAGCCTTGTTTCTGACTATAATTCCCTGTTCATCTGATTTGTTCTTGTAAACCCATTTGGTGCCAATGATGTTTGTTCCTTCAGGTCTTGGCACCAGTTCCCATACCTCATGTCTTTTAAATTGTTCCAATTCATCTTGCATGGCCTTGATCCAGTATTCATCAGTTAAGGCTTCCTTCACATTTTTGGGTTCAATCTTGGACATAAAACATGAATTTGAGACTACTTCTCTAGCTCTGGTCCTTACCCCACTGTTGAGGTCTCTAATGATAAGATCTTTGGGATGATCTTTCAGGATTCTGATAGAAGGTTCTCTGATGGTAGTTTCAGGTTCAGAACCTGGAGTTACAACTTGAGTATCTTCAGTATTCACTATACCATCAGCTGATGTCTCAAGCAATGTTCCAACATCCTCTATGACATTGATTTCTTCATACTGATCATCAATGATAACATTAATGGATTCTATCAAACTTTTGTTCTGGAGTTTTACACTCTATAAGCTTTGCTTTTGATAGAGTATCCCAGAAAAATGCCTTCATCACTCTTGGGATCCATTTTCCTCCTTTGTTCATGATCTGTCAAGATGTAACACTTGCTCCCAAACACGTGAAAGTACTTCACAGTTGGTTTCCTTCCTTTCCACATCTCATACAAATTAGATGATGTTCCTTTTCTCAAGGTCACTCTGTTGTGAACATAGCAATCTGTGTTCATAGCCTTTGCCCAGAAATGCATAAGTAATTTCTTTGCATGTATCATGGCTCAGGCAGATTCTTGGATAGTCCTGTTTTTCCTTTCCACTACTCCATTTTGCTGAGGAGTAATAGGAGAGGAAAACTCATGGCTGATCCCTTCAGATGAGCAGAGCTCAGCAAATTTGGAGTTTTCAAACTCCTTGCCATGATCACTTCTAATCCTGACCACACCACATTCCTTTTCTCTTTGGAGTCTGATGCACAACTCCTTAAAGACTTCAAATACATCTGATTTTTCTCTGATGAAGCTTATCCAGGTGTATCTGGAGTAGTCATCCATAACTACATAGGCATGCTTTTTACCACCAAGACTTTCTACTTGCATTGGTCCCATCAAGTCTATGTGCAATAGTTCCAGAACTCTGGAGGTAATCAGGTGACCAACCCTTGGATGAGATGTCTTGGTTTGCTTGCCTACTTGACAGTCACCACATACCTTTCCTTCATTAATAGTCAGGTTTGGAATTCCTCTTACAGCCTCCTTGGAGATGATCTTCTTCATGCCTCTTAGATGAAGGTGCCCAAGTTTTTTATGCCACAACTTTACCTCCTTTTCTTCTCTGGCCATAGAGCATGTAGTGGATCTACTTGAGTCCTTAGGCTCCCATAAGTAACAGTTGTCTTTAGATCTAGACCCCTTCATTACTTCTTCATTATCACCATTTGTGACCACACATTCTTCTTCAGTGAATTTCACACTTAGTCCTTGATCACAGAGCTGACTAATGCTGATCAAGTTGGCAGTTAGTTCTTTCACTAGCAATACATTGTCCAGGTTAGGTACGCCAGGGCAGTCCAGTTTCCCAACCCCTTTGATCTCTCCTTTTTCTCCATCACCAAAAGTCACATAACTAGTGGAATGAGGGTTGATGTCCACCAACAGATTCTTTATGCCAGTCATGTGTTTAGAACAACCACTATCAAAGTACTAGTCTTCTTTAGCTGACACTCTTAGAGAGGTGTGAACTATATGTCGCTACTGCGAAAATCGGCGCCGGCTTGACAGGAGAGTCGCCACCGTGCGTTATTTATCCCTCAGAGCGGGAAAGGAAACGCTCGAAGTAAACCTCGCAAAGACGGGAAAAAGGTATGGTCATCGCAACCAAAACCTGGATTCGGGAGTCGGTTACGCAAGGGGAAGGTATTAGCACCCCTCACGTCTATCGTACTCGATGGGATCCACGCTTGGTGTTTATAAGGAAAAGGGTGTGTTTATCTATCTACGCTAATGGTCGGTCTGAAAAGAAAATAAAAGGACAGGACTCGACAGAACATACGGTGTTCTGGGCCTACGTATTCCCTCGTGCAATGGGAAAGTCAGAGTCAACGTAGTTCGACTACCTACGTCTAAACGGGGGGAAGGTTGCTCGCCAGGACATCGCGTCCTGTGCCTACGTACTTCCACACAGCATGGAAGATCAGAGCAAACGTAGTTCGACTAACTACGGCTAAACAGGGGCTCTCACACAGCAGTGAGAAAACAAACTGATCCTAAAGGTTCGGGAACCTACAACTACGATCTGGTCTCAAATGCACTCGGGCAATAGAAAGGGATAACAATTAGTCGTCAGCGGGAAAGTCTCGATCGCACAGCCGCGAGAGAACAAAGGTTAGTTGTTAGTGTGCTCGCTAGGATATCGCATCCTATGCCTACATATCCTTGTCTGACACAAGGAATCAGAGCAGCTGTAGTTCGGCTAACTACGGATCAAGCTACTCTAAAGCTCCTACGGAAAGGAAAAGGAAAGGTCACCCTAAAACTATAGCTGGAAAAGGGGAATTTACCTACTGTTATCACGCCTGGTTGACCATCCTAATGTCTATCATAACGACTCCGCAGCGGAGAAGTCAGAGCTCCTAAGGGATCATGGCAACAGGACTAAACGACAAACAAGAAATACTGCAAAGCAAAGAAATAACGAAAATATGCATGAATGCAACAACTAAACAAACAAGGCACAAAGGCCGCAAGCCACAGAGGTAAGGGAGCTCAGCTCTACCAAATACCAACAAGCAAAGCCACTCAATAACAAACAAGCAGAAGGAGGACCACCTCAACTTCTCATGCACACAAAGTCTACCTCTAAGATGCACCTACCTCAGAATTATCTAGATGAACACCTAAGTCTAATGCAACATAACACCATACAAATCAAACAACACAAAGAGAAAGCTAGCTAATCTGGCAAACCTCTATCCAAAGCTTAAACAAAAACCTGAGCAGGGCCCCTAACAAACAAACTTCTAATCTATCTCTGAACAAAACTCTATGCAACACTTAAACAAAACTCTAAGCAAAACTTCAATCAAAACCCTTAAGCAAAAGGAATCAATCCCAATCTCCAAGCTTCAGAACAAGCTTACCAAAGAAAGGGAGCTAAGCAGACAAACTCATAGTGCCTTCCTCGGGAAAGTACCAGGAGGTTACTACTCAGGAGTCATATCCTACGCGGCTCAACAACTGTGATCAGTTTACATTCCTCCTCATGAGAAATTAAACTCACAAGTTGGCTCCAACATCACTGGATATTTAAGAAAGCCTATATGCACTAAGGGAACTAAGTGAGCAGACCCATAGGACCTTCCTCAGGAAAGTACTAGGAGGCTGACACTTAGGAATCGTATCCTACGTGGCTCAACAACTGTGATCAGTTTACATTCCTCCTCAGGAGAAATTAAACTCACAAGTTGGCTCCAACATCATTGGATACTTGAGAAATCCTAGATAAACTAAAGGAACTAAGTGAACAGACCCATAGGACCTTCCTCAGGAAAGTACTAGGAGGCTGACACTTAGGAATCGTATCCTACGTGGCTCAACAACTGTGATCAGTTTACATTCCTCCTCAGGAGAAATTAAACTCACAAGTTGGCTCCAACATCATTGGATACCTAAGAAAGAGGTGAGAAGAAAGAATGAAAGTCATTCATAGTGCCTTCCTCAGGAAAGTACCATAAACTCCCTTCAAACTTCAGGATCTCGAACCTCACAAACAGGGAACAAGCTTCTAGACTAAGTCTTCAATCCAATGCATCCTTGCAAGCTCCAACAGGACTTCAACCAGCTCCCATCTTTGAGAAGAACCCACAGGCCATCAAACCACAAGAGACTATCTCTGAAGTTCAACCATAGTTGAACTTCAAAGTCAGAAGTCGTCAAGACTTCTCCTATCCTCAAGCTCAGACTAAAACATATCAGAAAATCCTACAAAAATCTATCAAAAATCTAGGGGGAACCTACATGGCTCTATGACAACATACTAAAAAATCAGAACAAAATTCATTACCAGATGAAAGAACTAAAACCAGCAAGGCAGACGTATTCACAAGCCAATTATTCAATATCAATACCAATGCAAAAATGTAATTAAAATGAAAAATGCATGATTAAGCTAATGTTTTTGTACTATAAAATTCTACATTGAATTACGAGTCTACAGAAAAAAGAACGGAATTATTTGATTAAACCTACTATTTTTTATGGATTTTCTAATAATATGCATGCACTAAAGAATATTAAAAAAGGTCATTTAAATGGAAAATATACCAAAAATAGTAAACAAAAATAAAATGGCATTTTTATTTTTATTTAATTTTCTAGACATTATGATTGACCTATAGCAAGAAGAAGAATTAAAAAAACATTGATTTTCTATTTTATGTGATTTATTTACAAACAAGAAAATATAAAAGAAAAACAAAATAAAAGAAATGAATTAGAATGGGGGAGGGGGTTCAAACAGCAAGTTTTTTCAGTTATTATCCTAAGGTGGGCCTTAGAGGGGGGTGCGCCTAGCAAAAAGGCGCTGGCCCAATGACATCAAAAAACAACTAATAAAAACAGAAAGAAAAAAACGCACAGGGGGGTGCAGCTAGTAAGTTTTCATGTTCATTCTAACATGGGCTTACGCACCAGGGGGTGCGAATAGCACTTGGGCATAAGGCCCAGCCCAATCTTTCTATCTCCTCTCTCACAGGGGGGGGGTGAACGAGTACCAAGGGGGGTGTTGCTCAGCAAACACGTTTGGGCCTTACCCAAACCCTAACCCTAATCCATGAAACCCTAACAACAAAACCAAACCCCTTCCCCCAATCCCTAAACACTGTTCACCTACTGCAAACCAAACCCTAGTCGTTCGCTCCTCTCACCTTCTCTCTGCAACTCATTTCCAGAAAAACCCCCAAACAACTTCACACATCTCACATGAAACCTTACCTAAAACCTAACCTCAAATCCAGATCTCATCAAAATCCCCTTCGTTAAACTATCAAGAACCTACCCTAAATACCAACACAGCTCCTAATACATTCATAATCCAAACGTCTACAAGAAGAGTTGGAAGAAAACAAGAACCTGGAGGTGTTGACACGATTTGATGACCCCTGGATCTACTGACGAATGATGAAGAACTGGAAAATCTTGAAGCTGTTGAGGGTGACGAACGGCGTTGTAACGTTCTTGAAGGACCGGTTGGCTTGCGATGGAGGCGCCTCTTCGCGTTCTGGAGATTTCTGGGCGAACAATGAAGAACTCAATGAGTTCTATGAAGATCTGGGAAGAAAATTGCAAGGACTGATGAAGACGATGGTTCCGGAGCTGATAGATCTTGAAGGTCCTTTGATTTGCTTGGATGTTCTGAGGAAGACCTTCAAAAGATCGTTGAAGATCTTGAAGAGAGATAACGAGCTACGATGATCTGCTTCGAAGGTTGTTGACGGATCGTTCGTTGGTTGATGAAGGTTTCTGGAAATTCCAGATGAACGATGAGTGTTTGATGATCTGGTGATTCGTATGCAGTTTCCGGCGAGTATGAGTTTTCCGGCGAGGTGATGATGAAGGTTGACGGAGGAAGAAGATGAAGATCGGACGATTTCTGGGAATTCTGGAGCTTGTTTGCAGTTTCCGGCAAGGACGGTAGTGTTAAGGGTGGCCGGACGGGGTTTGCATGTCGGCCGGTGGCTTCTCCGGCGATGGATGCAGTGGAGACAAGTGTCTCAGAGGAGGTCCTGCATGCAGGACGTGTGGCGCGCGGTTGAGGGTGTGGAGAGACGTGTGGCAGGGCGTAGTGAGTGGAAAACGCGTGGCAGTGAGAGGGTGAATTCTGAGTTGGTGTGGTGGGGTCCCCCCTGTGTTACGCGTGGAGAGCTTCTTATAGTGACAAGTGTCACTTTCTGACTCTAGACTAAAAAAACAGAAAAAAAGATGAATTGGGCTTTCAAAAATGCCCTTCTGGGCCCAACGAAAACAGGACAAAAACACTAAAAAAACTGAATAGAAAATGATTAAAAAACTCTAAATCTGATTATCTAATTAAAACAATTAAGACCTAATTAACTAATTAACTAATGATGATCTAATTAAACTAACTAAGTCCTAATTAGACCTAAACATGATTAAAATCCTAATTAATCTGATTAAACCTAAAAACAGAATTAACACCTAATTAAATTCTATATTAAACTAATTACCCTAATTAAATCTAAAATGATTAAAAATCTAATTAACTCCTAAACCAATAATACTCTAAAAATCTAATAAACCCCCTAATAAATCTCTAATAAAACTATTCTATTTATTTAAATTCTATAAAAGAAAATAAAAGAAAAACCTATTTATTTCTATAAAAAAAAAAGACTATTAAATTCTATACTATTATTCTAAAACATTATATCTAAAAAACTATTTATTTAATATTCTAGAAAAAATCTATATTAAAAAGATTAAAACTATTAAAACTATTAAAAAAACCTATTAAATCCTAAAAATGATTAAAATGCCTATTTAAAATCCACGAAAGTCTATTAAAACCCTAAAAAATGCAGACAAATGCAAATGACCACCATAAAAGAGCGCACGAGACCAGATCGAATCGAACCGAGAACCCCGGGCATCAGAATATCCCAAAATCACCATGCAAGCTAAAAATCACCGAGGAGCGCACAATTTCCCGAGAATAAAACCCTGCTGATCTGGACTGGATCTGCCATATCTGATAGACGAAAATCAAGCTGTAACTCTGATATCCTCTGTCTGTGCACAAATATCATGCGTCTGATTTGCGAATATGAATTTAAACCACGAGTCAGATAGGAGAATCGGTTGGTCAAATTTTAGGGTGCAACACTATCAGACTAACCTCCTTTGCCACCCATTGTTGCTTCTTGGCAGGAGCCCTTTGACGAGTGTGACTAGGATATCCATGCAGTTTGAAGCAAAAAGGTTTTAGGTGACCAAATTTTCCACAGTAATGACACCTCCACCTTTGGAACTTTCTTCTTGTCTGCTTCATGTTCTTGTTCCTCTGATGTTGTGACATTGGTCGTGACATCTGGTTTGACCTCTGATTTTCAGACTCTGGTCTCCTGAACCCCAAGATGGGTTTTTGTTCACCAATAAACCCTAATCCAAACATGTCTCCTGCTATCTGACCACTCTGTAGAATTTTTTCAAGAGTGTCAGTCCCATGGTTTAGCATTCTGATTGATCTTGTGATCTGTTCAAGTTTACAGTTCAACAGGCTGACCTCACTATTGAGTGAGTCTATTGTTGCAAGATGTTCCTTCTTCTCATCCTCCAGCTTCTTAATGATCCCTTTCTGATTTTCTCCTTGTTGGCATACCTCTGCACTTCTGAAACACAACTGTTTGTATGAAGCTGCAAGCTCATCAAAAGTCAGTTCATCCTCACTTGAGTCATCATCAGATGAACTTACATTGTTAGAACAGTGACATGCCTGGTATACTCCTTTTCTGATCCACTTTTAGAGTCTTCATCAGACCAGGTGACAGTTAGGCCTTTTCCCTTCTTTTTGAGGTATGTAGGACATTCCTTTCTGATGTGTCCATGTCCCTCACACTCATGGCATTGAGTTCCTTTGCCTTGGTTAGAATTCTCCTCAGAGTTACTCTTTCAGCTGCTTTCAGAAGAGGTGTTCTTGGCATAGGGCTTTGACTTATGATCTATCCTTTTGATCAGTTTATTGAATTGTTTTCCAAGCAAGGCTATTGCTTCTGACAAATTCTCCTCTTTTTCACCACCCTCTTCTTCTGAATCCTCAACAGTGTTTGAGACAAGAGCTATGCTTTTGCTCTTTTTCTCTACAGTTTGATCACACATGCCCATCTCAAATGTTTGGAGAGAACCTATGAGTTCATCCACTTTCATGTTGCATATGTCTTGGGCTTCTTCAATGGCTGTTACTTTCATGGTAAACCTTTTAGGTAAGGACCTGAGAATCTTCCTTACAAGCTTCTCTTCAGCCATTTTTCTCCCAAGGCTCCTGGGGTGTTTGCAAGTTCAAGAACATTCATGTAAAACTCATGAATGGTCTCATCTTCCTTCATTCTCAGACCTTCAAATTTGGTGGTCAGCATTTGAAGTCTTGACATTTTGGCCTTGGAAGTTCCCTCATGAGTAGTTTTGAGAGTGTCCCAAACATCCTTTGCTAGTTCACAGTGGTGTACCAGTCTGAAGATGTTTTTGTCTATACCATTGAAGAGTGCATTCAATGCTTTATAGTTCCCAAGATCTAAGGCCTCTTTCTCTTTGTTCCATTCCTCTTCAGGAATTAACACATCTACTCCATCCTTGTCAGTCTTCACTAGATGTTCCTAGCCAGAATTTGCAGCTCTCCAAGCCTTGTTGTCTAAGGATTTTAAGAATGCAATCATCCTAGGTTTCCAATAATCATAATTAGAACCATCCAGAATTGGAGGTCTATTAGTGAATCCTATATATTTATCCATAGTACCAGAATTTATTTCCCTAGATCTCACCCAGAACAAACAGGCAGGGTTCCTGCTCTGATGCCAATTGAAATTCTGGCAAGCACACGATGGATGTTATTACCAAAGTTATAACATCCACTGTGACATTGACTACTGTACTAATTAATTAAACTTTAAGTAAAAGCAGTAAATAACACAACACTTGTTCACCGAGTTCAGTGTCAACAACACCTACATCTGGGGGCTACCAAGCCAGGGAGGAAATTCACTATCAGTATAATTAATTTAGAGTCAAACAACTCAGTTTGCACTCCTCACTTAAAACCTACCCAATGGAACTTCAACCTAGAGACACTCTAGTCCTGAGTATTCACACTCACTCCCCCTCAATCACACCACAGTGATATCCAATTCACAGTTACAAAATAAAGACGAAGAAATACTTCATACACACCTTGATCTTGCTTCAAAGCTTTGATCAAGGGACACACACGCTCTTGCTTAAAAGCTTTGAGTGAGACACAACTTAGAATCTACCTAACCAATGCAGCAGACAGTTGCTTGTTAAACACGTATTCCTAAGACTTAATTCACACGTGAAGAACACACTTTCTTCACTCACAATACTCACGTGAAGAACAACCTTATTCACTTACAAGGACTCTTTAATATACACTCTCTATTCTTCTTTTAAGAGCTGCTCTTCTAGGATTGCTCATTCTGATATTTATAGCAGCAGTCAGTCCTTTGGGCCTTGCTGCACACAGTTAGGTTTAATCATAACAAACCCTACTCTTCAATCATCTGCACGTTTTCCATTTAATTCAGGAGCATTTGTTTCGCTTTAGGGCTTCTTAAATGTCTTCTGTCTTTCATCTTGAGCTCCTGATTTGTTTCCTGATTTCTAGATACCAGAAAAACTAACCTTCCCGCTCGATGTCATACGGTCAGTGTCATGACATTCTGTATGACATTCAGCTTAACTTATAATTAACTTACCCTGCACACATTTCATTATGTATGTCTTAACATTCAGTATGACATACATGCAAACTCTAATGTTTTGCCACAAAATGCAGCCAATCAAGAGCACTTACAGCATTATCACCACAAGGCATAAGCATACCTTATCTCTTATGTCTCATTTGCTTGCATGTTGTGTCATCAAACTAGCGTTATTCGAGTTAAACATCATTGGTGTATTATTTATTGCATCTAGAAGAGTCAGAAACATAAAATTAGGCATTTTTGTAAAATACAGGTCTTTGAGTCGACCATTCATTTGCTCCAGTCGACTCATAGAAGGTGTCTCTAAAGTGTATTTCCACGGGTTGGCGCACGTCGACCTACCGGTCGACGCATACTGTTAACGTTTCTATTTGTCAAAAATTGAAGACTTTGCGTCGACACATAGTCCTGTTTCGGTCGATGCATAGATGTTTATTTTGCATAATCTATGTTTCACACGTGAGCTCTGGTCGACCGCTGCCTCCTGCATAGGTCGACCGTTCGGTGTTTGCTGCATAATTTTTGGTCTGTCTATCATTTTCAAAAAGTGGTTTTGTCAGTTATTCTTGGTCTGATATAAATAGAAAGTTGCTCTTTTTCATTGATAACAATTGAATCAATTGTAAAAATAAGAAAAGTGAAAGAGGTGCCATTAGTTCTCCCCATCTTCATCTTCTACATTTCATACCACAACAATCACACATAATATCTTTGTTGTATATTATGGATTGTTTGAAGTGATAACGTCTGAAGCCGTTGATTGGGAATCCGGTTCGGGTTGAGATTTCGGCAGGTTTTTCTTGAATAAAACCTTGAGGGTTTTGTCCTCTAAGATTCGCTAAATTTGGGGGGTTTTTGGTACAAATCTTCTCAACATACATTCAGCTGAGCGAAGGTATTCGAGAAGCGGTGGGTTCCGTCGATCTAGTAGCGGTAATCGGTGAATTGTGGAGGAGAGGTTCAGGTTCGATTAGTGAGTGTTTGAGATCAGTCGGGCTGGGGTTTGAAAATGCAAGGTTGTTCAACAAAGGGGTTGTAATCGGAGGTCCAACTCAAACTATCGAAGGACTTGATTCGACTCGAATCAAGGGACAAGAAGAGAAAGCATCTTCAACAATAAGAGAGTTTTTTTGTGTATTTTCTTGTCTATTCTTGTATATACAGTTCAATAACAGGTTACATTTATTTTATACGAGCTCAATTCTATTGTTAGAATTGAGGGCAGACATACCCCGAAGCGAGGACGGTGGGGGAACTGCCTCAACAAATCCTTGTGCCTTTTACTTTCCGCATTTTCATTTTGCTTAATATTTGCATGTTTTTTGTTCAAACAATCATATCAAATTAAGGACTGTTTTGAGTAAGTGTTGAAGTAATTTTGACTCTACTACAATAGTTTATTGTACAAGGAAACTAGTGCTACTTACTCAAAGCCGAAATCACTTGGAATGCTCCGCATGCCAAGTGTTTGATAAATTGACTGAACCAAAATTCTTGTGTGTTGTCCATTTATTTTGTTGGCATTTTGAGGCATTGGAACTAGTCAAACCAAGTAGTGATATAAATCAATTGATAGTGTGACTAGCGTGGTGATTCTCTTTGCTCATTATCAATATCCATAGGCTAGATGCATATCCGGTAATTTTTCCATGGCCGCTTCCACATATTAAACAAATGTTTAAAACCAGTTTTATTGGTAGCGCCGACTGATTTTTTAGTAAGGGATCTATTCAATCCCCCTTCTAGATCCACGCCATCGTCTAACAACTGGTATCAGAGCCTGGTTCACTCCGTGCTTCAAGTATAACTTTGTAGAAAATGGATAACGAACCTAAAGAGGCCTATAATAGAGCTCCCGTTTTTAATGGAGAAAATTACATTTACTGGAAAGACTGTATGCGGGTGCACATTAATTCCATCGATATAAAAGTGTGGAATGTTATTCTCAACGGTCCAATAGAAATAACTATGACCAATGTGAATAATGTGATTGTGCCAAAGCTCGAAGCACAATGGACGGATGATGATGAGAAGAAATATAATTACGATTGGAAAGCCAAAAATATTTTGATCTTTGATCGGAAAAATAGCAAGTGTACTATTTTTACCGATGTAGTAATAAGGGAAAAGTTCCCGAGTATCGATCTCGAGGAATGCGTAGGAACCAACATTGTTTATAATGATTCAAAGGAACAAAAATACCTTGGGGTTATTTTTAAAAATTATATAAACGAATAAAATTACTAAAGAAAATAAAACAGGAAAACAAAGGTTTATAGTAATAATAAGAACAATGCTAGGGAAGTGGATAAATTGCTCTGTGAAGACCGGAAAAAATTATTCTAAGAGACATGCCTCCAACCTTGGTATATGTCAAATTCTCAAATTAGTTTTCCTTAATTCCTTAATGAAAAACCCTTTGATAATTTTTCCTACACACTAATTCCTTAATTGACCATGAAAATCATCAAGCAATAGTTCTGACATAATAAACACGTTACTACGGGGTATCCCCATTCCTAGGAAATATCTACCGTAATATTATTTTGCAAAAACATTAGATTGGTTTTTTAGACCTAAACCTAACCGTCAATTGAATTCCATTTTCCAATACGAATCTGCCTTAAGATCGTTGCAAAATAAAAGATAAAAGGGGAAAAACATAGATCTCATAAAATAATTCAAACATAGATCAATACATTGCAATTTAGGACCACCCCCTAGCAATGGAGGGTTTAGCCAATCATGCTCTTAATCAAAACAAAAACACAGAAAAATGAAAGGAAGACAATCATTACAATAAGGATTGGGGTTCTTGGATCATCAATCGCTTCCGCTTTTGATCGATCCTCATTCTCCAGAAATCTCCTCCAAAGTGTAAAAACAAGAACAAAAAAACTAAAAACCACTGGTTCTAAGCCATGATGCGTCTAATATATCAGAATTCAAATTACATTGTGAGATGCCTAAACTACCCTCCAAGATAGCAACAGTCAGCATAAAACGAAACAAAAACATTTCACTTTCAGTAGCCCTGACACGGGCTGTGTCATGGGACACGGGTGGCCGTGTCAGGTTGCTGACTTCTTGGGTCACGCTCTTCATCTTCAAGGGTCCTGACACGGGCCGTGTCATGGGACACGGGTGACCGTGTCAGGTTGCTGACTCTTGGGTCACGCTCTTCATCTTCATAGGTCCTGACACAGGCCGTGTCATGGGACACGGGTGACCGTGTCAGGTTGCTGACTCTTGGGTCACGCTCTTCATCTTCATAGATCCTGACACAGGCCGTGTCATGGGACACGGGCACCTGTGTCAGGCTACTGACATGCCTAGATTTCTCTTCAAAGACTTCCATTTTCTCGGAAGTCTTTGTACCCGGAACGGCTTCGCACGGATGTCAGATCACCAACTTCTTGCTATCCTGAAAACACACTACAAACAACCAAGTTAAACACACCAATGACATATAATGATAAAAACATCAAAACATGACTTGTTCAATGACATATGAAAATAAAGATGAAAATATAATCAAAAGACTCGAAAGCAGACGAAAACATTAAAAACAAACGACACAAACAGTTTGAAATACACGACTGAAACCCACTAATCAAACTCCCCTGAACTTGAACTTGTGCTTGACCTCAAGCAAAAAGCTCGCAAAACAATTTACAGCAAAAATGAACCATCTCAAGAACTGCGAGTTACAGTGCTGATACTCATATGTGAGATTCTCGTTCCAAGTCACTCGAAGATTAGTCTCGGTACTACTCCATCAATCGAGATATCACACAAACACTAAACCGTGGCAAAACCACAGACCTCAATCTCCCTTTCGGTAACCTCTTCGACTATGCTTTGGACTTATGTCTTATTTTTCGATTTTCAACCCTTTTCATTTGGACAATCACTTTAAGGATTTTATGATTTTTCCTCGTATGCACAAGATTGATCAATTTTTTTTCTTTGGCACTGTTATTTTCTTTGTCCACTTAGAGACGGCTTTCAGGTTCGACCGCCGTTGGGCTGAATAACCGGGTGAGGGTTACCTAACTTAGAAGGATCGGTCGTCTAATTGCATTTATTCTCACTTTTTGATTTTTTTTAAAACCAACCTTGCACACACAATTCTTATAGATTAAGCCCGACTGTCTAGAAAAACTACTAAGGGAGTACTTCTCAGATCAAAGTACTATGGTACAAATCTACACGTCGGACTTGTTCCTTACTCGGGAAACTCAGGGTGTTTGCACTCTACCTAAATCTCAGGATTTTCCAATTTCCTCCTCAAGGTTCTTTTTAATGAACACTTTATATACCTTCTCATCACTCACTTGTATAACAGCTCAACCACGTTGTTATCAGAATTATTTTTCTCAGCTCAAATTCAGGGCGTTTTCACTACAGATCTTCAAACATGATTTCAAACTGACAATCAACACACGATAAAATACTCAAATCAAATGACATAATATAAAAAAAACAACACATAAATAAATACCCCCCACACTTGAACTCAACAGTGTCCCCACTGTTGAAGTGCTAGTATAGGAGGGGACACACATAGCTTATTGCTGAGGAGGTTGGTCTCGTAGCGTCATCTGCCGCATCCACTCGTGTATCTCCCCAATCAACTTTCCTTGGCGGATCTGCTCATTCCCTTTTCGCATCTGCTCCGCCACTTGCTTCGTCTGCTTGCTCTAGAGATAACATACTTCCTTCGCCATCCAATCCCACTCTTTTTTTGTCAAGATCCAAGAGCCGGACTCATGGTGGGGTGAGTCTCCAAGAGTCGGTATAGGGATTTCTTCAGTACGATCTCCTTCTTCATAATCGGTACCTGCAAATTCATCAAATGGCTCTTCCTCGTCCTGCATAAGGTTCTCATATAACCAATTAGTCTCATTTTCAATGCTAATGAAATCAGGAGTCGGTAAAGCTAGCAGGTGTCTATTACGGCTTACCAAAGAGTAGTAATTATTAAAAACTTCTATCATACCTTGGTTGGTGAGATTAGCTAAGTCGATCTTAGTTTTACCTGGAACCGTACGTTCCTCCATCAGAAGAGGACCATACCCAAAGTGGTCTGCAATTTGGGTTATCATCCCTCCCACAGATATTTCTCCTGAAGCTACATTCGCAACACGCTTCAAAAGATCAGCTGCAAAGGAAGCTAAATTGATGAGCTCCTTGTTGGCCATGCCATATAACAAGTACAACTCTTTCTGTGTCACCACCCCAGTACTGTTAGAACATAGATTGATGTTCAATATTGAAAATTCTGGCCTGCCCACGATGGATGTTCTAATAGAGGTTATAACATCCACTGTGACATTCACTACAGATCTACTATTATGCAGTAATAACAAGGCAGTAAATAACACAACTAGTTGTTGACCCAGTTCAGTGCAACACACTTACATCTGGGGGCTACCAAGCCAGGGAGAAATTTCACTATCAGCAGTATCAATTCAGAGTCAAACCTCCAGTTTTCACTCTTCACTTAATCACTACCCAATGACAATTTAACCTAGAGACACTCTAGACCTGAGTATACCCACTCACTCCCTACAATCACACAACAGTGATAATAATAAGTTACAATTTAAACTGTAGATTGAAGAGACACTTCATCTACATACACACCATGATCTTTGCTTCAAAGCTTTGATCAAGGAACACACACTCTTGCTTAACAGCTTCGAGTGTAACACAGTCTAGAAACTACCTAACCAATGCACTCAACAGTTGCTTGGGTTACACGTATTCCTAAGACACAAACGTGAAGAACAACCTCTTCACTTCTAAACCACTATGGTGATTTCTCTGCTTCTCTATCTTCAACATCTACCTTCTAGGATTGCCTCGCCTGGTATTTGTAGCAGCAGATCAATTCTTGGGCCTGTGCGCATACATTAGGTTTTATCCATCATAAACCCTCCCTTATGTATTCTGCACGCTTGCCTCTTTAATCAGGTACATTTTAGTTCCCCTAGGGTATCTAAAATGTCTCCTGCATTCCAGCATGAGCTTCTGAGTTGTTTCCTGAGTTATAGCTACCAGAACAACAAACTTCCGCTTGATGTCATATGACCTATGTCATAACATTGAGTATGACATTCAGCTTAACTTATAGTTAGCTTAGTTAACTTACCCTGCACAGTCCATATTATGAATGTAATAACATCAAGCATGACATTCATATATGTACTTATATTTTTCCACAAAATGCAGCCAATCAAGAGCACGTACAAACTCCCCCTTTGGCAAATTTTTGGCTAAAACACTCTGTACTTACATCAGATATTTTCTACACAGCAGAAGACTTAACAATGGTCCTGTCATGCAGGTTAAGTCACTTGCTTCTTAAGCTCTCAGAAACCTCACAGTTGTCTTTCAACCCTGTTAGCACTCACTTCGTTAACACTCTGTAGACTTCTACTACAAATGTCACTCTTGGCTTGTTTGAGTAACAGAGTTACTCCCCCTCAACTGATGCACTTATCAGCTGGGTAATATCCAGTCTGAACTGGATGCTCTAACCTTCAACATGACCTTCTGATGTCACACATTCTGCTTCTTGCACAGAATTCCTAAGCATCTTGTTATGATCACCCATGTTAGTACCTACAACATGTCAGTCCTAGTTCTAACATACATGGCATACATATCATATCTGTAACAGCCCAAATAGCTGTTATCACACACAAATCTCATCAGTCAGCATCACCTGCACACTAATATCATAAGCACTATGGTGCATATGCATATCACACTTACTTCTCATGGCAGTCTTGTTCTTCCACCTGCATCTGTTACTACCACATAAGCTGTGGTACTCATATTGGTTATCTACCAATCCACCAACTTTTCCATCTGCATCTGCTGTACCTGTACCTGCTATTATTTATCTAACACTCTCTCCCCCTTTTTAGCCATAAATTTAGATCCAACTAACATCTAGCATAGATCATAAATTGTTCCAATACATGTGTTTGGGGTTAAAAAAACTGCTCAGATAGAGCATAACAAAATAAATTGTCTTAATAGTTCTCACACCAGACTAACAAACCAAATCACACCAACACATCAGGAATCCAGCTTCCTGCACCACCTCAGTCAGCAGTGGCTTGAGCAATGAGGCATTAGTCTTCTTCTGCAACTGAGCTGGACTTGTCTTCCTCATTCTCTCCAGAGCCCTCTTCCTCAGCATCAGTGTCTTCCTCAGCAGAATCTTCCGTGTCTACTTCCTGACTTTCCACTTCCCTAGTACCATCATCGTACTTTGTGGCCCCTTCTTCCCTTGTTGCATCCTCTGAGCTGTTAGTATCCTCATCTAGCTGAAGGGATTGCAGCAGTTTTTCAAGTGTTTGCTTTCTTGCATCCAGTTCCTCGCATGTTTCTTTAATGATGGTTATCACTTCAGCCTTTTTGTATTTGGAACCCCTTTTGGATGTCTCAGTGGATGTCATGGCAATGTCTGAAACATGGGTTCCTTGAAAAAGTTTGTGATGAAAGGCTAAGGGAGTTTCTCTTTTGCTTGCTACATCACTGGTCTTGAGGATGTTTGGAAACTGTGCTAACATTATTCCACAGATGAGGGAAGGAAATGCTATAGGCCCTTTGATACTATAACTTCCAGCATGCTTCATTGTTTGATCAAAGATGTATGTGCCATAATCCATTTTGGTCCTGGTTCCCACAACATAGATGACCCTCCCCAGGATGGTGGCTACTAATGATTTGCGATTGGTTGGCACCTAGTTTGCAGCACGAATCTTGTGAAGCAGGCATATGTCATGCTCAGCTTACTGGCAGCAAGCTTCCCTTTTGATGGCCATTTCCTGACTTAATTTCCAGTTATCACTTGACATATTCTGTTGTCAGAGATGGTTAACTCAGGCACAACCTCATTTGTTCTCTCAAGGAAGTTGTTGATGATGGTGGGAGTGAAGACAACACCATTTCCCCTGACAAACACTTTCCCAAACTCAGACGAATTTTTATCAGCACATTTATCAGATAAGTTAACTATGAATTCTTTGACCAGAATTTCATAGCATTGGGAGAACCGGGTAACAGTTTTCATCAAGCTAGCTTCACATATAAGGTTCACAATCTCCTTGTTATCCAGAGCATTTGAGCAAGCTCTCTCTCTCTAAGGCTAGCCTCTTTGGGTATACATACTTTCACCTGATGACACCTGAGGGATAGTGGAAAGAGATGTTGTTCAGGGGTACTTCAGGAACCCTTTCAGCCAGCTTGCTTGAAGCAGGTTTCCTCTTTGCTGGGAGGTCTGTGACATCCATCTCAACATCCGAATCTGTTTCTTGTTCTGGTCTCGATTCAATCTTTCTCTTCTTGATGGTCACCTTGCTCCACCCTTTGGAGTGTCCAACCTGAGTACTTTTTGTTCCAATCTTCTTGGTGGTATCTCCTTGCTCAGTACTCTTTTTAGCATCCCTTTTCTTGGGTGAGATTTGGTTAACTATCTTTTTCCCTTTTCTCTTTATCAATCATTTGGCAATGTTTGGATTGATCGTTGCTATAAGGTCATTGTCTGAGTAGTCGTCTAAGTTGCCTACCTCTGCATCTTTGGCTTCATGCAAATCATCATCACTTTTATCAGACCCTTCATCCTTATTCTTCTCTTCTGGGGGTTGTTTTCCAATGCTTTGACATTGTGTGGGACATTACTTTGATCACCTTGCTTAGGTTCAGTCCCCTTAATAGGAATGTTGAGGGTACTAGCAACCATTGCAGCAATTTCAAGGTGCGTTCGTCTTGCTTCTTTAGTATTTAGGTCACCAGAAGTAGCCGTGGGAGTATCTTGCCTTGAGCCAAGGGTTTTTGCTTGTTTTGCATGCTTCCTGTTAGGTTTCTTTACCAGCACTCCTTCAGGAGTCATCATCCGTATTGGAGCCATCTCCAGAGCCTCATTAGGGTTCGCTTTATCTTGACTGATGTTCATTTTGGAGGTTGGTTGTGCCATAGTCTTTGTCGTTGAAGACGATGAGGGAACCCTTTTTTTCTTGTTTGAGATGGTATGGAAGTTAGAGCGTTTGTGAAGGCAGTGTTATGTATGTGATAGTGAGGTAGGATTGCCCACTAGGAGGGAACATACCGTTTTGACTTATCATTAAATGACTTAGTATCAAAATGTAATTCCCCATTTCCCTTAATTGCTATAACTCTTTATTATAGGAACTCAATCTCCATTGCTCAATCTTGCCTTGAACTTCCTTTATACTTTTTGAATCCCTGTCAACACTATTCAATACATAGTCCCCGTAGTTTCCGTACGTCATTGTCCATCTACACCCTCTACCACTGAGCATACCCCTCTTGAGATTAGCAGACCTCTCTTGGATGAATCCTTTGATGTCACAGAATAGGGTCATAACATCAGGGGTGACATTGCTTCTCTTCTGCAGAGTATCTTCCATGGATTCCATTAGGTTCCAATACAGCATGTCTAGCTTTACCTGAAGGCTAATCTTAGGGTATCCCTTCTTGTCTAGTCGTCCTACCTGACTTTTCTTACACCCAACCCTTCTTTCTGAAGCATATTTTGAGACTCCTTTTGTTGATGATTTGGGCCTGGTTCTTTTCTCTAGGCTGAAGTGATCCTTTTCTTTATTTACCAGTCCATTAATGTTGCTTCTGGGCTCCCATATGTAACAGTTGTTTTTGGATCTAGATCCCCTCATTTCTTCCTTACCCTCTTCATTGGTCACCACACACTTGTCTTTGGAGAAGTGTACTTTTAAACCTTGATCACATAGCTGACTTATGCTTATTAGATTGACAGTTAATCCTTTAACTAACAAGACATCTCTCAGTTCTGGAGCTTTAGGACTGTCAAGTTGTCCAGCACCTGTGATTTCTCCTCTAGCTCCATCCCCAAAGGTTACATGACTAGATGAATGAGGTTTGAGTTTGATCAACAGATCCTCAATTCCAGTCATATGCCTGGAGCAGCCACTGTCAAAATACCAATCCTCATTGGTTGGCATTCTTAGGGAAATGTTGGTTGTTAGAGCTACAGTCTTGACAACCCATTGTTCTTGCATCTTAGGCACTTCCTTCTTTCTGGATTTTGCTTGATGCTGTCTCCAGCTCTGGTGGGCATGATGATACCTTTGTCCATGATGCTGTCTATTTCCCTGCTTACCCTGATTATCACTTCTTTGCCATGGAAATCCATGCAACCAGAAGCACACAACACGAATGTGTCCAAGCTTTCCACAGTGGTAGCATCTATGCCTTTAGAATTGTCTCTTGACTTGATTCCAATTTCTGTGGGGAGGATGTTGTAACTTTGACTGTGACATCCTTTGTAACTTTTGAATGTCAGGCTGCAACCTCTTGAGTTTCAAGACAGGATTTTGTTTTTCAACAAATCCTAGACCAGGCCTATTTCCTGCAGTATGACCACTCTGAAGAATTTCCTCTAACATGTCAGATCCAGAGTTGAGCATCCTTATGGATTTTTTCATTTGCTCCTTTTCTCCTTTCAACTTCTTTACCTCTCCTTGGAGTGAGTTTATAGTGTCTAGATGCTCTCTCTTTTCAGCTTCTAGCTCTTTGATGAGCTTCTTCAGATGCTCTCCTTGCTGGTACAATGTTGTGCTTTGGATGGATAACTTCTTATATGATTCAACTAGTTCATCATAAGTTAGCTCCTCTTCACTTGAGTCTCCATCAGATACACACACACTGTTGAGAACAGTTACATGTTTGGATGATTCCCCTTCTGATCCACTGTCAGAATCTTCATTAGACCAAGTGACTGTTAGACCTTTTCCCTTCTTTTTGAGGTATGTGGGACATTCCTTCCTAACGTGTCCATATCCCTCACACTCATGGCACTGTACTCCTTTGCTTTGGTTGGCTTTATCTTCAGTTTTTTCTTTGTCAGCAGACACCATTTTGAAATAGGGCTTAGACTTAGTATCTATCCTTTTGGCCAGTTTGTTGAACTGTTTTCCAAGCATGGTTATTGCCTCTGATAGATCTTCCTCCCTTTCATGCTCTGAAGTCTCAGCAGTGTTTGAGACAAGAGCTATACTCTTGCTCTTTTTCTCCACAGACTGATCACACATCTCCATCTCAAAAGTTTGAAGAGATCCAATGAGTTCATCCACTTTCATTAGGCATATGTCTTGAGCTTCTTCAATGGTTGTTACCTTCATTGAAAATCTTTTAGGTAGTGACCTTAGTATCTTCCTTACAAGCTTTTCTTCATCCATCTTCTCTCCCAAAGCTCCTGAGGTGTTGGCTGGTTCAAGAACATTCATGTAGAAGTCATGAATGGTCTCATCTTCCTTCATTCTTAGACTTTCAAATTTTGTGGTCAGCATTTGAAGTCTTGACATTTTAACCTTGGAAGTTCCTTCATGAGTGGTTCTGAGAGTGTCCCAAACACCCTTTGCTAGTTCACAGTGGTGGACCAGTATGAAGATGTTTTTGTCAATACCATTGAAGAGTGCATTTAATGCTTTAGAGTTTCCAAGAACCAATGCCTCTTGCTCTTTGGTCCATTCCTCTTCAGGAATTTGCATAGACACTCCATCCTTGTCAGTCTTCACAGGATGTTCCCAGTCAGAGTTTGCAGCTCTCCAAGCCTTACTGTCTAAGGACCTTAGGAAGGCAATCATCCTAGGCTTCCAATAGTCATAATTTGAACCATCCAGGATTGGAGGTCTATTGGTGAATCCAATATCTTTATCCATAGTACCAGAATTTTGTTTCTCTAGATCTCACCCAGTAATAAACAGGCAGGGTGCTTGCTCTGATGAGAATTGAAAATTCTGGCATGCCCACGATGGATGTTCTAACAGAGGTTATAACATCCACTGTGACATTCACTACAGATCTACTATTATGCAGTAATAACAAGGCAGTAAATAACACAGCTAGTTGTTGACCCAGTTCAGTGCAACACACTTACATCTGGGGGCTACCAAGCCAAGGAGAAATTTCACTATCAGCAGTATCAATTCAGAGTCAAACCTCCAGTTTGCACTCTTCACTTAATCACTACCCAATGACAATTTAACCTAGAGACACTCTAGACCTGAGTATACCCACTCACTCCCTACAATCACACAACAGTGATAACAACAAGTTACAATTTAAACTGTAGATTGAAGAGACACTTCACCCACACACACACCTTGATCTTTGCTTCAAAGCTTTGATCAAGGAACACACACTCTTGCTTAACAGCTTCAAGGGTAACATAGTCTAGAAACTACCTAACCAATGCACTCAACAGTTGCTTGGGTTACACGTATTCCTAAGACACAAACGTGAAGAACAACCTCTTCACTTCTAAACCACTATGGTGATTTCTCTGCTTCTCTATCTTCAACAGCCACCTTCTAGGATTGCCTCGCCTGGTATTTGTAGCAGCAGATCAGTTCTTGGGCTTGGGCGCATACATTAGGTTTTATCCATCATAAACCCTCACTTATGTATTATGCACGCTTGCCTCTTTAATCAGGTACATTTTAGTTCCCCTAGGGTGTCTAAAATGTCTCCTGCATTCTAGCATGAGCTTCTGAGTTGTTTCCTGAGTTATAGCTACCAGAACAACAAACTTCCGCTTGATGTCATACGACCTATGTCATAACATTGAGTAGGACATTCAGCTTAACTTATAGTTAGCTTAGTTAACTTACCCTGCACAGTCCATATTATGAATGTAATAACATCAAGCATGACATTCATATATGTACTTATATTTTGCCATAAAATGCAGCCAATCAAGAGCACTTACAAATATATCTCATTATTTTGATGATAACATTAATGAAATTTTGTATAGAGAATTTATATACACTAATTTTTGTTCAAGTGTTTATTTGTTTCAGATATCAAAATTAATATTATTTTGGAAGCAAGAACGCCTCTGAACACCACAGAACGAAAACGCTCTGAGCGTCAGAAGCAACACATCAGAAGACTCTAATCTGCTACAATGACTCTGAGAGAAGCTAAGAAGAACTTGAGCAAAGAACATACATAAAGCTTGAGAAGACTCTGAAAGTACTCAACGCTACAAGTACAGAAGTTCTGATAAGCAAGTATGCTCTGATAAGGATTTCACGCTTAAAGCACTTTGCTGCAAACTCTGATTGAGTTAACTCTGACCTGAACAACTAAGAACATCATCAGAAGTTCTGATGCAAGACGTTCTAAAAGTTGTTGAAGAAGATGTTGTTCAAATAAAGATCCGTTGGTATATTCCTTGTCTTATCCTAAACGGCTCTTTCTCCATTCGTGCTTGACACAGGATTTCAACAAAAAGGATTTGTCAGAACATTCCTCTTCTGAGAAAGAAAAAGTCTAGAGAAGACAAAGAGAACAGAATGCACATATTGCACAGTCTTTGAGAAAGGATTTCAAAGGACTATAAAAGCAAGTCTAAGCTTCACTTCAAAGGTTAACGAACTTCAAAAAATTCCTGGCATATTATTCAACTCTTACAAACGTTCTTCAAAAGCTTGAATAGATTATTTTCGTTCTATAACTTGTATAAAAATCATTGTTGTGGTATAGCTTTTTAGAAGCATGTCTTAAACACAAATTTGTTAGTTTATCTTTGTAAAAGATTTCCTTAAGAAGACCAAGTTGTGGTCAGAATTTCTTGAGAAGACTAAGACAGTTGTCTTAGTGGTTTACACTGTAATCAAGTTTGATATAGTGGATTAAGTCCTTGTTGAGAAAGGCAAATCACCTTGGTAGGGTGGACTGGATTAGTTTGAGTTCAAACGAACCAGGATAAAAATACTGTGTTATTTTTCTATCATTTAAATTGTTTTTAAAAACCCTTATTCAACCCCCTCCCCCCCTTCTAAGTGTTTTTCTCACCTTCAGTTGGCATCAGAGCTCCAGTTCTATAAGTGCTCTCACTTAACCGTGACAGAAAAAGATCATGTTGGGAAAAACTCTTAATCTATTGTTCTTTATTCATCATGGCTGCTGAAGCTTCAACTTCAACTTCATACAACAACAAATACGATGATAGAGACAAAATAAGCACCAAACCTCCCATGTTTGATGGTGAGAAGTTTGATTACTGGAAAGATAGAATAGAAAGTTTCTTTCTAGGCTATGACGCTGACTTATGGGATTTGGTTACTGATGGTTATATTCATCCTACAAATGCTGAAGGAAAAAAGGTTGACAGAAAGTCTATGTCTGATCAACAGAAGAAGGAGTTTAGAAACCATCACAAGGCAAGAACTATTCTATTAAATGTAATATCTCATTCTGAGTATGAGAAAATAAAAAATAGAGATACTGCATTTGATATGTTTGAATCTCTAAAAATGACACGTGAAGGAAAATCCCAAGTAAAGGAGACAAAAGCCTTGGCGCTCATTCAGAAATACGAGGCCTTCAGGATGGAGGAATCTAAATTTGTAGAAGCTATGTTTTCAAGGTTTCAGATTCTAACTGTTGGTCTGAAGGTTCTCGACAAAGGTTACTCTACTGCTGATCATGTCAAGAAGATCATCAAAAGCTTGCCAACAAGGTGGAGACCAATGGTGACAGCGCTGAAGCTTGCAAAGGATCTGAATAAGATCACTCTGAAGGAATTGATCAGTTCCTTAAGGAGTCACGAGATTGAGCTAGAAGAAAACGAACCTTAGAAGAAAGGTAAGTCTGTTGCACTAAAATCTAACAAATCTGCTAAAGCTTTGCAGATTATTGAAGAAAGCTCTGAAGAACCTTCCTCTGAAGAAGATGAACTATCTTTGCGGTCCAGAAGGATAAACCAACTCTGGAAGCACAAACAAAAGGAGTTCAGAAACTTCAAGAGATCTGATCAGCGTGGCGAATCTTCTGGACATAAGAAATCTAGAAAGAAAGATGTAGTGTGCTACGAGTGCAAGGAGCATTGCCACTATAAAAATGAATGTCCCAAACTTCTGAAGGAGAAAGCCAGAAAGAAGTTTGAAAATAAAAAGAAAGTGCTAATGGCCACGTGGGATGATTCAGATGCTTTTGAATCTTCATCAGAATAAGAAGATGAGTGTGCTAATGTAGCACTAATGGCTGACGTGGAGGACCACGAAGAAACTACTGAATCTGGATCAGAATCAGATTCTAAGGAGGTATTTTCTGAACTTTCTAGAGCTGAACTTGTTGAGAGTTTATCTGAAATTCTTGAAAGCTACAACAAAATCAAACTCAAATACAAGAAGCTTCAAAGCTGTCTTGCATCTGAGAATGATCAGCTGAGATCTGAAGTTGCCGAGCTTAAAGCAAACAATCTTAAAATGAAAAATGATTTAGGAAAAGCTCATAAATCTGACTCAGATCCTATATCATGCTCTAAAAATATTTTAGAAGAGTATGATTATAGCTTTCAAAAGTTTTTGGCCAGAGGCCTAGATAGAAGCAAGATGGCTTCAATGATCTATGGCGTAAGCAGAAACAACAGAAAGGGAATTGGATATAAATCACCCTCTGGGAAGGATTTAAATCCAAAACCTATTGATAAACTGATCATTAAGTATTCTCCTCTATATACTCATTTCAAATATGGTTATTTAAATGATATTAAGCACACAAGTTCTGTTCTGAACAAACCTGTGTTTAATAAACCAAAATTTCATCAGAACAAGGATGCTCTTAAGGGAAAGAAATTCAGAAAGAATTTCAAACCTACTAACCCCAGAGGACCCAAGAAAATATGGGTACCTAAGGACAAAATGATTTTTGTTGCAGACATCCTTAGCAGCAAAGTTGAAACACCAATCATGGTACCTGGACTCTGGCAGCTCGCATCACATGATGGGAAGAAGGTCTATATTCCAAAGCCTGGAACATAGATCTGGAGGTGACGTGAAGTTTGGAGGGAACCAGAAGGGAAAATAATAGGCTCTGGAACTATTGGTATTGGTGACCTCCCTTCCATTTCTAATGTCTTACTTGTTGAAGGATTAACACATAATCTATTGTCCATAAGTCAATTAAGTGACAATGGTTATGATATAATCTTCAATCAAAAATGTTGTAAAGCTGTCAGTCAAAAAGATGGCTCAATCCTCTTTAATGGAAAAAGGAAGAACAACATTTACAAAATCAATCTTTCAGAACTTAAAGTTCAAAATGTAAAATGCCTCCTGTCTGTTAACGATGAGCAATGGGTCTGGCACAGAAGATTTGGTCATATTAGCATGAGACGTATATCTCAGATTAATAAGCTCAATCTAGTTAGAGGACTTCCTCAGTTGAAGTTCAACTCAGATGCTCTTTGTGAAGCATGTCAGAAAGGAAAATTTTCAAAATCTTCTTTCAAAACAAAAATTGTTGTTTCAACCTCTAGACCATTAGAGCTGCTTCATATTGATCTGTTTGGACCAGTGAAAACTGCATCCATCAGAGGCAAGAAGTATGGATTATTCATTGTTGATGACTACAGCAGATGGAATGGGTAAAATTCCTAAAACACAAGGATGAGTCTCATTCTGAATTCATTGACTTCTGCAAACAAGTCCAAAAAAAAAAGAATTTAAAATTGTTAAAGTCAGAAGTGATCATGGTGGAGAATTTGAAAACAAATAATTTGAATTTTTTATAAATAAAATGGCATTGCACATGATTTTTCTTGTCCTAGAAATCCTCAACAGAATGGAGTTGTAGAAAGGAAAAATAGAACATTGCAAGATATGGCCAGAACCATGATCAACGAGACTAACATGGCAAAACATTTTTGGGCAGAAGCAGTGAATACAGCTTGTTACATTCAGAACAGAGTGTCTGTAAGACCTCTTCTAGAGAAGACTCCTTATGAACTGTGGAGGAATAGAAAGCCTAACATTTCGTATTTCCATCCTTTTGGATGTGTATGTTTTATGTTGAACACTAAGGAAAATATGAACAAGTTTGATTCTAAAGCTCAGAAGTGTTTCATGCTTGGATATTCTGAACGCTCTAAAGGCTACAGAGTATACAATACTGAGACACAGATTGTAAAGGAATCAATTCATGTTAGATTTGATGATAAGCTTGGCAATCAAAAGCCAAAGCAGCTTGAAATTTTTGCAGATAGAGAAGTCCTTCTCACAGACTCTGAAGAATCAGAGGCAAACAAAGCTCAAGCAAAAGAAAAAGCAACGTCAGATGCTACTCCCTTGACTGCTCAGATGGATAGCTTGACAATTTCTGAAGAACCAAATGTTAAAGGATCATCCAGAATTAAAGCCTCTCATCCAGAGGAAATGATAATTGGAAAGAAGGATGACCCTATCAGAACAAGGTCATTTCTCAGATCTTTTGAAACGTCACTGCTTGGTTTGGTGTCCATCATTGAACCTACTTTTGTGGATGAGGCTCTGAACGATAATGATTGGATACTTGCTATGCAAGAAGAGCTTGACCAATTCACCAGAAATGACGTCTAGGATATAGTTCTAAGAACAAAGGGTTTCAACATCATTGGAACTAAATGGGTCTTCAGAAACAAGCTGAACGAGCAAGGAGAAGTTATCAGAAACAAGGCTAGGCTGGTGGCTCAAGGATACAGTCAACAAGAAGGTATAAATTACACAGAGACTTATGCTCCTGTGGCAAGGTTAGAATCTATTCTCTTGCTTATTTCCTTTGCTGCACAGAATAACATCACTCTGTATCAGATGGATGTTAAAAGTGCCTTTTTAAATGGTTTCATAGAAGAGGAAGTGTATGTTCATCAACCTCCAAGTTTTGAAAATGAAAAATTTCCAGAACACGTTTTTAAACTTAAGAAATCACTCTATGGCTTAAAACAAGCTCCTAAAGCTTGGTATGAGAGGCTGAGTAATTTCCTTCTGGAAAACAACTTTGTCAGAGGAAAAGTTGACACTACTCTCTTCCATAAATCAATTAAGAAAGACATTTTAGTCTGTCAGATTTATGTTGATGATATTATATTTGGAACTACCAATATTACGCTTGGAAAGGAGTTTGCTCAATCTATGCAGGCAGAATTCGAGATGAGCATGATGGAAGAACTCAGATTCTTTCTGGGAATTCAAGTGAATCAGACTCCAGAAGGAACCTACATACATCAGACAAAGTATGTAAAGGAACTTCTGAAGAAATTCAACATGTCAGAAAGCAAGGTAGCAAAGACTCCAATGCATCCTACAAGTACACTAGGTAAAGAAGAGGTAAGTAAAAAGGTAGATCAGAAGCTCTACAGAGGTATGATTGGTTCTCTTCTGTACTTGACTGCTTCTAGGTTTTATATTCTCTTTAGTATCTGTCTATGTGCTAGATTCCAATCAGATCCTAGAGAATCCCACTTAACAGGTGTTAAGAGAATTCTGAGGTATCTGAAAGGTACTACTAACGTGGGTTTATGTTACAGAAGATCTGATGAATACATTAGTTGGATTCTGTGATGCTGACTATGCTGGAGACAGAGTAGAGCGTAAGAGTACTTTTGGAAGTTGTCAGTTTCTGGGAAGTCATATGATCTCTTAATTCAGCAAGAAGCAACCCACAATAGCGTTATCAATAACAGAAGCATAATACATTGTTGTTGTTGGTTGTAGCACACAGATGCTCTGGATGAAGAGTCAACTAGAAGACTATCAGATTCATGAGAGTAAAATTTCTATTTTATGTGATAATACTTCTGCCATTTTCCTTTCTAAGAATCCAATTTTGCATTCTAAGGCAAAGCACATAGAAATTAAGCATCATTTTATCAGAGACTATGTTCATAAGGGAATTATTAGTTTGAACTTTGTTGATACAGACCATCAATGCGCTGATATCTTCACAAAACCCCTTGCTGAAGATAGGTTTAAGTTTATTCTGAAGAATATTAGTATGGATTTTTGTCCAGAATAAAACTATTATTCAAAAGAAAATTTATTCATATTAAATATGAATAATGTCTATGTTCTGAAGTAATTCTTCTGATTATTTCTTTTAGTACATTATTTCTTTTTGTGAAACTCTGAACTAACAAGTCTCAAAAGATTTGAACATTGTTTAACGTTTCTTATTCTTAAGAGATTCAGAGGCACATCTATATCAAACACGTGTCACATGATATCTGAAAAGGTGGAGTGTACTCAATGAGACGCCGTTCTGAGGTATTGTTTGTATTCTCAATTTCTCGTTTTCCTCCCCACGCTTGTCAGAATCATTAATTGCTCTTAATTATTATTTTTTTGATGTGACCTTTTGTTTTCTTTTTAATTTATTAAATTTTGAATGTGTGTAAGTGCGCCCTAATTGTTTCCCTATAAATGCCACAACACAACACCATTTCACACTTTACACTCTCTTTCTCTCTCTCTCTCTCTCTCTCTCTCTCTCTCTCTCTCTCTCTCTCTCTCTCTCTCTCTCTCTCTCTCTCATGTTTATGCATTTTTGGTTACTCCATTGTTTCCTCTTCTCTTCCAAACCCAAAACCCGAAGAAGCTTTTGTTATCTCATGTCTTCAACAATGGCAACTTCTTCATCAACCTGTCAACAGTTTGAATCAACTATGGCTGCTGTTTCTTCTTCTACAATGGGTCCTACTCCATTCACTGCACCTGGAAGAACTCTCCTTACTCCCGTTGATCAACTGGAAGTTCTTTGTGATTTTTTGATTGACTTTGAAAGTATTGCTCAAAATGGTTTTGATTTACGTCCAACTGTGTCAGCACAAGGATGGACAAAATACTTTGACAGACTGGTTGGTCCAGTTTACCCTTGCTTGGTCAAAGAATACTGGATTCATGCAAGAGTTTTCCCCAAGTTCATCATGTCTTTAGTTCTGGGAAAAGAAATCATCATCACTGAGGATCTGATTCGCAAGCTGATAGGTTATCAAGAATCAGATGGTGTCACTCATCTGCCATCTAATCGTGTGGATATGGATGAGGTTTACAGTGAGGTGTTTACTTTTGGAGAAGCCTCCAGCAAGATAAAGGATCTGAAAGTTCAGTACAAGATTTGGGCTAAGATCTTCTTAGGTTGCATTCATCACAGAAAATCAACAAATTCACCTGACTACATCAACTCTGATCAGATGTACTTCATGTATTGTCTGGGAAAAGGCATCAAGGTGGATCTGCCTTACTTGCTCTTCACCCATCTGTAGACTCATGTGAAGAAATCTAGAGAAGAAACCAAAACCAAGCACCAGAAGATGAGAAATTGGATCCCTATGGGACGACTCATCTCAGATATTCTGACTGAGAATGGCTTGGTTGTTCATCTGACTGAAGTAGGAATGACAGAAGAAGTAGCTTCAATAGTTGGAAAACCTCTGAATGGAAAGAGTTTGCAGAGGATGAGAATTGTAGAAGAACTAACTTCTGCACCTGAGCAGATCAACTCTGAAGAAGTCAGCAAGAGAAGGATTCCAATAGATGATTTCCCTCTCTTCCATGCTAATGAACCCAAGGAGATTATTCTGGCTTACATACCAAAATTTTTAGCAGATAGAACTCCTATTCTTGAACATCTGATTCAGAGAGCAGGCGAACCTAAACCAGACTTGTTTGGGGACAGACAAAGGAAGAAAAGGAAAGTCTCAGAAGAAGGATCTTCTAAGCCAAAGAGAAAAGCTTCTGGCGAGGCAGCTTCTGCAAAGCCAAAGCGTGTCAAGAAACAAAAAGGTAACCCTCCTTCTGCTAGTTTAGATTCTATATTAGAAACAGTTAAAGAAGTACTAGCATCTGAACCCCCTCCTTATGAACCTATTCCCTCACCTTCTCCTCCTCATGACTCTAAACCCTATCCTTTTGAACCAGAAAAATCTCAACCTATCCCTTATACACCTAAACCAAAACAAACTTCTGAACCTCAATCACAACCTTCTGAACCACAATCATCTGTACCATCTACACCTTCTTTCAACATACATCAGAAATCCACACCTGATAAAACCCCAACTTCTGCTCCACATACATCTGAACCACACCCATTTGAAAACCAAACTTCTGAAATTCCCCCACCTGAAACACAAACTTCTGAATAACAAACAGAAACCACTCCATCTGATCCTGAACCAATGATTCTTGATCTTCAACCTCTTATGATTGTCTATCCAGTTCCCTCTGGATCTTCTGAATCTTCTGATTCTTCTGATTCATCTGATTCCATAGATTCTGATAGATCTGATTTCATCTCATCTATTCTTAAACCTTTTGTTTCCATCCCTTCTGACCCTGATATTGAAACTTTACCATCTGAACCTCATTTTTCAAAACCTTCATCTGTCCATACCCCTTCTGCATACCCACCTGTTATTTATATTCCTTTTTTTTCATACCCTCCACTTCTGAAACCACCAAAACACCTTCACTAGAAAACTATCTAAAACCTAAACCTAGGTTGGATGTTAGTACTTTATTTGTTGGGTTTGAAAAAGAATTAAACATGTGGCTATCTACTGTCAAGAAGGAATGCATGTCATGTTTGAATCCTAATGATTCTGAGGCTATCTGGTAAAGATTCAAATCCAGATTTGATTCTGTAGCTTCCAATCTTCAAGAGATCTGCACTTACGATGCCAAGGTCAGATTTGCTGAGGCTGTGAGACAAACTATTTTGAGAGTCAGTAGAAACCCAACATTGCTTCTGGAAAACACACCTGCAAAGGACGTGTGTATTCCCTCTGAAGCCTTGGTTGCTTCTGAGACTGCTGCAGTGGTTAGCTCTGAAGTAGTAGCTCCAGAAGTTTCTGCTCCTGCTTCTGAGACTCTTGACTCTTCTCAACCTGCTGAAATGGTTGTTCAGAATGCTTCTGCATCCTTGGTCGTTCATGATGCTTCTGCTTCTGCATCTGCTCCAAAATCATCTGAAGTGAAAAAGGAAGACGAAGATCTGCATGCTCAGATTGCTGAACTCAAAGCAAGCAACACTGAGATGAAGTCTTGGATGGTTAAACAAGAAAATACAACTGATGAAATCAAGACTTGGATGGCAAAACAAGACGAATCCACATCTAAGATAACGAATCTTCTGAGGATGCTGACTTCTCGTCCTTCTTATTTTTTCTGTGTTGTTTGCGCACTTGCTTATTTGTCTGTTTGTTTGTTTGTCTTGGATATTATTTATCAATGCATTTGGCTGATATGCTTTTCTGAATGAAGTTATGTTATGTTTTTCTGGTTGAATTTATCTTATGCCTTATCATTTTTTTTCTTCTGCTATTTGTTTCTGTCTTAAAGTTTTTCTTATAAGATTTTCTTTTTGATATGACAAAAAGGGGGAGAAAATGGTAATTTTGATAATTCACATAAATAGTTACCAAAGGCAACTCATACATGATAAATATCAACTAATCATATTTCTTAAGTATTTCAGAGCAAATAATTCTCATTTGATAAATTCTAAGAATTAACTCTGAACTAAAAGTCTGAGAATCTGCAAGTTTCCTCTGAAGCTGAAAAGAATACAGAAGCTGAAAGGGAAGTATTTTATCTTTTCAGAAGTATTCATTTCAGGGGGAGTAATATTTCTTTTCTATTTAAACAAAATTTCCCATAGTTTTTGTCATCATCAAAAAGGGGGAGATTGTTAGAACATAGATTGATGTTCAATATATCTCATTGTTTTGATGATAACATTAATGAAATTTTATATAGAGAATTTATATACACTAATTTTTGTTCAAGTGTTTATTTGTTTCAGATATCAAAATTAATATTATTCTAGAAGCAAGAACACCTCTGAACACCATAGAACGAAAAAGCTCTAAGCGTCAGAAGCAACACATCAGAAGACTCTGATCTGCTATAATGACTTTGAGCGAAGCTAAGAAGAACTTGAGCAAAGAACATACATAAAGCTTCAAAAGACTCTGAAAGTACTCAACGCTGCAAGTACAGAAGTTCTGTTAAGCAAGTATGCTCTGATAAGGATTTCACGCTTAAAGCACTTTGCTACAAACTCTGATTGAGTTAACTATGACCTGAACAACTAAGAACATCATCAGAAGTTCTGATGCAAGACGTTCTAAAAGTTTTTGAAGAAGATGTTGTTCAAATAAAGATCCGTTGGTATATTCCTTATCTTATCCTAAACGGCTCTTTCTCCATTCGTGCTTGACACGGGACTTCAGACAAAAAGGATTTGTCAGAACATTCCTCTTCTGAGAAAGAAAAAGTCTAGAGAAGACAAAGAGATCAGAATGCACAGATTGCACAGTCTTTGAGAAAGGATTTCAAAGGACTATTAAAGCAAGTCTAAGCTTCACTTCAAAGGTTAACGAACTTCAAACAACTTCCTGGCATATTATTCAACTCTTACAAACATTCTTCAAAAGCTTGAATAGTTTATTTTCGTTCCGATAACTTATGTAAAAATCACTGTTGTGATATAGCTTTTTAGAAGCATTTCTTAAACACAAATTTGTTAGTTTATCTTTGTAAAAGATTTCCTTAAGAAGACCAAGTTGTGGTCAGAATTTCTTGAGAAGACTAAGACAATTGTCTTAGTGGTTTACACTGTAATCAAGTTTGATATAGTGGATTAAGTCCTTGTTGAGAAAGGAAAATCACCTTGGTAGGGTGGACTGGATTAGTTTGAGTTCAAACGAACCAGGATAAAAATACTGTGTTATTTTTCTATCATTCAAATTGTTTTTAAAAACCCTTATTCAACCCCCCCCCTCTAAGTGTTTCTCTCACCTTCAAGTACTGTCACCTCTGCCAAATAGTTTGTACGCCAGTCCTTTTTTAGCATACCTGAAACATGGGTTGTGAATGTCGGAGGCCTTTGCCACCTTCGCGACATAATCAGATTTACCTGTGATGGCTCTCCAAAAATCTCCCACACTAAAATTACTCGGGGGTGCTCCAGGTCCAATACTGGGGAGCTCCAGAACTCGTCCCAATTCAGCCACGGCCAGAGTGTGATCATTATCAAAAAGACGGAATCTCAAAGTACCGAAATATTCTTCATCGATACCTGTCCACCTGTGCTTAAGCTGAAAGTCCAAAGTGCTCAGAAACTCAAACGTTATACGCTCAAAGGTTGGCACTTCAAACTGCTTATACTCAAGCATTCCAAGGGTATGAAATATTCTATGCACTTCAATTCTTAGCCCTAAATTATCAAGAGTGTTGTTACAGATGTACCTGGTAGGTATTAGCTTACGCTTGACCAATGACGAATACTTCTTTTGATGGGTCGTCTCCTCAAACAAGATGTTGTGAGCATTTGCCATGTGGTGCTTCCTTTTTCGAGGGCGAGAAGTTTCGGCCACTGCTTTTTCGGTATCTCTTCGAGGAGGCATAATGTATCCCTGCACAACACACTGAAAATTGGAAATCACAGTTAGAGAAATATGTCACTGTAGAAGTGACCACGGTGATGAGTAGAGTGTTTTTCGTGAAGAGAGGAAATGGTTTTGAGGGGTGGGTGTTAGAGAAAGTGGAGGTTTGTAGAGGAGAAGTTATGAGGTTTTAGGGTTTTTTTTATAAGGAAGAGTGGAGAAGATGAAGAAGATGAAGTAGTAATGGTTAATGAGAAGGTTATAATTTATAAATGAGATAGTAAGTGTGATGGGGCCCACAAATTAAGAGGGTGTTACAAAAATTTTAAAAAAAATTGATTGATACGTGTTGCACCCTAAAATTTGCCCAACCTTATTCTTGAGTTTATGTTTCATTATCATTAGCATCTGCATATAGAGTCATGTACATAGACTAACCATCTGCATAGCATAGCATAGCAAGTCATTCAACAGGGGACCAATCATTATTCTCATCTCTAGGAGCCTATCAAGAGGTTATTATCCCAATTCAATCTTATTCAAGTCATCAGGAAAAGAATTTGAAAGCAAAGAGTTCAGCAGATCTAGCCTTGAGTCCATCTCCTAGCTGAGGATATCTGAGGGTCAGCAAGAGGGTTGTGAGAGGTGAAGTGAAGGCATGGAGAGTATCTAGACATTGTGAGAGACTTAGAAAGTTATTTGGAGAAGGAGACAAGTCATTGATGAGAGCACAAGAGCTACAGTTGAAGACAGTCAACTAGGGTTTCATCTGGGTCAACCCTAGGTCAACCCTAGGTCAATTGACTGATTTAAAGGGCATTCAAGTCTATTGGAGAGATGTGGGGTTCATCATTGGATATATAAAGAAGGATGTGGAGATATGCCAAGGAGAATTCAAGAGAAATCAAGGAGAAGAGGAGTTTCTAAATTAGGGTTTCTGTGTAAAATCCCCTAGTTTAGGTCAAATTTTCAACCAAGACAAGCTTGTGTCGTACGTGGCCCGAACTACGTTTGCTCTGATCTTTCATGCTGTATGAAAGTACGTAGGCATAGGATACGATGTCCTAGCGAGCAACCTTCCCCTCCTTTCCCGTAGGTAGGCGAACTACGTTGACTCTGATTTCTCGTTCCAGGCGGGAATACGTAGGCATAAAGTGCGATACTTTGCCGAGTCATTTTTATTCTTATTTTCTTTTCTTTTAACCCCAGACCTTTAGCGTAGATAGAATAACAATCCATACCCGAAAACAAGCGTGGATCCCGTCGAGTACGACGGACGTGAGGGGTGCTAATACCTTCCCCTTGCGTAACCGACTCCCGAACCCAGGTTTTGGTTGCGATGACCATACCTTTTCCGTGTTGTGCGAGGTTTACTCTGAGCGTTTCCTTTCCCTCCCGTGGGATAAATAACGCGCGGTGGCGACTCTTCTGTTCAGCCGGCGCCGATTTTCGCAGTAGCGACAGCTGGCGACTCTGCTGGGGATCCAACGTCCCCTGGCTGCTAAGGACTACGATGGTTCTTATGCATTTGGGATCCAACGTCCCTTGAGAGAGTCAATCCTAACGCTTGTTTTCCCGTCGAGGATTTTGTATGGAGTTATTTTTATATTTCTAGCCTTGTATTTTCAGCTTTATATATTGATTATTATTGCTGTATCTGGGGTGTGACGGGTGTTCTGATATTGAGAGATAAGCCGGACCTGGGCTTGAGTGCACCTAGAATTAGAGTAGAAATTAGTGGGCGCCCGCTTGCTTTGCTTGCTTTGGTGTCCCATGAAATCTACACTCAGACGAGGTTCCTCTGGTTGGCATCCTGCCCCTTCCTTTGGTTGGCGTGGGTTGCTGGTTAGTTGGATTGTCGACTCTGGGGACCGATCATTTGGAAGTTGGCTAAGTGAGGCCTCTTCAGGAATTGATGATGCCACTCCTTCTGGGAATCGTATCATCAACCCTGAAAGTCTGTGACGCCGACGACCGCATAGGATGCCGTACCTTGTGCCAGTTATAGGGCCACCCACCTGTGAGGGGATTTGGGGTTATGCAGGTAACCAGACCTTCAGATACCGGTTATTTCTTGATCAGAGATCCTGGTTATTTATGGAGAGTTATGAGGTCTGTCAGAGACCATTTGGAGATGTGTTCTGAGGTCTGTCAGAGACCAATTGGAGATGTGATTTGAGGTCTATCAGAGACCAGTTGGAGTTATGGTTTGAGGTCTGTCAGAGACCAGTGGTGGAGTTTTATTTTAGGTCTGTCTGAGACCAGGGTTTGATGACTTCTGGATGGTCTATCTGAGACCTTTCTTGATTGGGTTCAGGCTATTCAGCTACAGTTTTGGTCCCTGTTGCATGTTACTTGCATTGCATCACTGCATATCCATTACCATTTGCATTTCACTAACGTGTGTCTGTGCTGCAGGTGCATTTGCATTTCCCTAGTTCTAGTGCCCAGACTTCTGAGTGTTTGATCATGACTAGCTTAAGGAGAACGGTTGCTTACAAATTGCCTACGCCTGATATTGTTCCTCTACTTGGGTTGATCTCTCTTGCTGATGAGGGTGTTCGTAGGAGCTTCCGGATGAGCTATGGTAGACTACTGAGATTGGTGTGCAAACCTACAGAGGTAGAGTTAGATGGGCTGTATGCTTTGATGCAATTCTACGACCCTGCTTTGAGGTGCTTTACGTTCTCTGACTTTATTATGGGACCAACCCTAGAGGAATACGCTGATTATGTTGAGCTGCCCGTGCAGAACCAGGTTCCATTCATTCATTATGGCGCCAAACCCAAGCCTGAGGAATTGGCAAAAGCCTTGCATGTTGATGCTTCTGAACTTGTGACTACTGTTTCCCGTGGAGTTCCAGGCTTCTCATTTCAGTTCTTAGTTGGTAAAGCCCAAGAGTACGCCAAGAGCGGGTGCTGGGTTGCTTTCAATGCTGTGTTGGCCTTGTGCATTTATGGCATAGTACTGTTCCCCAATATACCGGATTTTGTGGACTTTGATGCTTTCTACTTGTTTGCCGCTGGTAATCCTGTACCTACCTTACTCGGAGATCTCTACCACTCACTGCATTATAAGAATGAGAAGGGAAGAGGGAAGAATGTTCATCTTTGTGTACCCTTGCTGAGTATGTGGTTTGAGAGTCACTTTCCTAAGAGAGGATCTGTTGCAGAGACTACAGTCCCAGTTGGTTGGTCAGAACGCCTGATGAGGTTATCTTCCGAAGACGTTGTGTGGTTTGATCGAGACCTGTTGGGATCTGAGCTCATCTTCAGTTGTTCGGGGTACCCTAATGTGCCGCTGATAGGAAGAAAAGGGTGTATCAATTACAACCCTTCTCTATTCATTCGTCAATTCGGATATGCGCTGAAGAACCCACCTCAGGAGGAGGAAGTACAGGAATCTCTGTACTTCACGGGGGATTTGAAAGGGGAGTTATTAGCCAAGCTGCAGCATGCCTGGACGCGTATTAACCGCAGAGGGAAGCCGTTGTTAGGTAAGAACGACTGTCAGGCCTATGCACCTTATAGAGTTTGGATTCAGGAGAGGGCTAGTCAGTTGAGGATGCCGTTTCCAGATGCACCAATTCTTGTTCCCGTTCCGGTAGCAGAACCGACTACTGTTTCTAGAGAAGTCTATGAACAGGTTGTGAAGGAAAAAGAAGCCTTGATGAAGGTCAACGAAGGGTTAGAGCAAGAGTTAGCCCAAGTACGCAGCGAGAAGAACAAGGCCGTATATGCTTTCTAGCAACAGATCGAGCTAGTAAATAGACTAGGGGCTGAGTTGACTGAGGAAAAGAAAAAGCGCGAACGTCTGGGGCAAGAGTTCAGGAGTTCCCATGACATGCTGGAAGCCAAGAAGAAGGCGCTTGACATCGCTCACCGAGAGATATCTTCTTGCAATAAGACTTGGAATGCCACACTCACTAACAACAAGAAGAGGGAAGATAAGCTGAAGCAGCAAATTTCCGACCTCGAAGAGAAGTTGAAGTCTAGCATCAAGAAGTATGAGGAGGAAGTGATGACCTGGTATAGTGTCCAGCATGCACTGAACAAGGCAATCAAGTCTAGAGATGAAGCAGTGTCTCAGAAGCGAAAGTTAGAAGATTGCTTCGGAGAAGCAACATGGGAAGAAACTGCTGAAGACGTACGCCGTGTCCTTAAGAGGAGAAACCAGCTTGTCGAAGGACTGCTTGATCGACCAAGCCATCCGGAGACCAAGAAGTTGATAGAGGAGTACCAGACTTTTGGGAGGATTTGATCATTTCATGTAGTAACTTGTCTGCTTTATTTGCATAGCGCTGACCATCACCAGGATTGTTGGTTGAGGTCATGCCTTCTTTGTACTCTCAGTGATATTGTACCCTGGGCTTATTGATTCTCCCTGCAATATATGAGGCTTTCTATGATTCAGCTCCGATATTCCTATTGTCAACACTGTCACTGCACCGGCACCTTCGCACTAGAACTGGGGGAATGAACTTCCCTAATGCACAGACACATTGCATTGCATTCATATTCATATTGCATTACAGGTAATCTTTGAATGATGTCTTATTTCCTGCTCTGTACCAGGTACTTAACAGGATTCCAGATCAACATCCGCACCGCTATTCTACACGCTCCAACTGTCGAAAAGTCATGGACCAAATACAGAACGAGATGCAGGATGTGCGCGAGAAGCTCGCCCTCTTCATGCAGACCATGGAAGCTATAGCAAAAGGGCAAGAGAATTTGCAGGCCATGGTCCAGCCTCTGTTGGCTCGCAACGCTGGTCATGGTAATGAAGATCATCAGTCTGTCCGGGTTGATACTGCTCATGGAGACGGCACTCCCACGCCAGTGGCTCCGCCCGTGGTCAATATACCTGCTGCTAACGTCAACAACGCTACCGCTGCTGTGAATGGTAACGTCGGAGTGGGGAATGAAACTGCTGTTCATAATGCTGGGCTGGGTGATGTCAATTTGGCAGATAATCTAGGAGGTAATGGCTTTGTCAATACTGGGTTCGGATTCAACGATCAGGGATTCGATAACACTGGCAAGTATGGCTTTAATGCTCAAGGCTTTGGGCAAGATGGTTATGGTATGGTCAATCAGAATTACGGAGGCTTTGGAAATGGAAATGGTGCTGGATTTATGGCTTTCGGTCCTGCTGGAGGTGTTCAAGGGTATGGCAACAGAGGCCGAGGTCCGGGGATGAATCAGATCAGAGCTGGACGTAATAATGCGTACGATGGGTACGGGGCTGGAAATGGTATGTGGCAAGAGGATCAGCAGGAGGACGCCTTCTCCGGAGGAGGTTTTGAAGGGCCGATGGATGATTCCCAAAAGATTAGAATGCTGGAAGAGCAGATGAAGGGAGTCCTAAATCAAAGTGCTGTGGGATTGGACATGGCAACCATGGGCTTGGTACCTGGCTTGAGGGTGCCAATTAAATTCAAAGCTCCTGCGTTCGATAAGTACAAAGGAGACACGTGTCCGAAAGTGCATGTACGAGCTTATTACAGAAAGATGTCTGCATACTCCACTGATGAAAGAATGCTCATGCATTTCTTTCAGGATAGTCTATCGGGCCCTTCCTTAGAGTGGTACATGGGGTTGGAGCCAACTGATATCAAGACATGGAAGCAATTGGCGGAGGCGTTCGTAGCCCATTACAAGTATAACAGCGACCTGGCACCCAATCGGGTCCAGTTGGCCGGGCTTTCGCAGAAGAAGGGGGAGAGTTTTAAAGAGTACGCGCAAAGGTGGCGCGATATGGCTGCCAGGGTCCGTCCTCCTGTAGAAGATAAAGAAATGAATGATATGTTTGTCGGTACATTCACAGGTCTGTTTCATGATATGCTGTTTCATACTTCTCTGGCCAGTTTTTCAGACCTGATTCTGATGGGGGAAAAGATTGAGCGTAATATTAAGCAAGGAAAGTTCCAAGTCAATGAATCAACTGCATCTGGCAGTAATCGGAAAGCTTATGGTGGGCGCCGTCAGGGCGAGGCAAGCGCGGTATTTGGAGGCCGAGGCCGAGGCCGAGGCAGGGGAAGAAATCAATATCGTCAGCCGCAGCAGGTGTCGAGTGTTACTATCCCATATCAACAACAACCAATCCAGCAACAACAACCGGTTCAGCAGCAGCCGATGCCACAGCAGCAGCAGCCTCAGCAGGGGGCACAACAAGCTCAGCGAAGATTCCAGGGTAGTAAGCCGAGAAGGGTGTTTGAGAAGCCTCCCTCAACCTATGCTGATTTGTTGCAGACATTGTTGGGATTGAATCTGGTAGAGAAAAGAACTCTGGCGCCGATAACGGGAGCTCCCCCGTTCGGCTATGATGCAAACAGGCACTGTGAGTTTCATTCTGGGGCCCCGGGTCACGATATAGAAGGTTGCCATGCTTTTAAGCATGTTGTGCAGGATCTTTTAGACAACAAGACTATCAACTTCGGAACGGCAGGTCCGAATATAGTCCAGAAACCCATGCCTAATCATGGGGCGAACGCCGTGCTGACTGAGGAAGGGCTGAATCTGATTATGAATGTCGATGATTTGAAGACGCCGCTGAGCGAGATAAAGAGCCGTCTGTTGCAAGGAGGTGTTTACCCAGGATGTAACGAATATTGCTTAGATTGTTGGACCCTAGCTGGGGGGTGTGAGGATTTGAAGAAAGGCATTCAGGCCTTAATTGATGAAGGTATATTGCAGTTTGATCGAGCGGCAACTGATGAGCCTGCAGGGGCAGTAGTGGATAATCGGAGTGATGTGGCCACGGTGACGATTCCTCGGAAGACGATCACTATTACAGCACCAGCTCAGCGACCACCTATCACCATAACTAAAGCCGGGCCAATCCCGTATGAGAACACGAAAGCAGTCCCATGGTCATATGGGCTAGAGGTGTATTGTGATGGGATTAAGATTGATGTTAACAAGCAGCCGGCAGAGATTGTGGATAATGTTGTTGGCTCAGGAGGCATGACGAGGAGCGGCAGGATCTTTATATCTCCTGAAGTGGAGGCTGAAAGGCTAGCAAAAGGAAAAGGGAAAGCGGTTGAGAATGTTCCGGTACAAGCAAGTGAGAAAGAAGCAGCATCGAAGGATGTGGAAGAATTCATGCGCTTAATTCGGAAAAGTGATTATAAGATTGTGGAGCATCTGCAGCAGACACCATCCAAGATATCTATCTTGTCATTGCTCTTATGTTCGGAAGCTCATAGAAACGCTTTGCTGAAAGTCCTGGACACTTCTTTTGTACCACAGGATGTCTCCGTAAATCAGCTAGAAGGAGTATTGGCACATGTGAATGCAGGCCACAGTCTGGGTTTTACCGATTTTGACTTGACTCCGAAAGGAAGGGATCATAATATGGCATTACACGTATCTGTTGAGTGTAGAGGGTCGGTAATGTCGCACGTATTGGTTGACACCGGATCATCTTTGAATGTGCTGCCTAAGAAGGCGATGATGAAGCTGGATGTTCGAGGGATTTTGTGTACACCCAGTGATTTGGTAGTCAGAGCGTTTGACGGCACGCGTAGAACAGTCTTCGGATCGATTACCTTGCCTCTGCAAGTGGGGCCGGAAGTGTTTGCAATGGAGTTTTATATCATGGATATACAGCCTGCGTACAGCTGCTTGCTTGGAAGACCCTGGATTCATGGGGCAGGGGCTGTCACGTCTACCCTGCATCAGAAGTTAAAATATATGGTCGGAGACAGTGTAGTCACCGTGTGCGGAGAAGAAGACATCCTGGTCAGCCATCTATCTTCGTTTAAATATGTGGAAGTCGACGGGGAGATCCACGAGACGCCATGCCAGGCATTCGAAGGTTTGCGCATCAAGGACAAAGGTCCCGGGCCGAGCAAAGTGCCAGAGATAGCTGTCTCATCGTATAAAGAAGCTCAAGCGCTAGTGGAAGCAGGAGAAGCCAAGGGCTGGGGCAAAGTGCTGGACATTCCTGTAAAGATGGACCGGTTCGGACTGGGGTACCGACCGTCGTCATCAACTCCTTCCGTGGGGGCCCCCCATTTCAGAAAGTCAATCACCATCTCTGCCAGTGGAGTATGTCATGAAACTGTCAATGCTGCTTCAGAGTCTGATGAAGGAGACAGCGACTGTGATATGGATGCCTGGATTCAGCCAAGCACGCCAGGACAAGGACTGTGCAACTGGTCTATTCAGGAGCTTGTTCCTGTGACTTTTAAACAGTAATGCTTTGCTTTATTAATTGTTGAATAATCTGATGTCTTGCCCGGGGCATCAGGGTTTGCTCAGGGCTGTGTTGTTATAAACATTGCGTGTTAATCATTAAATAAATGGCGTTTTTTCATGTGCAAATACTGTAATCCCTGTCTTTCCTGTTTTGTATTTTTCAATAAAATGGCAATGTGGTTATTCGCTTTTATACGCATTTTGAAGCACTTAACCATTCCTTTTGCAGGATAACATTTTCAGATGACATCCTTGAACCACCTATGACTCGTCCCGACTTCGATCACCCGGTATTCCAGACCGAAGAAGAGGTTGTCGAAAATAGCGACGTTCCTGAAGAACTGTCTTGGTTGGTGAAGCAAGAGGAAAGAGCCATTCTGCCTCACGACGAGGTCATCGAGATTATCAATTTGGGGTCGAAAGGGGTTGAGAAGAATATTCGTATTGGAGCCGCACTGCAGAGTGATATCAAGCGGAAACTGGTTGAAATGCTCCGAGAGTATAATGATGTATTCGCTTGGTCATATGAAGATATGCCGGGGCTTGATACTGATATGGTTGTGCATCGCCTGCCACTGAAAGAAGATTTCCCGCCGGTCAAACAAAAACTTCGCAGAACTCGACCAGATATGGCAATGAAGATCAAAGAGGAGGTTCAGAAACAGTGGGACGCTGGTTTCCTGGCTGTGACGAAGTATCCTTCATGGGTTGCCAACATCGTACCAGTGCCGAAGAAAGATGGCAAGGTTCGAATGTGCGTAGATTATAGAGATTTGAATAAAGCAAGCCCAAAAGACGATTTCCACTTCCTCACATTGACGTGTTAGTTGATAATACTGCTCAATACTCTGTATTCTCCTTCATGGATGGCTTTTCAGGCTATAATCAAATTAAAATGGCGCCAGAGGATATGGAGAAGACTACTTTCATAACGCCTTGGGGAACATTTTGCTACAAAGTGATGCCCTTTGGTTTGAAAAATGCTGGGGCAACATATCAGCGTGCGATGACGACTCTTTTTCATGACATGATGCATAAAGAGATCGAAGTTTATGTTGACGATATGATTGCCAAATCCCAGACGGAGGAAGAGCATCTGGTGAATCTGCTGAAGTTGTTTAAAAGACTTAGGAAGTTCAGGCTGAGGCTGAACCCTAATAAATGCACCTTCGGGGTGAGATCGGGTAAACTGCTGGGGTTTATCGTAAGCGAAAGAGGAATAGAGGTCGATCCTGCTAAAATAAAAGCGATTCAAGAAATGCCGACGCCTAAAACAGAGAAAGAGGTGCGCGGGTTTTTAGGGAGATTGAACTACATTGCCCGGTTCATATCTCACCTAACGGCCACAAGGTACGGCATCCTATGCGGTCGTCGGCGTCACAGACTTTCAGGGTTGATGATACGATTCCCAGAAGGAGTGGCATCATCAATTCCTGAAGAGGCCTCACTTAGCCAACTTCCAAATGATCGGTCCCCAGAGTCGACAATCCAACTAACCAGCAACCCACGCCAACCAAAGGAAGGGGCAGGATGCCAACCAGAGGAACCTCGTCTGAGTGTAGATTTCATGGGACACCAAAGCAAGCAAAGCAAGCGGGCGCCCACTAATTTCTACTCTAATTCTAGGTGCACTCAAGCCCAGGTCCGGCTTATCTCTCAATATCAGAACACCCGTCACACCCCAGATACAGCAATAATAATCAATATATAAAGCTGAAAATACAAGGCTAGAAATATAAAAATAACTCCATACAAAATCCTCGACGGGAAAACAAGCGTTAGGATTGACTCTCTCAAGGGACGTTGGATCCCAAATGCATAAGAACCATCGCAGTCCTTAGCAGCCAGGGGACGTTGGATCCCCAGCAGAGTCGCCAGCTGTCGCTACTGCGAAAATCGGCGCCGGCTGAACAGAAGAGTCGCCACCGCGCGTTATTTATCCCACGGGAGGGAAAGGAAACGCTCAGAGTAAACCTCGCACAACACGGAAAAGGTATGGTCATCGCAACCAAAACCTGGGTTCGGGAGTCGGTTACGCAAGGGGAAGGTATTAGCACCCCTCACGTCCGTCGTACTCGACGGGATCCACGCTTGTTTTCGGGTATGGATTGTTATTCTATCTACGCTAAAGGTCTGGGGTTAAAAGAAAAGAAAATAAGAATAAAAATGACTCGGCAAAGTATCGCACTTTATGCCTACGTATTCCCGCCTGGAACGAGAAATCAGAGTCAACGTAGTTCGCCTACCTACGGGAAAGGAGGGGAAGGTTGCTCGCTAGGACATCGTATCCTATGCCTACGTACTTTCATACAGCATGAAAGATCAGAGCAAACGTAGTTCGGGCCACGTACGACACAAGCTTGTCTTGGTTGAAAATTTGACCTAAACTAGGGGATTTTACACAGAAACCCTAATTTAGAAACTCCTCTTCTCCTTGATTTCTCTTGAATTCTCCTTGGCATATCTCCACATCCTTCTTTATATATCCAATGATGAACCCCACATCTCTCCAATAGACTTGAATGCCCTTTAAATCAGTCAATTGACCTAGGGTTGACCTAGGGTTGACCCAGATGAAACCCTAGTTGACTGTCTTCAACTGTAGCTCTTGTGCTCTCATCAATGACTTGTCTCCTTCTCCAAATGACTTTCTAAGTCTCTCACAATGTCTAGATACTCTCCATGCCTTCACTTCACCTCTCACAACCCTCTTGCTGACCCTCAGATATCCTCAGCTAGGAGATGGACTCAAGGCTAGATCTGCTGAACTCTTTGCTTTCAAATTCTTTTCCTGATGACTTGAATAAGATTGAATTGGGATAATAACCTCTTGATAGGCTCCTAGAGATGAGAATAATGATTGGTCCCCTGTTGAATGACTTGCTATGCTATGCTATGCAGATGGTTAGTCTATGTACATGACTCTATATGCAGATGCTAATGATAATGAAACATAAACTCAAGAATAAGGTTGGGCAAATTTTAGGGTGCAACAGCTGCCCCTATTCAAGCGACTTGGACCCGATTGGGTGAAGAGCACGGAGCCTTCAGACATTCGCGGTACGAGACGGTTGAATACTAATGAAACCAGAAATTTGCCAACCGCAAAACTACATTGCGCTCCTGCTTGAGGAAAGACATTCATCGGCTGAATCTGACTGCTACGGCAACCCACTGATCCGGTGCGACTGTGCTGGGGATTGTCTTCATCGTTCTGAAGAGGATTCTGTCATAACAGATCGCTTGCTTGTCCACGTTAGGACTCTGTCTGTCACCAATACGAAGAAATCTCAACTAGAACCTGTCCACGTTAGGACTCCACCTGCTGTTAACCCAGAAAAATCTCGGCAACTCCGCTGGGGATAATTCGTCTGCATTTCTATAAACTGCATCGTCCACGTTAGGAATAAAACTCTTCCACGTTAGGAGTAACACCTGTCCACGTTAGGAATCATCTCTTCTGTATCTGTCCGCGTCAGGACTAAACCTTTCATCTTTCCACGTCAGGAATCTCCTCTTGATATGTCCGCGTAAGGACTCAATCTTTCCACGTAAGGAATCCAACTTTGGTTCTGAATCTGTCCACGTCAGGACTCAACTTTCCACGTAAGGCGCACATCTTTCTTCCACGTCAGGAATCAACTTTCTTTCCACGTCAGGAATCAATCTCGATATGTCCGCGTGAGGACTCCATCTTTCCACGTAAGGAATAAACTCGTCTTTCCACGTAAGGAAACCATTTTTCTTCCACGTAAGGGATGCTCTTAATACGTCCACGTAAGGACTCTGATCTTTCCACGTAAGGATTCTCCATCTTTCCACGTCAGGAACACAATCTTAATCTGTCCACGTAAGGACTCCAATCTTTCCACGTAAGGAATATGATCTTTTTCCACGTAATGAATACGTTATCAATCTGTCCATGTAAGGACTCTGGCTTGATATGTCCACGTAAGGACTCAATCTTTCCACGTAAGGAATACCAACTTCTTTCCGATTTGTTCGCGTCAGGACTACATTTTTCCACGTAAGGAATGCCATCTTAATCTGTCCACGTAAGGACTCCATACTTTCCACGTCAGGAATGCTATCATTTCCACGTAAGGAATCCTCTTCTGATACGTCCGCGTAAGGACTACATCGTCCACGTTAGGACCCATTTCTCCATGTTAGGAATAATAATTTCTTCGATTTGTCCACGTCAGGACTCTGACCTCGTCTTGATTTGTCCACGTTAGGACTCGGGCGTCTTCGACCCGCTGAGGAAATAAGACTTGTCCACGTAAGGACTCACACCCGTGTCTGATCTGTCCACGTCAGGACCCACGCTTCGCTAACATGAAAACAGATAACTGCTGAGAGTAAATGGTCCACGTCAGGACACCAACACAAAGAATAATCAGTTTTGTCAACGTCATGACTTCACATTCCACTAATTTCGAGAAACCGAATCTGCCCACGATAGGACTAACACACCTCACCAATCCAGGGAAATAAACCTGTCCACGTTAGGACGCCCACTCCTGAAGAGAACCCTTCAATCTAGGAATAAACTGTCCACGTCAGGACTTAGTCCTCCACTGATCCTCACCCACAAACTTCTTAGCACTGACGTGTCAGCGACTTTGAGATGAACTCTACTGGGGATGTCTGGAAACCAAACTATCAGATGCCTGCTTTGATAACCGGCGGTGGCCTCTGAAATTCTGATTCATGAAACCTTTTAATGTCGACGTAACAACAACTTTGCAGGAAACAAACCGCTGATCGGACTAGAGAAACTTCAACAAAAACTCTGGCGGGGACATAAGTAACTCTGCTTGGGGACAAAGAGAAACTTATCCTGGTAACTCTGCGGGGAAAATAAGAGACATTTGCATAAACGACTCTGTTAGAGACAAAGAGAATCTCATCATGCTAACTCTGTGGGGGAATACTGCCGAAACTGACATTATCATTGAATATCCCATGCCGAGATCTTGAATGTTTGATTGTTCATTTGAGCAAGAGCTCTCTCCACCTGAACTGCTAGAGTACAGAAATTGCTGCAGCAAAATAAATACTAGAAGGATAATGCCGACTCCGCCGGGGATAGCCAGATGCTACAGAATTATTCCCGCAAAATAAATGCTGGAAGGGTGAAGTCGACCCTGCTGGGAAATTAGGAACTTAAACCAAACCCCCTGTTGAGGTAACCCCCTGCTGGGGAATAGCAGATGTGCCTGGTATAATCGGACTTTCTGCTGGAACGTGAACTGATATTACCCGTACCTTTGACAAAAATAAATGACAGGACCCACCATCAACTCTGCTTCGGAGAGTCTTAATCTTCGAATTCCACTGGAAGGAATGAAAACACTTGCAAAGAGAATTTCGCTGGGAATGGGATGATTCTCTTGGGGAAAATCCACTGGAGGAGAGTGCATGACCCTGCGGGGAAAGATGAACCTGTCTGAATACAGCCTTACGATCTTGGAATCACCAAACTCCATTGAGGACGAATAACTTTTCTGGAGCACGTCCTTTGGATAAGCTACGGCTAGCTGGGGAGTTCTATCCTTCTTCAGGAAGAACATGCATGACCTGCGTGAAGACTGAGTCTTTCGTTATCGCAATCTTTTGATCATCTTCCTCGTATGGTTATGAAACCTGTAACAACACAAGCAAGACACGACAAGCCTATGCAATCAAATCAATTCAGGTTAGTGACGTTACACTCAGTTAATTCAAAGCTTTAACAATTGTTGGCAAGGGCCAGTGATGTTATACTCATGCTAGCTTCATCAAACTTAGGCGTTAATCATGCACAAAACAGTAAAGAACAGCATCAAGTACTGAATAATCATATTTTATTGATCGGGCCCCTGAATGGGCGGAGTTTTTGTACACGGGATGTAACTCCTGAAAAGAGGAAGCTACGCAAAGCAAATACATAAGTATGCACAAGAAGCATGAATATTTTGACAAATTAAATTTTGTACACATGTCGGCAACGGGATGCAGATGAACACCACGAACTGATCCTCCCATGACTCGTCCGACTCTAATACTTTCCCGGTATCCCCACTTCTGAAGAGATTGTATCCGATAACTGGCTCCTTAAGCATATTCTCCCGCATTGATGCTCATTGAATTATCCAATCCGGACCGCAGTCATTTGCTTTTCAAATCCCTAACTTTTGCGTGAACCGCCCTTTACGGGTTTTCAGTTCACCGGGATACCCTTTTTTGCCGAAGCCGCCCAGTGTAGGTTTTCAACTTCGCGGGTGTACATTTTTTCAAATTTTATCCCTAATTTTTGCCCGAACCTTTCATTCTGTTTTTGGTTCGCCAGGATGCCCCATTTTTGCCTGGACTCTCTTTTTTTGTCCAGCGGGTCTATTTTAAGCAAAGTATTTTTTAACTGCGTCCGAATTCACAGGTGACGCAAAGTCTTCTCCGTCCATGGTGGACAACAACAACGCTCCTCCTGAAAAGACTTTACTGACAACGTATGGCCCTTCGTAGTTGGGGGTCCACTTGCCCCTGTGATCTGCTTGCGGCGGGAGAATCCTTTTCAGCACAAGGTCGCCCGTCTGAAAGCTTCGCGGAAGTATCTTCTTGTCGTACGCTTTCTTCATTCGTCTTTGGTACAGACGACCGTATGCCAGAGAAGCTAGCCTCTTCTCGTCCATTAAGCTCAGTTGGTTCAATCTATTCGTTACCCACTCTGCCTCGTCCAGCTGAACATCTCGCAATACCCTCAGAGAAGGGATCTCAACTTCCAATGGTAGTACTGCTTCCATTCCGTATACTAACGAGAACGGGGTTGCCCCGGTTGATGTGCGTACCGTCGTACGATAACCGTGCAAAGCAAAAGGTAGCATTTCATGCCAATCCTTATAAGTCACCACCATTTTCTGAACGATTTTCTTGATATTCTTATTGGCCGCCTCGACAGCGCCATTCATTTTGGGTCGGTAAGGGGAGGAGTTGTGATGCTCGATCTTGAAATTCTGACAGAGCTCCTTCATCATTTTGTTGTTCAGATTTGAACCATTATCCGTGATTATCCGCTCGGGAATCCCATATCGGCAAATGATATCTCTCTTGATGAATCTAGCCACCACTTGCTTCGTTACATTTGCGTAAGATGCCGCTTCCACCCACTTGGTGAAATAATCGATTGCTACTAGAATGAACCGGTGCCCGTTAGAAGCCGTCGGCTCGATCTTTCCAATCATATCGATTCCCCACATCGAGAATGGCCATGGAGATGACATCACATTTAGAGGACTCGGTGGCACGTGTATTTTGTCAGCGTAGATTTGGCACTTGTGGCACTTCCTTGCGAACTTGAAACAATCAGTTTCCATCGTCAACCAAAAATAACCTGCCCGGAGCAGCTTTCTCGTCATAGCATGTCCACCAGCATGCGTACCAAAGGCACCTTCGTGAATTTCCTCTATGAGAAGCTTTGCCTCTTTCTCATCTACACAACGTAACAACACCAAATCGTGGTTTCTTCTGTATAAGACGCCATCCGGGTTCAAATAGAAATTACCTGCTAATCTCCTGAGAGTCTTCTGATCTTGACTGGATGCCCCAGCCGGATACTCTTTATTCTTCAGGAAATTAAGGATATCAAAATACCACGGTCTGTCATCAGATGCTTCATCAATAGCAAATACATAAGCTGGCCTGTCCAACCGAGAGATAGTGATTTGGGGAGCTTCGTTCCAGAAGTTGACTTTGTACATGGAGGACAAAGTGGCAAGGGCGTCAGCCATTTGATTTTCTGCCCGCGGTACGTGATGCAATTCAACTTTGTCGAAGAAAGGCAACAATCTCCTTGCATAATTCATGTAATGTATCAAATTGGGCTGACGTGTCTCCCATTCCCCTTTGATCTGATTCACCACCAGAGCTGAGTCTCCGTATACGTCTAGATGTTTGATTCGCAAATCAATGGCTTCTTCAAGCCCCATTATACAAGCTTCGTATTCGGCCTCATTGTTGGTAACGGCAAAGGTCAATCGGGCAGTAAACGGGATGTGCGACCCGTGTGGCGTCGTGATGATTGCCCCTATCCCGCTACCGTAAGCATTCACAGCTCCGTCAAAAATCATCTTCCACTGGGATCCCACCTCTGGTCCCTTGTCTGGCAACGGCTCTTCACAGTCCTTCATCTTTAAGTACATGATATCCTCGTCAGGAAAATCAAATCTCATCGATTGGTAATCTTCAATAGGCTGCTCCGCCAGATACTCAGACAGCACACTCCCCTTTATAGCCTTTTGCGAGACGTATTGAATGTCATATTCAGTCAAGACCATCTGCCACCGGGCAATTCTACCTGACAACGCCTGCTTTTCGAATATATATTTGATTGGATCCATCTTCGAGATGAGCATGGTTGTATGATTCAGCATGTACTGCCTTAAACGCTTGGCGGCCCAGGCTAGCGCACAACAAGTTTTCTCCAGCATTGAGTATCGAGATTCACAGTCTGTAAATTTCTTACTCAGATAATAGATTGCATGCTCTTTTCTTCCCGTCTCGTCGTGTTGACCGAGAACACAACCCATGCTTCCCTCAAGAACCGTCAAATACATTATCAAGGGTCTCCCTGCCACCGGGGGTATCAAAATAGGAGGCTCCTGCAAGTACTTCTTTATTTTGTCGAACGCCTTTTGACAATTTTCGTTCCACGTCACAGCTTGATCTTTCTTCAACAGCTTGAATAATGGTTCACACGTGGCCGTTAGGTGAGATATGAACCGGGCAATGTAGTTCAATCTCCCTAAAAACCCGCGCACCTCTTTCTCTGTTTTAGGCGTCGGCATTTCTTGAATCGCTTTTATTTTAGCAGGATCGACCTCTATTCCTCTTTCGCTTACGATAAACCCCAGCAGTTTACCCGATCTCACCCCGAAGGTGCATTTATTAGGGTTCAGCCTCAGCCTGAACTTCCTAAGTCTTTTAAACAACTTCAGCAGATTCACCAGATGCTCTTCCTCCGTCTGGGATTTGGCAATCATATCGTCAACATAAACTTCGATCTCTTTATGCATCATGTCATGAAAAAGAGTCGTCATCGCACGCTGATATGTTGCCCCAGCATTTTTCAAACCAAAGGGCATCACTTTGTAGCAAAATGTTCCCCAAGGCGTTATGAAAGTAGTCTTCTCCATATCCTCTGGCGCCATTTTAATTTGATTATAGCCTGAAAAGCCATCCATGAAGGAGAATACAGAGTATTGAGCAGTATTATCAACTAACACGTCAATGTGAGGAAGTGGAAAATCGTCTTTTGGGCTTGCTTTATTCAAATCTCTATAATCTACGCACATTCGAACCTTGCCATCTTTCTTCGGCACTGGTACGATGTTGGCAACCCATGAAGGATACTTCGTCACAGCCAGGAAACCAGCGTCCCACTGTTTCTGAACCTCCTCTTTGATCTTCATTGCCATATCTTGTCGAGTTCTGCGAAGTTTTTGTTTGACCGGCGGGCAATCTTCTTTCAGTGGCAGGCGATGCACAACCATATCAGTATCAAGCCCCGGCATATCTTCATATGACCAAGCGAATACATCATTATACTCTCGGAGCATTTCAACCAGTTTCCGCTTGATATCACTCTGCAGTGCGGCTCCAATACGAATATTCTTCTCAACCCCTTTCGACCCCAAATTGATAATCTCGATGACCTCGTCGTGAGGCAGAATGGCTCTTTCCTCTTGCTTCACCAACCAAGACAGTTCTTCAGGAACGTCGCTATTTTCGACAACCTCTTCTTCGGTCTGGAATACCGGGTGATCGAAGTCGGGACGAGTCATAGGTGGTTCAAGGATGTCATCTGAAAATGTTATCCTGCAAAAGGAATGGTTAAGTGCTTCAAAATGCGTATAAAAGCGAATAACCACATTGCCATTTTATTGAAAAATACAAAACAGGAAAGACAGGGATTACAGTATTTGCACATGAAAAAACGCCATTTATTTAATGATTAACACGCAATGTTTATAACAACACAGCCCTGAGCAAACCCTGATGCCCCGGGCAAGACATCAGATTATTCAACAATTAATAAAGCAAAGCATTACTGTTTAAAAGTCACAGGAACAAGCTCCTGAATAGACCAGTTGCACAATCCTTGTCCTGGCGTGCTTGGCTGAATCCAGGCATCCATATCACAGTCGCTGTCTCCTTCATCAGACTCTGAAGCAGCATTGACAGTTTCATGACATACTCCACTGGCAGAGATGGTGATTGACTTTCTGAAATGGGGGGCCCCCACGGAAGGAGTTGATGACGACGGTCGGTACCCCAGTCCGAACCGGTCCATCTTTACAGGAATGTCCAGCACTTTGCCCCAGCCCTTGGCTTCTCCTGCTTCCACTAGCGCTTGAGCTTCTTTATACGATGAGACAGCTATCTCTGGCACTTTGCTCGGCCCGGGACCTTTGTCCTTGATGCGCAAACCTTCGAATGCCTGGCATGGCGTCTCGTGGATCTCCCCGTCGACTTCCACATATTTAAACGAAGATAGATGGCTGACCAGGATGTCTTCTTCTCCGCACACGGTGACTACACTGTCTCCGACCATATATTTTAACTTCTGATGCAGGGTAGACGTGACAGCCCCTGCCCCATGAATCCAGGGTCTTCCAAGCAAGCAGCTGTATGCAGGCTGTATATCCATGATATAAAACTCCGTTGCAAACACTTCCGGCCCCACTTGCAGAGGCAAGGTAATCGATCCGAAGACTGTTCTACGCGTGCCGTCAAACGCTCTGACTACCAAATCACTGGGTGTACACAAAATCCCTCAAACATCCAGCTTCATCATCGCCTTCTTAGGCAGCACATTCAAAGACGATCCGGTGTCAACCAATACGTGCGACATTACCGACCCTCTACACTCAACAGATACGTGTAATGCCATATTATGATCCCTTCCTTTCGGAGTCAAGTCAAAATCGGTAAAACCCAGACTGTGGCCTGCATTCACATGTGCCAATACTCCTTCTAGCTGATTTACGGAGACATCCTGTGGTACAAAAGAAGTGTCCAGGACTTTCAGCAAAGCGTTTCTATGAGCTTCCGAACATAAGAGCAATGACAAGATAGATATCTTGGATGGTGTCTGCTGCAGATGCTCCACAATCTTATAATCACTTTTCCGAATTAAGCGCATGAATTCTTCCACATCCTTCGATGCTGCTTCTTTCTCACTTGCTTGTACCGGAACATTCTCAACCGCTTTCCCTTTTCCTTTTGCTAGCCTTTCAGCCTCCACTTCAAGAGATATAAAGATCCTGCCGCTCCTCGTCATGCCTCCTGAGCCAACAACATTATCCACAATCTCTGCCGGCTGCTTGTTAACATCAATCTTAATCCCATCACAATACACCTCTAGCCCATATGACCATGGGACTGCTTTCATGTTCTCATACGGGATTGGCCCGGCTTTAGTTATGGTGATAGGTGGTCGCTGAGCTGGTGCTGTAATAGTGATCGTCTTCCGAGGAATCGTCACCGTGGCCACATCACTCCGATTATCCACTACTGCCCCTGCAGGCTCATCAGTTGCCGCTCGATCAAACTGCAATATACCTTCATCAATTAAGGCCTGAATGCCTTTCTTCAAATCCTCACACCCCCCAGCTAGGGTCCAACAATCTAAAAAATATTCGTTACATCCTGGGTAAACACCTCCTTGCAACAGACGGCTCTTTATCTCGCTCAGCGGCGTCTTCAAATCATCGACATTCATAATCAGATTCAGCCCTTCCTCAGTCAGCACGGCGTTCGCCCCATGATTAGGCATGGGTTTCTGGACTATATTCGGACCTGCCGTTCCGAAGTTGATAGTCTTGTTGTCTAAAAGATCCTGCACAACATGCTTAAAAGCATGGCAACCTTCTATATCGTGACCCGGGGCCCCAGAATGAAACTCACAGTGCCTGTTTGCATCATAGCCGAACGGGGGAGCTCCCGTTATCGGCGCCAGAGTTCTTTTCTCTACCAGATTCAATCCCAACAATGTCTGCAACAAATCAGCATAGGTTGAGGGAGGCTTCTCAAACACCCTTCTCGGCTTACTACCCTGGAATCTTCGCTGAGCTTGTTGTGCCCCCTGCTGAGGCTGCTGCTGCTGTGGCATCGGCTGCTGCTGAACCGGTTGTTGTTGCTGGATTGGTTGTTGTTGATATGGGATAGTAACACTCGACACCTGCTGCGGCTGACGATATTGATTTCTTCCCCTGCCTCGGCCTCGGCCTCGGCCTCCAAATACCGCGCTTGCCTCGCCCTGACGGCGCCCACCATAAGCTTTCCGATTACTGCCAGATGCAGTTGATTCATCGACTTGGAACTTTCCTTGCTTAATATTACGCTCAATCTTTTCCCCCATCAGAATCAGGTCTGAAAAACTGGCCAGAGAAGTATGAAACAGCATATCATGAAACAGACCTGTGAATGTACCGACAAACATATCATTCATTTCTTTATCTTCTACAGGAGGACGGACCCTGGCAGCCATATCGCGCCACCTTTGCGCGTACTCTTTAAAACTCTCCCCCTTCTTCTGCGAAAGCCCGGCCAACTGGACCCGATTGGGTGCCAGGTCGCTGTTATACTTGTAATGGGCTACGAACGCCTCCGCCAATTGCTTCCATGTCTTGATATCAGTTGGCTCCAACCCCATGTACCACTCTAAGGAAGGGCCCGATAGACTATCCTGAAAGAAATGCATGAGCATTCTTTCATCAGTGGAGTATGCAGACATCTTTCTGTAATAAGCTCGTACATGCACTTTCGGACACGTGTCTCCTTTGTACTTATCGAACGCAGGAGCTTTGAATTTAATTGGCACCCTCAAGCCAGGTACCAAGCCCATGGTTGCCATGTCCAATCCCACAGCACTTTGATTTAGGACTCCCTTCATCTGCTCTTCCAGCATTCTAATCTTTTGGGAATCATCCATCGGCCCTTCAAAACCTCCTCCGGAGAAGGCGTCCTCCTGCTGATCCTCTTGCCACATACCATTTCCAGCCCCGTACCCATCGTACGCATTATTACGTCCAGCTCTGATCTGATTCATCCCCGGACCTCGGCCTCTGTTGCCATACCCTTGAACACCTCCAGCAGGACCGAAAGCCATAAATCCAGCACCATTTCCGTTTCCAAAGCCTCCGTAATTCTGATTGACCATACCATAACCATCTTGCCCAAAGCCTTGAGCATTAAAGCCATACTTGCCAGTGTTATCGAATCCCTGATCGTTGAATCCGAACCCAGTATTGACAAAGCCATTGCCTCCTAGATTATCTGCCAAATTGACATCACCCAGCCCAGCATTATGAACAGCAGTTTCATTCCCCACTCCGACGTTACCATTCACAGCAGCGGTAGCGTTGTTGACGTTAGCAGCAGGTATATTGACCACGGGCGGAGCCACTGGCGTGGGAGTGCCGTCTCCATGAGCAGTATCAACCCGGACAGACTGATGATCTTCATTACCATGACCAGCGTTGCGAGCCAACAGAGGCTGGACCATGGCCTGCAAATTCTCTTGCCCTTTTGCTATAGCTTCCATGGTCTGCATGAAGAGGGCGAGCTTCTCGCGCACATCCTGCATCTCGTTCTGTATTTGGTCCATGACTTTTCGACAGTTGGAGCGTGTAGAATAGCGGTGCGGATGTTGATCTGGAATCCTGTTAAGTACCTGGTACAGAGCAGGAAATAAGACACCATTCAAAGATTACCTGTAATGCAATATGAATATGAATGCAATGCAATGTGTCTGTGCATTAGGGAAGTTCATTCCCCCAGTTCTAGTGCGAAGGTGCCGGTGCAGTGACAGTGTTGACAATAGGAATATCGGAGCTGAATCATAGAAAGCCTCATATATTGCAGGGAGAATCAATAAGCCCAGGGTACAATATCACTGAGAGTACAAAGAAGACATGACCTCAACCAACAATCCTGGTGATGGTCAGCGCTATGCAAATAAAGCAGACAAGTTACTACATGAAATGATCAAATCCTCCCAAAAGTCTGGTACTCCTCTATCAACTTCTTGGTCTCCGGATGGCTTGGTCGATCAAGCAGTCCTTCGACAAGCTGGTTTCTCCTCTTAAGGACACGGCGTACGTCTTCAGCAGTTTCTTCCCATGTTGCTTCTCCGAAGCAATCTTCTAACTTTCGCTTCTGAGACACTGCTTCATCTCTAGACTTGATTGCCTTGTTCAGTGCATGCTGGACACTATACCGGGTCATCACTTCCTCCTCATACTTCTTGATGCTAGACTTCAACTTCTCTTCGAGGTCGGAAATTTGCTGCTTCAGCTTATCTTCCCTCTTCTTGTTGTTAGTGAGTGTGGCATTCCAAGTCTTATTGCAAGAAGATATCTCTCGGTGAGCGATGTCAAGCGCCTTCTTCTTGGCTTCCAGCATGTCATGGGAACTCCTGAACTCTTGCCCCAGACGTTCGCGCTTTTTCTTTTCCTCAGTCAACTCAGCCCCTAGTCTATTTACTAGCTCGATCTGTTGCTGGAAAGCATATACGGCCTTGTTCTTCTCGCTGCGTACTTGGGCTAACTCTTGCTCTAACCCTTCGTTGACCTTCATCAAGGCTTATTTTTCCTTCACAACCTGTTCATAGACTTCTCTAGAAACAGTAGTCGGTTCTGCTACCGGAACGGGAACAAGAATTGGTGCATCTGGAAACGGCATCCTCAACTGACTAGCCCTCTCCTGAATCCAAACTCTATAAGGTGCATAGGCCTGACAGTCGTTCTTACCTAACAACGGCTTCCCTCTGCGGTTAATACGCGTCCAGGCATGCTGCAGCTTGGCTAATAACTCCCCTTTCAAATCCCCCGTGAAGTACAGAGATTCCTGTACTTCCTCCTCCTGAGGTGGGTTCTTCAGCGCATATCCGAATTGACGAATGAATAGAGAAGGGTTGTAATTGATACACCCTTTTCTTCCTATCAGCGGCACATTAGGGTACCCCGAACAACTGAAGATGAGCTCAGATCCCAACAGGTCTCGATCAAACCACACAACGTCTTCGGAAGATAACCTCATCAGGCGTTCTGACCAACCAACTGGGACTGTAGTCTCTGCAACAGATCCTCTCTTAGGAAAGTGACTCTCAAACCACATACTCAGCAAGGGTACACAAAGATGAACATTCTTCCCTCTTCCCTTCTCATTCTTATAATGCAGTGAGTGGTAGAGATCTCCGAGTAAGGTAGGTACAGGATTACCAGCGGCAAACAAGTAGAAAGCATCAAAGTCCACAAAATCCGGTATATTGGGGAACAGTACTATGCCATAAATGCACAAGGCCAACACAGCATTGAAAGCAACCCAGCACCCGCTCTTGGCGTACTCTTGGGCTTTACCAACTAAGAACTGAAATGAGAAGCCTGGAACTCCACGGGAAACAGTAGTCACAAGTTCAGAAGCATCAACATGCAAGGCTTTTGCCAATTCCTCAGGCTTGGGTTTGGCGCCATAATGAATGAATGGAACCTGGTTCTGTACGGGCAGCTCAACATAATCAGCGTATTCCTCCAGGGTTGGTCCCATAATAAAGTCAGAGAACGTAAAGCACCTCAAAGCAGGGTCGTAGAATTGCATCAAAGCATACAGCCCATCTAACTCTACCTCTGTAGGTTTGCACACCAATCTCAGTAGTCTACCATAGCTCATCCGGAAGCTCCTACGAACACCCTCATCAGCAAGAGAGATCAACCCAAGTAGAGGAACAATATCAGGCGTAGGCAATTTGTAAGCAACCGTTCTCCTTAAGCTAGTCATGATCAAACACTCAGAAGTCTGGGCACTAGAACTAGGGAAATGCAAATGCACCTGCAGCACAGACACACGTTAGTGAAATGCAAATGGTAATGGATATGCAGTGATGCAATGCAAGTAACATGCAACAGGGACCAAAACTGTAGCTGAATAGCCTGAACCCAATCAAGAAAGGTCTCAGATAGACCATCCAGAAGTCATCAAACCCTGGTCTCAGACAGACCTAAAATAAAACTCCACCACTGGTCTCTAACAGACCTCAAACCATAACTCCAACTGGTCTCTGATAGACCTCAAATCACATCTCCAATTGGTCTCTGACAGACCTCAGAACACATCTCCAAATGGTCTCTGACAGACCTCATAACTCTCCATAAATAACCAGGATCTCTGATCAAGAAATAACCGGTATCTGAAGGTCTGGTTACCTGCATAACCCCAAATCCCCTCACAGGTGGGTGGCCCTATAACTGGCACAAGGTACGGCATCCTATGCGGTCGTCGGCGTCACAGACTTTCAGGGTTGATGATACGATTCCCAGAAGGAGTGGCATCATCAATTCCTGAAGAGGCCTTACTTAGCCAACTTCCAAATGATCGGTCCCCAGAGTCGACAATCCAACTAACCAGCAACCCACGCCAACCAAAGGAAGGGGCAGGATGCCAACCAGAGGAACCTCGTCTGAGTGTAGATTTCATGGGACACCAAAGCAAGCAAAGCAAGCGGGCGCCCACTAATTTCTACTCTAATTCTAGGTGCACTCAAGCCCAGGTCCGGCTTATCTCTCAATATCAGAACACCCGTCACACCCCAGATACAGCAATAATAATCAATATATAAAGCTGAAAATACAAGGCTAGAAATATAAAAATAACTCCATACAAAATCCTCGACGGGAAAACAAGCGTTAGGATTGACTCTCTCAAGGGACGTTGGATCCCAAATGCATAAGAACCATCGCAGTCCTTAGCAGCCAGGGGACGTTGGATCCCCAGCAGAGTCGCCAGCTGTCGCTACTGCGAAAATCGGCGCCGGCTGAACAGAAGAGTCGCCACCGCACGTTATTTATCCCACGGGAGGGAAAGGAAACGCTCAGAGTAAACCTCGCACAACACGGAAAAGGTATGGTCATCGCAACCAAAACCTGGGTTCGGGAGTCGGTTACGCAAGGGGAAGGTATTAGCACCCCTCACGTCCGTCGTACTCGACGGGATCCACGCTTGTTTTCGGGTATGGATTGTTATTCTATCTACGCTAAAGGTCTGGGGTTAAAAGAAAAGAAAATAAGAATAAAAATGACTCGGCAAAGTATCGCACTTTATGCCTACGTATTCCCGCCTGGAACGAGAAATCAGAGTCAACGTAGTTCGCCTACCTACGGGAAAGGAGGGGAAGGTTGCTCGCTAGGACATCGTATCCTATGCCTACGTACTTTCATACAGCATGAAAGATCAGAGCAAACGTAGTTCGGGCCACGTACGACACAAGCTTGTCTTGGTTGAAAATTTGACCTAAACTAGGGGATTTTACACAGAAACCCTAATTTAGAAACTCCTCTTCTCCTTGATTTCTCTTGAATTCTCCTTGGCATATCTCCACATCCTTCTTTATATATCCAATGATGAACCCCACATCTCTCCAATAGACTTGAATGCCCTTTAAATCAGTCAATTGACCTAGGGTTGACCTAGGGTTGACCCAGATGAAACCCTAGTTGACTGTCTTCAACTGTAGCTCTTGTGCTCTCATCAATGACTTGTCTCCTTCTCCAAATGACTTTCTAAGTCTCTCACAATGTCTAGATACTCTCCATGCCTTCACTTCACCTCTCACAACCCTCTTGCTGACCCTCAGATATCCTCAGCTAGGAGATGGACTCAAGGCTAGATCTGCTGAACTCTTTGCTTTCAAATTCTTTTCCTGATGACTTGAATAAGATTGAATTGGGATAATAACCTCTTGATAGGCTCCTAGAGATGAGAATAATGATTGGTCCCCTGTTGAATGACTTGCTATGCTATGCTATGCAGATGGTTAGTCTATGTACATGACTCTATATGCAGATGCTAATGATAATGAAACATAAACTCAAGAATAAGGTTGGGCAAATTTTAGGGTGCAACAATACGCCTCCTAACACGGGCCGTGTCATGGGACACGGGCACCCGTGTCACACCACTGACCTTCAGCCTCAAATATCCCTGTAGTTCCTCCATCTCCTGACACGGACCGTGTCATGCAACACGGCAACCCGTGTCAGGGACCTGATATATCTGAAATGCTCTTATTGAATGGTCGTTTTACTCCGCTTTCTCTGGAATTTTGCTTCCTCACATCGACTCGGGAATTAACATGACTTAGACATCTGTAAAATAAACAAAACTATAATTAGCAAAGTAAAACGTGGGTTGACTCCCACAAAGCGCTGTGTTTAACGTCGCATGGCTCGACGGTCGTCCATCCTACATGATAAGACAAATGACATCCATTTTGTCGATTGAGTCTCCTTGGTAGTAAGGCTTCAGCCTCTACCCATTTACTTTAAAGGTATCTCCATTGGCTTGATTTTTCAACTCAATAGCTCCATGTGGAAAAACCTTGTGAACCACAAATGTTCCCGACCATTTGGACCGTAGCTTTCCAGGGAATAGCTTCATCCGAGAATTGTATAGGAGGACAAGTTGTCCTTCCCAAAACTCTTTTCTCTGTATCCTCTTATCATGCCATTTCTTTGTTTGTTCCTTGTAAAGTTTGGCATTTTCATAAGCGTGATTCTGAAACTCTTCCAACTCGTGCAGTTGAAGAATTCTAGAACTTCTGGCTAGGGATAAATCCATGTTCAAGAATTTGGTTGCCTAAAATGCCTTGTGTTCTAGCTCTAAAGGTAGATGGCATGCTTTTCCATAGACAAGTTGGTATTGTGACATACCGATGGGTGTTTTGAAAGCTATTCGGTAGGCCCATAATGCATCATCCAACTTTGTTGACCAATCTTTCCGTGACGAACTTATAGTTTTCTCCAAAATCTGCTTGAGTTGTCGATTTGATACCTCTACCTGACCACTTGTTTGAGGATGATACGGAGTGGCTACTCGATGCTTCACATTGTAATTCTGCAGGAGTCTCTCCATAAGGTGATTTAGGAAGTGAGTTCCTTCATCATTTTTCAACGCTCTCGAAACTCCAAACCTTGCAAAAATATTTTCTCTCAAAAACTTTACCACAACCTTTGCATCATTAGTAGGCAAAGCCACAACTTCAACCCATTTTGAGACATAGTCCACTGCAACCAAAATGTAGTTCTTTCCAGAGGATGGTGGAAATGGCCCCATAAAGTCTATGCCCCAAACATCAAACAATTCAACCTCCAGTATAAAATTTTGGGACATTTGATTTCTTTTTGAAATATTCCCAGTTTTCTGGCACTTGTCGCATTCTTTCACCAACTCTTGAGCATCTTTAAACACAGAGAGCCAATACAAACCCGATTGGAGGACTTTGGCTGCGGTTCTATCCCCACTGAAATGTCCTCCGTACTCTAAATCATGACATGCTTTCAACACACCTCTCTGTTCTTTCTCTGGTACACATCTTCTGACCAATCCATCCATTCCTCTTTTGTAGAGAAACGGATCATCCCATAAGTAAAACCTGCAATCATGAACAAACTTTTTTCTTCTATTAGAATCAAAATCGTCAGGTATGATACCACCGACCAAGTAATTTCCGTAATCTGCAAACCACGGAACACCAGTAATAGCTAGGATGTGTTCATCAGTAAACTCATCCTTTATAGGACGCTTGTCCTCATTCTCTTCAATCGGTGACATTCGCGAGAGGTGATCAGCTATGGTGTTTTCACACCCTCTCTTATCACAAATCTCCATATTAAATTCCTGGAGAAGTAAGATCCATCTCAGGAGCCTGGGCTTTGATTCTTGCTTAGCAAAAATATGTTTTAAAGCAGCATGGTCAGTATAAACAATCACTTTCGAACCCAACAGATATCACCTAAATTTATCAAAGGCATACACCACAGCTAACAACTCCTTCTCGGTAGTTGCGTAATTCATCTGTGCAGGGTTCAAAACATGACTAGCATAGTAAATAACATGCAACAGCTTATCTCTCCGCTGTCCCAACACAGCCCAAACGGTGATGTTGCTAGCATCACAAATGATCTCAAAAGGTAGAGACTAATCGGGAGCAATCAAAATTGGTGCTGACACTAATTTATCTTTCAGCTTTTTAAACGCATCAGCACACTCCTCATCGAACACAAAAGCTTTATCCTTTACCAACAAGGAAGTTAACGGTTTAGCTATCTTGGAAAAGTCTCTTATGAACCTACGGTAGAAACCCGCATGGCCTAAGAAACTTCAAATACTTTTCTCATTCACCGGTGGTGGTAACTTAGAGATCACCTCCACTTTGGCTTGATCGACTTCGATCCCTTTGTGTGAGATCTTGTGACCAAGGACAATGCCCTCTCGTACCATAAAATGGCACTTTTCCCAGTTTAGGATCAAGTTACTTTCCTGACATTGCTGCAAAATAAGTGAAAGGTTAGTTAGACAGTTATCAAATGAAGAACCAAAAACAGAGAAGTCATCCATGAAGACTTTCGTATGCTTCTCGAGCATATCAACAAAAATGGAAGTCATGCATCTTTGAAACGTCGTTGGGGCATTACACAACCCGAATGACATCCATCTATAAGCAAAGACACCGTACGGGCATGTAAATGCCGTCTTCTCTTGATCCTCCGGTGCAACCGCAATTTGGTTGTACCCGAAGTACCCATCCAGAAAACAATAGTAGTCATGCCTATCCAATCTCTCTAACATCTGGTCAATGAATGGCAACGGAAAGTGATTTTTTCTTGTGGCTAAATTTAACCTCCTGTAGTCAATGCACACCCTCCAACCAGTGACCGTTCTAGTAGGAATCAACTCATTCTTTTCATTGGTTACCACAGTTGTACCTCCTTTCTTTGGCACTACATGAACAGGACTTACCCACGAACTGTCTGATATAGGATAGATAAGTCCTGCATCTAACAACTTCATGACTTCCTTTCTCACTACCTCCTTCATAACGGGGTTCAGTCTCCTTTGGGGTTGCACAACCGGTTTGTGATCTTTTTCCATAAGAATTTTGTGCATGCAAACTGTAGAATTTATACCCTTGAGGTCTTCAACTTTCCACCCAATAGCACCTTTAAAATTTTTCAAAACTCCAATCAACTTGTCCTCTTGGACACTTTTCAAACTAGAGCTAATGATAGCGGGATATTTTTCTTCAGTGTCGAGGAAAACATATTTGAGATTCTCAGGAAGTTGTTTCAACTCTACACTTTTCGGCTTTTCTTCATTACCTTCCAACATTATAGGTTGCCTTAGGTCTTCCCACCGATGCGGTCGGGATCCTTTTTGAACAGGTTGAGTCTCCAACATTGCTACCACTTCCATATCACTACCATCAACTTCTTTATCTTTCTTAAAAATCAACATGCTCAACACTCTCTCGAGAGGTAATTGGGACACACTCTCCAAATGTTCACTTTCTACCACTTGTTCTAACACTTGTATGTTGCTACTTGTGTCAAAATCCTCTTTATTCTTCATGGTATTCCTAACATCAATTTTTAACTCCTCGTCATAAACCTTCAAGGTAAGGGTACCACCCTCCATGTCTACCATGACTCTCCTGGTTTCCAATAACGGTCGGCCCAAAATTAAAGGAATTTCTTCATCTTCCGGCATTTCAAGAATCACAAAATCAACCAGAAACACAAACTTATCCACTTTCACAAGAACATCTTTGACTACTCCATAAGGCCGCTTAACCGAATGATCCGCATATTGAAGAGTCATCCGAGTATCTTGAACTGCACCAATACCCAACTTTTTGTATATGGACAAAGGCATGAGATTAATACTTTCCCCCAAATCGATTAAAGCTCTCTTAAATGACCTATCACCAATAGTGCATGGAATAGTAACAGCTCCGCTGTCTTTCTTCTTCACCGGAATCTTCAAACCCTGCAAAATAGCATTACAAGTTTCGGTTAGAATAACAGTTTCGGAATCAATGGTTTGCTTCTTGGCGATGATATCCTTCATGAATTTAGCATAGGTGGGCATTTGCTCAAGTGCCTCCAATAACGGAATGTTCAGCTCTAGATTTTTGAACAACTCAAGGAACTTTTTGAAATTCTTCTCATGTTGTCCTTTATTTTTATTCCTTGAGGGATAAGGGAGCTTGATCACCGGTTTCGGTTCTACTAGTTTTTCTTTAGTTACCGGTGCTGGTGTTGCCACTTCTTCTTCAATTACATCATTCTCTTTTATTTCCAGTTCCACTTCAATCATATGATCATTCAACTCAGATTCTTTTTCTTTCACTTCCTTAGATTTACCACTCCTTGTTATTACAGCCTTAACTTGGTGGTGATCTTTTGGATTTGGCACTGTAGCACTTGGAAGTGTACCCGGCACTTGAGAACTCGCAAGTTGTTGAGCAATCTGACTCATCTGAACTTCAAGATTTTTAATTGATGCACCAGTATTCCTTAAGTTGCTCCTTGTCTCTTCTTGAAATTGTGAACTTTGGGCAGCCATTTTTTCAATGGCGACCTCCCAATCAGCTTTTCTAGGAGCTTGTTATGGAGGTTTTTGATATTGAGGTTGGTATGGTGGCTGCTGATATTGTTGCAGCTGTGGTTGGTACGGTTGTTGGCCTTGAATCGGTTTCTGCACATTTCCTTGCGGATCTTTCCATGCGAAATTGGGGTGATTTTTCCAACCTGGATTATATGTGTTGGCATAAGGATTGTTCTGCCTTAACATATTAATTTGTTCAACCTGCTCTTGAGTTGCCACACAATGCATAGCAAAGTGCGGTCCACCACATATTTCACAAAGTACCGCTTGAACTGGTTCAACTTGTGCCACTGTCTGAGTTCCAATATTCATTTTCTTTAACCTTCTCTCTACCTCGGCGGCAATTTGATCCTCCATTTTAACAACCTAATTCGCCAGCTTCAAATTAATCTTACCCTCTAGTTAGTTCACAGTGTGGTCATACAACTCAAGATGCTCATTGGCAGCAATTGCTTCTATGATCCTCTTGATACCAGTGGCTGTTGAGAAATTAGTTGAGCCATCGGCAGCAGTGTCTATAAGTTGTTTTGTCTTGAGTCGTAAACCATTCACAAAGTTCTGCATCTGCTCAGTGGCATCCATGTTATGAGTAGGACATACCGTCAGACACCTCTTAACCCTCTTATATGCATCTCCTAGAGATTCCCCTTCTTTTTGTTTGAAATTGACAATGTTGTATCTTGTTTGAAGCAGGAAAATACTCGTTAAGGAATGCAGTTTCCATCTCTTGCCATGTGGTGATACTCCCAGCTGGAAGTGAGTAGAACCGTTCTTTCGCATCATCATTCAGTGTGAACGGAAACATAACAAGTCTCTTGGCCTCTTTGGAATGGCATTCTATCTTCAAAGATGTGGTAGTCGTTAGGAATCTCTGTAGATGCTTGTTTGCATCTTCGTTGATTCTTCCAGAGAAAGGCTTGCTCTCTAACTGGCGAATGGTGGAAGGATGTAGTTGAAAGTGTGCCACATTCACCGGTTGATTTAAGATTGTCATCCGGTTTAGTTGAGCATTGGCCCCTCCATAGTCTCCCAAACGTCTTTCAGGCTGAGGTTGATTCCCAACCATTTGAATAGTTTCTGGTGTTGTCTCCCTCTCTGCTTCTAAATCATTATGCTCACTATGCATAGATACCTCTTCTTCTCTTTCAACTAACAAAACACCGAGGCCTGAACTTGACCCTGCCAGTCTTTTGACTCTAGCTTTTCTAAGTCTTTCGTGCAATGCTCGCTCTGGTTCTGTATCAAAAGAAAATTTAGATGAGGCCTGACCTCGCATACACAGTTAGATAGAAGTTCGATATTTTAAGCAAAAAGATAATAAAGCAAAAAAATAAAAATTTTAGTCGCAGAGCAACAAAATTTCTTTTGAATCCTAAAAACAAAGTTAATTTGGCAATCCCCGGCAACGGCGCCAAAAACTTGATCGGAAAAATAGCAAGTTTACTATTTTTACCGATGTAGTAATAAGGGAAAAGTTCTCGATATCGATCTCGAGGGCTGCGTAGGAACCAACAGTGTTTTTAATGATTCAAAGGAACAAAAATACCTTGGCGTTATTTTTAAAAGTTATATAAACGAATAAAATTACTAAAGAAAATAAAACAGGAAAAAAAAGGTTTATATTAATAATAAGAACAATGCTAGGGAAGTGGATAAATTGCTCTGTGAAGACCGGAAAAAATTATTCTAAGAGACATGCCTCCAACCTTGGTATATGTCAAATTTACAAATTAGTTTTCCTTAATTCCTTAATGAAAAACCCTTTGATAATTTTTCCTACACAGTAATCCCTTAGTTGCCCACGAAAATCATCAAGCAATAGTTCTGACATAATAAACACGTTACTACGGGGTATCCCCATTTCTAGGCAATATCTATCGTAATATTATTTTGCAAAAGCATTAGATTGGTTTTTCAGACCTAAACCTAACCGTCAATCAAATTCCATTTTCCAATATGAATCCGCCTTAAGATCGTTGCAAAATAAAAGATAAAAGGGGAAAAACATAGATCTCAAAATAATTCAAACACAGATCAATACATTGCAATTTAGGACCACCCCCTAGAAATGGGGGGTTTAGCCAATCATGTTCTTAATCAAAACAAAAACACAAAAAAATGAAAGGAAGACAGTTATTACATTAAGGATTGGGGTTCTTGGATCATCAATCGCTTCCTCTTTTGATCGATCCTCGTTCTCCGAAAATCTCCTCCAAAGTGTAAAAACAAGAACAAAAAAAACTAAAAAACACCGATTCTAAGCCACGATGCGTCTAATATATCAGAATTCAAATTACACTGCGAGATGCCTAAACTGCCCTCTGAGATAGTAACAGTCAGCATAAAATGAAACAAAAACATTTCACTTTCAGTAGCCCTGACACGGGCCGTGTCGTGGGAGACAGATGGTCGTGTCAGGTTGCTGACTTTTGGGTCACGCTCTTCATCTTCAAGGGTCCTGACACGGGCCGTGTCATGGGACACGAGCACCCGTGTCAGGCTACTGACATGCCTAGATTTCTCTTCAAAGACTTCCATTTTCTCGGCAGTCTTTGTACCCGGAACGGCTTCACACGGATGTCAAATCACCAACTTCTTGTTATCCTGAAAACACACTACAAACAACCAAATTAAACGCACCAGCGGCATACAATGATAAAAACATCAAAACATGACTTGTTCAATGACATATGAAAATAAAGATGAAAACATAATTGAAAGACTCGAAAGCGGATGAAAACATTAAAAACAAATGACACAAACAGTTTGAAATACACGACTGAAACCCATTGATCAATCTCCTCATTAGGAGTTGATGAATATTATAGGCTTTCTCATTGTTTAACGGTAAAAGCTATGTGGGACTCATTTCAAGTTGCCCACGAGGGAACCAATGATGTTAAGCTAGCGAGAATCAATAGGCTAACACAAGAGTTCAATCTCTTTTACATGGAGCAAGGGGAAACCATTGCGGACATGCAAAAGAGATTCATTCATCTTATCAATAGATTTCATTCACTAGGTAGGCCAGTTGCCAATGATGTTGCTACTAACAAAATTTTGATATGTATTAACAGGGAATGGCAACCAAAGGTAACCGCCATCAAAGAAGCTAACGACCTCACAGTTTTGAATCTCACAACATTTTTTGGAAAGCTGCAAGAGCACGAACAAGTGCTTCTAAGCCAAGAGCAACATGAAAAGAAGGAAAAGAAGGATAAAACAAAGAATACTGAAAAGAATTCTATTGCTCTCAAGACTTCTTCCTCAAAGTCTCAATCTAAGGAGCATAGTGATTACACGTTGAGTGACGAAGAAGAGGATGATAAGAGTGAGGACATGTGGTTGTTCGTAAAGCATTACAACCGCCATGTTAAAAAGAACGGCATCCAACACCCGAGAAGAATCTTGTCAACTTCCGGAAACAATCTAGGTACTCTAAAAATGATTACACCAAAGGGAAAACAAGAGGGTCATGTTATACTTGCGGAAAGACCGGACACTACAAACCAGATTATCCATTGAACAAAAAGGGCAAAGAAAAGGAAACAAATAGATCACATAAGAAGCAATCAAAGTCGAGGAGAGCATATATAGCTTGGGAAAGCGATATTGATTCCACCGAGGATGAAAGCTCAAGTGATGAAGATGAATCCGTAAATCTTTGTCTTTCCGCTCACCAAAAGAACAAGAAAAAACAGGTACGGCATGCTAAATATGAAAATTCCTCTAAAATGTCTCATTTTGAATTACAAACTGCATTTAATACTTTGCATTGTGAAGCAAAGGATGCCTTTAAAAGGCTTGCCTCAAACAATCAAATTTTTGTTCATTTAGAGCAAAAGATTCAAGAGTCCGAAAGGAAACTTGAGGCACTTAAAGCTTCCATAGTGGAAAGTACTAAAGCAGGTTGTGAGGATCTAAGGAGTAGAATAGTTAACTTTGGGTGTGACACTTGTTACATTTGGAAAAATGAAGTTAGAAATCTAAATGCCAAACTTAACAAGGCTCTTGAGCCCAAAATTACTTTTGCCATCGATAAATCTAATTTTAGAAAGAGTATGGTCAATCCATATCAAAAATACAAAGATGTTATAAGATATGATGATAGAAAAAGCAATTCTAAAGTTAACTTTTCTTGTTTATATTGTTGCAAGAAAGGTCATTCCATTGCTAAATGCCGTTTTAGGAGATTTTTAGTTCCTAAAGGCATTTATCAAAATGGTTGCCTAAATGTGACCATTTTGTCACTCACAACTTAGGACCCAATAAGCCATTGGGTACCTACTCTTGTTAATTGTTTTTATATAGGTACAACATCTTGAGACCACTAAGAGAAGATGGGTTCTCGACAGTGGCTGCTCAAGACACATGACAGGAGACATATCTCTCTTCATTGACTTCGTGGCAAAGAAGAAGGGGTATGTAACCTACGGAGATAACAATTGCAGTGCAATACTTGGAAAAGGTAGTGTAGATATTACTTGTCGAGGGCCTTAAACATAATCTTATTAGCATTAGCCAATTATGCGACAAAGGATATAATGTATCGTTTTCAAAAGATTGTTGCAAAATTGTGAATAATGATGAAATAAAGAGTGTGTTTAATGGCTTGAGAGTAAACAATGTCTATATGCTAGGCTTGAATGAAGTATCTTTGACAAGTGACAAATGTCTCATGACAATGAGTGAAGACTCGTGGTTATGGCATAGACGTTTAGCACATGTCAACTTTGACTTGCTTAATAAAGTAGTCTCAAAAGATCTAGTCTTAGGTCTTCCCAAAATAAATTTTACCAAGGATCACCTTTGTGATACATGTCAAATGGGAAAGCAAACGAGGATCTCTTTTAAATCTAAAAATATTGTTTCAACTACGAGACCTCTCGAGCCGTTTCAACTACGAGACGTCTCGAGCTTCTCCATATGGACTTATTCGGGCCATCTAGAATTAAAAGCCTAGGTGGTAACTATTATGGTTTTGTAATAGTTGATGACTTCTCTAGATTTTGTTGGACTATTTTCTTGGCTAGTAAGAGTGATAGATTCGCCGCCTTTGAAAGATTTGCGAGGGAGTGGTTGTCGGTGTCATGAGGCATGACAATGAGAAACTCCTAGCAGCTTCTAGGGGAAAACCGAATTCACATCCGAATGAGAGGGATCCTGAGGCTATGCAGGTATGGGACTGCATGGTTGAATGAAGGCTTATAAGGAATAATTGGTACTACCTATACCAACAAGATGCATCTTCTTTTCGGTAGCCTGTTCATAAGAACTCCATAGTTAAGCGTGCTTGACTTGGAGCAATTCTGGGATGGGTGACCTTCTGGGAAGTTTCCTGGAAAGCGTGTGATTAAGGACAAAGCATGCTGAAAAGACCCGTGTTGGTTTGTGGGGTCAGTCGGTAATCCTAAAAAGCAATATGGGGCGTTACAAATGGTATCAGAGCCATACCTCTCCCAGTACGATGTGGTTCGGGGACGAACCAAGCGGAAGCTGGTGGGCATGTAACACCTGAGGTGAAAGAGGACGGTGGTTACATGTAACACCCGTGGGCGAGGGAGTGGTTGTCGGTGTCATGAGGTATGACAATGAGACACTCCTAGCAGCTTCTAGGGGAAAACCGAATTTACATCCGAATGAGAGGGATCCTGAGGCTATGCAGGTATGGGACTGCATGGTTGAATGAAGGCTTATAAGGATTAATTGGTACTACCTATACCAACAAGATGCATCTTCTTTTCGGTAGCCTGTTCATAAGAACTCCATAGTTAAGCGTGCTTGACTTGGAGCAATTCTGGGATGGGTGACCTTCTGGGATGTTTCCTGAAAAGCGTGTGATTGAGGACAAAGCATGCTGAAAAGACCCGTGTTGGTTTGTGGGGTCAGTCGGTAATCCTAAAAAGCAATATGGGGCGTTACAAATGGTATCAGAGCCATACCTCTCCCAGTACGATGTAGTACGGGGACGAACCAAGCGGAAGCTGGTGGGCATGTAACACCTGAGGTGAAAGAGGACGGTGGTTACATGTAACACCCGTGGGCGAGGGAGTGGTTGTCGGTGTCATGAGGCATGACAATGAGACACTGGGGAAAACTGAATTCACATCCGAATGAGAGGGATCCTAAGGCTATGTAGGTATGGGACTGCATGGTTGAATGAAGGCTTATAAGGATTAATTGGTACTACCTATACCAACAAGATGCATCTTCTTTTCGGTAGCCCATTCATAAGAACTCCACAGTTAAGCGTGTTTGACTTGGAGCAATTCTGGGATGGGTGACCCGTGTTATAGCGACCATGGAGGTGAGTTTGAAAAGACCCGTGTTGGTTTGTGGGGTCAGTCGGTAATCCTAAAAAGCAATATGGGGCGTTACAGCGACCATGGAGGTGAGTTTGAAAACTATTTGTTTGAAGAATATTGCGGTAAACACGAAATTGATCACAACTTCTCTGCTCCACGTACTCCTCAACAAAATGGGGTTGTGGAGCACAAAAATCGTATTTTAGAAGAGTTGGGGAGAACAATGATCAATGAAAGTGGCTTACCTAAATATTTTTGGGCCGACGCCATAAGTACGACATGTTATGTTTTGAGTAGGCTGCTCATCCGCCCCATTCTAAACAAAACACCATATGAACTTTTAAAAGGGCGTAAGCTGAATGTATCTCACCTACATGTCTTCGGTTGTAAATGTTTTGTGTTGAATAATGTAAAGGAAAACTTAGGCAAATTTGATTCCAAGGCTGACGAAGGTATCTTCCTCGGATACTCTCAGTCAAGTAAAACTTATAGAATTTATAATAAGAGATTACTTACTGTTGAAGAGTATGTACACGTAACATTTGATGAATCTTATCCGAGAAATGTCGAAAAAGGCAGTTTTGTTCATGGTGCAGGTACATATATGGAAGACATACTCAAAGGTGCCGAGCCAGGAATTGATCAACCCGACCTAGCCAAAGTTGAGGAGGAGAAAGATGACCGCCATGAGGAAACCGAGGAAGTTCATCCGTCTACAAAAGATGATCTCCCTCCAGCTTGGAAGTCTTCCAAAGACCATCCAATCGACAATATCCTCGGTGATATATCAAAGGGAGTTACAACTCGATCTAAGATAAGTAATTTATGTTATCACTTTGCTTTCGTTTCACAAATGGAACCTAAAAACCCAAAAGAAGTCTTACTCGATGAACATTAATTTTTATCTATGCAAGAGGAACTTAACCAGTTCAAAAGAAATGAGGTTTGGGACCTTGTCCCTCCTCCGCGAGGTCATCGAGTAATTGGCACCCGATGAGTTTTTAGGAACAAGTTGAACGAAAATGGGGTAATAACCCGCAATAAGGCGTGTTTAGTCACGCAAGGGTATAACCAAGAGGAAGGCATCGACTATGAGGAAACTTATGTGCCTGATGCCCGACTCGAGGCTATACGCCTTCTACTTGCCTTCGCTTGTGCGAAAAATTTTAAGCTATTTCAAATGGATGTAAAAAGTGCATTCCTTAACGGTTATATTAATGAAGAAGTTTATATTGCACAACCTCCGGGTTTTGAGTCTCATGAATATCCCGATCATGTATACATGTTAAAACGTGCCTTGTATGGACTCAAGCAAGCCCCTAGGGCTTGGTATGAGTGCCTAAGCAAGTTTCTACTTGATCAAGGGTATTCAAGAGGCAAGGTCGACACAACCCTCTTCATTAAGCGTCAAGGAAAACACTTAATCTTGGTGCAAATTTATGTTGATGACATTATTTTCAGATCAACTAACATGAATCTCGTGAGAGAGTTTTCTGACCTAATGCAGGGTGAATTCGAGATGAGTATGATGGGGGAGCTCACATACTTTCTCGGACTATAAATCAAGCATCTTGAGGAAGGAACGTTTGTAAGTCAAATGAAGTATTATCTTGAGCTTCTCAAGAGGTTTGACATGGCAAATTCCAAAGCCATTGACACACCGATGCCGACATGTGCAAATCTGAATAAAGATGAAAGTGGTAAGGACGTAGAGGTAAAAAGATATCGAGGTATGATTGGTTTTCTTCTTTATCTTACCACCTCTAGACCCGATATTATGTTTAGTGTTTGTATGTGCGCTAGATATCAATCTTCTCCTAAGGAATCCCATTTAAAAGCTGTTAAGTGCATACTTCGATACCTTTCGGGTACTCCAAAGTATGGGCTATGGTATTCCAAAGGAAACGATTGTTCCTTGGTTGGATTCTCCGATTCCGATTTTGCCGGGTGCAAATCGGATAGGAAAAGTACTAGTGGTACTTGTCATTTATTTTCAAACTCTTTGGTTAGTTGGCATAGCAAGAAACAGGTTTATGTTGCCTTGTCAACCGCCGAAGCAGAATAAGTTGTCGTCGACAGTTGTTGCGCTCAAGTCTTATGGCTTAAGCAACAATTGTTAGATTTTAACCTCAAACTTGAGCGTATTCCGATATTTTGTGACAATACAAGTGCCATTAATCTTACCAAGAATCATGTGCTGCATTCACGCACTAAACATATCGAAATTCGACACCATTTTCATAGGGATCATGTGGAGAAAGGTGATGTTGTTTTTGAACACGTTGACACGACTAATCAACTAGCGGATATTTTCACAAAATCACTTGCTACTGAACCTTTCTTTCATATCCGATGAGAACTTGGTATTCTCGACATTTCGGATCGTGTTTAGTAATATTTCTTGCACATCTTTTATTCATCTATGTTTATACCTATTTTGATCATCGGATATCTAACCAATTGAAGATGTTGTAAGTATACGTGCATATTCATCAAGCTACTCTTGGCATGAAGGTGATATCGTTCCTTAACTCTCTCTCTCTCTCTCTCTCTCGATTTTATGTTCACACAAGATGCATCAAATTATGTGTTACATTCGTCATATGTCATATTATATGTATTTTGTCTATTTGAATGCTTGATATTTGTTGTGGTTGGTTATTTATGTATCTTTGTTGCTTATATGTTCATAAATGTGAAAATATGCATGTTTTGTCTGCATGAGTCGACCCAAGACAGGGTGCGGTCGACTCACAAAAATGTCCCCAAAATTTAAATTTTGTTCGGGTATGCTCAGGTCGACCTACCGGTCGAGGCACACCTGTTGGGTTTTGAACGTGGCAATTTTAACATAGTATGCATCGACGCATCGCGCGAAAACTGACAATTTTTTTTTAAAACCGTTCAAAATTCCCATTATTTCAATTTTTTATGACTCATTAATTGTATATCATTACTTTTTGCATTGTATTAAATAATTTCTAGTGTGACAATGCCTTGCATTTTTGAATGCTTTATGACCTTCCTTAGCAATAATTGTTCTGTGTTTTATTGTTATATGGTTTGTTTATCTATTCGTCTCTTGATCATTGACGTTATCATGTGTGGATAATTGTTAATGTTGTTGTTACCTGTTGTACATACTTTGATTTGAGCATTTATTTCTTAACCAATCTCTCTTTCTTTTTGATGTTGTCAAAGGGGGAGAAGAGTGTGCCAAGATAATAGTAAAACCATGAAGAGTCGCAAATGAAGACGTCGCAAATAAGGGCATTAAGCAAAGGGGAGGATAATACCGCACATCACACAAGCTGGTTTTACATGTTTTTCCATCATCAAAAAGGGGGAGTATGTGAGGGCAAAGCCTCATATACTATACATGTGTGTTTCGATGATGTCAAAACGCAACCACATGGATGAATCAGACTTGTCATTATCACCACAAGGCATAAGCATACCTTATCTCTTATGTCTAATTTACTTGCATGTTGTGTCATCAAACTAGCGTTATTCGAGTCAAATATCATTGGTGTATTATATGTTGCATCTAGAAGAGTCAGAAACATAAAATTAGGCATTTTTGCAAAATACAGTTCTTTGAGTCAACCATTCATTTGCTCTGGTCAACTCATATAAGGTGTCTCTAAAGTGTATTTTCCATGGGTTGGCGCACGTCGACCTACCGGTCGACGCATACTGTTAACATTTCTATTTGTCAAAAATTGAAGACTTTGTGTCAATGCATAGTCCTGTTTCGGTCGATGCATAGATGTTTATTTTGCATTATCTATGTTTCACACGTGAGCTCTGGTCGACCGTTGCCTCCTGCATAGGTCGACCGTTCGCTGTTTGCTGCATAATTTTTGGTCTGTCTATCATTTTCAAAAAGTGGTTTTGTCAGTTATTGTTGGTCTGATATAAATAGAAAGTTGCTCTTTTTCATTGATAACAATTGAATCAATTGTAAAAACAAGAAAAGTGAAAGAGGTGCCATTAGTTCTCATCATCTTCATCTTCTACATTTCATACCACAACAATCACACACAATAATCTTTGTTGTGCATTATGGATTGTTTGAAGTGATAACGTCTGAAGCCGTTGATTGGGAATCTGGTTCAGGTTGAGATTTTGGCAGGTTTTCCTTGAATAAAACCTTGAGGGTTTGGTCCACCAAGATTCACTGAATTTGGGGGTTTTTGGTACGAATCTTCTCAACATACATTCAGCTGAGCGAAGGTGATCGAGGAGCTGTGGGTTCCGTCGATCTAGTAGCGGTAATCGGTGAATTATGGAGGAGAGGTTCGGGTTTGATTAGTGAGTATTTGAGATCAGCCGGGCTGGGGTTTAAAAATGCAAGGTTGTTCAACAAAGGGGTTGTAATTGGAGGTCCAACGCAAACTATCGAAGGACTTGATTCGACTCGAATCAAGGGACAAGAGGGGAAAGCATCTTCAACAACAAGAGAGTTTATTTGTGTATTTGCTTGTCTATTCTTGTATAAACGATTCAACAACATGTTACATTTATTTTATACGATCTTAATTCTATTGTTAGAATTGAGGACAGACGTACCCTAAAGCGAGGACGGCGGAGGAACTACCTCAACAAATCCTTGTGCCTTTTACTTTCCGCGTTTTCATTTTTCTTAATATTTGTGTGTTTTTCGTTCAAACAATCATATCAAATTAAGGACGATTTTGAGTAAGTGTTGAAGTAATTTTGACTCTAGTGCGATAGTTTATTGTACAAGGAAACTAGTGCTACTTACTCAAAGCCGAAATCACTTGGAGCGCTCCGCACGCCAAGTGTTTGATAAATTGTCTGAACCAAAATTCCCGTGTGTTGTCCATTTATTTTGTTGGTATTTTGAGGCATTGGAACTAGTAAAACCAAGTAGTGATTTAAATCAATTTATAGTGTGACTAGCGTGGTGATTCGCTTTACTCATTATCAATATCCATAGGCTAGACGCATATCCGGTTTTCTAGTAACGGTTCGTTATAGACGGTAATTTTCCATGGCCGCTTCCGCATATTAAACAAATATTTAAAACCAATTTTATTGGTAGCGCCGACTGATTTTTTAATAAGGGATCTATTCAACCCCCCTTCTAGATTCGCGTCATCGTCTAAAAAGAAGTACATAGGCTTTAGTTGCCTGAGGCGTCATTTGGTGATGTACTGTCGAAAAATGACCTCCTACACTTATGACGATAAGCTGATGATTCGTTGTTTTCAAGACAGTTTGAGTGAGACAACATTAAGTTGGTACATGGACTTAGAAATAAGCTGTATCCAATCATGGAGGGACTTAGCTAGCACTTTCCTAAAGCGTTACCAGTTCAATCTGGATGTGGTTCCCATTCGCTTGCAATTGCAAAGCCTATCTCAGAATGGCAATGAACCTTTTAAAGGATATGCACAACAGTGGAGAGAGTTCGCAGCAAGAGTGCAACCACCACTCCTAGACAGGGAATGATTGACATGTTCATAAATAGTTTGCATGGCTCTTATCTTGAAAGAATGGCTGGTTGTGCGCCATCAAGTTTCTCTGATCTTGTGATGGTAGGAAAACATGTCGAAAGCTACCTTAAAAGCAGACAAATCCAGGACGCCTCGAGCAGCCAGGTCAGTGAGATTGAATCTTTCGACGATTTCCATGAGGAAAATAAGGATGAAACCAATGCATGCATAGCAAACATTGATTATTCTCATGGTGTACCATCAAAACTCTATGGTCCCTCATCTGCTCAACATGCATCATTTTCAGTGTCCTGTTATCCTCATGGGAAACCAGCTGTGCCTAAAGCTTCATCCTATAAGTCATGGATTGCTCCTCATTTGAATCAACGAGACCTTGGCCGAAGTTATCAAAATCAGCGTTGTAATCAGAATAGGCCTCGCAACAACTTGGAAAGAAGGATAGCTCCTCTTCATCCAGTCCCTATGTCATACAGTCAGCTTCTGCCACATTTGATTCAAAATTCATTGGTGGAGCCTAAGATCATTAAGCATGTGCTAGAACCTTACCCTCCTGGGTATAATCCCCATGTTCAGTGTGGATATCATGGAGGATCCATGGGGCACTCAATCGAAGATTGCAAAGCCTTTCAGGCCAAGGTGCAACAGTTGATCGACAAAGGGTACATATCCTTTCCAGAAGGAAATTTGGTTGTCCATGTCAACCTCTCAGCTATCTAAGCTCGAAGATTCCAAGGGTCATCTCCAAACGCTAGTGGTCCAGACAGGCAGACATCCTCAACATTGGCAGTCCTTAGGCACTTTTATCATGTGCATTTGTAGTTCTTTCTTGTTAATTGCTACTTGTTTTTAAACGTTGTTGTTTGAATGGTAATATTAATGAAGTGATTATGCATTTTCTAAATCAATCATGTCGCCTTCGCTCATTTTTCTTATTTATTGAACAACACAGGCACATACACCTTTTATCCACTCCACTTTATCACTGTTGTTTTAAGCAAAAATTTGAGGGAGGATGACGAAAACTGAATACTCATAATTGCAAAATCATATGCTTTCAGACAGAATCTTGTCAATGATGTACATGCATTGTTCCTATCCCTAAACACTGGAGATATAAGGAGTTAATCCCTAGTAAATCTCTTTGAGCCTAGAAGTAGCAGTTTCCTTCGGATATTTAAACCCTTGCACTTAACCTGGGGCAGGGTAGTTGTTCAGTTAATCCAACCACGCACTCAAATCACAAGCTAAATCCAAAGACAAGACGGTTGTTCATCAATGACCCATGACATGGAAGTCAAAATCCTCCAAATCCAAAAAAAATTGAAAGCCTGCTAAGTCAAGTACCTCAAAGGAGACTTAGGAAAAAATCAAGGCTATCCCGATGGATCTGACAAGCAAAATCAGTCCATGTAAAAGTTCGGGATCAACAATAAAATAAAAAGAGGTCCTCAAACCCTCAACAAAAACAAAATAAGATTTAGTGACCGCCATATCAAATCAAAAAGGTCACTGACATCCATCAAAAAACCAAATAAGGTGGCTGCCATTTCAAACAAACCTTGAGTCGTCAAGGTGAACATATGCAGAATTAATTGAACACAGGACTGGAGATCATCGAGAAGAAGGGGTGGGTACAAATCATACTTTGAGCCTAATATCCTTTGTTTTATAACCGTGAACCAGACCACGTTATAACCCTCGAAAGACCTAATTGAGGCGAGGTTTATTCTGAAAGCATACAATTGCAAGGGTGCGTAAACTGACTCCTTACATATTTGCTAATCATCAGTATTGGTGTCAATATCCTTGCTATATCTTTTACACCAATCAAGTTAGCACAACATTTGGACTAACGGTCCATTCGTCTCACTATCACGACACTTAATAAATGACATTTCTTTCAAAACTTGCATAAAGTTCGCATTAAGATTACCATTCGTGAACGATCATTTTTAATTGCAAGTCAGTAATTGGCATCGAGGAAATTCCAACAGGGAGCAATCAAACAGAACTGGATCATTCAGCAGTTTCGATCAGAATCGAGTGTACCATGTAGCCCTATGGATCTGGGGCATTGTCATCCCATGAATTTTAGAATCAGTCAGTCCAAGGCAAACCCCTAAACATCGGTTGATTACGCTCCAAGTCACTCAAGAACTGGTTGATCAAAAGAGAATCATCTCAATCAGGGGCGGGCCACCCAGAGTTTCTTTGATTTGAGGACAGATCCCTCCAATATTCGTTCAGGACAAGTTAAGTCGCTTCAACACTCTCTCAGGGGAAAGCTACTTTAAGAGTACATTGAAGCCAACCACCGTGAGAGTTGGTCCACCAAGGATGAATCCTTTCATGGTACAAATCTTGGGGAAAGCCATCTCGAGGTCGTCTCATGGCAAGCTACTTTCTTTTCAAGATAAACTTTCCCAAAGATTATACTTGGGCAGGTTTGAACTACAAGTTCATTTTCGTCAGCAACTGTTGAGTTCAAAGACAAGTGTCGGGGAGTCGTGCCATCACCCCATCAAATAACCTTAACCTTCTGAAAAGGCATTGCTACAAAAGAGCATACCTTCCATTGTTGGGAATCTTCATATCCTTGCATTCAGTCATGGGGCTTCATCCACAACCTGTTACCTATCAAAACTTTGTAACCAAAACATTTCTAAAGTCCAGTTCTCGTCTTCCGAACCTCCAAACCAGTTCTCGTCTGGTCAACCCTTCAGTAAACACCAGTTCTCGTCTGGTACATATCAACTTTTTAACCAGTTCCCGTCTGGTCACCCTTTCTTTAGCCTATTGTTTAACCAGTTCTCGTCTAGCAAACGCTGTTTCAAAGTCCAGTTCTCGTCTGGAAAACCAGAAGTCAGTTCTCGTCTGACATCAAAACTAGAAGTCAGTTCTCGTCTGACAACTTAACCTTTTGTCACCAGTTCTCGTATGGTAGCCTACCATTCGAATACCAGTCCTCGTCTAGTAGTTCACCATCCAAAATCCAATCTGCATTGGCAACTACCCAAAGACTGCCATGTTGGCACCTGCATTTCCAATCACCCATCTGCAATCATATGCATCATATGCACCGCATTCGATTTCATAATCATCTTGCATCATATGCATACACAACATCAGCATATTTCCCCAGCTCTTGCACCTTCGTGCATCAGCATTTGCATTTGCATTTCCATTCATTATGGAACATCATTATCATCAAGCATTAGCATACGCAGATCAAGGTCCAGGATCAATCTCGGAGATTTCCAAGATCATCAGCCTAGTCAGAGGCATCTCTTGCAAGACCGTGGGTTTCTCTTACGAGATTCAAAGGATATCAAGACAAGATTCAGCCCAGCCAGGGGCATATTCTTCAAGACCGTGGGCTTTCCCCACGAAGTTATGCAACTTTTTGTTGGACAAATTCAAGAGCTTTAAATTAACCACCAGCCCAGTCAGAGGAATTACCTGCAAAGACTGTGGGCATCCCCCCATGAAATTCAAGAATATCAAAGCAAAATTCAACCCAGTCAGGGCATCTTTTCAAGACCATGGGTATATTTCCCATGACGTATTTCAACCTCGTGGCTAATCAGATCTTCAAATCAACATACAGCCCAGCCAGGGGCATATCATTCAAGACCATGGGCGTTCCTCATGAAAGTTATTGCAACCGTTTGTTATCAAGACTATGATCCCCAAACAAGTCAGCGGGCGTTCCCCAATGAGTTTATCTCTAGCAAATTTGACCTTTTGTCAAACGTCTTACTATCATTCTTTTGGTGATAGCTGAATCTGTCAGTTCAGTCCCGTCTGCATCCTTTTGGTGTTGGTTACCTTCAAGACTGGGAAGCCATTACCATCCTTTTGGTGGTAATAATTTGTGTTTGTTTTGCTCCATCATCCTTTTGGTGATGGGTCTGACATCTTTTTGGTGTCATGATGTGCGAATGTTCTCCATTATCTTTTTGGTAATGGATTCTCTACATCCTTTTGATGTCAAGACAGTGTGTGTGAGTGTATTGTCATCCTTCTGGTGATAGGGTTCTCATCCTTTTAGTGTCAAGTTTTCTCTATTATTATCCTTTTGGTGGTAACGAACTTTGCAAGATATCCATCTTTCCATTTCACAAGCATTTTCTCTCTCTGCGGATAAATTAAGGGTCTTCTTCATATTTAATTGACTTCCACCTCGGGAGAAAGAATGCTGTAGTAGTTCATTTCCCTAGGTTTAAGTCGATTAGATAGGGGAATCTGTCACACCCTAAATTTGTCCTCCCCTTTTTCAAATATTTTCGCATTTTCGATTCTATTTTTAATTTTTCATTACCCGCTTAATTTCACGCCATTTAGACACGTGTCCACCCACGATTGAGCGTTTTTCAAATCTCTGTTATTTTTTCCAATGAGAGCGTGACACGTGGCCTAAGAATGTTATTTTTGTAATTTTAATTCCATTTTAGTTTCCTAACTTTTTCCTTTTCAAAACATTAATATTTTGTACATATATTGTTTTGTTTGTTAATAATATAATAGTAAGATTGTAATATATTAATTAATAAATTTTTTAGTATTAGAATTAATTAATTAGTCTAGTATAAAATATTTATTAAAATTAGATTAGGAATTAGAATTACAATTTTTAGAGGAATTTGATTAGAATTTTAATTTAGAAAATTAGTTTAAATAGATTTAGAAATTAGAATTGTAATATTAATTAAGAAATTAGAATAGGATTAATTTAGAATTTTAATTAGATTAGAATAGAATTTTAATTTGGAGTTTAGAATAGTTAATTATTAGTTAATTAATTAAATTAGATTTTAATTAGAATTTAGAAATAGAAATAGAATATAGAATTTAAGTTTAAATTAGAATAGAGTTAGGAATTATTTAGTTTAGTTAAGATTTAGGATTTAATTGATTAGGCTAGAATTAGATTAATTAATTAATTAAGATTAGTTTAGAATAGATTTAGAACTAGAATTTATTTAATTAGAAATTAGATTAATATTTTAATGTAGAAAATAGATTAAAATTAGAGTTATTAATTAATTGGTATTTAAGATTTTATTTAAAAAAATATAGTTAGAATTAAATTAGAATAGAGTTAGGAATTATTTAGTTTAGTTAAGATTTAGGATTTAATTGATTAGACTAGAATAAGATTAATTAATTAATTAAGATTAGTTTAGAATAGATTTAGAACTAGAATTTATCTAATTAGAAATTAGATTAAGATTTTAATGTAGAAAATAGATTAAAATTAGAGTTATTAATTAATTGGTATTTAGGATTTTATTTTAAAAAATATAGTTAGAATTAAGTTAGAATAGTTAGATTAGGTTTAGTTTAGAATTAATTAATTAATTAAAACATAAAATTAATTAAAAAATAAAATTTAAAAAAAGTGAAAAAATGTATGGAAAATTGGAAACAAAGACACGGCTGTTTTCAGGATATAAAGGCCCCATTTCACTGTTCATTATCTTCTTCCTTGGAAGATAACCTAGCGCCGCTACCCAGATTTCCGACCCAACTTCCTCCTTCCGATTTTTCTTTCTCCCAACTCCTCCACCTTCGTCTCTCCTAAACGACCACCCTCCACAGCAAAACATTTCCTCCTTTCTTTTCCATGAATCTCCACCACAAAACCTTCAAAACTCGCGAACCAAACTCCAAACCCATTCGACAACTTCCTCCAACCCTCACCTAGCACTCATCAACGAACCCCCTTCTTTCTTCCTCTTCCCTTAACTCATCTCAATCCAAGAGCCCTTCAAACCAATTCACCCATTTTTTTTACAACTTTTCTCTTAAAACCCTGGCCTAGTGCTAAGTGCATTTTCAGATTCTTTTCACAATAAACTTGAATGGTCGTGGAGTGTTTAGGCGTAGGCCTTCTCCTATCTCGAGTGCTTGAAATTGAAATTCTGGGAAGTACACGATGGATGTTATCACGGATGTTATAACATCCACTATAACACAGACTATTTGGATAATTAAAAAGATGTAAAGAGAAGCAGTAAATTAACATAGTAATTGTTTACTCAGTTCAGTGTCAACAACACTTACATCTGGGGACTACCAAGTTAGGGAGGAAATTCACTATCACCAGACTTAATTCAGAGTTAAACCTCCAGTTTACACTCTTCACTTAAAACCTATCCAATGGCATTTCAGCCTAGAGACACTCTAGACCTGAGTATTCCCGCTCACTCCCCCTCAATCACACCACAGTGATATCAACACACAATTACTAATGACTGTTGAAGTTATACTTCAAACACACCTTGATCGTGCTTCACAGCTTTGATCAAGAACACACCACTCTTGCTTAACAGCTTTGAGTGTTACACCGGCTTAGAAACTACCTAACCAATACAATTCTACAACAGACAATTGCTTAGTGAACAAGTATTCCTAAGCCACAATACAAACATGAAGAACAATCTTCTTCACTCACAAGGACTCTCTATACGCACTCTCTAATCTTCTGTCAAGAGCTGCTCTTCTAGGATTGCTCCTTCTGTTATTTATAGCAGCAGTCAGTCCTTGGGCCTTGGTGCAGAAATCAGGTTTACCCAAACCACTCTTCAAAAAGCTGCACTTACCACTTAGGTCAGGTACATTTAATTTCGCCAGGGCTTCTAAAATGTTTCCTGACTTCTAGTTTGAGCTTCTATAAATTTTCCTGAATTTTAGCCTGAGCTTCCTCATTCTGAATACCAGAAAAACAAACTCTGTGCACCTGATGTCATACGATCAGTGTCATGACATTCAGTATGACATTTAGCTTTACTTACTCATAGCTTTCCTTGCATACCACTCTTCATGTATGTCCTAACATCAGTTATGACATTTACTCATACATTAATGCTCTGCCATAAAATGCAGTCAATCAAAAGCACTTACAAACTCCCCCTTTGGATAATTTTTAAAACACCCTGTGTACATATCAGAGTTTACAAGCAGCAGAAGTCTTAACCTACCATGCAGGAAAGCTACACAATCAGTGTTGTCTACACACACTTACACTGTTAGCTCTCAGGATCAACCTGTTCAGAATACCATCTGTTAGTCAGCACTACAAATGTCACAATTTGTTGAGTAACATATCAGAATTTACTCCCCCTCAACTGATGCATATCACACCAGCTGTACAAAGCCTGCAAATAGTCTTGCAGTCACCCATAAAAACATCCAGCCTGTTCTGGATGTCCATACATTCAGAATAACATTCTGAAGTCACACAATTTCCACAGCATAACACTATCACCTGTTAGCCTAGATTATAGATGTCTCACCTTTCTGTGGACTATCTTGTGCTACTCCCCCTGAAGAGATGCACAACACTCACAATCTGCTAACATAATGCAGATACACACAACTCCTAAATAACTTCTAGGATCACACAAATCAACAACTTCAGCAAACATACACATAGTAGTTCTAACATTCCTACTCCTGCTAGGAAGTCATACAACCGCAACCATGTTTACTACATAACCTGCACATTAGCAGAAACGCACCTGCATACCACACAAACACTCCTAATGCTATTAGGATCACACAACAAGATCAGCATCCTGCATATATCAACACAGTTGAAGCATAGCATCAGCTCAAGCAGCAGCTCTTCAAACTCAGTAACTCTTCAAACTTTCTACTTGATCTCTTACACCTGCTCAGCAACTGTCAACAACCAAGTCTTCCACCTGTGAGAATCACAATGCTAACACAATTCTAACTTGTTGTTACCTAACAATACTCTCTCCCCCTTTTTAGCCACAAATTAAGATCAGGACTAAGCTAATAGCATAGATCAAAATAAGTGGCATTATAGTGGTTAGGGAATTACAAAAAATTGCTCATTAAGAGAATCACAAGTTCATGCTGAAAAAAATATAAGACTAACACAAATTACAAACACCTTCTCAAATCAGCAGGTCACAACACCAACTCAGCAACTAGTAGTCTGAGCCACCTACTAGTAGCACATCTTGGCATCAATCTTCCTCCTCTTTACTGGAACTGGAACTAATGTCATTGACATTGGTTGAGACATTCTTACTGCTGTCATCAGACTCTTCACCTGACATGGCTGCTCCATCAATATCATATGTATCTCTTTCAAGTCTTTGGATAAGAGATTCCAACTTGATTTTGCGTGCAGTTGTTGTACTGATGGTTTCTCCTAACTCCCTACATGCATCCTTCAATTCTGTTATCATCATTCTTTTTGAGATCTTGACCTTCTCAGTAAATACCATATCTGGAACATGTCTTCCTTCGAATAGTTTAAAATGAAGTGATAGTTCAGGCTCCCTTTTGCTGGCAGTATCACTTGACTTCAAGATCCCAGGATATTGGCTTAGAATGATTTCACAGATGAGAGATGGAAAGGCAATTGGTAGCTTAATAGCATTGGTTGTGGAGTGTTTAATAACCTGATCAAAAATGTATAGACCAAAGTCAAAGTTAACTTTGGTTCCTATGGCATGAATGATCTTGCCAAGTCCAACAGCAATAGTGGAAGTATAATTGGTAGGCACCCAGTTAGTTTCCCTAATTCTATGCAGAATTGCATACTTTACACTTAGCTGTGCTGAAGACAACTTTCCTTTGGATGGCCAGGCAGTGACTTGATTTGCAGTGATCACTTTGCACACTTGATTATCTGAGGCAACCAATTTTGTTGCACCATCATTTGCTCGTCCCAAGTATCTGTTGATTACAGAAGGTGAGAATTGAACACATTGTCCTCTGACAAACACTTTCATGAATTCCTTGTTGTTTCTCTTTGAAATTGTGTCAGGGATGTTAACAATAAACTCTTTTACCAGTCCTTCATAGCAGTTTGAAAAGCCAATAACCGTCTTGATCAGACCAACCTTGTGTATCAGATCCATTACTTCCTTGATCTCTAGGGCATCTTTCCCTAATTCTCTCTCAAGGGCTATTCTCCTTTGGTATACATATCTCCATTTAGTCACACTTTCAATGGAATGGAATGAGACATTGTCTAGAGGAGCAACTGGCATGGGTTTGAGAGGTCTCTTACCCAAAATTTCTTGACATTGAAGATGTTAGGAACGTTTCTTATAACATCCCCTTCAGACTCAGAGCTACTCACCTCAACTTTTCTTTTCTTGGAGGCAGTTGATACATTGCTCAAAGGTTTGGAAGGCCCAGCATAAGTCCTTTCTCCTTGGTTCTTAGATGGAAGGGTTTTTCCTTTCCTGGTTGCTAGTTTTTCGGCTAAACCAGGAGCAGCATTCTTGATGAGATCATCGTCTTCGATATTTACCTTATTGCAGGGTGCTTCATCCATGACCTTCTCATTTTTTGAGCTTTTGGTTTTCTCATGTTAGTCATCATCCAGACCTTCCTCCTGTACCACAGAATTAGCCAGATTTTCTAGGTTCTCAGTGTTAGGGTTAGACTTAACAGAGAGACACTCAGAATCATCCTCATGGCTTGCATTGTGATATGGCGATGGATCTACCCTAGGCAGGGGAATGGTTATCCCTTGTACTTCACAACCTTCATGGAACAGTTTGGAGACCAGTTCATCTACATACCTGTCCTCATGTGTGGAGTTATTGTTGTTCATGTGGGTTCCAGAATTCTTACCATTTTGCTCTGCATGTGAAGGAGCTGAAGTTTGGCCTCTACTACTTTTTCCAAAACTCATACTTAGAGGAATGACCTCCATCACATCATCTGGAGAGATATTCTTGTGCTGAGCAAAGTCGATCTTGGTAGGGATGGAGGTATGATGTTGAGACATTGTGGAAGACTTAGGTTGTATCAGAAGTGATTTTCTTTTGAGAGAATGTGAGGTAAGGAAGGAGACGACTTTGCAGACGCACACAGGGTTAGAAGGGTTTGGTAGAAGCAGTGGAGGGAATTCAATATTTTGACCAATTAGACTATGATTAATTTTCAAAATATAATTCCCTATTAGTTTCTATAATCTCTAACTATGCCACCCTTCCAACCTACTTCTTTTACTTAGGATTGTCTGGTGATCCCTTGTAACACCCATAGCCCTTTGTTTATCAGAATCATCAAGTTTCACACAAGCCTTTTTAAATTGATACATGTTATCCCTGTGCATGACTCTCTTGAACTGAACTGAATTCATATTGATGTTCCTCTTAATATCACAGAACAAAGTCATGACATCTTGAGTGACATTGCTTCCTTTATGCTGGCCATTGTTCATGGACTCCATCAAATTCCAATATAGCAGGTCCAGATTTTTGTGATGTACCTTCTTTGGATAAGATGTCTTGGAGTGTTTGCCTACCCCATAGTTACCATAGCCTGTTCTCCCATCTAAAGGAAGCTTTGGAGTTCCTCTTGCTAATTCCTTGGTTATGGTCTTCTTCATCTTTTGCGGATGTCTACCTTTCTCCAACCATATTTGATCCTTCTTTTCTTCATTGACCAAGACATTAAGGTTACTTCTAGGCTCCCATAGATAGCAATTGTTCTTGGCTTTAGATCCCCTCATAACTTCCTTACCTTCTTCATTTGTGACAGCACATTCATCTTTAGTGAATTTTACACTGAAACCTTGGTCACAGAGTTGACTGATACTGATGAGATTAATAGTCAGTCCTCTAACCGACAAGATATCATCCAGCCTTGGAACACCATGGCAATCTAGTTTTCCAGCACCTTTGGTTTCTCCTCTAGCTCCATCACCAAATGTTACATGACTTGAGGAATGAGGTTTTATGTTTACCAAAATATTCTCTATTCCAGTCATGTGTCTAAAGCAACCACTATCAAAATACCAATCCCTTTTGGTAGGCATCCTTAGAGAAGTGTGGGCAGCTAAAACCATATTCTTAGCGACCCATTGTCTTTTCTTGTTAGGGGTTTCCTTCTTGGGTTTGGCATGATGCATTTTCTTGCTGTGAGTACCCTTTTTAGATTTGCCTTGACGAGTCTGACCGGGAAATCCATGTAGCCAATAACAGACGGTTTGTATATGACCTAACTTTCCACAATAGTAACACCTTTTCCTTTGAAAGTTCCTCTGGTTCTGGTATGTACTTCTGTGACCCTGATGTTGTGACATTGGTCGTGACATCAGGTTAGTCCTCTGAAATTTTGGCTTAGGCTTCTTGAACCCTAAGCTAGGCTTTTGTTCACCAACAAATCCCAGTCCAGACCTGTTACCTGATGTATGACCACTCTGTAGAATTTCTTCTAGAGTGTCAGTCCTAGGGTTCAACATCCTTATGGATTTTGACGTCTGCTCCATTTTAGATTCCAACAGGTTGACCTCACTTTTGAGTGAGTCTATTGTTGCTAGCTGCTCTAACTTCTCAGCCTCTAATTCTCTTAAGCACTTCTTCTGTTACTCTCCTTAATGATACAATTCAGTACTTCTCAAGCACAGCTTCTTATATGAATCTGCAAGTTCATCATAAGTTAGATCATCTTCACTTGAATCACCATCAAATATACATACACTGTTCAGAGCCGTGACATGCTTAGCACATTCTTCTTCAGATCCACTTTCTGAATCTCCATCTGACCAAGTGACAGTTAAGCCTTTCCCTTCTTTTTGAGGTAGGTGGGACATTCCTTTCTAATGTGCCCATATCCTTCACATTCATGGCATTTTACTCCTTTGCTTTGGCTGGATGTTTTTTCATACTTATCCCTTCTGCTGATGTCAAAAGGCATGTTTTCGGCATAAGGTTTAGACTTGTGGTCTATCCTTTTGATCAATTTATTAAATTGTCTTCCAAGCAAAGCTATGGCCTCTGACAAGTTCTCCTCATTTTCATTATCTTCTCCTTCTGAGTCATCTGCAGTGTTTAAAACAAGAGCTATGCTTTTGTTCTTTTTCTCCACAGCTTGATCACACAATCCCATCTCAAAGGTTTGGAGAGAACCAATGAGTTCATCCACCTTCATGTGGCATATGTCTTGGGCTTCTTCAATGGCAGTGACCTTCATTGTAAACCTTCTAGGTAAGGACCTGAGAATCTTTCTCACAAGTTTCTCTTCAGGCATCTTTTCTCCCAAGGCTCCTGAGGTGTTTGCAAGTTCAAGAATGTTCATGTAAAACTCATGAATGGTCTCATCCTCTTTCATCCTTAGACTTTTAAATTTTTCGGTCAGCATTTGAAGTCTTGACATCTTGACTTTGGAGGTTCCTTCATGAGTTGTTTTGAGGGTGTCACAAACCTCCTTAGCCAGTTCACAATGGTGTACCAATCTGAAGATGTTTTTGTCTATACCATTGAATAATACATTCAAAGCTTTAGAATTCCCAAGAGCCAAGGCTACTAGCTCTTTGGTCCATTCTTCTTCAGGTATAAGCACACACAGTCCATCTTTATCAGTCTTCACTTGATGTGTCCAGCCTGAGTTTGCAGCTCTCCATGCCTTGCTGTCTAAGGACTTTAAGAAGGCAGTCATCTTAGGTTTCCAATAGTCATAATTAGAGCCATCCAGAATTGGAGGTCTATTTATGAATCATATGTCTTTATCCATAGTACCAGAATTTTTCTTCCCTAGATCTCACCCAGATATAACAGGCAGGGTGCCTGCTCTGATGCCAAATGAAATTCTGGCAAGTACACGATGGGTGTTATCACGGATGTTATAACATCCACTGTAACATAGACTATTGGGATAATTAAAAAGTTGTAAAGAGAAGCAGTAAATTAACACAATAATTATTTACCCAGTTCAGTGTCAACAACACTTACATTTGGGGGCTACCAAGCCATGGAGGAAATTTACTATCAGCATAATTAATTCAGAGTTAAACCTCCAGTTTACACTCTTCACTTAAAACCTACCCAATGACACTTCAGCATAGAGACACTCTAGACCTTAGTATTCCCGCTCACTCCCCCTCAATCACACCACAGTGATATCAATACACAATTACTAATGAATGTTTAAGTTATACTTCAAACACACCTTGATCGTGCTTCACAGCTTTGATCAAGAACACACCACTCTTGCTTAACATCTTTAAGTGTTCACCAGCTTAGAAACTACCTAACCAATGCAATTCTACAGCAGACAATTGCTTGGTGAACAAGTATTCCTAAGCCACAATACAAACATGAAGAACAATCTTCTTCACTCACAAGGACTCTCTATACGCACTCTCTAATCTTCTGTCAAGAGCTGCTCTTCTAGGATTGCTCCTTCTGTTATTTATAGCAGTAGTCAGTCCTTGGGCCTTGGTGCAGAAATTAGGTTTACCCAAACCTCTCTTCAAAAAGCTGCACTTACCACTTAGGTCAGGTACATTTAATTTCGCCAGGGCTTCTAAAATGTTTCCTGACTTCTAGCTTGAGCTTCTATAAAGTTTCCTGAATTCTAGCCTGAGCTTCCTCATTCTGAATACCAGAAAAACAAACTCTGCGCGCCTGATGTCATACGATCAGTGTCATGACATTCAGTATGACATTCAGCTTTACTTACTCATAGCTTTCCTTGCATACCACTCTTCATGTATGTCCTAACATCGGTTATGACATTTACTCATACATTAATGCTTTGCCATAAAATGCAGCCAATCAAAAGCACTTACAGACATTACCTTTAGGGTTCACTGTCACGAAGCACTTACCATCCAAGATCAAAAACATTTTAATAAGAGAATGCAGTTCTCTTTGTATTGAACTAAAGAGAGAGGATTGAGTGCAGACTTCTTCCTCTCCGAGTGTCAGGATACTCATTGTAGAGTGTGTGGTCTCGATACTCGTCTTTCAATATGAAGATGTGACTGTATTCACTACACCATTTCTCATAATAAATCTTTGAGATAAAGAATTGGGTACTACCCGCAAGGGGTTACTATCTGAGGACCTATTTCAACCCTAAAAAACTTCCACAAATTATATGTGACACCTTGCCTCGCATGGCGAAAACTAATCTTTCAAAAAGGATATGTTACGTCCGATCTACCGCAAACAGGTAACGCCTAAGTCTCCAACGAGAGAGCAGCAATACACCTAAACTGATAGAATGCGCACAATAGCATCATCCACAAAAACACCGGTTAACCGTCTCACGAACTACGTTGCTCTAATTTCTCATGCCATATGAGAATACGTAGGCACAAGACGACGATGTCTTGGCGAGCACTCTTCTTTCTTTTCCACCCTTTCCCCGAGAAAGACATGCTACGTCCGTTCTACCACAAACAGGTAACGCCTAAGTCTCCAACGAGCGAGTAGAAATACACCTAAATTGTTAGAATGTGTATGTTAGCATCATCTACCAAAACTTCCCAGTAAACCGTAGGCCGAACTACGGTTCCTCTGATTCTTTATTCCTTTTAAGTATATATATATATATATATATATATATATATATATATATATATATATATATATATATATATATATATATATATATATATATATATATATATATATATATATATATATATATATATATATATATATATATATATATATATATATATATATATATATATATATATATATATATATATATATATATATATATATATATATATATATATATATATATGCACAAGGGCCACAATCCTTGCCAAGCACACTTTTCCATCACTTGTAGTTCTCTGAACTACGTTGACTCTAACTTTCTCATATCTGTTGAGAATACGTAGGCCTAGGATCGTGAAGTCCTACCGAGTCTCTCTTCTCCCCCTTTATCTCTCCTTTCCCGGTTTCTAACCTTTCTCTTTATCCCTTGGAACACTTATATAGTAATATCTTTTAGCAAATACCTTATCACATAGACAAAAAAATGGTTCCCATCAAGTATGATGGATGCGAGGGGTGCTAATAACTTCCCTTCGCATAACCGGCTTCTGAACCCATTCTTGGTTGCGAGACCATCTTATCTGTTTCTTCCTTAGGGTTTTCTCGATGTTTTCCCTTCCCTCATGGGATAAATAAAGTTTGGTGGCGACTCTTCTGTCTTTCTTTCTCGCATCTCCGTCGTTGAATTTTTCGAGTAGCGACAATAGTGATCCGCATAACCGCATAATTGAAGGACTCGCTCTTCGCTTTGGAAGCAATTTGTCAGGAAAATCCGTAAATCCACTGCAAATCACAAAAGCATCGATAGTTAATTGATCATATAGTAAAACAGAAACAATATAAAATTCACAACAGCTTATTTTCTTTCCAAAGCAAGTTATCAGCACATATCGACGCAATCAAAACACAATCGAGCATGTCGAGACGAAAATGGAAATGTTTTCATCAGATTCCAAATAAGTTCCCAGCAGCATATATTATTTTCCAAAACATATTGCAAACATTTTTCGAATGGTATTGATTACTTTCCAAAACCAGAGCAGACAATTTCAATACGCGGTTAATGTTGACATTGAGTCTGAATATAATAGTTAGCGTATAATAAAAATTAAGTTGAAGCGGGACTGACGGACACAAACCCTAAAGACAAATTCGCAGAAACACAAAAAAGAAATCTCAAATCAAAAACTCTAAAAAAATTGTAAAGAGGAAAAGTCAAAGAAACTCATCTTTTTAAACCTCCACCTTAGTCGCCATTCCCTTCCTCAAACCGTCAACATCTTCGCCGTTGAAACCTCAATCCTTTGCAAGCTCGTAGTGAAACCGACGAAACCCCTGCAAAGCAAAACTCGTTACGCCGTAAGTTGATGTTTAATAACTAATTGTTGTTTTTTGTATTGTTTTTTTTTTTCAGATTTGCTTTGAGAAAAGGGAACTGAGGAAGGAAAATAGAAGAATAGAGAACGGTGAAATAGAAGGAGGAAGATCGAAGGGAAGAATCCTAGGAGAAGAAGGCGGAGATTAGAAGAATAGAGAAGAAGGAAAGAGATCGTTGAAGAGGAAAGAAGGAGATAGGTGAAGCAGAGGAAAAGAAGAAGGGAGAGGCGAGTGATTGAGGACAACGGAGAGAGGATAGAATGATTTAGGGTTTTTCAATTTTGTTTTATATGTATGGTATCCTGTGTATGCTCACCCATGATTATCACGATACACCCGCGCCTACAACCATTCATCCCCACCTGATCAACGATCCGTGACCCACACTTGTACCACACGGTAGGCCTTCTTTGGCCTACCCCACACGATTTCCTCGCCCCCTTTAATTAACCACCAATTAACCCTTAATCTGCCTTTTTCTTAATTAACTAATCATTTGCTTAATATAATTTAATTAATTAACTAGTAATTAGTCCCTTTATTAATCAGTTGTTTTAATAAACTAATAAACCTTTTTTATTTTAACCTTTTTTAATTAATTAACCTGTTTAATTAGTCAACCTTTTTTTAAATTATTTCTTTAATTTACTAATTTAATTTCTATTTTATTCACTTTACTTTTAATTTATTTCATCAACTTAATAACCCTTTTATTAAATAATAATATATAAATTGTTCATAAGAACCCTATTTCCTATCAGTTAAAAAACTTCTAGTTATTAATAATAAAAAATTGTTTATATTTAATAAGAAAACTTTTTTTATTTAATAAATCTTTATTTAAATTTATTTCTATCAAAAACCTAGTTAATTCATCATTCTTATTTTATTAAAAAGCTAATTCATCTCTTAACAACTTTTTTCTTAAAATCAATTTACGTAGAATTTAATTAATGTGACGTTTCCACTTTCCGTTCTAACTCCGATTTAATTCGAATATTAGCAGCCTCGCTTGTAAGGACTCGTTGGTTAAGTGCTTGCCTTGATTTAAACGTCTATATCTGTAATTTAGATTATTTTGTCTATTACTTTATCATGTTCCTTTATTTTTATCGCATGTGTAATGTCCAAAGGAAGAACTTGCGCATGACTTTATAAGTCGTGCGAATAGCACCTCATTTGTATCATATTCCCCGCTCGATCCTTGAATTTTTAAGTTGATCAGCTTAGATTTAGATCATACCCCTTAAAGAGGACCCTTTTATCTTTTCAACTTAGATAAACCATTCAATTCAACTCAATCAACTATTCTCCATACAAGAGAATTAGATGTTAGTCATCTTGACATTCGAGATAAATCTTCTGCCTCATAACGCAATCAAGAGATGTAAAATCTTTTCCGCTTGAGAGACGTATGAGGCTTACTCATCGATAAATCTGAGTTTTGAGCCCTTCTCTCAATGCCACGTAAAGACCATCTCCTACAAGTTGTGGTGGTTAAGTCGAGTGTTCTCCTTTAAGATGAAGACTCGTCTTTTCTCCTAGAATCAATCAACCAAACCTTATCCCTTTGGAACTTTGACCAACAGTTAATGGTTCCTCGGTCCTTTTTAGGGGAACTACAAATACTCTGATTCTACTCCCGTCAAGATATGTAGGCACAAGATGCGATTTCTTGGCGAGTATACTTAGAAATAAACCCCTTAGGTCCTTCTCTTTACCCTTAACCCTTAGCATTACCCTTAAACAGATAACCATTAGCAATAGCACATTTAAACAAGAGGTTCCTGTAGAGTACTACAGAAGTTTAGGATGCTAATACCTTCCCTAAGTTTAACCAACCCCGAACCTTAAACTCTCTAGCTTTGCATTTGCATTGCATCTTGGGTAATTCAATCTTTTTCCATTCCTTTGGACAAATTAAAGACCGGTGATGAACCATGAATTAAGATTCAAGTTAATTAATAATTTGATATCTGATTCTCACCGCGACAAAAATGGCGACTTCATTGGAGATTTTCTTGAGGGTTTCTCCTAACTTATTTTATTGTGCTTGTTTATTATATATATTTGCTTATCTGTCTATATTTATGCTTTTGGGTTGATATCCTTGAGTGGTGAGGATTGTCCTACACCCGGACTTGAGTGAACTTATGATAGGAAGGTGATATATTCGACGAGGCTTATAGGGAGTGAGTCCCGACCAAGCTAAATTGATAATCACTGTTCAGTTGAGGCCCTCTTGAAAATTAGCATTGTTGAATGAGTATTCGTGAAAACACTTACTATTTTTGACCTAGGAGCCTGTGATACTGGGGAACTTTAGTTACCTTTAACCCCATTTGGCCTTTCTTAGGATGTAGTGTGATGACTATGAGGGAGTAGTCCCAAAGTAGTTGATACGCGATGCTACACTCAAAAGAGGTTCTCTCGAGAATATTATTAACCATCGAGTATTCGGGAAATTGATAATATCCGAAATATGGACTAATGATTTTGGGCACCTCTTAGAACCTTGTTCTACATGTATAATCAGCCTTTAGTCCACACCCTCTGGGAATGGGTATACCCTTTACTCCATGCTCTTGCAAACCTAGGTTTCCTGTTTGTTTATCTTTGTTTATTTGTGTGCTTGCTTGTGTTTATGCATCTTTGAATCCATAAAGCATCATATTGCATTAGGTTTCATGGAATTCAACTTTATTTATAAACATTGTAGAACTAATATGGATTAAAAAAGAAAATACTTTGAAATATTCTTCTAAGAGCCCTAATTTGGATGTCCTAAAGAAGTTAGAAGCTCTGTTTGAAGATCCAAAAAAATTCAAATACAAGTACAAGAAACTTTTATTATTCCTAAAGATCCAAGTGAACAACAACTTTTCCGACAAGAATAGCACAAGCTGGAGGATTTATTTTTCTATCAGGCTACTCTTTGGAAGTTGATCATGGACAAACTTATATTCAAAAAAGCCCAACTAGAAGAGCAGATCAAGAGGCACGATGCAAGACTTCCTTAGGACTTTATTAGCTTTTATTTAGCTATTATGTCATGACTCTTTTAAGAATATTTACTTGTAATCCATTATCAAAAAATAATGAATGAGTTTTCTTTGGTATTTTGTGATGTTTTTAAATACTTGAGTTCCATGAAACCCCTTCTGCATTCCGCATTTTACACTAGCATCCCTCATTTAGCATATGCATGTGTCTCTTCTCTGTTGTGGCTCATCCGGCTTTCTGTCTTTGTCTCGTCAGCTGACATCTTGACCATCTGACCAAGCTTGAAGTAGTTACTAAAGGATAACAGAGAACAAAGGATATGGATCCCATGGCTAGTTTCAGAGTGATAACTAATCCAATATTTGATCTTCCCTCTGATGACAATGTTCAACAAGTGGATGTTCCTACGCAATCTCAGCATGTGCAAGATAACCTGTTTGTTCAAGTTGATGAAAGAGTTTCCCAATTTTTACAGTATACATCGAATCCTACGAATGTTTGTACTGACATGAAGGTGGAAGATCATAGAATTATAGCAATTGAGAAAGGATTCTGCGATCTCGAAGAACAATTGAAGATGATGATAGGAGCTGATACATCTGGTCTTAAAGCTCATGACCTATGTCTAGTCCCAGGAGTGGTTATTCCTCCAAAGTTCAAGATGTCTGTTTTTGAAGTATACAAGGGTGTTAGTTGTCCAAGATACCATTTGACGATGTTTTGTCGAAGGATGACTGCTTATATTGACAATGACAAACTGATGATTCACTACTTTCAAGAAAGTTTATGTGGGGCATCCTTGATATGGTATATGAAGCTACAAAGGAACTGTATTCAGTCTTGGGAAGATTTAGCTAATGCTTTTATGAAGCAATACAATTACAATTTGAACATGGCTCCGGACAGTGATCAAGAGTAAGAATGACAATGAATCTTTCAGGGAATACGCGCAATGATGGAAAGAATTGGCAGCCCAAGTTCATCCACCACTTCAAGAGAAAGAATTAACCAAGATTTTTCTAAGAACGCTGTCAGATGCTTATTATGATAGAATGGTAGGAGTTGTGCCATTAGATTTCTCCAAAATTGTAGAAGTTGGGATAAACATCGAGAACGCATTAAAAAATGGAAGGATCCGAGATGAATCGGGTATTCAAGCTAATGAAGAAAATTCAGTTAGTGATTCCCTAGAGGAAGGGAGTGTTGATGTTAACGTAATTTAGGATTCCTCTCAAAACCTGCCAGATCCAAATCCAGTACCTTATCCTCAACATCGATATGCAGTGCCTGTTCAGCACGAGCAGCGAGTACATCATAGACTTCTGTATCAACGACAAAGGTTGACATCTCTAAATCAACATCAGAATCGACGGGTTCGAAGACAGTTTCAGAATCAGAAGATACCTCTGAGTATTCCAAGAGAACAAAATCTCCAGTTTGATCCAATCTCGTTGACTTACCGTCAACTATGGTCTTATTTTGCTAGAAACTCGGTAATGATGCCCAGAAGGACTAGAATCATGAAATCTCACCCGCTGTGGTTCAACTCGAACACTAGATGTGAATTTCATAATGGAGTGATGGGGCATTCGATTGAAGAGTGTAAGGTTTTCCAAGAGAAAGTTCAAGAAATGATAAAAGATGAAGTGATGACTTTCAAAGGAGGAAGCTCGGTCTTGAATGAAACACTGTTGTGTTGATGAATACAAAGACTTAATAAAAATCATGAGAAGGGCTTGTTTGATTATTTATTTTGTTTGCTTATATGTATTTTATTTCTTTGATTATAAAAGCATAATTAGCATGTAAGAATTTGTTTATTTTGAATGTTAACGCAATTAAAGTGTTTGTCTTGAAGAAATCCATTTGTATTCACTCATAAAATTATTTTTCATAATTTATAATGCCCAAGTTTACCCAATTTGTTTCTCACTTTGATGAAGAATTGGAAGGAGGATGACGAAATAAAACGCAGGATCTCTTGTTGTATGCTTTTAATAAAACCCTATTGATGATGTAAGGCATTGTTTCGAACCTCTCAAACACTGGAGATAGAAGGAAGTTAATCCCTCTTTAACTCCTTTAAACCTTGACAAAGGATCTTTTTTTTCTCCCAAATCAAAAACCTCATTTTAACCTAGGGCAGGACAATTTTAAATCAGCTTGATTGAACACATCTTTCAAAAATGGGTGGGTACAAATAAGCTTTGACCCTTATTCCTTTGTTTTACAAATCATAAACTGAGCCCTGACACAATCCTCAAAAGTCCTAATGGAAGTAAGGTTTATTTCAAAAGCATACTCAATGAGATAGTGTTTCCTTACTCCTATGAGTTATGCTTAATTTGGTATCGACCTTATAAAATTAAATTCATATCCTAATTAGTGATTCTCATAAGTTATTGGGATATCTTTTTATAAAAAAAACTTCAAGACAAACATATATGTTGCATTAACAGTTTCAGGGTTAACATTTTGTGCGTGTTAATTTTGTCGGACATCTTAGAAAGTTTACATAAAGACATCGACGATGAAACTTGAAGATTTTGCTGAACAGGGGAAAATCATTTCCAGGTTGCTCATTTACAATTTTGACTGTCCTCAAGAGCGAGTTTTGAAGACTCAGTCATAATACTGTCAATCAGGGGCAGTTACGTCGAGATTCGATGAATCTCTCTAAGAGTTTGAAAACGGTAGGGCAAGTTGAACGCCATGTTTTCTGTAAAATCCTCTTGGAATAACTTTTCCTAATAAACCATTTGACTTGGGGCATTTAAAAATCGAAAATCACTTTGTTCAAATGGTGATTACTACACAGTTCATCAAAATCAAAACTACTTTGCTTTCACAACATTCTTCATCCATGCCCCGATAGATTTTATTTCAAGTGGTCATTCTCCAATGGAGCTTTTCGATGCAAGAACTCTCCAATGATTTGCTTAACTTCACTTCCCCGGTGAAGTGGATGATATTTTAATCCTTAGTGAATCCTCTCAAACTTCACCTTCCCAGTGAACTGGACTTATTTCACTCCTCAGTGGATCTTTTGCAACGCCAATCTTCCCCAGCGAAACGGATGTTTATTTCATCCCCATTGAAGCTTCGACTCTGACATATTCAACAGCTGCGTTGACCCAAGTTTCCCCAATGAAGTGGATATTTATTTTATCCCCTGTGAGACCTCAGTTAGGGTATCTCCATCTATAACTCCAGATAATTGAGATTCATCTTGACAAATCCTTTAGTAAGATTAAGATGTTATATCCCCAAGAGGAATGTTCTCTATTCCCCAGATGAAGTTTTGAATGTCATGAAACAGGATTGTGATCCCATATTTAGTTCTCCATTTATCCCCACCGATGCTTCTATCTTCGAAGATTGGTCGGATGTTTGTTTCGAGATGTTTATTTCATCTTCGGTTGCATCATTCCGTTTATTTTGTAAGCATAAGCATACACATAGCATATAGGTAGATGGCATGGCATATGCATTTTTGCATCTTGGTGTTTGTTTATTCTGTCACTTTGGTCATGGTTATCCCCCAAGTGACTAGGTTTGTCTTCTCCCTCCAAGTAAAGTCGTCAGCCCTAGGCAGAAAGAGCACAATATTTCTATCTCCCAACGGAGTTCGATCCTCGTGGAAGACGGTTGTTTTAGTTAAATCCCATTTGAGTTCACCCCACAATGGCCGAATCTTGCTTGACAGTTTCTCTTCAGTTATTTCCTGAATTGAACTTCGTTCCCTGACAATCACAATTATGGGTATCCCCGGGCTTTTTTTAGCGTGCATTTATTTTTCACTTCGCTCCCCAAGAAGGATCTTTCTGAAGATCATCGTTGAAGATAAGATATTTCTCCAGCAGTGTTACAAAATCTTCTCAGTAATTCATACCTATACTACAAGCGGCCTCTTTATTTGAGCAACTTGTTTTGATCAGGTTTTCTATTTTTTTAGATGACAAATGGAAGTCTCCCCCAGACAGTTTGTCCATCCTTAGTGAACTTATCAAAATTTTCAACTCGTCAAAGGAATTTGTCAAAGACTTTACAGATATTTATCTTTATTTGAGAATTTTCACCTCAAGAGTTTCATATATGTTTGACAGCTACAACAAGAAATACTCCTCAGGAATGTATTCCCCAGTGAGTCCGTTACACAAGTCTAATTCCATCAAATGGCATCTCTCTCGAGAAGTTTGGTGAAGATTATTACAATTAGTCTCTCTTTATTTGAGAAGACATATTTGCAAATCAACCGGCTTGCATATCCTCTGAAGATCCCCGGTAAAGTTTTACAATCTCTAGTAAAATTCCAATCCCCTGTGAAGATACTCTCTTAAGTATTCATCGTCCCAGGAAGAAACTGAAACTTGTTCTTGGCATACAACCTTGAAGCGTGGGGAAGTTTATTATACCCTTTTTAAGTGGAATACTTGATTAAAGAAGAAACTGAATTTTATCCTGATCAGGAAAGTTCTTTTGGGTTATTACCTTTGCTTAGGCTATCATACATCTGATAGTAGGTAATTTACCGTATCTTTTTGGTTATTACCTCTGCTTAGGCTATCATACGTCTGATAGTAGGTAATTTACCGTATCTTTTGGGTTATTACCTTTGCTTAGGCTATCATATGTTTGATAGTAGGTAATTTACGGTATCTTTTGGGTTATTACCTTTGCTTAGGCTATCATACATCTGATGGTAGGTAATTTACCGTATCTTTTGGGTTATTACCTTTGCTTAGGCTATCATACATCTGATAGTAGGTAATTTACCGTATCTTTTGGGTTATTACCTTTGCTTAGGCTATCATACGTCTGACAGTAGGTAATTTACCGTATCTTTTGGGTTATTACCTTTGCTTAGGCTATCATATGTTTGATAGTAGGTAGTATACCGCATCATTTGGACAGATACCTGTGTTTAGGCTACCAAGATTGGTAGTAGGTCATCTTTCCTTTTCGTGTTACCTCGGCTTAGGCTATCATATGTTTGATAGTAGGTAATATGGGATCTTTGTTCCAACTGGATACCTTTGCTTAGGCTACCACACGTTGGTAGTAGGTTATCCTTCATTTCAAGTTTCTCGCCCGTTGTTTAGGCTACCATGATCTTGGTGGTATTGTGTTTATTTTATTTATTTTTGTTGGAGATTCCCCCATGGTGGCTGTTTGTTTCTTTCCCCGTGGATTCTTCCTTTGTTGCGTCTGTGTTCTTCGTTGACCTTTTGTTTCCCGTGTGCCGTGTCTAGTTTCTCCCGTGTGGCATCTTCTCTCCACAGGACCTCTATCTTGCATCTCATATCATTGCACATCATATGCATCGATGGCTTCTTGGGGCCAAAAATTCGTGCAATGTTTGTATTTAACTCCCTCCTATCACGTCAAGATGAAGATTTTCAATCTCCATATCTCCGGATAGAAGAAACTTAAATAGGGGTATCAGTAGCACCCTAATTTTTTACCTTAAAATCCCATTTTCCTTGTGCATTTTCTTGTGTATTATCTATATACTTGTGTGCGCGACTAACTAGCTTGTGCAGGTACAATGATGTCAAGTGTGGATGATACTTATTCTCTCAAATTAAGCATTTTAGGGCCTGACCAATCAATCCTGATTCAAAGTGCTCCTAAGGTTTCTATTCAATCTGGGTCCCACTGTTAGAATTGTTTCTCATTCTTCGATCAATACTGGGAAGACATTTTGGGATAAATTCTTAGTTTTATCTCATTAAAATCAAGATCAGGCCTCAGTGGTTTATGGTTCAGGATTTTGTTGTAAGTTATTCTCGAGGACACGAGAGGTTTGATGCATCACCTTCATGAGTATATTCCCTACCAATTTTCATCAAGATGTATTGACATCTCTTCCTGGATACCATTAAGATCGAGACGCTATAACACAAGTTTAGCTTCGAGACTAAAATATTCATTCAAATGTATTTTGATTTCAGTATTTTTGCAAAAATAACAAATTGCCAAGACTTGATTTATGGATTCCCTATGGCATTAAAGTTCGATTCTTAATGTTTTGAGTTCGAATGGTTTGAATCAATTGGAAAATTTGAGCTTATGTGGAAAGATGATTCATTTGGATTCCTTGAAGTGTTAATGACCAAATTCTAATACATCATACATTCATACAGCAACTCTGGTTTAAAGAACGAATATTAAAAATTTACAAGTCAAGTTCAAGGACAAGTACAAGTATCTAATTCTTTTTTTGAGATTGCAACATAATTTGCTATTTTCGAAGACAGGATAATTGTCTATTGTATGTTTACAAGGAGCTGAATTAATATTCAATGAAATCTAAAAGCAACTACAGCTAATTTCTTGCGAAAATATGGACTTATAGGGGAATTCAAAAGTAACATTGAGTGCAACCATGCCACCCTATCTGGTCACAGTTGTCAACACGAGCTTGAAAATGCAAGGATTATGGATTGTTGGGTAACATTGATGCAAATACCGGTGATCCTCAAGTTGGTTGGGACAAAGATCAATTTCCCGTAGATATCCAAGAGGCAATAATGATTATGCTCAGTGTTATCAAAAATGATGGAATTGCACCAGGTGGATTCAACTTTGACCCCAAATTGCAGAGAGAGAGCACAGATGTTGAAGACTTGTTCATAGCTCATATTTTTGGAATGGATACAATGGCCCGAGGCCTTAGAAATGCTGCTAAGATAGTTAAGGACGATTCTCTGGCCGAGCTTGTCCGCAAGCGATATCAAAGTTTTGATACAGAACACAGATATGGAACGAGAGCTTAATCATATGGCTAGATTTTTTTTGAAGTTGATGTTGCGCATAAAAATGGACACTTTTAATTAAACAAAATGCCACTTTCCAAGCCTACATAGTGATCCGCATGATTGAAGGACTGGCTCTTCTCTTTGGAAGCACTCTGTCAGGAAAATTCGTAAATCCACTGCAAATCATAAAGCATCAATAGTTAATTGATCATATACTAAAACAGAAACAATATAAAATTCACAACAGCTTATTTTCTTTCCAAAGCAAGCTATCAGCATATATCGACGCAATCAAAACACAATCGAGCATGTCGAGACAGAAATGGAAATGTTTTCATCAGATTCTAAATAAGTTCCCAGCAGCATATATTATTTTCTAAAACATATTGCAAACATTTTTAGAATGGTATTGATTACTTTCTAAAACCAGAGCAGACAATTTCAATACGTGGTTAATGTCGACATTGAGTCTGAAGAAAATAGTTAGCCTATAAGAAGAATTGAGATGAAGTGGGACTGACGGACACAAACCCTAAAGACAAATTCGCAGAAACACAAAAAATAAATCCCAAATCAAAACCCCTAAAAAATTGAAAAGAGGAAAAGTCAAAGAAACTCATCCCTCCACCGTGAATCACCATTCCCTTCCTCAAACCGCCAACCTCTTCGCCGTTGAAACCTCCATCCTTCGTAAGCTCGCTGTAACACCCTTTTCTACCCCACAATTTTCATGGAAAAATTACACAGATATCAGAGTAAAATTGTTAAATTTCATAAAAGCCATCAAAAGGGCGTAGATTTCCCAAATCAACAAAATCGGTCAAGGCTCCATAAACAATGGGTTTTCTCAAAATAATCAATTCACACAAAGCAACGGAACTCAAAGGCATAAATCAAGGTTTCCTCATCAGGGAAAAATAAGCAAAATAACTCAACAGTATATAGTTTAACTCAAAAGAATCCAACCCGATGTTACATATCAGAGCAAGACCCTCTAAGCTAACCAAAAGGATAAAAAGTCAAAAATTCAAAAATACTCCTCGATGGCGTCCACGACTAAACTTGGTCATCTGCATGTTACCTACGTGGAGGTAACATTCAAACAGGAAGGGTGAGTAAAACAATTCATAATAACCAATGTATAAAAATCAACACATAACAGCGTCATATTCATATTCAACACATTCATATCCTTCAATAGGCCTTGAAGGCCACAACATCATAATTTATACAAAAAGGCTCATAAATGCAAATGCAACATTGACTCAATGCATGTGGTACCAATCATCACAGCGTGATGGACACTGGGCCATCAACCCTCCATAAGTCATATTAAGTCATATAAATCATCATGTCATCATGTATACATCACATAAAACTCACAGTCACACTCATGTCAATCCATCACAGAAATCACAGAATCAAACATCAATTCATCGCTGCACACGATCAACATTCGTGAAACTCTGCTACATTCGCTAGCATGTTTGCTAGGCGAGTCTGGGGCAAGTTTCTTCACTAGGCGAAGCATTCTTCGCTAGGCGACTCTGGGAACAACATTGTTTGCTAGGCGAAGCTTTCTTTGCTAGACGAACTGTGCGATGATAGCAAATTCTGCTACGCACCAGAACTAGTTTCTACCCAAAAGGCCCTACGATTCACTTACCCAATGCCCCCAAAACATCCCTAAATCATCCCTAAGGTCCTACGGCGATAAAGGCACAAAACCTAAGGTTTATTAGGCCAATCCCAGAACATATTCAGCCCTAAATCACAATTTCCCTACAATTACCCTGTAGGTATCTGAGTTACTCACGTTCAAATATTCATATTCCTTCAGGGTCAGACATATAGCAATTCAAGGTTTTGGCCACGAAGGCCTAAGGTTTCCCTTTCCCATATTATGCTCTACTGTCATGAATACTTACCACTACACCAAACATCAGAGTTTCCACAACTGGATTTAGGCCACGAAGGCCATGGATCACTTGTTCTTATATCCTTCTAATCTTCCTTAACCAAAATAAATCCCCACGGTCAAAATCTCAATAATAGATTTAGGCCACGAAGGCCAAAATCCCTTCTTCTCATAATTCTCCATAAAACCCTTAAATCAACCATAATCACATCAAAATCTACACATAGGAAATCATGAAAAGCTATACTCCCCATACCTTAAACGTTGATTCAAAGCCTTCACAAATCTGTCAGGGAATCCTTCAAGCTTCTGCCTCCAATTTCCTCTTCAGAGTTCTCTTGGCCTCAATTCTTACGGTTAACACAAATGAATCCTAAAAACCCTTCAGAACTCTCTTTTTGTTAAACCTAGACTTGGATCAAATAATCAGGATTTCTCCATTATACTCTCACTTACTCCTCTCAATTGTCCCAATTACCTTTCTTTCACTATTATTTATTTTAATTCATAATAATACTAGTAAATTAATATTATGTACTATCAATTAAATAAATAACCCACAAATTGCATAATTCTCAATAATCTACACGACACCAAAAATCACTGGAAACACCCAAAATACGAATATTCTCAATTAAATAAATTAATTAAAATATTCCGATTAGAATTGGGGTGTTACACTCGCTACGAAACCGACGAAACCCTACAAAGCAAAACCCGTTACGCCGTAAGCTGATGTTTAATAACTAATTGATGTTTTTTTGTATTGTTTTTTTTTCAGGTTTGCTTTGAGAAAAGGGAACTGAGGAAGGAAAATAGAATAATGGAGAATGGTGAAATAGAAGGAGGAAGATCGAAGGAAAGAATCGCGAGGAGAAGAAGGCGGAGATTAGAAGAATAGAGAAGAAGGAAAGAGATCGTTGAAGAGGAAAGAAGGAGATAGGTGAAGGAGAGGAAAAGAAGAAGGCAGAGGCGAGTGATTAAGGACAGCGGAGAGAGGATAGAATGATTTAGGGCTTTTCAGTTTTGTTTTATATGTATGGTATCCTGTGTATGCTCACCCATGATTATCACGATACACCCGCGCCTACAGCCATTCATCCCCACCTGATCAACCATCCGCGACCCACACTTGCACCACACGGTAGACCTTCTTTGGCCTACCCCACATGATTTCCTCGCCCCCTTTAATTAACCACCAATTAACCATTAATCTGCCTTTTTTTTTAATTAACTAATCATTTGCTTAATATAATTTAATTAATTAACTAGTAATTAGTCCCTTTATTAATCAGTTGTTTTAATAAACTAATAAACCTTTTTTTAATTAATTAACCTGTTTAATTAGTCAACCTTTTTTCAAATTATTTCTTTAATTTACTAATTTAATTTCTATTTTATTCACTTTACTTTTAATTTATTTCATCAACTTAATAATCCTTTTATTAAATAATAATATATAAATTGTTCATAAAAACCCTATTTCCTATAACTTAAATAAATTGTAGTTATTAATAATAAAAAACTATTTATATTTAATAAGAAAACCTTTTTTATTTAATAAATCTTTATTTAAATTTATTTCTATCAAAAACCTAGTTAATTCATAATTCTTATTTTATTAAAAAGCTAATTCATCTCTTAACAACTTTTTCTTAAAATCAATGTACATAGAATTTAATTAACGCAACGTTTCCGCTTTCCGTTCTAACTCCGATTTAATTCAAATATTAACAGTCTCGCTCGTAAGGACCCGTTGGTTAAGCGCTTGCCATGATTTAAACGTCTATATATGTTATCTGGATTATTTTGTCTATTACTTTATCATGTTCCTTTATTTTTATCACATGTGTAATGTCCAAAGGAAGAACTTGTGCGTGACTTCATAAGTCGTGCGTATTGCAACTCATTTGCATCATATTCCCCGCTCGATCCTTGAATTTTCAAGTTGATCAGCTTAGGTTTAGATCCTACCCCTTAAGGAGGACCGTTTTATCTTTTCAACTTAGATAAATCATTCAATTCAACTCAATCAACTATTCTCCATATAAGAGAATTAGATGTTAGTCATCTTGACAGTCGAGATAAATCTCCTGCCCCATAGCGCAATCGAGAGATGTAAAATCTTTTCCGCTTGAGAGAGGTATGAGGCATACTCGTCGATAAATCCGATTTTTGAGCCCTTCTCTCAATGCGATGCAAAGACCATCTCCTACAAGTTGTGGTGGTTAAGTCGAGTGTTCTCCTTTAAGATGATGACTCATCTTTTCTCCTAGAATCAATCAACCAAACCTTATCCCTTTGGAACTTTGACCAACAGTTAATGGTTCCTCGGTCCCTTTTAGAGGAACTACAAATACTCTGATTCCACTCCCATCAGGATATGTAGGCACAAGATGCGATTTCTTGGCGAGTATACTTAGAAATAAACCCCTTAGGTCCTTCTCTTTACGCTTAACCCTTAGCATTACCCTTAAACAGATAACCATTAGCAATAGCACATTTAAATAAGAGGTTTCTGTAGAGTACTACAAAATTTTAGGATGCTAAAACCTTCCCTAAATTTAACCAACCCCCGAACCTTAAACTCTCTAGCTTTGAATTTGCATTGCATCTTGGGTAATTCGATCTTTTTCCCTTCCTTTGGTCAAATTAAAGACCGTTGGTGAACCATGAATTAAGATTCAAGTTAATTAATAATTTGATATCCGATTCACATCGCGACACTTGGTGGTAAGGCTCTTCGACAGGTCTCGAAGGAGAAAACAACAACGAGTGTCTGGAGAAAATTTGAGGGTTTGTATATGATCAAATCCTTTGTCGATTGTATCTACCTAAAATAAGCTTTGTATTCATTCAAGATGAGTGAAGACAAAGTCTTGGCTGAGCAGCTGGATATGTTCAACAACTTAATTCTTGGTCTTTAAAATATTAAAGTCAAGATTGATAATGAAGATCAAGTGTTGCTGTTGTTGTGTGTTTTACCAAGATCTCATGCCCGCTTCAAAGAAAACCTATTGTATGGAAGAGAGTCCATGACCTTTGAATAAGTTCAATCAGCATTGTACTTGAAGGACTTGAGCGAATGGAATAGAAAAAGTCGTCATCTGTTGGAGAAGGTTTATTTGTTAAAGGAAAGTTCTCAAAGAAAAATGGTAAGTATGAGAGGAAGAAAGGTAAAGTTCCATATAACTCTTATGGTGGTAATGCTCTCCCAGTTAGGTGTTATCATTGTAATAAGGAGGGTCATATAAGAAACGTGTGCCATGAACGTATAAATAATCATGGTGGTAAGGATAATGGTAATGCAGCTATTGTACAAGATGATTATGAATCATCTGATGTTATAGTGGTTTCAAGCAGCAACTCTAGCAAGGAGTGGGTTATAGATTAAGGTTGTACTTTTCACATAAATCCAAACAAAGACGTGTTTGAGGAATTATGTGATCAAGATGGTGGATCAGTGCTTCTAGGAAACAATAGAGCATGCAAGATTGTAGGAATTGGATCTGTCAGGTTCAAGCTCCATGATGAGTCGATAAGAATATTGAGTAATGTCATGTATGTACCTGATCTCAAGAGAAAATTGATTTCTCTTGGTGAATTCGACAAGAAAGGATATGTTTTCAAAGGAGAGCAAAATATCCTAAGGGTAATGAAGGGGTTGGAGGAAGTCTTAAGAGGCATCAAGAGGCAAGGCATGTATACCTCTGAGGCTGGGGTTGTAAGTGGTTGAATAGATGTGGCATCCACAAAACCTATTTAGAAGATTAAGTTGTGGCAAATGACATTGATATGTTAGTGAAAGAAGCCTGGTCGAATTTTCGAAATAAAATCTATTATGTGGTGACAAGGTCGAAAAATTGGAGTTTTATGAACCTTGTGTATTTGGTAAATCCTGTAGGGCGAAGTTTAACAAAAGTAAATAAAGAACACCTAGATCCCTTAATTATACCCATGTTGATCCTTGGGGGATGCAAGAAATGCTTCACACTTAGTGCAAGATATTTTCTATCCATAGTTGATGATCACTCACGAAAGTTGTGGGAATTCATTCAGAAAGCTAAGGATGAAACTTTTGAAAATTTCAAAAGTTGGAAGACTTTGGTCGAAAACCAAACTGGTAGGAAGGTCAAGAGGTTGAGGACCGACAATGGTCTTGCAAGACACAAAACTACTACAGGTACTCCCCAACAAAATGGTTTAGCTGAAAGGTTTAGTCGAACCATTCTGAAAAAAGTGAGGTGCATGTTAGTTAGTATAGGATTAAACAAGGTTTTCTTGCTGAGGAAGTCATGAATGCAGCTTACCTAATAAACACATGTCCTTTGACTGCTTTAGGAATGAAAACACCTGAAAACGTTTGGTCAGATCATCCACTAAACCTCGACAAACTTAGAGTATTTGGTTATGTAGCATATGCTCACATTAGGCAAGACAAGGTCGAACCTAGAGCTCTGAGATGTATGTTTCTTGGATAACCTGAAAGAGTTAAAGCTTATAGGTTGTGGTGCCTAGAGCCAGGTCATAAGAGGTGTATCACAAGTCGAGATGTAGTTTTCAATGAAGTTGAGATGGCTTTCAAGATAATTGATGACGTTGGTCAAATTACAAAGATCTCTATAGAAGAGCTGGAACATGAAAAAATTCCTGTTGAGGTGGAGCATAGGGATGTTGAATTGCATAACCCATATAAAGTCAAAGAACAACCACAAGCTAATGACGAAGATAAGGAAATTGATAATGACTACCTACTGGAATGAGATAGGTCGAAAAGAGTCATCAAGCCACCTCAGAGACTCGGTCATGCAGATCTCATATCTTATGCCTTAATCTCTACAAGTGATGTTCTGGATGAAGAACCTAGAGACTATAAGGAAGTTATGAGGAGTTGAAACAAAACTGAAATGCTTAAAGTCATGGATGATAAGATGAAATCTCTTCATGATAATAACACTTGGGAGCTGATCGAGAGACCTGTAGAGGCTAGTTTAGTCAGTTGTAAGTGGACTTTCAAGGTTAAGGAAGAAATTGAATGAGTGATATCAAAGAGATTTAAGGCAAGTTTGGCTGTTATGGGGTTCACTCAGAAAGAAGGTGTTGAAATTAATGATGTGTTCTCATCTGTTGTAAAGCATAAATCCATTATAATGTTATTAGCCATGGTGGCGAGGTTTGAATTAGACATAGAACAAATGGATGTGAAGATTGCTTTCCTATATGGTGATCTAGATGAAACAATCCTGATGAGGAAACCTGAAGGATATGTAGAAAGAGGAAAGGAATATTATGTGTGCAAGTTTAATAGGTTGTTATATGGCCTGAAACGATCTCCGTATCAATGGAATAAGAGATTTGACAAGTTCATGTCACACATATGTTTCAATAGGAACCACTTCGACTAACGTGTTTACCTCATATTTTGACCTGGAAGTTCACTTGTTATTTTGTTGCTTCATATGGATGACATCTTCATAGAAAGCAACGGCGTCAAGAGCGTTATAAAGGTGAAACTAAAATCGATAAGGAGTTCGACATGAAGGATCATTGAGATGCCTACAGGATTCTTAGGATTGACATCTAGAGTGATAGAAATCAGTATAGATTATGCTTATCTCAAAAGACATACCTAGAAAAGATTCTCGAAAAGTTTGGTATGTCAAGTTCAAAGCCTGTTGTAACACCGATTAATTCTAAGTTCAAGCTTTGTACGACTAAAACTTATAGTACTAAAGTCAAAATATTCTATATGAATTGTACTCCATATGCTAGTATAGTAGGTTCTTTGGTGTATGTTATGGTATGTACTAGGCCAGACATAACATATGTAATTAGTCGTGTAAGCAAGTACATGGCCAATCCTGGAAAGGCATACTAGTAAGCATTGGAGTGGGTTCTAAGGTACATAAATGGGTCTCTGAGAAGAGTCCTGATTTATGGTAAAGCCTGTGGTGATGATAGCAAAGTAAAATTAAAAGATTTGTCGACTCTAATTATGCAGGTTGTACGAATTCCAAAAAAATATATTTCTAGATATGTGTTCATTATATTTGGCACAATAATTAGTTAGAAAGCAATACTTTAGAAATTTGTTGTCTTATCAATCACTGAAGTGGAGTATATTTCACTCAGTGAAGTTGTGAAAGAAGCATTGTGACTTGAAGGTTTTGCTAAAGAGCTAAAACTTCAAGGTCAAGCAATCACTATTAAATGTGATAGCCAAAATGCAAGACACACATTCTATCATTAGCAAACCAAGCACATCAATATGAGGCTGCATATCTTCAGAGAGATAACCGAGGATGGATAAGTCCAAGTGCTAAAGGTTTCAACTGATGACGATGTTGCTAATATAATCACGAAGACATTACCAAGTTGCAAATTTTTTCACTATATGTGATTGATAAGACTGCATGATGACAGCTAGTTGGTTTTGTTGTTTATAGTTTATTCCAAGGTGGAAATTTATAGCTTATGAGTTATAAGCTAATGTTATGGAAAATTTTGTCGAAGTCGAGACATGTTAGCTTGTTGTTTAAGTTAGCATGTTGAATTAGGTCAACCTGTCGGCCAATTGTTTAGTATGTTAGTTGAAATTTAGGGTTTTGTTTTCTTATAAATAGTATAATAGTCATCACTTCTCCATCAACCCATGTTAACCCTAACAAAGAGAGAAAGCGATGTGGTTGAGATTCAATTGTAAAAGTTGTTCCTTAATGTGTAATTGAATCAAGAATCCAGTTTTATACCACTTTGAATTGTCTTTCTCTCCTCTTATCTATTTTCTTTTACTTTATGGTTTTCATGTTATTTAAGAAACCAAACATACTCTATTTTCTAGGCATCGCTTTCACAACGGATTTATTTACCGTCGTACTGAAATAAACTTATTTGAAGTTTACTCTATTGAGAATCCTAAATATTGAAGCATGTGATCAGGCAAAGGACGAGTCAATGTAATACTTCAATTATTTTGAAGAATTTATAATCATGACTTCAATAAATAATTCTATTATAATATCATGTAATATCAACTTTTAACACAATCATGTAATGTAATACTTCAGATCTTATAAAATCAACTTGTAAAATAAAAATCGCCTTTATGAACTCATACCTAATCCAATATAAAAATTTTAACACAATCATTCTAATCTAGGATCTAACATATACATGACTCTTAGATAATATTGGGTTTTTATATGGACTTCAAATTAGTAAATTGACTTGTAAGGTGATTTGCGAGTGTTTCGATGACACAAATTAATTTGATAGTATATGGCCTAACAAATTTTAAATAGGCTTTAATATCATTGTAGAATTTATATTGAATTAACTCAATTTTACAAATTTGACTTATATAGGATGTGATTGGTTGTGAGATGAAAGAAAAAAAAAAAAAAAGAGAAAGATATGAGAAAGAGTGTGAGAAGAGAGAGAAAGATGTGAGAAAGAACGTGAGAATAGAGAAAGAAGTAAGAAATAAAATAGATTTAATTTATTATTTGTTGTAAGATAAGTATGAGAAAAATAGAAAAGAGAGAAGTGTAATTATTTTTGAAAAAACAAAAATACCATTTAATTAAAAAGTTAATATTATACCATAAATTAAAAAAATATATAAAAGTTAAGAATACAATGAGTGGTAAAATTGGAAAATTTACACTCTTCCACATTTCTCTCCTAACATGTGAAGATTAGAAAAATGATGGAGCTCATGAATTATAATTTTGTCCCTCTCTTCTCTTTCTCACCACAACCAAGTAAGAGGAGTTTCACACCTCTCTTCACCCTCTCTCATATTTTTTTCTCCTCTACCAATCAAATCCGTTAAGTAAGGAACGAGTATTGAATCATCTCTACTACCATACTAAAAAATTTGTTAAGCAATTAACTCAGCCTTACAACTCCAATTTTAAAAAAAAATTGTTTTCATTTATAAATATATGTTCAAAGATTATCTCATATCATCTCTATGACTAACTATCTAGAGCAAAATCGAAATGATCATATAGATAACAATAATCTAATAGTAAGTGATTAACTCACACCTTATCAAGTGTCAATTGAATTGGAATATCGTTAAAATTCCGTGATCAAGTGAGTCAATCTTATTTAAAATATTCGATCAAAATCTAACTGTTTAAATAGTAATCTCAATATTTAAATTAAAACAATAAACCAAAAATTGTATTAAAGTATATAGTACAATCAAGATGAGACAAAGAAGACATTTTCCCTAGGGATAGGAATAGGCTGGGGCGAGTTAGGCTTTGCCAAGCCTGAGCATGCCTTGTTAAAAATTTCAAAGCCTAAGTCTGCTCCATGACCTATCATTGACTTATTTTTAAGTCTGAGTCTAGCCTTTTCGAAGGCCTATTAACCTATTAGCCTACATAAAAGCTTATTGTATTTGAACGTTTGTAAATAAGCAATCACATTAATGTTCAAATAGACTAACAATTAAAAGATCAATGAGACTAAATTATTATTTGCATTAACTTATTCAAGTTTACATATTAACATAAATTTTGTAATACTATTTGTTTGTGAGAACTTATGAAAACAACTGATGACATTGTTCATAAATTTTTTTAAACTTATTTTCATCCGTTCTTCAAAATAACTAAGCTTTACATTTTTTATTTTAATTCAAAATAAAAATATAATATAATAATAAAAAAATTATTGAGAAACTTAAAATATTTTTTTATAATTTTTGACCTAATATTTTTAACTAAATAAATTTATAAAAGAATTTAGACCTTTTCATTTGAAAAAGAAAATCTGATCTAATCTATTCAACCATAAACTCCTATTAATTAGTCAAACTTATTGTTCAACCAAATATTAGTTAATATTAATGTTAATAGGTCCACCAAGTCAATAAATTGGTAACACACCACCCCACTGAGTCAAACAATGGTGTGACAAAACCTGCCTCCAAAAGAAGGCCCATGATTCATGTGTCATAATTTGGTTAAAAAATAATTTATGAAAAGTTTATTATCATATAACATAATAATATATATAAGAGAAAGTGAATGAAACTGAAAGTATAGGACAAGGTATGCTGCATTAATGGAAACATGATCAATGACTATTAATTTATTTTGAAGTGTGGAAAAATGTGACAGTTAATTTGAATGCTTATATAAATTCAAAGCCGTGACAAAACACAACCATGTTATTAATAGTAGCAATACAAGGATTCTTTCTAGCACAAATGAGATTGAGCAGCACTTTGGGCAATACTTTGAGTCTATCTTCTGCAACAACAATAATTGTTCCGCTAATTCCCTGGTACAAGATATATTTCCCGTATGGTTATAAGTGAAGATAATGAATCTTTGACAAAGATTCCATCTTCAGAATTCTAATCTTATTGTTTTAAATCGGTCAAAGGCCCGGTACAAGGGCTCAATCATACTCATACTCAATTAAGATTATTTAATGTATATAGTTAGCATGTGTGAGGTACAAATGATATTTTTTGGTTTTTAATTTACATTATACTCATCTTGAATTATTGGATTATGTAACCGACTTAGACGTTGGAGTGTTAATCTTGCAAGTTCACCCCGTGTCATTGTGTATAAGATCAACATCACTGATTTAAAAGTCATATATCATTAATCAACACCAACTCTAGTTCCATAACAGAACAACAACATCACATGTAGAAATCGACACCCGATTCTCGTAAAATTCCACAATCAAACTCCACTAACAGATCATTATCGGTCCAAAGTCAGATCTCTGTCGCGACCAACGTCCATTGCAGCAGATTGCACAGTAGCAAGAATCATCATAGACAACAGAAGTTTCTGTAATGTCCCCACATTAACATGCAACAACTAGGGCTCCATCAGCTATATCTGAGTCCAAAGTACAGGCAGAGGTTTTGTGGCCTTCAAAGGTTCAGTTTTGTGGAATGAGAAATCTAACATTATCGCTGGGAGAAAGAGAAAATAGAAGAAAGGCAACTCTCGACTTCTTGTTAGTTTCGCGTAAGAGTGTCTTCAATGACACAATAGAAATATATGTTCTAGCAAAACTAGATGTCATGGATTTTCTAGTGCACCTTAGAGTTGTGTAACATAATAATGAAGGAAAGCTAGTCTTGGTCAACGCCGACTTTAAAGCGACAAGGCGTATCCGAGAAGCCACTCTTCAAAACCTCCTTATAACTTCGGCAGTGGCAGAAGAATGGTCCAGGAGATTCTATATGTTTGACCTTGATGCATGTGAAGACGAAATTAAACCAATCCCGAACGGTGAGTTCGAAGTTTCTCAACTTGACGATAATCTCTTCCGCATGGTTTCGAAGATAAACTGATTGCCATGCATCTGGACTCGATTCCCTGGAGATGGTTTCCTAGGAAACGCACCATAATATCCTTAGGTTATGAGGTTAATTAGGCGATAAACTAAAAAAGAGTTGCACATGTCTTACCTACAATTTTCCCAACGAGATAAGTATCTTTCGAAGCTCTTCAAATTTTGAACAAATAAATCTTCTAACTATAAAAAAATATTATGCGTATGAATACCATTATATCCTTTGGCAATATGGCATAAACTGTGTTTATGAAGTAGAGCCTCTTTTGAGGAACGCGCTTGAAGCACAGCTGGCACGCCCTATTCTCCTCCCTCTTAAGAATTAGTCATTCTAAAAGCGTAGACGGTGGAGCCAGAAGACGTCCACCTCAAACCAAGACAAAACTTGAGGTAATGAGAGGAACACAACCTTTGGTCAGGAACGGCTCCTAGTGACGTTGAAAAATATCATCAACTTTCTTCAAAAGGAACTAATAATGAATAAATTTAGTCGCACCTGTCTAGACTATCGAATTCATAAAGCATGTTGAATCTGATTAGTAGGGTAATCAACAACTGACTTTAAAGAACCGGAGAGGATAATACCAAGTAGGGATTTTCATTGGTTTGGGAAAATGCAAACCAAACCAAATCATGGTGTTTGAGTTGGACCTTTTTTTAGCTTGGGCAAAAACTGAACCAAACCAATGGAATCTGATGTTAATTAGTTTGGACAACCAATTTCTAAAATACAACCTGCGAGCTCGACTATCCGAACCAACTAGGGATGTCAATGGGGTAGGGTGAGGTGGGGAATACATTCCCCTCTTAATCCCAGACCTCATCTATTCCTCATCCCCGTCTCGGATCCCTGCCACAGTGGGTAGGGGTGTTTGCGGGTCGGTTTGGTTCGGTTTTGAGAAAATCTAATGTCCAGACCGATCAAAAATATATGAATTGGTATGGATTGGGATTGCACATTTTTGTGATAAAGCTCAAACAGAATCAAACCAATAAACAATGGGTTGGTTTGTGTTGGATTAATTTGGTACATTAGAAATAAATGTGCAAAAATATTTTTAAAAAACATCTAATTTACATCAACTAATTTTCCAAAATAATATAAAATTCTTAACTTTTTTGTTTCTTTATATTGGTTGTGAATATCACAAATGGCGTTTCATTTTTCTTCTTGAAGTTGAATACCTTATTCTAGTTTCTATGATAATAATGATATATATTATACTAATTAATTATGATTGGTTTAGGTAGGCGGGTTCATTGGTAGAATTTTGGAAATTCGTTGTCTGAACCAATTAACGTCGGATTTCATTTGTTTTGTTCGATTTTTTCCTGAATTAAAAAAATGTCTGAACCAAACACAATGGTTTAGTTTAGATTTCAGTTTGATTCAAATTTTTCTGAACTATTGAACATCCCTAGCGGGGGGACTTTGTCCCCCATGCTCATCCCCATGGATCCCCGTGAATCCACGCAGATCTCCAATGTACTTATAGAGATTCTAAACATAATATTTTATTTATTATTTTTAACCATATTAATTCGTAAAAAATAAAAAAAATAACCAAGAGAAATTAAGAAATTAATCCTCTAAGATAAATATATTTTTTTAACAATATTTAATTTATACTTTTGAGAATCATGACCACCAAACTTTCAAACATGTTTATAAAATAAATTATATGAAATTGACAAATAAATTGTATTGTTTTGAATTTTTATGAAATAAGTTATATGAAACGACAAATAAACCAATATAAAAATTTAAAATTATATATGAATTAAGGATATTATGGTATTCTAAGCGGTGGTGGGGACTTCACGGGACAAGGGGTATGTTAGATGTCCCCGTCCTCGAAGTGCCTTCAAGGGGACTTTATTCTCCATCTTATGGGCCATAAACAATGAAATTTTCATGGGGATCCTGACTAACAGAGGCAAGTTGAAACCCCTAGAAGCAACTCCAATTAATTTGTATAATTTATATCATCATTATCATGAAAATTAGTATAAGGTTTCAACTTCAAGAAGAAAAAAATGAAACACTATTTGTTACATTCATAACCTATATGGAACAAAATTTAATGATTTTATATTATTATGAAAAATTATTTAGGGTAAATTAGATATTTTTAAAATATTTTTACAGATTTGTTTCTAATGTATTCGATCAATCCAACCTAAGCCAACAAGTTGTTTCTTGGTTTGGTTCAATTTGGATTTTTTTTTGCAAAAATATCCAAATTCAATCCAAAATAAACCATATATTTTTTATCGGTTTAGAAATCACATTCTCTTAAAACCGAACCAACTCGGTCCGCGAACACCCCTAACATCAAGGGGACTAGTCCCACATACAAAAGAATCATGATTGATCATCGTAGGAGCAGGAACCAACTAGATAGTTCAGAGAACATGAGGGCACAACACCTTGTTAAACATTACAAGAAATACAAAATAAAATCAAGGGCCTCTTCCTGAGACGTCGCACTGAGGTTTTCCACCAAGGTCTTGTCTCGAACAACCTTGAATAATTCGATTTGTAAATGGGGAACGGAGATGCCTAGGCGGAGTGCTTCCACCTGCTTAAATTCCTAATTGTAGGCCACATACACATTCTCAAGAGTTTACTTGAGGGACTCATCGACCTTCTTACTTAGCTTAGCCACCCGATCATCGTGGGCCATACGGTCCTTAGCTCAGGATTCCTTCTCCTCTTGCAGAGCTTTCGAAGCCTCATCGATACAAGACTTCATCTTTACTGCAGTAATGAATGTGTCCATCTAGGACTTTTTCACCATCTCCATGGAAGATTCAAGCTCAACAATCCTGGAAGCTAGAGAAGAAGGAAACCCGATTTTCGCCTCCTCTTGAAGAGCCTCAAAATGGCTCTTCAGGTCTAAGCCATGGAACATAAATGGTCTAAGATTAAACCATTTATGTTCTATAATTTCACGCTTTCCCTTCCATGTATCCCTCTCTTTCGAAGGCTTACCCAAGGCCAGAATGTCCCCCCGGCTAGTAGCAGCTATAGAGAATAGAGAAGCAACCCAGTAAGAGTAAAAGGCGACTTCAGAGAAAATCTTCATCTTCTCTGCTTCAGGATAACTTTGAAGGTAGATGTGATCATTTGCCCTAACTAAATAAGAGGAATCACTACTTCCAGAATCGCTAGATAAACTTATGGGATGATCATTTACATTGGCCATGGTAAAGAAAATACTGAAAGTATGAAGTAAGCTCAAGGTAAGAAGGGTACCTAGAAAGTGAAGAGTATGACGAAGAAGGTGAATGATTAAATGCATATGGAAAGCTTTAATTCTAGGAAAGGAAAAAGCTTAAAGAAAAAAACTCCAAAAAAGAGAAGGAATCATTCTTGTAAATAGTGATTCACTTTCAAGAATGGTGAAAGTTCTCTCAAATGTCAAAGGCCTTATTTGTAGATGAAGGAAAGCAAAAAATTAGTTCAGTAAAAACAAGAAATTGCAAATCAACGGCTAGATTCCACCTAAGAAATGAAAACGAACTGAAATGCACTCGAATGCCCTAGGGAAAACACCATACCTTAAACTAATAACCTAAAATCATGCGTCTGAAAAACTAGTGAAACGTTTCAATGATGGGAAAGCATTCAATGCGCCTGTTCCCTGTTACTTTTATAACTACTAAATAACCTTCATATTTCTCGTTGTGGTCAGACATAAGCGTTAGAGGTCGACCATGACTTTGAAATACTTCCAGGACAATCTTGGAGGCAATTGTTGTAGGCCAGCCAAAGGCCTAATACAAGGGCCTAATCATACTCAATATCAATCAAGATTATCCAACCTATATAGTCAACACACATGAGGTTCAAGGTACATTTTTTGATCTCCACTTTTCACTATACTCATTTTGGACTCTATAATTAACTTAGATGTTGGAGTGCTAATCTTGTAGGTTCATCCTGTGCCAATGTATCAAAAATTAACATCGTCGATTTTAAAATCCTACATCAACAATCAATTCCAATTATAGTTCCTTAACAAAACACTTATGAGTCTTATCCTAAAAATACATGGTGCAAATAGAGTGAAAGATGTTTCGTCCTATTGTGCTTGCAAATTTCTAATTTAAAATCATCACAAAAATTCTTGTGAATTGGATGACTTGTGTAGCTACCAAAATTATTTCTCCTCAACATCGTGGCTTTACCCCGGAGCTCAACATATCTGATTGCATTATTATAGTGTCAGAAGTCATTAGTGTCTTCTTTAAGAAGTGTTTTGTGGATAATCTTGCATTGAAGATCAATATTGAGAAGACATTTGATACTCTTGATTGGAGCTTTATGATACATGTTTTGCAGCAATTTGGTTTTAATGCTATCTTCTGTGGTTGGGTTATAAAAATCTTGCAATCGACCAAGTTTTCCATCCTTGTCAATGGTAAAGTTGTTGGTTACTTTAGTTGTGCTAGAAGTATGTGTCAAGGACACCTTTTCTCTCTTCTTTTATTGTGATTTGCGAAATAAATTCTTAGTAGAAGATGGACCATAACTTCTAGTAATGGAAGCCCCTTCCCATGAACCTGTTTAAAGGAGTTGTTATCCCCTCGCATGTGTTATATGTCAATGACATAATAATATTTTGTAAGTGTTTCAGAAAAAATATGGGAGAAGACGTGTCCAAACAATAACAATTTGACGAGAGAGTTAATGAGGGAAAATTGTCTCCTCCATGATCCAATTCCTCCCCACATTTATGAGAGTTGGTAATTGCTCTTTAGCTCAGACCCAAGGAACCTATATAAATACCTTAGTCTTGAAATTGAAAAAATGATGGAATCCTTCTCCCAAAAACCATACACAACTTCTCACCACTTGCGTGAGCCGACCCTAAACATTATCAACAACTCCAAACATCACATACATCACTCCAACTACAAGACTACCCTCGTTGTGCTTTTTCAACAGGGATGATTGGCGTCCACCGTAGACTCCGGTAAAACTAACTTGGGTCACACTCATTACCATTCACCAACCATCTCATTACCTTCTCCAGCATGATGGTGAAACAAGGCACATATGCCACCGTCAACACCATCGCATGAGGGTTCATCGACAGAGGAGAATCTAGCTCTTCTTGTCGGAAGTATGCAAAGAAAATTTTGACAACGAGCATCATACTCGTCACCCCTAAGGCAAACATGGAGAAGGAGACAAAATTCGAAATCACCTTTTTCAACAAGGATTCCATTAGATTTTCTCCCTCATAACAAGGATCCTATGATCATCATGCTGCATTATGACAATTAGGACGTAAAGCAAGTGTTGATCGATTCTAGAAGCTCGACAGACGTCCTGTTCTAGGACGCTTTTGAGAGACTCCAACGTGATTCGGGTAACATCCAAACATTCTAAGGCTTCTTGATCAGTCTCTCTAACAAGCATATACAATGAAAAATCACATAGCACTCGAGACATTTGTCAGAAAAGTTCCTTCCAAACATATTTTGATATATTATAGAAGCTTCCTTCCAGACAACTTTTCAATTATAAGAAAGAAAAAAAAAAACTACAATTTGAATTGACAAAAAGAGATATAAATATATATTACCTATAATTTAGAAATAATTTAGAAAGATTATCAAGTTTATAATGTCAAAATACAAAAGGAAGCTTTTTGTGAGGGTTTAAGAAAATATGAAAGTCTTTAATAAAGTTTGAAAGATTGGTTATATGTATAAATCATTACATTCCAGAAGATAACTTTTAAAGAGTGTCCAGCAGATACTTTTTATATAGGAGATTTTCGAGTTTTCATAGGGTATGAAAAATATGCGATGGAATGAGATTACAAAAGCCACACCAAGATTACACACTATATATTCAGTAATTAGTTAATATACAAAAAAGTTTTTCAGCATCATGGCCACCATATAGGGAAAGAAAGACTGAGTGTAACATCTAACAAAATTCACTCAGTCTCTACATTCTGTCAATCCTGTCAGTTTTCTAATCTTTGGTATCATACTTACAGAACCTACCTCTTTCTATCTATTAATTCATTCCTTCTTTGATAACGATTTACCCTTAGAAACTTTCGATCGCTTCCAAGACGATCCTGTGCCAATCATGATATCTTTTCTCTTTTTAAGATCACAATTGGTTAGAGAATCGGGAACTGGTTTGCTGTAATGAACAACGTTGGTTACGATTGCATAGGTAGTAATTTCGCTTCTAGGTGTCAAGATGGTTTTTCTCTCGATAACGGCATTCTGACCGCATTTTGACTCGAAGACTGCCTTGTCTCTCAGCTTTTGGAATATGACATCCTTGTCGAAGTTGAAGCAGTCAGTTGAACTCTGAAAATATTGTATTTTCATGTAAGTCATTTTCTATAACATTTGGCCCTTGACAAGTTTTATGAATCATGAAAAACTTTATTTCGTCCGGTCAAATAATAACAAATATTTTACAGGTCTCACCATAAAATCGATCGGGACATCAACTTCAAGAGACGAGCAACCACAGCCTTCACCAAAATTGAGGTTTAGAACCATTTCAAAAGTTTTGTTATATGCTGTTCTTCTAAGACATCATACATCAAAATAAGTATTAAAATTTAAGCAACGCAAAGATATCAAGAATTTAATATACTCTAAGATAAAAATAAAATAAAAATTAAAAAATTAAAAAAAAATTAAAAAAAAACTGAATTAAAGGCAGAAACAAAATCACATTGCAAAAGTGTGGGACCTTTTAAGCCGAAATGGTTGCTTATCCAGAATGGCTTCTTTGAAACCTTCCTTGTCCGAGAAGGAAACCTGCAGACAAAGACAGATATGCTAATCAGTTTCTTTTTACTTTTTCGTAAGACAACGTGAAGTTGGTGAATGCAATGCAGCTGTGCCAGTAAGGAGATTCAACACGTGAATTCACCTCGACAGACTTGATGAACGGCAATGCTGCTTTCTGGGCATGAGAACTAGCAACTTGAAGAGTCCAGTTCACATATCTTTTATCTGTGATGAAAATCGAATCAATTACGTGAGCTAGTCATTCACGTGTCTTGGTACTTTGCCTGTGTGGCATGTTGCAGCGTGACACAAATTCTATTATATATAAAAGAAGCACAAGTTATATACCGTTGCTCAAAGCATGCACAACAATAATCTGGAAAAGGTCAATCCTTATGAAAGGAGGAATCCGCAGATTTAGGTGCTCCATGACACCTGCAATTACCTGTTTCGGTTTTAAAACATAAGAAATTCGTCAAACAAAGGAAATGGATAATAACAATTAACACAAATAATCAAATAACTATGGATAAGTAAGCATCTTTTTTAAGAAGGATCCAAGTCAAATACCTTATCGGAAAACCCGTGAATGACTAGAGAGGCATTTTTGTCCTTTGGGGTTTTCTGAAGAGTTCAAAACATTTATAGTTTAGATAACTAGGATAAACACAAGCATAAAGGATAATAATAAGAGAAAAAAAAACTGAGACGGAGATGAAGTTCAGAGATTGAAAGTGTAATTACATACTTAACTTTGATAATATCATAGTCGTAGCAAATCATAAATATCCTATAGTTTTGACATACTCTATTGTAAATACAGAAAATGTAGGCTAGTGACCACAGTTAAATTGTAACGTCTAAACGCCACAAATTTAGGGTACTTTTATGTATTGTTGCAATGCGACAAGAATTACTTTTTCTACATAATACTATATCCGGCATGATCATAGTTATACACAGGACATCATAAGGATCTTATTTGAAATAGAATTAAATATGTTATTTCGGATATTACTGAATGCTAGTTCGATGGGGTCAACACCTCTTTTAACACGCAAAAGGTGGCTAGGAGAAAAAAGGGGAGACAAACCTGAAGATTTACAATGACAACTTTACCTCCGCCACGAAGTGCTTTAAGAGGCAAGTTGCAGGCTGGAGTTATTTGCAGACTGCATTAAGAGATTTCAGCCATGCTATATCAAAAGAGAAATATAGCAAAGCAAAACTTTTTGGAAAAGAGAACTCATCATGTATGAAAGACTTGTATATGTATTCAAGGTTCTAATTATTTTATGTCCTCCTTTTATTGAAAATTCCACAACTTCATATGTAACATTACCCCAAAAGTAGTAGGATTCATTTGAACTCAACTGAGCATGCCACAACTACCGAGAAGATATGAAAAAGATAACTGTTGCAGTGAAAAGGAATATATCATGTTATCGTTACCTTGTCCCTAAGCATAACACTATATCTGCCTGTTTGCAGTGCTTCTCAGCAGGATTCATCTCCTTCGGCGGTAATGCATCCTGTACATACAACGGCATACATAGAGAGATATTCAGATGGAAACATAAATAGGCAGACACATATATGCAAAAAAACTGCAAACCAAACCGAATTTAACTGAATTTAAAATAACTGAACCGTTATGTTTGGTTAGTGAACCGAACCATATTTCACAAACAGTTATAGAACCGAACCATATGGCAAATAAACCTAACCGAAACTGAAAAATACTAAAAACAAGTTTTAGCAGTTTGGTTCTTTAACAAATGGTTTGGTTAACGGTTCGGAATTTCGAAACGGTATACCGAACCGAACCAATTTGGTTCGGTTCAGTTCTGAGTAAATTGAAACGGTTTGGTTCGATTCGAGTGACCTTTTAGTATGGTTTGGTTCGGTTTGGTTTTCTAACTGAACTGTATCATGAACACACGCACATATTTTTCAGTGAATGCACGGTGCAATCTGTACTTCTATCATATTACTACATTATTATGTTATTGTACAACTGGGACCTAATGGTGAACAATGTTGTACCTCCCAGTCAAGGACTGTATCCTTAAGTCTTGCTCCACATTTTGCATCTGAACAGCGCCGTGATGTCTCCTTTAAGCCAATAGTTTCTACCTCAAAATCACGAAAGTACCTTAAGATGTTCAAGTTATTCAATTGATTACAATTCTTTCATGAGGTAAGATTTTGAAAAACACGAACACGACAGGATTGGCTTAATGCAAGAAGTAGAAAAATCAGGCCAAGTCTACAGCAGGATTTATGTATAAAATATTAGAAATTATAAATGACTAATAAATGTATGAAATGGAATTTTATTGCTAGCATCTGCACTGTAAATAGTCGTAACTTTGCGGAAGATATATGTCGAATATGCATGGAAAAGAAAGCTCATGCGAAATTAGCATGGGAAGAGTGATAAGAACGTACTCAGCTCCACAAGAAGGGCAAGTTTCCATAAAGGAATTCCCGTGCAGTTCAGACAGTTTTTCCCTTGGTATTCCAGATCGAAGATGGAGACCGTCAACATTCTATCATAAGAAAATAAAAGGTTATAAGAATGGAGAAGAAAATTAAATGCTGGCTTCTGCTCCAAAGAATGATAATTTCGATTAAAATTGGATGAAACTTTTATCGAAGTTTGATTGCGATTTGCAAAAGAACAAGTGAAAAATAGCTAAGACTAAAAACAGTGATTCTACCTGGCTGATAACAAACTTCAAAATACCAGCCTTTTCTAATTCAACGATAGCCATGTGAGTCAAGCTTGGCACTGCACGGTGAAATGGTAATGATGCTTCAGGCAAGGCTTTACCTTCACGCTGTAATAATAATACAGAACAGAAAATAGGATGAAAAGAGCTGCATGAAATCTATAAACCATAAGAGAAAGGAAGAAGACTACACACTGTTGTCAAGAATACATTCACAACGGTGAGAACAGAAGAAAAAAAAGTTAAATTTCAATTATTGTACAAGCATTCACAAACTTCAAAACCATCACCTGAAGCGTCCAAATTCCTTTGGGACCTCGAAAATCAGGTATACCACAAGAAGTTGATATTCCTGCACCTGTAAACACTACTAGATGCTTACTCTGCAAGAAGAAAAATACATACAAATTAAAAAGGCTGATTGCATAAATAAAAAATAATAGAAAGGTTCCGAATATAATCATCAATCAAAAAGTAGCTGTAGTCGGTACCTTTTTAATCATAACAGCGAGTTGCTCGATCTGCCAAGAGAAAAAAAATCTTAGCAAATAAAGTGTGCATCTTGGTTAAGTGAAGGTAATGAATAAAACAAACATATTCATGCATATCTGCATTAACATTGTACTGCACAAAAACTTAGTGTTATCAATGGCGGAGTATCTCGGTCGTCTAAAAATCTGCCATATAAACATGGTGCTGCGATCTATGGCGGATGTGATAGTTTTTGTGCCCTATGGCACAAATTTTGCCATGGTATAACGTTGTGGAAGAAATCTAACAACACTCCATAAGCATATGAACAAACTTTGACAAATACCATAGAACACCAATTAAATAGGGAAATTAATCTTCAAAACAACACCGAACGCAATGCAGGTAAAATGAAAATCGGTATCCTACTTTACCTGTTGAGAGCTACATATTGGATATTCAATATGATCTCAGTAGTGGCAATAAGTGGCGGATATATCTCACTAACAAGTTGGTTTTGTAGGGTTTACTTAAACCTCAGAAACCCTAAGATGGTACTCGAGTCTATCCTAGTTCAGTTAGGCCATCTATTATTGGGCCACTTGAGTCACAATCTAGATGTTCCGTCCTAAATGTGAGGGATGTGTGTTGAGAGTCCCATATTGGATGAATAGTTATATGCCCTAAATAAAACCCAATAGCTATGAATCACGGACACCAGACACGTCGACACCGGTAATAATTCTGACACATCAACACCGGTAATAATTTGAGAAAATGAAAACATTGAACGTAATCACAAGTGTGGATGTCAGTGCTTCAGGTTTCAATCAATCAGTAACATACTAACGCAAATTGTGAAATTGACAAACCCGTCATTTGTTGATTATCTATATAAAAAAACTCTGCAACGTTATAGTAAAACGCAATACCACAAATACCTAAGCACATATCTGATCAACATTTAAAAATCTCAAAGCATTTCTCACTAAATCAAAACCCTTGTAAAATAAACATAATCATCCACAATCATGCATGCTGATTATCAAAACAACAACCAAATTTCACCCAAATTCCAGCTTAATCATCAGAAGATCACTACCATTACCAATCAATCACGCAGCACATAACAACAAAGGATAATCATAATCGTAGAACCCCAAAAGCAACAAAATTTGCACATAATATGAGAGATCACCATCCAGCAAAACTAGTCTATTACAGGCAAAAAGGGCACAAAGGGTAAGCAACAACAGTGTGATGAAAAATAATATCAAAATGTGAATGGAGGAAAAGAGGACCCACTTTTTCACGCAAAATGGTAGATGCGTCGAAATGTTCAGTCATTCCAACGTTGCCTACATCTTCTATGAAGGAAAGTTTCTCAGCATACCCAAGAGACATGGTTGATTGGTTCCCGAGTATGATGCCAGAATAACACACAAAGTTAATCACTTTCTCTCTCTATCAATCTCTCTGAGGAAATGGGAGAAGAAGGTTTTTGGGATTCAACAGAGAGAATGAGAAGGTTTTGTTTCTTTGAAGGAGACCCCAAAGGGACAAATATACTAACATTACAATCTACTGTAACAAGGTACAGTACCATCCCAAACCAATTACAACGTTTTCTTTTGTTTTGTTTTTCATTGTTTATCAAAATTTGATGTTTTTTTTTTTTTAATGTTATTCAACTTTATATGTTTTTTTTCCAGCAAATACCAATTTAATAAACCAAATTGTAGTATTGTGTTATGTTCGCACATTAACAAAGTATTATAATCACTACGATTATGTTTGAATTGATGGATTAGAGCGAAGAGAAATGAAACCTAATAAAATGAATCACAAATTTCATTGTTTGGATACTTTTGTTAATTTGGCGGAATAAAATATAATTGATTAGTTCATTATGCTGCATACATTTTAAATCGCGTGAAATGAAAATTAAATCATTGGATCGATTTGATTTCGTTATATTTCATTTTGTTGCATCAATTTTTTAGAAATCTAAACAATATTACTTATGGCTTCACTCTATTTCATTCCATCACATATTATCAATTCATAAATACCCTAAAAATGATCAAATGTTAATGAGATTCATTTTTTCATTGTATTCATAATGTTTATGAGGGAGTTAGTTATGAATGTGATTACTTATTATATAAGTAATTGATCATGCATGTAAACTATGAGTTATGTCATGTTATCTATGGAATGGTATTTTCTCATATTCTTACAAGTGGTATCAGAAGCACCAGTTCTTGATCTAGGTGTTCTTTCTTCAATCTAGAAACGATGTTTTATGATTCAAGACAGAAAAAAGTAATCGGTTTTTTCGTTTGCTCGTGTATCATCACTTGAGTTTTTTCCATGGTTGATTCCTCAAAGTTCTTGACTCCGACAATTTCCAAATTCGATGGATTATATGATTATTGTGCCATGCTCATGGAGATTCTTCTTTGATCCAAAGAGTATTGGGAATTGGGGAGACTCAACAGAGATCAATGCTATAAGTGTCACAAGATAGGGCACTACTAGAGTGAATGTCCAACTTGGTAAGAGAATGATGGCAACTTTGCTGAATTTTATTAGAGTAGAGAGTTGTTACTCATGGCTAAAAACGAAGTCGCTAAAACCAATAATCAAGTGTGGTTTCTTGACTCAGGATATAGCAATCACATGGTGGGAACGAAAGAATCGCTCTTCAATTTTTATGAAAGATTCCGAGAATTTGTTAAATTGGGAGATGGTTCTAAGATCTAAGTTATTGGAAAATGAAATTTGAATATTCACATGAATGGCATCACTCAAGTAATTCCATGTGTATTACTTGCGAGACTTGAACAATAATATTTTAAGTGTTGGTCAACTAATGCAAAAGGATCTAACAATCTTGTTCAAAAGGATGTTTATTGTGTCTGCACCTATAGTTCTTCCCATGTGCATGAAGGTTTCTACAAATAATGTCACACACTTGTGGCATTGCAGATATGGCCATCTGAGTTTTAAAGGCCTTGACACACTCATCAAGCAGGAGATGGTAAAGGGAATGCTTAGTTTAAGGACCTGGAGCAGACCTGCTCAGATTTCTTGATGGGAAAGCAACATAAAGAAGTCATAGCAAAGCATGCCAAATGGACAACCAAAGAAAAGATCGAGTTAATCCACTCAAATGTGTGTGGACCTGTCAAGCCTGCATCAAATGGTGGAAGCATATATTTCATTACATTCACATATGACTTTAGTAGGAAAACATTATTTTACTTTCTGCATGAAAAGGCTGGTGACTTTGATGTTTTTAAACAATTCAAAGCACTAGTAGAAAAAGAGTCAGACCATTACATTAAATGTCTTAGGACAGATAGAGAATGAGAGTTTACATCAAATTCTTTTTCTGATTTTTGCAGTCTTCATGGCATCAAGAGGCAATTGAGAACTTCCTATACTACACAGCAAAATGGAGTATCAGAGAGAAAAATAAGACATTGATGAATGTGATCAGAAGCATGACGGCAAGTAGTAAAGTTCCTAAGAAGTTTTGGCCTAAAGCAACTAAATGGGCAGCATATGTAATCAACAGAAGTATGACATTATATGTGAAAAACATGACTCCAGAAGAGGCATGGACTAGTGTAAATCCCTCAGTGCATCACTTCAAGGTGTTTGGGTGTATAGTTTTTGTACACATTCCTGATGTACATAGGAAAAAACTAGATGTCAAGAGTACAAAGTGTGTTCTCCTAGGAGTTAATGAAGAATTAAAGTCATACAAACTTTGTGGTTCTATGAATAATAAGATTTGGATAAAAAATTATGTGTTTTTTAAGAATCAAAAGGTTGGGAATGAAACAGGAATGACAAAGATGACAAGAGTCAATCAATCAACAATATTGATGAAGAATAAGTAGACATGGAGAGTGATGAGGTTGAAGTGATTGATGATGGAGTGCGTGTTGAAAATGATGACTTTCGACATGATGGAAGCAATGTATAAAGTATGTGTGAGAATAATGCAATTGAAAAAGAAAATTTTGCTCAAAGGTAAGAGCATAGTGAGCATGTCGTATGGCAAAGAATAAGGCCAGGGTACTTAGATGGATATGTTACAAACTCAAAAAGGGTAGAATATGAGCAGCTGCACAACTTAGCAATGTTTTGTAATAACAATGATCCTCTCAATTTATGATAAAGCATTCAAGCATGAGAAGTGGAGGAAAGCTATGGACTTGGAAATTGAAAATATTGAGAAAAATGGTATCTGGAGTCTAGTCAATCTACCACTAGGAGCCAAGAAAGTTGGGTCAAATGGATATATAAAAAAAAATGCAATGAAAAGGGGAAGTGGAGAAATACAAAGTAATATTTGTGACTAAAGGGTACTCATAACATGGCATAGATTACAATGATTTTTTTAACCTGTGGCAAGATGGGATACTATTAGGACTGTCCTAGCACTTGCAGCATGCAAAAGTGGCATGTGTATCAACTTGATGTCAATAGTGTATTCCTACATGGTGAGTTTATGGAAGATGTCTATGTAGATTAACCTTTTAGCTATGATAAAGGAGGAAAATACAAGGTCTACAAGTTGAGAAAGGCATTATATGGCCTTAGACGGGCTCCAAAGGCCTATTATAGCAAGATTGAAGCATATTTCAATCAAGAGAATTTTGAAAAATGCTCTCATGAACATACATTTTTTGTGAAGCATATTAAAGAGGATCATGATAGTCAACTTGTATGTATATGGTCTAATCTACATAGGCAATAATCAACAAATGTTTGAAGGATTCAAAGAATCAATGAGGAAGATGTTTGTTATTATAACATATATGAGGAAGATAAGATACTTCCTTGGGGTGGAAATAAAGCAAGAAAGTGCATGAATCTTCATCTGTCAATGAAACTCTCACAAAATTTGTCATGGACCAATGTAATAAGGTTTGTAGTTCTATTGTTCCATGTTGCAGGTTAACTAAGGACGAAAATGGCAAGCCAGTTGATGCCATAAGATACAAGCAGATGGTGGGAAGCTTAATATATTTGCTTTTTATTAGGCGTGATCTTGCATATTCAGTATGCTTGGTGGCTAGATGCATGGAGAGACCAACTGAAATTCATTTAGCAGCAACAACAAAAACCTTAAGGTATTTAAAGAGAATTGTGAATTTGGGAGTGTTTTACAAGATGAATGATGAGATAACACTGCAAACGTGGTCGGATTTAGATTATGTAAGAGATTGCAACGATAGAAAAATCACTACAGTGTATGTGTTAAAGCTTGGACCAGGTCCTATATCATGCTCTTCAAAGAAGCAACCCATTGCGACTCTTTCAAGCACTAAAGTTGAGTTTGTTGCAACAGACTCATGTGCTTATCAAGCAGTGTGGCTTTGAAGCATTCTTCACAAGCTTGGTCAAACTTAGACTTAGGGTACAGTTATCATGTGTGACAACAATTCCACAATCAAGTTGTAAAAGAACCCTGTCATGCATGGAACATGAAAGCACATAGATATAAGGTTTCACTTTATTAAGAAATTGACCAAAGCTGGAACAATTGGGATGAACATTGCAGTATAGGAGAGGAACTTGCAGATGTATTAAAAAAGACATTGAAGCTCAAATATTTCAACTACATCAGAACAAGAATTGAAGTTTGTTTTATTTGAATTTTTGTTGTCAATGTGTATTGATGTAATGATTGTATCATATTTTAATCTGTTTCTTTGCTAAGTTTCAAATTAGGGGAGTGTATGTTAGAATGTGTTTGGCCACTAGAATAACTAACTAGGAGTTAGTTATGATGTAGTTAGATATGAGTGTGATTACTTGTTATAACGGATGTAGCATTCTGTTAAGTTAGTTACGTGTTAATTTTGTTAGTTGTGGCAAATTTATTTATGCATCGTCTTGTATTCATATTCTCCATGTCAATGAGCAAGAGCTTTAAGCTCAATTTTTATTCAATTACACTTTGCATATTCAATTACATTCTACATATTTCACATAGTATTATGGTATCAGTACATGTATAATTCTTTTAACAATTTTTTTTTTAAATCTCATTTGAACTTCTTCACATTTCAACATCAATGATGAATCAATTTAATCATGAAGATTCCTCTTCCATTATCATCACCATCATCATCATCATCAACAATAATAGTGATATCAATCATCTAAAAACCCAACACGTGATCAGTCGAGCCCCTACTACCTTCACTTTGATTAAAATCTTGGTGTCATTCTTGTTATTCCTTCCTTATCAAATAAAAATTATGAATTTTAGAGTAGCACGCTAGAATATTTCTTATAAGAAAAAGCAAAATTCAAATTTCTTAATGGATAATTAAGTACACCAATTGAAATTGATCATTTTCTTGAAATTTGGAATCAATGCAACAACATTGTTTTTTTCTTAGTTAACTTTGTCTCTTTTCCCTTAAATAAATATCCAACAATGTTCAATTTTGTTATATATGTATTTCTTTAGCGTTGATAATTGTAATATGATAAAATTATAGTAGTAATAAGTAACTACAACCACTTGAGAGGGAGAGAGATTATTTTGAATAAAATTCAATGCAACCAATTTTTATTATTACAATAAATTTTCTCAAGTGATTGTAGTTACTTATTACTACTATAATTTTAAACACTAAAGATGTGAGGATAAATTTAAAGGATACATCATTGACCAATTCATAGATAAGAACTCACCCTTCAGAAGAATTAAGAAGCAAATCTTGAACCAACAAAATTGCGAACTACCTGATTACATCAGATTACCTTACTTGATTTTGAAGAAGAAAACCAAGAAATATAAGGAAGTGGATCATTTTTAAAAAGTTCATGAATACGTTGAACAAAATACAAGTCAATATTCCATTTTGTAAAGCTCTTGAACATATGCATGTTTATATTAAAAGAAAAGTGTAAGTTGAAGCATGATGAAAACATCACTTTGGCGGAAGAGTACAACGCTATTACTCAGAGGAAGCTTCCACCCAAACTCACTGATCCAGGTAGGTTAACTATTCCTTGTTCCATTGGTTCACTAACTATTGGTCGTACTTTATGTGACTTAGGATCTAGAATCAATTTGATGTCGCTTTCTATGATGAAGAAGTTAAATTATGGTGAACCGAAGACAAATAGTATGTCATTGACATTATTTGATTGTTCTAACACATACCTATATGAGGTTCTTAAAGATATCCTTGTTAAGATTGATGATTATAGTTTCTAGATGATTTTGTAATTCTTGACATGTTAGAAGACTCTGAAACACCACTAGTCTATGGAAAACTGTTCTTAGAAACATGTTAAGTTTTATTTAATGTGGAAATGGGAGAGTTAATTTTAAGATTCAACATATAACAATGTGTGTTTAATGTGTTTGAAATAGTGAAACATAAAAGGAGAAACTCCATTATAGATTTAATGTAGTCGAAGAGGTAGTTGGGGTAATATATATGATGAATTCTATTGACACGATTGAGGAAAGTCAAGATAAAGAAGTCGAGAAATATGAGCAATTAATATCAATAAGTGAGACTTTGAGAAATCCTGCACCAAATGTCTTAGTGGAAACAAAAGCTCAAAAATATAAGATCCTTGAAGTGAAAGAGAACCCTCCACGGTTAAAAACTTTTTTCTTGAAAAAATAACCGAGACCAATTAATAAAATTTAGAGTCCTTTATCTAGTTTGAAAATGGAGATACTTAGAAAATTCTTGAGAAAGAATAGGTGAACGCGTGGCTGGAACATATGTGGTCTAAAGAGGAGAAATCCAACTAACTTCATGTAGAATATCAAGTTTGATTTCAAACTAACTAAATACACTAGTACAAGTCTGAAGGAAGAACATGATTAAAAAAGAAAATGGTCAAGCTAAGTACCTTAAATAAGTAATGTATGGGAGGTCACCCATATACTGGTATTATGTCATTTTGTTTTTATTTTTAGCATTTCCCTTTTTGTACTTTGTTTCAAGGAAGAGTAATATCTAGCTTTTAAGAATGATTTTCCCTCTTTTGTAATTTTTTATGCTTTGAATTAATGAATCAATTTTCTATTGTTGTTTCTTTCAGTTATAATTTTCTATCTTACCAGTGCCAATATGAAAAAGAAGAGAAAAAGTCACCAGAAAAAGAATGAAGAAGAGTGATCAACATTGAAATTTCCTTGCAGATTGATATTTGATGAAGAAAAGGGAAATTTGTACTCAACCTCCAAATATCTTAGCTATTAAAGTTTAAGCCAAATATTTACATTGTTCACTTTTCTTTCTTATGAGAGTATATGCACATTAGTATTTTCTAGAATTTGAATTATTTCTACTTAGTATATTAGTATGATGAATACACGTTGAGGCAATTATTTGTGAAAACACCAAGCATTTTAAGCCAACCTGTATTAAAATGACTATATTTATTCTTGCTAAAAACACTAAAAGGTTAACTTCCCGTTTATTAGTCCGGGAGAGCCTCGAACGATTGGTCAGAGTGTTTGTAACGGTATAGGATTCATGGTCACCATTGTTGGTGATCCAAGGTTTCTGGAGGATTCTCTCCTTTTTATGTTATTCATCGTCCCCTCTTGTTTTGGTCTTTACTTCCATTTTTATAGCATAAATCTAATGACCATTAAACACCTTTGTAACTGTTCTTTAATTATTTGTAATGAGCTTTAATAAGTACGTGTAACTGATTTATTAATCACTCTAAAACGGTTTTCTGACCCTTAGCTTGACCCTTAATTGATTTAGGGAACCTGGCTGTCTGACATCAGGGGTCGACCCATGTGTTCCGATCTGAGGCTCCTACATGACCATCTCGACCAACAATAGATGTCTCGGCTAAGTTAGAAATTTAGGTTTCGCACCTCGGTCAGCCAAATAATTTTCGGGATGTTTAATATCCTTTGCTAACCACTTTGAGCCTTACCCATTCTTTCGATGAAATAGCCTACTATTTTTCCATTTGACTTCAAAGATCAAATCTTTCCACCCTCTTTGGAGTTAGGTAGAAGAATTTATTTTTCCTTGTCTAGTGCAATTGTATAAGTTTGGGGTTGCTCTTGGTAGTTAGCAACATTTAAGTTTGGGGTTAGGGTACTATATAAATTGGTCAAAAGAAAGAAAAAGAAAAATAAAAACAAGAAGTTAAAATGACTTCTTAAAGAAAATAGAAAAAGAAATGAAAGATGAATAAGACCAAAAAATGCATTCTTAAGTACCAGGTGACCAAGTAAAGAGTGATATGGAAGGAATCAAGTAATATAAAGAAAACTAGGTACTTAACTTCAAAGGTTTAAGACAACAACTATCCCAAAATATCCTACCCTAACATAAGTCATGTTACAACCTTAAAAAGACCTCAAAAGTGTGTGTTTAAATATTACTTTGATTGACTTTGTTTAAAAAATTTACAAATTCATTGTTAAATACTTTTGTACCTTGATTGTGTGATTAACTTGTCAAATTAAGTTAATAAAGGTGAGATAAAAGACATGTTAAGTACTTGTGTTGTTTGAAGAACTTTTTAGAGTTAATTGGATTGAAGTGGGGAACGAACATGTTGACCAAGAAAAGAAATATGACTTTCATTGATAAGGGCAAGCATTTTTTCTTATGATGAAATTTTCAGTGCGCATACAGGTTATTTGAGGATAAGCAACAAAGTGAGTTTGGGGTTGTGATAAGACTCGATCATTAGATAATATTTTTGAGTAGTTTTGGACAAATCCGTGGAATTATGAGAAAAAAAGCAAGCCAAAAGGGGGAAGAAGTGAGCAAAAACTCTAAAGGAAAAGAAATTTGGGACTTAATGATAATTAGGAGAAAAAGTAAGCAAAAAGCAAGAATTTTCCACTATTTTTCTCATGGTCGTGATGCTGATCTCGCGGGCACATTGGCGTCACATCACAACTGTGATGAATGCCAACGCAGACACGATGAAGCGTAACTCTCACACATGATTTTTAGATTTAAATAGAAAGAGTGAAGAGATTTTTTAGGGTTATAAATTTTAAAGAGAAAGTGACGACCCATAGGTTTTGGTGAGCGAATTTGGAGATCATTGAAGCCATTGGGGAGCATATTTTCAATTGATTTTGATGTATACTTCTTGTCAACTCTTAGAAATTGTTTATTTCACTATGAGTAGCTAAGTTATTCTAGATTAGGCCTTTTGAGATGAATTTAATTTTACTTTGTTAGATCATATGACTGTTTGAGATCATTTGAATGTTTTTATGTTATAGTCATTATTTAATTGTTCTTATGTTCATTGCTTTTTGTGTATTGACGAGCACGTAAATTGATCTTAGATGAGTCGCGACTATTGACCGTAAGTCTACCAATCTAAATTAGAACATTATTCAACTTAGTAATTAACTAGGAATAGGTAATTATAAGTTTTGCCTTTTGAATTAACAAACTTAGAATGTCTTATTTAACTCTGAATTGGCCTAAAGAATTAGGGTATTATTGTGTAAATTAGTGAGTTGTACACCAAGAAATTGGGTACAGTGGTATTGTTAATTCACCGTGATATTATAACCTAATTGTTATTCATCTGATACACAGTCATTAAAAGGTATAGTTATGGAATTAGATAAAAAAATATAATCGCTTTTCCTTATCGAACTTTATTCTGAAAGTTTTTATCATCTTTCTTTTCGTACCAAATCATAATTGAAAACCCCATTATTCAAATTAAATTGCATTATTATTACCTTTTTTAGTTTGCAATATTTTTGGAGACGAATTGATTTATTATTTCAACGATATTGGTACGCTTACTAGTTTAGTAACAAAATCACTAAACTGGGGCATGCCAATATATTTTAGAGGAAGGTATTGAAAATCATGTTTTTAACTTCTAGAAAAATTGTGTAGCTCAAAAAACAGTTGTAATTTTTATATTGGTCTTGTAGAGAGAACTATCTGAAAACTTATAACCCATGCAAATAATGAATATCTCACTAGAATGCCTCGACAAGAGAAAATTAAGAATGCAATGTACAATATGGATGATAATTTTGCTCCAGGCTCTAATGAGTTCGTGGGATGTTTCTTCCAAGCCCATTAGGATTTAGTAGGGACTGGTGTGATCAATTCAGTGAATCAAATTCTTTGGTCAAGGTTGAATCCTTCCTAATCTCAATTTAGTCAATGCAACTTTGATACCTAAGTAACATGGAGCACGTTTTATTGAGAAGCATAGACCTCTTTATTTTGAAAATTTTCAAATAAAAATAATTATTAAACTCATTGCAGAAAGATTGGCCATCTTAGCTCCTAAAAATATTTCAAAACACCAAAGAGACTTCATTAGGGATAAACATACTTATGAGTGCATTGGAATGACTCCTGAAGCCATTAATATGCTGGACAAGAAAAACTTTGGATCTAGTATGGCTTTGAATATAGACATCTTAAAAGTATTTGATACTTTAGATTGACAATGTTTTATTATAGTTCGTGTATTTTGGCCTTGATCAAAAGTTGTGATTGGATACTTACCATTCCACACTCAACCAAACTATCAACCTAGAGGAGTGAGGTAGGGAGATACTTTCTCGCTTACTTTTTTAGATTGTTGAAGAGACCCTTAGTAGTCAATTATCTACGTTAGTGGATCAAAGTAAGTTGATATTCATATCAGTTGGTAAGACAACCATTTCTAGCCACACTTTTTTGTTGTTGCAAATGACCCTATGATATTTTAAAAACCTACTAGGACAAATGCTCAAGTCATTAACCATATCCTTCAAGAATATGATCAGAATTCTAATTAGCATGGGATAACCAAAATTAATCTTTATAATGGAGGTATTTCTATATCTAGGCTGATGCATATTGCAGATATTCTTATATTCATTGTGAGACAAACACCATGTAACTATCTTGGAGTTCATATATTCAAATACAAGCCTAGAACTCATCATCTTCATATCGTAGGAGATAGAGTATTGGTCAAACTAGCTACTTAGAAATGCCACCTTCTTCATATGATAGATAGAGTTCAATTGGTCCAGCCAGTCATACAAGGTATGCTTATGTATAACTTTAGGGTTTATGAATGACCAATAAATCTTCTTAAGAAACTAGATTTTTGCATTAAAATGCTTGTGTGAGCAGGTAGCATAAACATTAGAAAGATTTTAACTACATCTTAAAAGATTACTTGCTTACATTTGTCTAATGGAGATCTTGGTCTTAGAGATATTAAAACAAAAAACAGAGTTGATTGTTTATCTCTTTGTTAGAATTTGTTGACTATTAATAATCAATAGTCTTCTGTGCTTATTATTAAATATTTTTAGGCACAAAAAGTCATTCCTGCATCATATTTATTCTTCTATACGATTTGAAATTTAGAATTCCTTTTCCTTTTTTTTTTTGAGGAATATAGTAGATGAGAGTTTCAAGAGGAAATTTTGAATGTCAACGTGTAGTGGCATATTAAGGGATAATTTAAGAATATTTTTGGGAGCTTTCTTAACTAAGATCGGATTTTTCATATCCTTTAAAGTTGAATTGTATGAAATCATGCTTGCTATCGAATATGCTAATAGGAGGAACTGAAAAAATCTTTGATTTCTAACTCACTCAATGTTGGTCATTGGTGCATTTTTCAATGTGAATACTGTCCCTTGGTATATTTTATTTAAATGGAAGAATACTTTATACATTATATATTCTTTAGATTCAAGATATCTCACATGTTCAGAGAGAAAAACACATATGCATATTGATTAACCAATGCATGTTTTTTTGTTGATTATGATACTTTTGAAATTGATTTTCTATTTGTTCTTTTGAAAGTTTTTTGAGGGATAAGTTGAGAATGTCTGATTATCATTTTTCCTGACAGTTTGATGAGTTAGTTTTTATGTCCCCGACATCTTTTTTTATTTTTATTTTTTATTTAATAATTTGCCTTTAGTAAAAAAAATCTTTTAACTAATATTTTAGATCAAAATATAGGATCTTACACATTATAATTACTATAATGATAACGTTAGAGATAAAAGTTTAGTATCAACCAAATTCTATTATAAATAAAATTAATAAATATTTTTTTTTTTGAATTTTTTTTTACAAAGACACATTAAATCTTTATAAGTGAATTTTAAACTAAATTTTAAATAATTTTTATTTATTTAAAACTTATTAAATTAACTTCAAGAAATTCTTAACACTATCCTTTTAAAAAATAAAATAAATAAGTGATACGTTGAATTTTGATTAAATTTATATGTGTAAATATATTTCTAATTTCATTCAAATGGTTAAGTTGATGTGTAAAATACATTATATTAAAAAATTTCAAACAAATAAAAAGTTAAGACTGTAACTCATAAATTTCATTTCAATTTTAATTATTATGTAATTCAAAGCATATACAAAGTATTAGAGTATATGAGATGTTGAATTTGCATGCATCAGCTTGTTAAAACATAGATGAATCTAGACAAAGTTCACACTTGTTATTTTAATATTAAAAAAAAATACTGCATTTACATAAATAACAATGGAAAAAAATGTACATAAAATAACAACTTGGAGAATACATGATATGAAATAATCTAATTTTAACCATTTTTTATATTTTTATATTGTTATACCATTTTATATTTTTAATTGAATACTTGAAATTTAAAATTGAAATATTCATATTATATAGATTATTTTTGTAATTTTTTTACATACGTTGAAATGTTGTTGGGATATGATGACATTAATGCCATTTATTCTTGGTGTGCTTTAATATGTGTATTTTATTTTTAAATATTTTTTCAAACTTACAAATTTCAGCAAGACCAATAATACGAGAGAGGGGTATCTCATTAGACACTAGTTATTAGTCCAATTGACGATTTCGTTGCATATGAAATAACTCAACACAGATTTTGTTATATCTATAGAATTTAAACCAGAGATTTTGAGAAGTTCACACTTTTATGTCGCAAGTCTTTATTAGTAAAACAATTTATAATATTCCATATTCCTGTAAATACTCTATTTGTTGTCACTTGAGACCAATTGAGTTCTTATATGCATTATTTCTTGTTAGTTGAGACAAATAGAGTAATTAGTGAATTCAAATGAATTTATTCTTATGCAAATTAATTGACCTTTGTTAATTTATAAAAAAAATGAACTATTTGGTAACATTAATGAATGATAAAATAATCCTATAGGAGAAATATCTCTTCATAAGATATTTTCTTATATGTTTCTCTATCCAACTTTACCCTTATTAGAAAAGTAATAAAGAAGAAAAGAAAGAAAGATAGTAAGAATAAGAGAAAAAAGAGAGAAAGAAAGAAAAAGAGAAAGAAGAGACGAAAAGGGAAAGAAGTTTGGAAGTGGGAATCAAAAGCTTGGATCATCATCATCTCATATCAAATTTCTATTCATCTTCCTCTTCCTAGATGTGGGTTCTAGATAGTTTATGTAACACCCTTCTAACCCCACATGAAAATACATAAATAATCAGAGTAAATTAACACGCTTTCACAAAAGGGCGTCACACATAATTTCAAAACATCAAAACCACCTGTCATGCTTTAAACACTCAAATAAAATAATCATGCTTTTCAAAGTTCACTTTGCATGTAGCAGCGGATTCAATTTATATTCATAATTCTTTTCACATAGCATTCATGTTCATCTCATAATTCAACAATACTTGGGCACTAAGACCAACATCACAATATTTCGATACATTTAAAACACAACTTAAAATACATAAAATATCTCTAAAGCAAAAACTCAAACGATCCTAGTGTTACATAAACAGAGCATGACTCGACCCAACATAATTAAAATACTAAACGACTGCACCAACAGAGACCTCGCAACTACTAGCAGTACAACTCCAAGATACCTGCACGATGTCATAAAGGACATCATTCCAGCAGAAGGGTGAGACATATTACCATAATAATCAAAGCACATAATCATATATAAATGCGCAAGTACAGAATACATACATTTCACATTTTCTCACCATAATGCATATTAACACAATAACCATGCACATAATATATATCCATAGCATCAAATACACATATTATACTCCTCACCACAATACCTCACATACCCACTAACATACATCACAAAACATATATGTATAAAACCAAGCATTTCATCATGCATACATTCGCAATTACAATTAATCCTCACAAACATACACGTTATGTTTCATTCATCACGAATCATATAACATACGCCATCATGTTTAATCATCAATTCATTATTCAATATCTTTCTCAATTACTCAATCGCAACCCACAATTCAACAATTCATACTCACATGCATATTTCATATAACACTCATAACCATGCCATGTGACTCACTTAAAACTCATCCAATATCACCAATCCCCTTTTTAGGATTATGGGTACGTCACTTATACCCTACCAGGAATAACACCTTAGTTATTCTACCCCGGTAATTACTCCACTAGGAACGACACATTGCCATTCTACCCCAGTGAGTACAAATCTTTCACATAAACATTATTATCTATATTACTCTCATATTTACCAATCATTACCTATATACATGTACTATTATATTCTCAGGCATTATTCACAATTCATCACATACATTACACTGCATGTATATATATATATATATATATATATACACAACTAAGCATACTCATCAATCAAGCTTCTACAATTCACATTATTTTCACACAAACATTTATAATTATATTTATTCATACATCTCAATCATTCCATACATCGCAATGTATCCTTATAAGTATCTATATATAAATAGAACATCAAGCATATACAATATGCATTCACCAATGTTTACATCAATCCATGTAAACCCACATATATATACATATCTTCAAGCATACTCACTCATGCCATTATCGCAATTCGCGTTAGTTCACATAAACATACACAATATGTTTATATCATCACCATTTCACATAAACATTCACATACATATTTATTTCACCAATGCATCATATAAAGATGAATTATGCAACTCATAGAGACCGACTCACGACTCTATGCAGATGCAAATGCGGTACCGACTCAATTCAGCAGGTTCAATTGAAGAACCAAATGGAACCATCGCTCGTTACCGAAGTAACTCCCCGTCGGGCCTACGATGTTCACCCATTGCTCACACCCCACATGGGCACACAATATTTATGGATTGCTCACACCCCACATGGGCACACAATCTGATTGCTCACACCCCACAAGGGCACACAGTCGTTCTGCAAATTCTACGCGGAATCAAATATAGACCATCGCTCACACCCCACATGGGCACACGATGTCTCTGCAGATCCTACACGGGATCAAATATAACCATCGCTCACACCCCACATGGGCACACGAGGTTCTGCAGATCCTACACGGGATCAAATAACACAAATGCATATCATGGTACTTCACATGCAAACATGACTCAATCAACTATAAACCATCGCTCACACCCCACATGGGCACACGAGGTTTCTGCAGATCCTACGCGGGATCAATCAACACAAAATGCATACATGTTTACAAACATACTCATGCATTTATCACATTTCACTGCATACATTTATTATGCATTTACAACATATATATCATAATGCAAATATATATATTCATCATTTATTTCACACCATTTCATACATGGTTCTCATACAAAATGACTCAATCAGTTATAGACCATCGCTCACACCCCACATGGGCACACGATGTCTCTGCAGATCCTACACGGGATCAATCAACACATACTTCATACATATTCGCAAATATATTATCATGCATTCTTCACACATCAACACGTACAATCATCATGCACTCACAATGTGTATTATATTCATCATTCATCACAAATGCCATGCATTTTTATTCAATTCTAAACAATGCATAATTTGCCCAAAGGCCACGATTTCAAAATCATATTCATACACTAGGATTCATGCCTTACGGCTACCCACAACACAACAATTAATAACACACAAATTATCCTTACGAGACGAGACCGATCGCAGCCGGACGCTCTAGCTACTATAAGCTCTTCTCACTCAAAATCATTAATCCCGACTAATCGGTAAAATCGGCTAAAAGTTGGCTAAAAATAATATTTCTTTTCACTAAGTTGTAGAACATATTATTAGCTTCAGTTTGATATAAAGAACGTCAAAATCCGATAAACGGTGAAAAAGTTATGAATTTTCGAAGTTTTGAAAAATAATATTTTCTCACACTTACAGTGTTAATCGGCTAACGTATATGGTTAACCGGTTAACACCTCCAAAAACTCAGTTTTTAGGGCCCCAACACTGTGTTAATCGGTTAACGTATATGGTTAACCGATTAATGCTTGAAAAACTCAGAAAAATAGCTACGGGTTCGGGCTTAAAAGCCCCAAAAAGTCGCCCGATTAAATAGTTTTCACCCTATTAAATACCTATCTATCCTTACTAATCATATACATATATTTTAGGGTCATAAAACTCAACTTTCACGACATTCGATTTCCACTCAAAATCTTAACCTCAATTTAACCGAAAATGGTGAAACTCACAATATCACCCGATTTTCGCCAAACTAGTTCCAATAATCTTAGTCTAACATATCCCGACTAAGCTACGAAAGTTATTCTCGATTCTAACCGTCCGAACATCGGCTTCTATCGATTTCTATCATTTCGACCTAAATGGAAACAAGGTTGGAAAACAACCAAACTCATCCACACACATACACAATCATACACAATGATTAAGATAGTAAGATTCACACCCTTACCTTAGATTAATCGAAGCCAGAGGATGTTCTTGATGATTCTCCAAGTTTTTCTCTTTTTCTCCTCTTTTCTCTTCTTCCTCTTTCTTTCTCTTTCTTTCTTTCTTTCCTTTTTCCTTCCACTTTCTCATATATATATATATATATATATATATATATATATATATATATATATATATATATATATATATATATATATATATATATATATATATATATATATATATATATATATATATATATATATATATATATATATATATATATATATATATATATATCTTTCCCTTTATTTCTTTCCATTGAATTTCCTCTCTCAAAACATCTATCAATCCATTTAAATAATCATCTAATTATTCAAATAATTAGAATAATCCAAATAAATCAATTATTTAACACAAATAATTAATCATTGAAAATTGGGTTGTTACAGTTTAGCTTTTAAGGAAGGAATTTCTATTCATCTTCATCTTCCTATTCATCTTTTTCTCTAATCATAGAAATTGATGATGATACATATTTTTACTTGTTGTTACATGCTTACTTATGATGATTCATGTTAGTTCATGCTCTTTGGTGTAAAATATTACTATGATTAGTGTTGTTATGATAAACCATGGTATTATGTTGTGTTATGTTCTTGTTTCTTGAAGTTATGGCTAATAATTACATAAATTTGTGTTGATCTACGAATTGGAATGGTTTATGATTGTTAAAGTTGGAAGAAAATGTGTTTAGAAGTGTTAATTTTGAAGAAAAATCATGAACTAATCGATTGACATGTAGAGAAACCTAGGAACAGTCGATTGGTCTGTCGTGAAATTGTGAAGAAGCTGAAAAGTACTGGTGTCAATCGATTGACACCGTAGACCATTCGATTTGTCTTGGATATTAAAGTGAAAAGGGTTACACATAAGAGAATCTCAATCGGTTGGTCCTTACCAACAATCAATTGGTTCACCTGTGTTTAGCCAAAAACCAATTGTTTGATGATACTAAGCTATCATAGGGGGCTTATATTTTACACTATGATAGGTATGCATTGATTTAACATTAATAAATCAAACTACATGAGAATGAAAGTGTTTTAACCTGGAATCTTGATTAGGTCAAGACGATTATTAAAATGAATTTATCCCATTATCTTTTCTCGTTGAGTCCGGTTAACCCCACCATAGGATGATCGGACACGCACTTACTATGTGGCGTGTAAGTGGATCAGACTATATTGAAATGAAATACGTGAAAGCATTTCCTAAGGTTTTATTAAAAAATTTAAGTGAAGAACTTGTGAGGAAAACATATATGAAATGCCAATTAATACTTGGTTGATGATCTTATATTATTATGCATGCTTCATGTACAATATTAAGATGTGTTTGTGTGTTTTGTGAAACATGTTATGAATATTTGGTTGTGTTGTTTATATAATAATTGAATTAATTTTATGATGATAAGTGAGGATAAACCTAGGTTGGGACTAGGTGAATGAACTAAATATATAACTTAGGTTATGTTTAATAACTTAGGTTGTAATGCTCGAATGTAAGAGGTACATTAGTGTGCATCTATGAGCGAGTAGTTTTTAGAGATGGATTGTTCTATTTACGAAAAGTGCCAGATGGCATCGATGGTTAACAACGATCCAAATGTGAATTGAACTAGCTTGTATGGAAACACATTGTTATATTTATTTTTATATAATCACCTCAGAATTGTGTATAATCCCATGATGGTTGTGACATCGTCAGATGGAAATTGATGAGCTAATCATGTATTTGGTAATAACCCATATTTATGTGTATCCTGAGTTCAAGACACGTATAGAGTAGTAACCGAGATGACAAATGATTATTTGGTGGATACTGTGACCCATATCCATAGTCTATGGATTTGGATCGGTCAGGGAGAAGTATTCTATGCTATGGGAAGTTTGTGACTTATCTCCATAGTCCATGGATTTAGATCGTCCAAGGATAAGAAATTCCTTGATTATACGGACAATCATAACCCGTATCCATAGTTCATGGGTTCAGACTGACCAGGGAGAAAATTTATGAGGTGATAGAGACTTGTGACCTGTATTAATAGTCCTAGACGAGACGGTAATTTATTGTGCATTCTCGAATAGTGTTTCATTGAGTTATTTGAACTCATGTTGTGTGTTTCCATATGAAGCATGAACAAATTGAACGTTTAAGTCCTCATTACTGATGTGTCAATGATGCACAAGTAACGTAAAGTGAAAGGCTTAAGATAAGAATAGATAATAGTCCCTTTAGAGTCGAGTGGACCCATAAGATAGGGAAACCACTGAGATTATGATCTTACCCCCATTATTATTTTTGTAGGTGGTTCTTTACAGATGAAGGGAAATGGTAAACTTGTTTGATGATGTTTCATAGGTTTTTAATGTGTGGATCTTTCGCTTAGTTTATGTACAAATATGGATATTTACATAGATCTTAGTTTTGTCTAGTCATCTTTGTATAGCATGTGCCATATTATATATTATTCTTTCGAACATGTATATACAACATTGTTGATAGGAACTTATGTGTATTTATACCAAATTACACTATATATAATATATTTTTTCAATGTATATTATGTGTGGGCGTTACAAATGGTATCAAAGCAGGTCGATTCTCGACCCAACCATGAAGCATCATAAGTAAAACAATTTATGCCTCATGTTTAACTCTCGTCATTATCCTTGATGTCATATATTATAATATTGATCCTAATAAACTTAATTCTATATGTATGAAGTTTAGGAATGTGACTGATATATGCAGAGGTATCGGAAGACCCCAAAAATCATAATATGGAATTGGTACCAAAGGTTGAAGATAATGGGACTCAGTGGCTTCACTAGTTTCTACAACTTATACAACATGTGATGAAACAAGAGAATGGTAGTTCTCACCCACAAACTTTTCCACAGGTTGCTCTGGGTGGAAGTTTTAAGGATATTTTTCGGATGAATCCTCTTGAATTCCAAGGTAATTTGGATCCATTAAAGACTCGTGATTGGTTGTGTAATATGGAGAGGGTGTTTTGGATTGTACCTTGTAGTGAAGAGAACAAAGTGAATTTTTCTTTGCATATGTTGAAGGGATCTGCCGCTAGATAGTGGGATAATACCTCGAACCTTATGAATAATCAGGGAATTCCAAGAGATTGGGAAAATTTTAAGATCACTTTTCTTGATAAGTATTTTCCGATTAGTTTGAGGAATAAAAAGGAATTTGAATTTCAACAACTCAGACAAGGTAATATGTCAGTGACTGAGTATGCTAAAAAGTTTAAGAACATGGTTGTCTACTCCAAGCAAGACGTGTATGCACCAGATGAAAAGTTGAATGTGGATCAATTTATGTTTGGATTAAGAGGTGAAATTGCTCACAACGTCTCTCAAAGAGAGTTTACAACTTATGCGGAATTGTTGAGACAATGTTATGTTGCAGAGAATAGTTTAAAAAGGGTCCGAGAGGAAATAGATCAGTATAGATTTTGTCAGAAGGACCAAAGAAGATCAAGTTATCAATTTAAGACTAAGCCTCAATCATTTAAGGGAAAACAATGACATAATGTAAGCTTTCTCAACCTCCTCAGTGTCAATTGTGTAAAATATTGCATTTTGGGAAGTGTATTACTGAAGTGTTTTGTGTTATCAGTGTCAAGGAGAAAACTATATTGCTAGAGATTCTCCACAAAAGAGAATTTAGATGCAAGGGAAGAATATCGTTCGAGTTTATACTTTGAATGCTAAGAAGCGCAAGGGTAATAATGATTTGATTGCTGGTACATGTCACTTGAATAACCGTCCTTTTTTTGTATTATTTGATAATGGAGCATCACATTACTTTTTTATCAACCCAATGTGTAGAGCGTCTTGGACTAGGGGTAATTCCATTATCTATTCCGATGGTGGTAACTACTACTGCAAATGATGTTATAGAGACACATTGGATGTGTGAGAACTATTTGTTATCAAGTGAATGGCTGAGTATTATTGTTTGATCTTATATGTTTACCACTTAATAGGATTAATGTAGTATTGGGAATGAATTGCCTTTCCACCGACTCGGTGTACATTGGTTGTGAAGAGAAAGCAATTTATATTCCAACCAAAAGAGCTACACCTAATGATGTGATAACCACTTGCTTAAAAGGTACGGTTAGCATGGCCAATATTTTATTTGAGCAAGAAAGATATATTCTCTTGATTGTCACCAAGGAATCGAGCGAATAATTAAATGTTATGCAAATTCCTATGGTCTACGACTTCCCGAAGTGTTCCCCGAAGATGTCACTTCTCTTCCTCAAGAAAGAGAAGTTGAATTCTCTATTGGTCTAGCACCGGGAACTGCTTCTATCATAGCTGCCCTATATTGCATGCCACCAATAGAACTTAGAAAATTGAAGAGCCAGTTAGAAGAGTTAATACTTAAGCATTTCATCAGTCCTAGTGTTTTATCGTGAGGAGTCCCAATGTTGTTAGTAAAGAAAAAAAAGATGGTGGGATACATTTGTGCATTGATTACAGACAGCTGAATAAGGTTACCATTAAGAGCAAGTATCCTTTACCTCAGATAGACGATTTTCTAGAACAATTAAAAGGAGTACCTGAGTTCTCAAAAATTGATTTATGTATGAAATACCATCAAATTCGAGTTAAGATTTCTGACACACTGAAGTTACGTTAGAACCCGATATGCCCATTACAAATTCCTTGTGATTCCATTCAGAGTGACAAATGCACATGCAGTCTTTATGGGTTGTATGAACCAGATATTCCAACCTTACTTGGATTAGTTCATGGTGATATTTAGAGATGACATCTTTATTTATTCTCGTACATCACAAGAGGATGAGGAACATTTAAGGATTGTTTTGTTGGTACTGTAAAAGAAGAGAAGCAACTTTTTACAAGCTGAGCAAGTGTGAGTTTTGGTTAACCGATGTAAAATTTATTAGCCATGTGATATCGCAAGGAGGTGTAGCTGTAGATCCATCTAAAGTTAAAGCAATTATACATTGGGAAAGGCCGAAGAATGCTTCTGAAGTCATAAATTTTCTAGGATTGACAGGTTACTACATGAAGTTCATTAAAGGATTCTCACAGATTTCTTTGCCAGTGACCCAACTTACTCGAAAGGAAATTTCTTTCACCTGGGATACAGAATATGAGTAAAGTTTCTTTAGGTTAAAGGAGAAGTTGACCACCACACCCGTGTTGAACATGCCAAATCCTAATGGACAGTATGAAATATGGTGTGATGCTTCAAAGAAGGGACTAGGTGGAATATTGTTGTAAAATGGTCAAGTTATAGCATATGCATCTCGAGAACTGAAAACTCATGAAGAAAATTATCTGACATGTGACCATGAGTTAGAAACTATTAAGTTTACTTTGAAGGTGTGGATTCATTATCTTTATGGATTACATTTTGAAATGTTTAGCAACCACAAGAGCTTGAAATACCTGTTTGATTAGAAGGAGTTGAACATGTGACATAAAAGATGGATGGAATACTTGAAAGACTTTGATTTTAAGTTAAAGTATAATCTGAGTAAGGAAAATAAAGTGGCTGATGCATTAAGTCGGAAAGAGATAGACAAGGTTGGATTAGTGAAGTTGGAGTATGATTTGTTAGAGAAGTTAGAGAATCTCAACCTTCAGTTTTCATGGACTCAGAATGGTGTGGTGATGGGAAATTTGAATGTTACATCCAATTTGAGGGAAAATATTCGAAAAATTCATTTGTTAGATGAAGAATTGCAGGCAATGTCAACTCAACCAAGCTTCACTAGTGCCAAAGGTAGAGTTATTTTGTTTAATCAAAGGGTGTGTATTCTGAAAGATGTGGAGTGGAGGAGATCTGACATATACGCAACCCATAAGAGTATGTTTACCATTCATTCAGGTTCATCAAAGATGTATCATGATTTAAAGCAATATTATTGGTGGCCTGGTATGAAAAAGAATATTGCAGAGTGATCAGTGGTTTTTATACGTGATTTTACCATTAGTTGTAATTGATCATTTCTATTGTTTAGTCGTATTTTATTTGTTTTTATTACATTTTACGCGTCAATTTGGTATTTCTATTGTTTCTAGGTTAAGGTAAACAATAAAGGAGAATCAGAGCAAAAAACCAGGGAAAACAACTAGAATTCGGAGGAGTTTTGAAGTAGACCAGGAGCCTGACACGGCCGCCCGTGTCACCTGACACGGCCGCCCGTGTCACCCGACACGGCCCGTGTTAGGAAGTGCACAAAAAGGAAAATTTGGGTGGACACCAGGGAGCTGACACGGCCCGTGTCAGCACACTTGGGACTTAGGAAATTCTTGTGAAAATTCTAAAGGGGAGCCAACATGGCCGCTCGTGTCCTCTGACACGACCTGTGGGATTGAATATGGGTATTTTCCTAGTGTGGGATTGAATCTGAACTACTTAAGACGTGTTTTGAGAAAGGAAAAGGGGACTTTTTTTGGACAAAAAAGAATTTCACGATCAAGATTGCAGCGATCAAGGATTTGGGGAAACTGAAGGTTCTCATGAGAGGAAGCAGTTGAAGATCAAGACGACCCTATTATCTTGTAATGTTCAGTTTAATTGTTGATTTTATTTTAAATATTATGAGTAGCTAAACCCCCCAATGCTAGGGGGGTGTCCCTGAATTGACTCTGTAATGACCTTGTTTCCTTTGAATTAGAGATTTTACTGCTTTCTAATCATCGTTGTTATCGTATATTATTCTGAAGGTTTTTCTTATCTGACAAATATGGATTTGATTTACGGTTAACCTTAGGTTTGGAAAAACGACTGTTAACACGTTTATACGATAATGCTATAGTAGATATTGCCTAGGAATGGGGATACCCTATAGTAATCGTAATGTTTTAGATAAAATAAATTGCTTGGTATTGTTCCTATACTGCCAAGGAATTAGAGTATAGGTGTCGCGGTGAAATTCGGATACCAAACTATTGATTAGTTTGAATCTTTAATTCATTTTGCAACCGATCTTTGATTTGTCCAAAGGAAGGGATAAAATATCGAAATTCCCACAATGCAATGCAAATGCAAGGTTTAGAGAGTTATAGGTTCGGGGGTTGGTTAAACTTAGGGAAGGTGCTAGCATCCTAAGTTTCTGTAGTACTCTACAGGAACCTCTTGTTTTAATGTTTGTTTATTGCTGTGTGTTTATCTGCTTAAGGTTAAAAGACCTAGGGGGTTTATTTCTAAGTATACTCGATAAGATGTCACATCTTATGCCTACATATCCTTACGGGAATGGAATCAGAGTACTTGTAGTTCCCCTAAAGGGTTAGAGGAGTTCTTTGACTGTGGTCAAAGTTCCTACGGGTTTAGGGTAGTTGTTTGATTGATTTTAGGAGAAAAGGTGAGTTGTCATTTTAAGAGAGATTTAACCGCCACAAGTTGTAGGAAAATAGTCTTTGCATCGTCTTAGGAAAAGGACTTACGTACTCGGATAGGGATCAACGAGGTACACCTTTATCTATCTTAAGGCAAAGTCCCTACGACTTGATTGTATTGTTGTGGGGTGGAGATTCTATCTCGCTTGAGATGATTTGGCATCTTTCTCTAATGTGTTCGAATATTGTATTGATTTGAGTTGTTTGTATTGTGTTTGTCTAAGTTGTAAAGATAAAAGGTCCTCCTTATGGGGTAAGATCTAAACTTAGAAGATCGACTTGAATGGGATCAAGGATCAATGGGGAGTATGATGCAAATGAGATGCATACGCACAATTGTTTAAGTTATGCGCAGATTCTTCCTTTGGACGCTTATGCAATACGATAAAATAAATTGCGGTAAAGGTAAATTACGAAAAATAAAGACGATAAATAAAACCGTACACAGACGCATGAAAATGCTAGGTGAGTGAAAGTCGGGTACGTGAATCGAATCGGAGCGGAGAGGAAGCGTTCACGATGATTGATTAATTTGTTGGTTGATTTAGACGGGGTTGATTTATAAGAAAATATATTATTTTGGTGAGATTGATTTTAAGGATTGGTAAGAAATTATATTAAAGGATGAATTGGTTACTTAATTATATTAGTTTTAATAAAAAGTTGAATTAATTTGATGAGGTTGAGTTTTAAAAAAAGTTAATTTAATTTAATTAAAAAGGTTTTGGTGAATTAATTTTAAATAAATAGGATTTATTAAATAAAATGGGTTTCGTTAAAGTGTAGGTAGATTTTGGTTATTATAAATTATTATAAGTTTTTTTTTTAAATTATGAAATAGGTCTTTTTATTATAAAATAGTTTTTTTTTGAGTAATTATTTATAAAAAAGTTGTTGTCATTAAACTCAAATTATTTTAAAAAGGTTTTTCTTATGTTATCATAATTTTAGTTAACAAGCGAGTATAAATTATTTAAATTATAAAATTGTTTTCTTATTAAATAAAATAGTTCTTCAATTGCTATTGCTTTAAAATAAAATTTGTTGGATAAAAAGGGTTTAAAAGTTTTTATTTAATATTATTAAGTAGATTTTAAATTAAATGAAATAGTTTTATTAAGTAAATGGTCAAATTATTAAAAGGGTCATTTAAATGGATGAAATAAGATTAATTAGTAAATGGAAATAAATAGCAAGTGAGTTAATTAAATAAAAAAGTGTTTAATTAAAAGATTAATTTAAATTGGAGAAAAATAGTTAAAACTAAACAGGTCATTAAATTAAATATTGAAACGGTTGATTAGACAAATGATTAAAATATGGTTAATTAATTAGTTTAATAAGTGATAATTAGGTTAATTAGGGTTGATTAATGATTTAATTAGGTTAATAAGGTGATTAAGGGGGCGGAATGATTGGGTGTGTGCAGACGTATGTGTTACGATGGGGTTACGCAGGTGGATCGTATGATGGAACTCAACCGGTGATGTGTGGATGGTGAGCGAGGGTGCACCATATGTGTGTGTGCGCAGACATACAATTACAGATAATAACATCAAAATTAAAAACCCTAATTTGATGAAATCCCCCTCTTTCCCCAATCTCTTCTGCCGCTCGGCCCGCGATTCTCCCTCTTCCTTCTCTGTCTCTTTTCTGCAATCTTTCTCCTCTTTCTGTTTCTTCGCTCATCTTCTTGACTTCCCCTCCATTTCTTCGTTCATTCGTTCTCCTACATGAAAAACAACAAAAAAGAATAGTAATGTCATAGAAATCTCACGGTTTAATGTCTTCCGCAGGGGTTTCCGAGGGCGATGGTTTCGTAGATGGAGAACAGAGATTTCTGGCGACGAAGGTCTCAACGCCAGCGGATGACGAAGGGTGGGCGGTTTCATGGCAACAATGGCGTCGGGGTTTGGAGCTTCGACGGCATGGTGGTTGATGGCAAAGACATTTTCGGAGAAATTCCGACGATGCTTTGTAGATTTGCTATTCGCGGTGGGGTTTGAGAAGATAAGTCTTTCTCTTTGCAATGGTTTTTTTAGGTTTTCCGATTTGTGAATTTTGTATGGGATGGATGCTGCGAATTTCTGTTGAACTCTCCCCCCTCCCAATTGCGCATACCTTCCCCATTTATATGCTTTGCGGAACTCTCTTCATGATTTTCGAATTAATACGCATAATGCTGACTTGATGGCTTAGGATTATTGTCTGTTCTTGATTAGGAAAAAGAATATCATGTTGTCCTCAATTTACGAATGCATTGTCTGGTTTTTACTTTGCCTGGTTGTGCATTCTAGGTTTGTTTTGGAAAGGAAGTAAAGGCCCTGATGTGTTGTCTCATTTGGAGTTGGTAACTTAAACTTATTGATTTCAAAATGGAAATGACTTGAATGCTTTGATCAAACGAGGAATGTCCTTGATTCAAATTCCCTCTTAGTGATTGCCTTTGACAATTTCATCTATATTTGAATTGGCCTCTTTTTTTTTAATATCTGATTCTTCTCCTTGTGGATTTCAACAGATGACGTAGGTGGCAAAGGGAAAGTAACACCTATCAGTCCTTTCATCCGTGTATTCCTCTGAACATATCCTGAGAAAACTCACATCCAAAACTAAACACTTCAGAATGTGAAAATCAAGAGGAAGTATGGCATCTTCGTTGGTATACCAAAGAAAAGATCACTTGGCAAATAGGGTCTTTGAGAAATACTATGACCTGTTCGATTCTTCCAAGTTGGAAACCTTTCTTCACCATCGAAAGAAAAAGTGGCTTTGAATCCATTATGTTAGTAGCTAGTGCTTGGTGTAATCCTTTAGGAATAATGCTTTTTCTTGCATAATGAAATGGAGTTGTTTTGTACTTTATGTTTAAATCTCTTGTAATTTGATGTATGATCACTTGAATATTGTAATTTTAATCTGGAATGTTGAAGTTCTTACAATTCTTTCCCTTATCATTAGTAGTTATTTCTCATCCATCTAATTTAGTGCCCATATCTGTTTCTGTTACAGGTTTAACATTGGTTGGCTACCACGAAGCTGCTTTTCTGTCTTCTTCGAAGCTTCGAGTCAGTTAGCTCAAGGATGGTTATTGGGTGTCTGCTAGTTCCATGGCAGCGTGAATATTGTCTCAAAGAGCGGGACTGCATCCCAATCCTTTGACGTTGATTTAATCGAACGTGACACATCTCCCGGGGATGTTAAGACCTTGAGGGCAGTATTCGGTTCAACAGGTAGCCATCAGATATTGTTATAGCAGGTTCTCCACATTTGTAACCCTGTGTCTCTACCAAAGTTCTGGCGACCATCATTAGCTACTAGAAAGTTTGCTGAAAATTCATTTGCTTTGTAAATTGAAATTGGAATGAAATTCGGTGAAGCTTGCTTCTATTTCCAATTGTTGACAGTTCAAACACTAATGAGAAATCCATATTTTATTTTCAGTTCCACCTTGATTGCTCACAAATGGACGACGTGATAGGAGCGGGTTACATGGCTTCTTCATAGGTGCATACGTGGGATGTGAACAGACAAAGACCGATTTAGGTATTACAAATCTTCTCTTTATCCTGTTTTGCAGTTTGTTTAGAGGTATTAGCCTAACTGATGAACCAATGACTTATGGCCTCCCTTTTGGTTCGGCAGGTATGACAGTTCTGGGAGGTAGACGGGATGCCGCGGATGGGCGAGGTTACCATGTAACTTGGTAATTTATGGAACACTCTGCTACTTTCCGAATGGATTTCTCCTTGTATAACCTTCTCTGAACATTGCTGTTAGTTTTGACAGGTTTCACCGTGTTGCCGTGATTAGTTTGACGATTGATGGATCTTCTGTTTCCTTGAACAGAGCTATAACTGGCTATTATGAAGATCCTCACTCATTCTTGTGTTTTTGCAGGTGTTTAATGCGGAGAACCGATGGCCAAGTGTGGTCCCGTAAGACATTACTACTAGAAACAAAGATTTTCTCACAAACTTGGTCGCGACGGTGCCGGCAGAAGCTTTGAAGATTCAACATTGCCGAGAGAACTTTGGTTGTCCTGAGTCGGCTCATTTAAGTGTGTCCATGGAGAAAAAACCTCATCTTGTAGCAGCATAGTTATGTAACCATGATAGCAAGAATTATATCCCATGTATGAGTTGGTTGTGATTGTTAGTCCTTTATTATTTCTCAATGTGTTTCAATCCTTAACAGGTTTGATGAATTTGTACGATGGCTATTGATCCTTCCATGATGGCATAAATGATATGATTCAGTTACTTGAGCAACGTTTGATATTTGTTTACTTTCTAATAATTCTAGGCCATGGTAAATGAAAAGAGGCGTTTTGGATGTACTGTAGCAAGTCCTGAATTTTCTTCCTTAAATTGGATTATGTTGATCTTTATTTTGAAAAAACACAAAATCTGTAGCTTGGATAAAGGAGAGAATGGAACCTATGCTTGAACTCAATAATTGAACGAATTTGCGAGCCTTTATTCGAATTTAGGCATCACCTTAAATTGTAAAAATCCAAAGTTGAGTACTTGAACCCATACGGCAATCTGGACTTGAGTTCTAGCAATTTCAAATTTGGGTCTTGTGAGAGACAAAATGAGCCTTGATCCTTGGAAGTAAAATTGATGAAAATCACATAAGAACCTTTTCCTCTCATAACAAATTTTAAGCTTTTGACGTATTTTCACTGATTGATCTTAAAGTGTGAATTGTCAACCTGTAACTTTGAACTCAAAGATGGTATATTTGGATGGCGAAGGCTTCATGATCATCTCTATCAACCTACGATTTGTGAATCCTGACCTTTGAACGTGAACGAATCAAAGAAATGGATTTAATGGTCACAATAGAAACCTTAGGACCACTTCTGGTTAGAAACAAATGGTCGTGCCCAGAAATGCTTGTCCCTAAGAATCAGCCTCAACTGCATTTGAAATTCATGTACCTGCACCCACTTGTTAGCCATGATAAACACATATGCAAAAGCATAATGAAAACCTGTAAGAAAAGATGCACAATGAGGTGAGGTCTTAAGGTCAAAAATTAGGATGTGACAGATGCCCCTATTTAAACTTGTGTGTGGTGCTAGCTTGAAGTTTGTTAACTGTCACTTAAAGCATTGACTTGATAGTGTTATGTCAAGTCCATTAATGTACAATATTAGGTAGGATCCTTTGAGGCTTTGAGGTTAGGCTGTGAGCTTTAGGTTGTTTAATTTAGAATTAAGGTTTAGTTTGGTGAGTTGCATTCATGATTGTCGATAGAGCAGAGTTGGTTAACTCATAGCTGCCAAAGGTAATTCACATGATAAGAAGAGATTGGATTTTTACTATGTAAGTTGATCATTGTCATAACTCTTTGCTGCTAGAACTTGGCTCACACTGATATTGTTGTTGTGACTGTTGTTCAACTGGGTTGTTAAGAGCTTTAGCTGTTGCTAAGGGTGTTTCCATTTAATAAAGAATTGTTTATTGTTGGTTTCCATTTGAGGAGTGTGGTTTGAATTAGAGTTGGATATCAATTGGTGGACTATCATGAGGGTTTAGGCTTGTTGCGCTTCACTTCTGTTTAGTGTCTGAGGGCTGTTTAATTTGAGTTTGGTTGGTTTATGTGGAACTCTTTGTTGTTGTTATCAATAGGGGCCTGTTGGTGTTCTAGTTAGCATAAATGAGTTTAAATTGGTAAGACTCAATGAGTGTCCCTACTGGTATGCATTATAGTTTAGGGGCTGCTACCATAATTCTGTTGGAATCCATGACAAGTTGGATTGTCATTTTTTTGTTGGACATAGTGTAGTATTGTTTGGCACTCTTACCTGCTGTCTAGTTTTGCCGTTAGGATATTTTATTTGGTTTCTCATCAAGTTTACCTCCTTTCTATTTAGAATCAATTTAAATTGACCTCAGATCTTGTTTAAGATAGTTGCATGTGAGGCTTCTTATCATTACTTGGTGTGGTTGTAAAGCTAATTTTAATTAAGTTGTTACTTTGATTATGCACTGTCAGTTTTTGCCTTAAGGTTTGTGAACCCTTGTTGTCATTAAACTTCATTTCAACCATTACATTTGTGTGTGAAGTCCATAATTAGTTGCAATTTGGATTGATGAACATTGCTAACATTGAATCATTGTTTCAACATTGTTTGGACACAAGGTTGGTTTTGACAAACACCATTTCACCAATTTGCAACTTGACAACCATATTCTGATTCATGGAAAAACTGAGACCTTTCCTTGAATCCAATCCATGAACAACACATTTAAATCATGTGTAGACCCTTACCTGTTCTTAATCTCATCTGTTTTGGATCCATGAAACTCAAGTGCATTTCAAAACTTCACCTTGTATGTTCAGTCAAATTTTACCGTGTGGGCATTATTTGAGAATTTGTATTGCACCATTGTGATCCTCTTGAAAAATTAAGCGAGTTAGACTAAAATTTAATGGAATTTGGTTAAGGATTGAAGAAGTTACATTCAAATCGTTTTGACATTTTCACTTGCCTTGCCTTGCATTTGGCCCAGCCTGCACACGAATTTTGGTATATGTAGAGCTAGGGTGGCTTGATACAACGAATATATCGCCACCCCAGTGGTTGTAACCTTGCCCATAAGTACCTTACCATGTGCGTGAACCTGTGTTCGACCCTCAGTGAGGGCATTTTTGCTCTTTTCTTTAATATTTTTGGTTTTAACCTTTTCTTAATCCATTTCCACCAATTTGCATGCGTGTGAGAGTGGCTGGATTGACCTTGTTTTGTGCCTGCAACCCCAAGGTCTTGAGTTCAAGCCTTGGGTGAGGCATTTCTTTCTTTTTATGTCTTGTTTATTTGTTTATTTATTTAAAATTAAAATTAACATAACTCCTTCATTTTTAATCTTTTTTTAGTGGTTCTCTTTTGATGTGGTTACATATGGTGTCTTCTACCTTTACCCTTCATCCCAACTTTAGGAGTATTGTGTATGACAATATTAGGGTCCAGTTTCCCCTTTAGTTTGTGTCTTTCTCTTCTCATCTCCTATTCAGTTCAAAACACTTAATAAAGAATAATTTACGTTGACTCTGACTTTCCCATTGCACGAGGGAATACGTAGGAATAGAGCGGCGATGCTCTGTCGAGTCTCCTTTCTTTTCTCTGTGAGCCTGTAGTTTAGATAGTTTAACACCCTTTTAGACTAGACAACAAGCGTGGATCCTGTTGAGTACAACGGACATGAGGGGTGCTCATACCTTCCCCTTGCATAACCGATCCCGACTCCAAGATTTGGTTGCGATGACCTGTCTTTTCCCTTTTTTGTAGGTTTTCTCTGATCATTTCCTTTCCCTTTTTGGGATAAATTACGAACGTTGGCGACTCTTCTGTCCTTGCCGACCGCTTTCGCAGCGATGCGACAGATAGCACTCGGGCGAAGCTTCTTTTGAGCTAGAGTTCGAGGTGCGAGAGGCTTACCCTTATCTCTTTTAGTTAAATGTTTAAAATTAAAGGACACCTATTATTTTTAAGGGTGGGAGAAGGTAATATCCCATATCCCCGCAAATACTCTATTCATTGTTACTTGAGACCATTTGAGTTCCTATATACTCTATTTCTTATCAATTGGGACAAATAGAGTAATTAGTAAACTTAGATGAGCTTATTCTTATGAAATTTAATTGATCTTTGTTAATTTATAAAAGAAAGGAACCTTTTGGTAACATTAGTGAATGGTTAATTACCATATAGGAGAAATATCTCTTCATATGATATTTTCTTATATATTTCCCTATCCAACTTTACGCTTCTTAGAAAAGTAATAAAAAGAAGAAAAGGAAGTAATTTAGTAAGAATAAGAAAAGATAAGAGAGAAATAAAGAAAAAGAGAAAGAAGAGGAGAAGAATAGAAGAAAAGGGGAAGAAGCTTGGAAGTGGGAACCAAAAGCTTGGATCATCATCATCTCATCTCAAATTTCTACTCATCTTCATCTTCATCTTCCTAGAGGCGGGTTCTAGATAGTTTAACTTTTGGGGAAGGAATTTCATGGATTGGGAAACTTAAGGGTTATGTGTTTTGTTATAATCATAAAAATTTATGATGATACATGTTTTCACGTGTTGTTACATGCTTACTTATGGTGATACATGTTGATTCATGTCGTTTGTGTCGCTACTGCGGAAAAGGGTCGGTTGACTGACAGAAGAGTCGCCACCGTTTGTTATTTATCCCAAAGAGAGGGAAAGGAAACGATCGAAGAAAACCTACAAAAAAGGGAAAAGACAAGGTCATCACAACCAAATCTTGGGTTCGGGAGTTGGTTACGCAAGAGGAAGGTATGAGCACCCCTCACGTCCGTTTTACTCAATGGGATTCATGCTTGTTGTCTAATCTACAGGTGTAAAAACTATCTAAAGGCTGGAAAACAGGGGTAAAATAAAAGAAAAGAGACTCTATAGGACATCGTCGCCCTATGCCTACGTATTCCCTTGTGCAATGGGAAATTCAGAGTCAACGTAGTTCGGAGAACTACGGGTGAAAGGGGGGAAAGGTTTCTCTCTAAGACATCTCCGTCTTGTGTCTATGTATCCTCATCTGGTATGAGAAATCAGAGCAAACGTAGTTTGGATTGACATGACCACTGGTTGGTTCAAGTGTTTTAGTGAGTAGGGTTAAATATCCGTTCTAGCAGTTAGGGGCGATGCCGGTTTGTGGTCGAACAAAAACTTAACACACTCTTTCTGAAAATTAAGTTTGAACAACAATCCAGAAGGATAAAAAGGTTTGATTTTGTTTTTGTGTTTTTTAAGAGAAGAAGTGAATTGAGTTAATTTGAAACTCATGTTGCACTAAATACTATGAATTGAGAGCGAATGCGTCGCATATCTCCCAAAGGGCATAAGCTAAACACTCTAGACAATTCTGGATCAACAGCTCTTCAGCTCGTGACATTGACTCTGTGGCAACGACGAAAACAACTTGTCAAAAGGGGCTTCCGATTTCAACTCAACAAACTGTATTCAAATCTCAGTTAGTCTTCAATCTTATGCGTTTTTTCTATTTGCAGATGTAAGTCATAGCGTCGTATCGTAAAAGACTATGAATTGACATGACCACTGGTTGGTTCAAGTGTTTTAGTGAGTAGGGTTAAATATCCGTTCTAGCAGTTAGGGGCGATGCCGGTTTGTGGTCGAACAAAAACTTAACACACTCTTTCTGAAAATTAAGTTTGAACAACAATCCAAAAGGATAAAAAGGTTTGATTTTGTTTTTGTGTTTTTTAAGAGAAGAAGTGAATTGAGTTAATTTGAAACTCATGTTGCACTAAAGACTATGAATTGAGAGCGAATGCGTCGCATATCTCCCAAAGGGCATAAGCTAAACACTCTAGACAATTCCGGATCAACAGCTCTTCAGCTCGTGACATTGACTCTGTGGCAACGACGAAAACAGCTTGTCAAAAGGGGCTTCCGATTTCAACTCAACAAACTGTATTCAAATCTTGGTTGGTCTTCAATCTTATGCGTTTTTTCTATTTGCAGATGTAAGTCATAGCGTCGTATCGTAAAAGTATGGTTTCTACCGTGACCTCAGTTTTTAGTGTTTTGTTGTCTATTGTCTAATATAAGCATTAAGAAAGCATAGCAGGGTGTAATGTGTTTTGGGTAGTTTGAACTTAATCATATTACAGTATGTTGCACTATTTATGTTTCGTATATGAAGCTTATTGGCAGTGTTAGGATTTATTTGTTTTGATTTGCTATTACTAGTTTTTTGTTCTTAAGTTTATGTTTAAATTCTGAGTATTGTTTGAATTTAGTGATTAGAAGAAACACGACAGATCATTGATTTGTTTTTAGCGTGGCGGTTTCGGTAAGTTTCTAATAAGGTTGCAGAGTTTTGAAAAGTTGAATAACAAATAGATTCGGATGATAATTTTTGATGAAGCCATTATTTTCTCCTCTTTTGTTATATGATGGTTGATCCCATGGGCCAATGTATAAAGCCCAATAATTCTAGGTCAAGCTTGTTTTTCTTTGGTAATTTGAATTTTAAACAATTTTCTTTTCTTTTTTTAATTAGTTTAGCAATTAATATTATATTTGTTTTATAAGTAAATGAATCAAATAATTATTTTTTTTTGTATTACTTGATAGTTAAAATGAGTTTTTTCTACTTTTACTCTAGTGTAAATCATTTTAATATCGGTTAAAATACTTAGCGCGCTGTCGCTACTGCGTCAGGATGACCGTTGACTTGAAGTGTCTGAAAACCGATCCTGAGATGCTAGAGATTCTGAGACGACGTCATTTCCTTCTTCCCACTCTTCTTGAGAACTGACAACTGACTCATTCTTATCAACTGGGATATAAGGAGCATCTCAAAGCTTTCCACTCTTGAGTCCTCTCTCAACAAGCTCCCCCATTCTCATCAGGCCCACAAAGCTTGTACAACCGAACAATTTGTCATAATAATGGCCCTTCAGAGTACCTAAGAAGAGGTCAACCATTTCTCTTTCCTGAAGCGGTGGTTGAACACTAGCAGACAATTCTTTCCATCTTTGCACATACCCTCTGAATGATTCATTCTCCGCCCGAGATAATTCTTGCAGATGTACGAGACTAGGAGCCATATCCAGGTTGTAATCGTACTGCTTCAGGAAAGCTCTGGCTAAATCCACCCATGATCGAATCTGATTACTCTCTAACTGCATATACCACCTCAAAGATGCCCCAGTCAGACTATCTTGAAAGCAATGGATCATCAATTTGTCATCTCGCACAAACGAAGTCATTCTTCGACAGAACATCATCAAATGTTGCTTCGGACAGCTATCTCCCGTGTACTTTTCAAATTTCGGCATTTTGAACTTATAAGGCAACACCAGGTCAGGAACCAAACACATGTCTGCAGCATTCAGGTTAACATCATCTTTGGCCTTCAAAGCTTTAACTCGTTCTTCCAATACTCAGAGCCTTCTATCACCTTCAAGAGCTCTTGAGTTTACAGTCCTGGCTACCGGGATATCTCTGCGTGGATTCCTCTCAGGGAAAACATCACCTTGATTGTTAACAGGAGGAGGACGTTCATTTCGGGCAACAAACTGCTCATGTCGATCTCGGTTCTCAACAGTAGGTTGTACAACCTGGTATGCAGTAACGTTGTTCGCTTGCGGGAAGTCTTCCATAGAATCATACCGAGGGTTGGACGTCATAGTAAACCCTGTCAAGGTGTTAGGAGACTGGAAATTTCCTTCAGATATAGCTATCAATTACCTTTAACTGACTACACTGCTTGATTCTCAAATCTGCTCAAGTCTGCTCCAACCCCCTGGTCGTCTTCTGACAATCAACAGTTGCTCAATCCAAACTCCGGGTACTCACCTTCAGGAAACAAAGGCTGGATCAGAACTCTGGCTATCTGGAGAAATGCTGTGCAATATGATGCAAAGATGCTTATGCAAATGCAATGCAATGCAACAAATACGGGATCGCAGCCCCCACAACACGCTCTAAATGCTGCTGCACAGCCGATGGGGTACGTTCTCTCTAAAAGAGAACGCCAAGATAATGGGTAGGCTGGAAGTCAAGTTTCTCGCAAAAAACCCCCCACTCACGGGTATGGACCTAAGGCACGGCATCCTATGCGGTCATCAGCGTCACAGACTTTCATGAGGAATGATACGATTCCCAGAAGGAGTGGCATCGTCATCTCATGAAGAGGCCTCACTTAGCTGACTTCCAATTGATCGGTCCCCAGAGTCGACAATCCTCACGTCTGGACTCCCCTATGATCCTCAGGATCAGAAAGAAGCACCTCGGAGAGAACCTCGTCTGAGCGTGAATTTCGTGGGGAACTCTTGCCTGCTCAGCAAACAGGTTCGCCCACTAATCTCCACAACTACGTCTAAATGCATACTCAAGCAGCCCAGGTCCGGCTATCACTCAAAATATCACCCTCCCCAGCAAAACGACAACAGATAATAGCGATGAAAAAAATAAACACCCAAAAGACAAGCAAACAAGCGCTAGGATTGACTCTCTTAGGGGACGTTGGATCCCACATGCATGGGGAACTATCGCATTCCCCAGCAGAGTCGCCAGCTGTCGCTACTGCGAAAATCGGCGTCGGCTGACAGAAGAGTCGCCACCGTGCGTTATTTATCCCAACGGAGGGAAAGGAAACGCTCGAAGTAAACCTCGCAAAAAACGGGAAAAGGTATGGTCATCGCAACCAAAACCTGGATTCGGGAGTCGGTTACGCAAGGGGAAGATATTAGCACCCCTCACGTCCGTCGTACTCGACGGGATCCACGCTTGCTTGGGTTGTCTAAAGGATGCAAAACAATCTATCTACGGCTGCTAAATCTAAACGGAAGGGAATTGACTCGATAGAGCGTCGCACTCTACGCCTACGTATTCTCAAGAGAGAAAGTCAGAGTCAACGTAGTTCGGGACTACGGGGAAATTGGCTCGCCAAGACCTCGCGTCTTGTGCCTACGTACTTCCACACAGCATGGAAGGTCAGAGCTTACGTAGTTCAGGCTAACTACGGCTAGGCTGGGTGTTCTCACACAGGCGTGAGAAATCAAACTGGTTTTACAGGTACGGGAACCTATGGGAAAAACTACGGTCTGGTCTCAAATGCACTCGGGCAAGAGAAAAGGATAACATCAGTCTTCAGCGGGAAAGTCTCGATCGCACAGCAGCGAGAGAACAAAAGAGTTAGTTGTTAGTGTGCTCGCTAGGATATCGCATCCTATGCCTACATATTCTCGCCTGGTACGAGAAATCAGAGCAGCTGTAGTTCGGCTACTTTAGGGACCACAGCTCAAATCTCGTTTTATTAATATTCTGAAAATGGGTTACAATGATTGAGAAACTGAAAAATAGACTCCTAAAAACCCTATCCTATTCATCATGAAAAATCAAATGGAAAATAGTCCCCTAACAAATGGACTTTTAAAACTATCCCTAAAAAGGTAAAAAGTCCCCTAACAAATGGACATTTAAAACTATCCCTAAAAAGGTAAAAAGTCCCCTAACAAATGAACATTTAAAACTATCCCTAAAAAGGTGAAATAAACTCTATGAAAAATTATCCTAAAAGAAATGAAGTGAAGCTGAACATTTTTATCTTCTTTTTCTCAATATTTCTTTTCTCTTTTCTTTTTCAAAATATTTTTCATATATTTTTTCTATATTTTTTCAATATTCTTTTTTACTATTCCTTTTTTTTCAATATTTTTTCCAATATTTTTTCATATATTCTCCTTCATATTATATAATAAAGAACTAAAAAACACAAAAAGAAAATATGAAAGGGGAAGGGGGTACAAAGTCCATACAGGGGGTGTAAAACCTAAAACTGAACCAGGGCCCAGCCCACTAAACTAAACACACACATAGGGAGGGGGGTATACTACTGAAACTGGGAGATTGGGCCCAGCCCACTAAGTAATTCAGAAAAAAAAACAAGAAAAAAAGGGGGGGGGGGAATTGAGAAAAACGGAGGGTGCATGTTTGGTAAGAATCCAACAGGGCCCAGCCCACTCCAACAAACACACACGGGGGAGGGGAGACGAAACGGAGGTGATGAATGGGAAAAACGAATTGGGCCCAAGGCCCACGTCTTCTGGGTCCAACACTCTCCCTCACTCTCATTTCCAATCTGAAACCCTAGCTCTTCACCCCTCACTGTTCACGCCGTTCGACGTTCTCTCCAACTTCTTCTCCCTCGTTCATTCTTCACCAAACCCTCACAACAATCTCAGATTCTTCCTCTCACTCAAACAAACCACTAACCTTGCTTCTTCTGATTCATCTCCGTTCCACTCTATCACTATCTCTCGGTCTCAATCTCATCAGATTCATTCATACGGAAACAATGGTGGTGCGCTGGGAAGCGATTCGTGAGGGTTTCTTGAAGAGTACTATTCCTGACGAAGAAAGCTCATGACGAAGAACTATTGAAGATGATATTCGCAAAAGGAGAAAACGATGGATCCATGTTCGTAGACGAAGGCATGATGAAACACGGTCGATCTGAAAATCTCAGGAAGCTTCTGGAGAGATCTTGAACGCGATGGAGTATTCTTGAGGTCTTCGGTTGATGATTCTTCAGGGATCTTAACGAAGATGGTGAAGAAGTTTCTTGGAGTTGATGAATTGCTGGGAAGATTGAAGGAAATCTGGAGAACTGATGTTCTGATGATGATCTTGAAAGTTCCTGGTGATGTATGAAGATCTCTGGGAAAAGTTTGAAGATCAATGATGATGATGATGTGTTGATGAAACCTGGAGAATCTTGAATGGATCTTGAAGATAGTTGATGATTTCTGGAAAAGTTGGTGAACAAGGTTGAGGATTCTGGGGAAAATGATGAACAAGGTCGAAGAATCGCTGGGAAATGGATGAACATTGATGAAGAATCGCTGGGAAATGGATGAGCATTGATGAAGAATCTGGGAAAATGATGAGGATCGCATGAATTTTCCGGTGGAGATTGAGTTTTCCGGTGACTGTTGTGGTGGTCGGAGGAGGTTACGGCCGCCGGCGATTGGTAGTTGCGGTGGTTGCATGGCTGCCGGCCATGCAACCGGTGAGGATCAGGTGCAGACACGTGGTGGTGGGAGGTGGCAGGGTAGAAGATGCATGTGAAACACGTGGCCTGGGGGGAAAGATAGTGGGATTACGTGGGGGATTCTGGGATGAGGGTGAAAATGAGGTGGGGCCTTTGAATTCGCACGCGTGGCTGAATTATATAGTGACACATGTCACTGCACGGACAAAAAATGGCCAAAACGGACTGAAAAGATTTGGGCCTCCAAAAAGCACTCTTCTGGGCCCACGAAAAATGGCCAATTGGACTGGAAATTCTGAATGAAAAGGTTAATGACAATTAAATGGATTAAGAACTAATTAGAGATTTAAACTTCAATTAACTAACAATTAAAACTACAATTAAATCTAAATGAAAATTAAACTATTCTAACAAACTCAATTAAAACCTAACTAATATTAAACTCTAATTAAACTAATTAAATCCTAACTAAATCTAAAAGATGATTAAAATCTAGTTAAACTCTATTAAACCAAAAAAAGAATTAACATCTAATTAAATTCTATATTAAACTAAAACTATTATCTATTAATATCTATATAAAAACTATTAACCTATATTAAACCTAATAAAGGAAATTAATATCTAACAAAAGATTAAATCTATATTAAAAATAAACTCTATTTATTCTATTATCCAAAAGATATGACTTAATGTCTAAAAAGAAATTTTATTCTAAAATCTATTTAAAACAATTTAAATTCTAAAAAAGATTTAATGCTATTAAAAAATATTAAAAAAATCTAATTAAATCCTAAAAAATCTATAAAGCTTATTTAAAATCTACAAAAGGCTATTAAATCCTAAAAAATGCAAACAACGGCAAATAACCAACATAAAAGAGAGCGCGAGACCAGATCGAAGCAAAACAATAAATCCCGACACCAAGAAACAAAAATCACTGCATAAGCCGAAAACACCCAGGAAGCGCGCGACTTCTCAAAATAACCTCCGATTATCCGAACCGGTCTGAAACACCTGAAAAGCAACAGCAAGGCTGTAATCCCGATAAAATCACCATGATTGAAGAAATGCGCTACATGCAATGTGCAAATGCGAATGCGAAATGCGTCGAAGCATAAACCGAAAGAGGCACCGGTTGGTCAAATTTTAGGGTGCAACAACTGCCCCTATTCAAGCGACTGGGAACTGAAGGGTTGAAGAGCGCGCAACCTTCAAACATTCAGAGGTGCGAGACGGTTGAATACCAATAAACCCGAAAATTTGCCAACCGTGAGAATATACTGTAAAACTGCTTGGGGAATAAAATCTAGAACCGAACCCAGTCATCACGGCAACAAACTGATCAATCATCTGATAAAGAACTCTTGATTTTAACGCACGTTACCTGCGTGATACCACAAATACCAAACCCGAGGGTTGCAACAAAATACCTGATCCTCTCACATCGTCTACTGATAGACAGGAAGAGAAATACACTCACATCGTCCAAGGATAGACGGAAAGACACCCATACCGAAGGAACAAACCAATTCTCACATCGTCTAAGGATAGACGGAAAGACACCCATCTCGAAGGAAAACACAATACTCACATCGTCTAAGGATAGACGGAAAGACACCCAAATCGATACTCACATTGTCTAAGGATAGACGGAAAGACACCCATCCCGAAGTAGAAATTCAATACTCACATCGTCTAAGGATAGACGGAAAGACACCCTGATCCATACTCACATCGTCTAAGGATAGACGGAAAGACACCCAAAAACCATACTCACATCATCTAAGGATAGACGGAAAGACACCCTGATCCATACTCACATCGTCTAAGGATAGACGGGAAGACACCCTTAATCCATACTCACATCGTCTAAGGATAGACGGAAAGACACCCAAAATCTCCATACTCACATCGTCTAAGGATAGACGGAAAGATACCCAAAAACCATACTCACATCGTCTAAGGATAGACGGAAAGACACCCTGATCCATACTCACATCGTCTAAGGATAGACGGAAAGACACCCAAAAACCATACTCACATCGTCTAAGGATAGACGGAAAGACACCCTGATCCATACTCACATCGTCTAAGGATAGACGGGAAGACACCCTTAAACCATACTCACATCGTCTAAGGATAGACGGAAAGACACCCTGATCCATACTCACATCGTCTAAGGATAGACGGAAAGACACCCAAAAACCATACTCACATCGTCTAAGGATAGACGGAAAGACACCCTGATCGCTACTCACATCGTCTAAGGATAGACGGGGAGACACCCTTAATCCATACTCACATCGTCTAAGGATAGACGGAAAGACACCCAGAATCCATACTCACATAGTCTAAGGATAGACGGAAAGACACCCATAATCCATACTCACATCGTCTAAGGATAGATGGAAAGACACCCATAATCCATACTCACATCGTCTAAGGATAGACGGAAAGACACCCATAATCCATACTCACATCGTCTAAGGATAGACGGAAAGACACCCAATATCCATACTCACATCGTCTAAGGATAGACGGAAAGACACCCAAAAACCATACTCACATCGTCTAAGGATAGACGGAAAGACACCCTGATCCATACTCACATCGTCTAAGGATAGACGGAAAGACACCCTTAAACCATACTCACATCGTCTAAGGATAGACGGAAAGACACCCAAAAACCATACTCACATCGTCTAAGGATAGACGGAAAGACACCCTATGATCCATACTCACATCGTCTAAAGATAGACGGGATGACACCCTTAATCCATACTCACATCGTCTAAGGATAGACGGGAAGACACCCAAAAACCATACTCACATCGTCTAAGGATAGACCGAAAGACACCCATACGCACTTCAACACCATCCATCAAATTTCAGAATCCTTTCGTCTACGGGAACTGATGGAAGAAACAATATCCTTAAAGGGGCCACATCATCAGTAAGGACCGACGGGAAGAAAACCACCTTCAAAGAGCCATGTCGTCAATAAGAATCAACAATCAGGAAAACTGAACATTCTTCAAAGAGCCTCGACGTCAATAAGGATTGACGGTCAGAAAATCCCTCTTGAAACGTCATCTCATCCGATACACAGAAAGAAAACTACTATCCGAAAGATCGCTTTGAAACCTCTCAACACCTAAAGATAGCTGGAGAAGACTCGCTGGGGAAACACACCATCCATATGATCTGACGATAAGAAATCCGCTGAAAAATCACCTGAAACTTCACATCGTCTACTGATAGACGGGAAGAACACCACTTGCTAGAGAAACCCCATCTTGAAACCCCACTGAAGAAAATCACCCGAAACTTCACATCGTCTAATGATAGACGGGAAGAAAGCCATATTCGAACTCAAGACGTCTAATGATAGACGGAGAAATCCACTTATTGGAGGAACACATCGTCAATATGAATTGACGGGAAGAAAAGTCTGTCGATACCAGATGACTGATTGATCAAAGCATAACTGTTGTATGATCTGAAATACGAATAAACTGCTGAATTGCCTGAACACTGCTGCTGGATGAATGCCCCTGAACTGATCACAACGTAGTTCACGTGCCATATGAGGCTGATAGAAAACCTGGCTTATGCTTCGTATGCATATGCATATGTTCGAATCTTTCTAGGGCGTAATGCTCCATTCAGGATGGAAATGCTACGCATTTTGAAAATGAAATGCAAGTATGATGCAAATATGATGATATATGCAATATGCTAATGCAGGCTCGGGCTGCTGGAGAAAGCTGGGTACAGAAAACCACTTCAGCAAAATAAATGCTGAGGACGAAGCCAACTCCGCTGGGGATAAACCGGATATCACAGAATTATTCCAGCAAAATAAATGCTGGAAGAGTGAAATCAACTCCGCTGGGGAACGACATATGTGCCATGTATGATTGGACTTCTCTGGGGATAGCTTACCCGTGCCAATGAAAAATTGGACTTTGCTGGAGAAAATAGACGGAGTCTTCCTGCGTACTGATGAAGACTGGATTTGGAAACTGATGCGCCAACCCGGATGGGCCTCACAGTGATCGCCAACATGGATTTGGGTTTTTAGGCTTCCTGTGATGGGTCAGGTACAACTGACGCTGGAAAACATTCTGCCTGAATACACAGTTTTCTGGTTGAAGAGTCAAGGGATAGTAACACGACTTCCCGACATTCGTCTCGCACTCGAAAATTGGCCGAATCTGCTCGAATAGCTCTGAATAACTCTGATGATACGGAGAAGAACAAATCCTTCGCTTCTGATATGCCCCAGCCTGCGGGACCTCTGTGGTGATGCTCCTCAAAAGGAAATCTGAAAATCTGTACCCTGATGGTCTGACATGAAATGCCCCAGCATTCTGAACTTCGGAGAGATACTTCACGTCAAATGCTTCTCGAATAAAGGATAACTTCTGCGCTCTTAAGATGGCCTGCCCCTGACTGCAATGACTTTGCCCCTGATTATCTGATTCAGAGTAGTGCCCCTGACTACGAGATATCCACCGAATCTCAACCTGATTGCCTCCAGGATAACTGACTTCGAAAGGCTGACCTGACTGGGGATCACTGGATGTAGCTTGCCCTGGCTTGCGGAGCATTCGGGCGTTCTGTATTCTATCCTGACCATACCTTCCATTGTAGAAAACTTTCCTGCTGTCAAGCGCTTACTCGCGAGTAAAACAAGTTGTTCTGCGTAAAAGACATATTAATGCAACGCATATGATAGTTTTGACATCCAATCTGTTCACTGGGAAAAGGAAAAATAGTTTATGGCATATAATGCACAAAACATTTATCAAGAATATCAACATCAGTACCAACATGGTAAGAAGAACCCTTTTAGGAGTCAGTTTCGATGCGACCTTTACCGAAGTATGCTTTCGAAACAAACCTGCTTCAATTAGGACTTTTGAAGGTTATAACGTGGTCAGGTTCACGGTTTTGAAGGAAAGGATAAAGGCTCAAAGTTTATTTTAACCCACCCATTCTCCTTGATGTTCTCCCATCCTACGTTCAGCTAATTCGACCTTAGCGCTCACCTCTCAGAGGCTGAAAGATAGGAGTGATAGTTCGAGAAACCATGAGTTTTTGGAGTGACAGCTACTCGCTCTTCGTCTTTGACACTTAGGGTCACACGACTCGTGTTTCATTTGAGGATTTTTCTTTTGTCATCCTTTCATCTTTTTTCTTTTCATATCCCTAACTTTTGCCTGGACTGACTCTTTGGAGTTTCTTTTAAGTCCAGCGGGATGCCCTCATTTTTGCCTAAGTCATTTGTTTGAAGTTTTGACTTAGCGGGCTTTTGATTCTTTTTGCTTTCTCTTTTTCCGAACAAGTCGTGTGACACTGCTTGCCTGACTCATTGGAGAATGATGTGACTGTCTCACTCTTGATTTAACCGTTGCGGTTTTTTAGGCACGACCTCTAGAGGTGTGATTGATCCTCGAACGGACACTCCTTTTGCAATTTGAACGCTCGACCAAATTAGTTAACACCTACCCTGCCCCAGGTTGAAGATGGAGGGTTTTTCGTTTTCAGAAAGAACTCCTACTACTAGGCTCAACGGGGTTGACAAGGGATTATCTTCCTTATATCACCGGTGTTTAGGGATTTGAAACAATGCTTGTACATCATCAGCAGGTTTCATTTCAAAAGCATACAATATCGGAAGTTGCATGTCGTTCATTTTCGTCATCGTCCTCAGATCCTTCTTAACCAAGCATTGGACATTTGTAAAAACAATTAGTGAACACGACTGGATTTAATCAAAACATGCATATTTATTTCATTATCATCAATTGAATGAAAACAACAAGTTTTACGAACAAGATTGCAATTTAAACAGGAAAGAAACTACAAACGTAAAGAAATGACAAGATAAAACAAAGAAAAATGCCAGCTTCCGAGAACCGGGCTTTCACATCTGTCCTACTGCTGAACCAACCATCTTCACAATCAGTTATTAGAGGCAACTCGATATTGTCCTGATCTGCCTTCAGCGACCCAACCAAATTATAGAGCCCCTCCTCCTCATTCAAATGATTTTGGGCCCTTCCTGCCCGAAGTTGATAGTTGTACTATCAAGTAGATCCTGCACCTTGTGCTTGAAGGCCAGACAATCTTCAATGTTGTGCCCCGGTGCTCCTGAATGGAAATCACAGTGCTCATTGATATCATAACCTACTGGAGGCGTACCTGTCGGCGGGGCTAACTTCCTCTTCTCAACCAACTGTAATCGTAGCAACACCTGAAGAAGTTCGGCATATGGCATCGGAGGCACACTAAATACCCTCACCGGCCTCTGATTTTGAGCTCTTCGCTGATTGGGATGCTGTTGCCTCTGCTGCTGTTGAGATCGTTGCTGTCGTCGCTGGTATCGGGTTGACTATTGAACAACCTTCGTAGCAAATACAACATTGGTTTCTTGATTTCCACCGTACTGATTAAGGCACTCCTTATGCTTAGCCATTTTCTTTCTCAGATCTGCCCCAGGAATAGGCAACAGTTGTGGGCATGGAGATTCTGACACCATGGAGTCCAGGATACGTTTCTGACCTACTGCAGCTTTAGAAACATCCATCATCTTAGCATCAACTGGGACAGGAGCAATACGTACAGCTACACCGCTTGGCGTGAATTCAATATCTTTTGTGTCAATCAGGTCTTGAACATTGTGCTTAAAAGCATGAAAACCCTCGATGTTGTGTCCGAGTGCCCCAGAATGAAATTCACATTACTTACTGGTATCGTACCCATAAGGCGGTATCGTTCCCTTAGGCGGTTCCATTGTTCTTTTTTCAACCATTTTAAACCTCAATAAAGTCTGCAAGAGCTCAGCATACGTCGAAGGTGGCGCCTCAAATACCCTCTTTGGCCTCCCCTCTTGAATCCTCTGTTGAGCCGGATGTACCCCTTGTTGTTGTTGCTCAAGTTCCACAGGCACAGGTGGCACGAGCTTCTTCACTGCGGCTTCAAATAGTTGATCATCCCCTTTCCTAAGCACGTTCTTGACTACTTCCATGATCAAGCTCATTTGGGTCTTCAGCTGACTATTTTCCTCTTTGAGGATCCTTTGCTCCAGACGCATCTCTTGCATGTCTCTCATCATCTGCCCCAGCTGGCTTCGGACTTCAATCAATTCAACCTGATTCTGTTCCATATCTCTGAAGGAACTCCTGCAACAAACTGGACGATGAGGAAATAAGACCCACGGTTCTGATGTACCTGTTAAATGATAATGCAATGCAGAAAGCAAACACATATTCGTGACAAGACAAAGAGAAACTCAAGCTATAAGCACACAGACGAACATCTCCCACACATGTACAACCAACAAAAGCAGCACGTAAGCACAAATGAGTACGAATATAATGACCCCAACCAACAATCCTGGTGATGGTCAGCCAACAATAATGCACAAAAGCTAAACGGGTTAGGCAGAGAAAACAGATGCGACACCCGACACAGAAACCTCTAGAAACTTCTCCCATAGCCAACTGAACTCTCCTTTTGACATTCTTCAGAACACACACTCCCCGTGGAGTCTTCCATGACATTAACTGACAAACCCACACAACTGGATGACGGAGAATCGCTAATCTGAACAAAACCCTGGGGCGCGATGAAAATCCGGTTAGAGTCTAACAGATCCTGAACCTGGCTTCTAAGCACCTTACAATCATTTGTTGAATGCCCCTGTGCCCCAACATGGTACTCACAGCGGGCGCTGGAATCAAAACCTGGGGGATATGGTGGAATCATTGGATTAGTCTCTTTCGGCACTATCAATCCACTTCTGACCAGATCTGGCAACAATTGACTGTACGACACCGGTAGCTGAGTAAACTGCCTTTCAGGTTTCCTTGGTCTTCGTTGGGCATGCTGACGCGATCGACGACAGGATTACCGTTGACTTGAAGTGTCTGAAAACCGATCCTGAGATGCTAGAGATTCTGAGACGACGTCATTTCCTTCTTCCCACTCTTCTTGAGAACTGACAACTGACTCATTCTTATCAATTGGGATATAAGGAGCATCTCGAAGCTTTCCACTCTTGAGTCCTCTCTCAACAAGCTCCCCCATTCTCATCAGGCCCACAAAGCTTGTACAACCGAACAATTTGTCATAATAATGGCCCTTCAGAGTACCCAAGAAGAGGTCAACCATTTCTCTTTCCTGAAGCGGTGGTTGAACACTAGCAGACAATTCTTTCCATCTTTGCACATACCCTCTGAATGATTCATTCTCCGCCCGAGATAATTCTTGCAGATGTACGAGACTAGGAGCCATATCCAGGTTGTAATCGTACTGCTTCAGGAAAGCTCTGGCTAAATCCACCCATGATCGAATCTGATTACTCTCTAACTGCATATACCACCTCAAAGATGCCCCAGTCAGACTATCTTGAAAGCAATGGATCATCAATTTGTCGTCTCGCACAAACGAAGTCATTCTTCGACAGAACATCATCAAATGTTGCTTCGGACAGCTATCTCCCGTGTACTTTTCAAATTTCGGCATTTTGAACTTATAAGGCAACACCAGGTCAGGAACCAAACACATGTCTGCAGCATTCAGGTTAACAGCATCTTTGGCCTTCAAAGCTTTAACTCGTTCTTCCAATACTCGGAACCTTCTATCACCTTCAAGAGCTCTTGAGTTTACAGTCCTGGCTACCGGGATATCTCTGCGTGGATTCCTCTCAGGGAAAACAGCACCTTGATTGTTAACAGGAGGAGGACGTTCATTTCGGGCAACAAACTGCTCATGTCGATCTCGGTTCTCAACAGTAGGCTGTACAACCTGGTCTGCAGTAACGTTGTTCGCTTGCGGGAAGTCTTCCATAGAATCATACCGAGGGTTGGACGTCATAGTAAACCCTGTCAAGGTGTTAGGAGACTGGAAATTGACTTCAGATATAGCTATCAATTACCTTTAACTGACTACACTGCTTGATTCTCAAATCTGCTCAAGTCTGCTCCAACCCCCTGGTCGTCTTCTAACAATCAACAGTTGCTCAATCCAAACTCCGGGTACTCACCTTCAGGAAACAAAGGTTGGATCAGAACTCTGGCTAACTGGAGAAATGCTATGCAATATGATGCAAAGATGCTTATGCAAATGCAATGCAATGCAACAAATACGGGATCACAGCCCCCACAACACGCTCTAAATGCTGCTGCACAGCCGACGGGGTACGTTCTCTCTAAAAGAGAACGCCAAGATAGCGGGTAGGCTGGAAGTCAAGTTTCTCGCAAAAAACCCCCCACTCACGGGTATGGACCTAAGGCACGGCATCCTATGCGGTCATCAGCGTCACAGACTTTCATGAGGAATGATACGATTCCCAGAAGGAGTGGCATCGTCATCTCATGAAGAAGCCTCACTTAGCTGACTTCCAATTGATCGGTCCCCAGAGTCGATAATCCTCACGTCTGGACTCCCCTATGATCCTCAGGATCAGAAAGAAGCACCTCGGAGAGAACCTCGTCTGAGCGTGAATTTCGTAGGGAACTCTTGCCTGCTCAGCAAACAGGTTCGCCCACTAATCTCCACAACTACGTCTAAATGCATACTCAAGCAGCCCAGGTCCGGCTATCACTCAAAATATCACCCTCCCCAGCAAAACGGCAACAGATAATAGCGATGAAAAAAATAAACACCCAAAAGACAAGCAAACAAACGCTAGGATTGACTCTCTTAGGGGATGTTGGATCCCACATGCATGGGGAACTATCGCATTCCCCAGCAGAGTCGCCAGCTGTCGCTACTGCGAAAATCGGCGTCGGCTGACAGAAGAGTCGCCACCGTGCGTTATTTATCCCAACGGAGGGAAAGGAAACGCTCGAAGTAAACCTCGCAAAAAAACGGGAAAAGGTATGGTCATCGCAACCAAAACCTGGATTCGGGAGTCGGTTACGCAAGGGGAAGGTATTAGCACCCCTCACGTCCGCCGTACTCGACGGGATCCACGCTTGCTTGGGTTGTCTAAAGGATGCAAAACAATCTATCTACGGCTGCTAAATCTAAACAGATGGGAATTGACTCGATAGAGCGTTGCACTCTACGCCTACGTATTCTCAAGAGAGAAAGTCAGAGTCAACGTAGTTCGGGACTACGGGGAAATTGGCTCGCCAAGACCTCGCGTCTTGTGCCTACGTACTTCCACACAGCATGGAAGATCAGAGCTTACGTAGTTCAGGCTAACTACGGCTAGGCTGGGTGTTCTCACACAGGCGTGAGAAATCAAACTGGTTTTACAGGTACGGGAACCTATGGGAAAAACTACGGTCTGGTCTCAAATGCACTCGGGCAAGAGAAAAGGATAACATCAGTCGTCAGCGGGAAAGTCTCGATCGCACAGCAGCGAGAGAACAAAAGAGTTAGTTGTTAGTGTGCTCGCTAGGATATCGCATCCTATGCCTACATATTCTCGCCTGGTACGAGAAATCAGAGCAGCTGTAGTTCGGCTACTTTAGGGACCACAACTCAAATCTCGTTTTATTAATATTCTGAAAATGGGTTACAATGATTGAGAAACTGAAAAATAGACTCCTAAAAACCCTATCCTATTCATCATGAAAAATCAAATGGAAAATAGTCCCCTAACAAATGGACTTTTAAAACTATCCCTAAAAAGGTAAAAAGTCCCCTAACGAATGGACATTTAAAACTATCCCTAAAAAGGTAAAAAGTCCCCTAACAAATGAACATTTAAAACTATCCCTAAAAAGGTGAAATAAACTCTATGAAAAATTATCCTAAAAGAAATGAAGTGAAGCTGAACATTTTTATCTTCTTTTTCTCAATATTTCTTTTCTCTTTTCTTTTTCAAAATATTTTTCATATATTTTTTCTATATTTTTTTACTATTTTTTCAATATTCTTTTTTACTATTCCTTTTTTTTCAATATTTTTTCCAATATTTTTTCATATATTCTCCTTCATATTATATAATAAAGAACTAAAAAACACAAAAAGAAAATATGAAAGGGGAAGGGGGTACAAAGTCCATACAGGGGGTGTAAAACCTAAAACTGAACCAGGGCCCAGCCCACTAAACTAAACACACACATAGGGAGGGGAGTATACTATTGAAACTGGGAGATTGGGCCCAGCCCACTAAGTAATTCAGAAAAAAACAAGAAAAAAGGGGGGGGGGGGGGTAATTGAGAAAAACGGAGGGTGCATGTTTGGTAAGAATCCAACAGGGCCCAGCCCACTCCAACAAACACACACGGGGGAGGGGAGACGAAACGAAGGTGATGAATGGGAAAAACGAATTGGGCCCAAGGCCCACGTCTTCTGGGTCCAACACTCTCCCTCACTCTCATTTCCAATCTGAAACCCTAGCTCTTCACCCCTCACTGTTCACGCTGTTCGACCTTCTCTCCAACTTCTTCTCCCTCGTTCGTTCTTCACCAAACCCTCACAACAATCTCAGATTCTTCCTCTCACTCAAACAAACCACTAACCTTGCTTCCTCTGATTCAACTCCGTTCCACTCTATCACTATCTCTCGGTCTCAATCTCATCAGATTCATTCATACGGAAACGATGGTGGTGCGCTGGGAAGCGATTCGTGAGGGTTTATTGAAGAGTACTATTCCTGACGAAGAAAGCTCCTGACGAAGAACTATTGAAGATGATATTCGCAAAAGGAGAAAACGAAGGATCCATGTTCGTAGACGAAGGCATGATGAAACACGGTCGATCTGGAAATCTCAGGAAGCTTCTGGAGAGATCTTGAACGCGATGGAGTATTCTTGAGGTCTTCGGTTGATGATTCTTCAGGGATCTTGACGAAGATGGTGAAGAAGTTTCTTGGAGTTGATGAATTGCTGGGAAGATTGAAGGAAATCTGGAGAACTGATGTTCTGATGATGATCTTGAAAGTTCCTGGTGATGTATGAAGATCTCTGGGAAAAGTTCGAAGATCGATGATGATGATGATGTGTTGATGAAACCTGGAGAATCTTGAATGGATCTTGAAGATAGTTGATGATTTCTGGAAAAGTTGGTGAACAAGGTTGAGGATTCTGGGGAAAATGATGAACAAGGTCGAAGAATCGCTGGGAAATGGATGAACATTGATGAAGAATCGCTGGGAAATGGATGAACATTGATGAAGAATCTGGGAAAATGATGAGGATCGCATGAATTTTCCGGTGGAGTTTGAGTTTTCCGGTGACTGTTGTGGTGGTCGGAGGAGGTTACGGCCGCCGGCGATTGGTAGTTGCGGTGGTTGCATGGCCGCCGGCCATGCAACCGGTGAGGATCAGGTGTAGACACTTGGTGGTGGGAGGTGGCAGGGTAGAAGATGCATGTGAAACACGTGGCCTGGGGGGAAAGATAGTGGGATTACGTGGGGGATTCTGGGATGAGGGTGAAAATGAGGTGGGGCCTTTGAATTCGCACGCGTGGCTGAATTATATAGTGACACATGTTACTGCACGGACAAAAAATGGCCAAAACGGACTGAAAAGATTTGGGCCTCCAAAAAGCACTCTTCTGGGCCACGAAAAATGGCCAATTGGACTGGAAATTCTGAATGAAAAGGTTAATGACAATTAAATGGATTAAAAACTAATTAGAGATTTAAACTTCAATTAACTAACAATTAAAACTACAATTAAATCTAAATGAAAATTAAACTATTCTAACAAACTCAATTAAAACCTAACTAATATTAAACTCTAATTAAACTAATTAAATCCTAACTAAATCTAAAAGATGATTAAAATCTAGTTAAACTCTATTAAACCAAAAAAAGAATTAACATCTAATTAAATTCTATATTAAACTAAAACTATTATCTATTAATATCTATATAAAAAACTATTAACCTATATTAAACCTAATAAAGGAAATTAATATCTAACAAAAGATTAAATCTATATTAAAAATAAACTCTATTTATTCTATTATCCAAAAGATATGACTTAATATCTAAAAAGAAATTTTATTCTAAAATCTATTTAAAACAATTTAAATTCTAAAAAAGATTTAAAGCTATTAAAAAAATATTAAAAAAATCTAATTAAATCCTAAAAAATCTATAAAGCTTATTTAAAATCTACAAAAGGCTATTAAATCCTAAAAAATGCAAACAACGACAAATAACCAACATAAAAGAGAGCGCGAGACCAGATCGAAGCAAAACAATAAATCCCGACACCAAGAAACAAAAATCACTGCATAAGCCGAAAACACCCAGGAAGCGCGCGACTTCTCAAAATAACCTCCGATTATCCGAACCGGTCTGAAACACCTGAAAAGCAACAGCAAGGCTGTAATCCCGATAAAATCACCATGATTGAAGAAATGCGCTACATGCAATGTGCAAATGCGAATGCGAAATGCGTCGAAGCATAAACCGAAAGAGGCACCGGTTGGTCAAATTTTAGGGTGCAACAGCTGCCCCTATTCAAGCGACTGGGACCTGAAGGGTTGAAGAGCGGACAACCTTCAAACATTCAGAGGTGCGAGACGGTTGAATACCAATAAACCCGAAAGTTTGCCAACCGTGAGAATATACTGTAAAACTGCTTGGGGAATAAAATCCAGAACCGAACCCAGTCATCACGATAACAAACTGATCAATAATCTGATAAAGAACTCCTGATTTTAACGCCCGTTACCCGCGTGATACCACAAATACCAAACCCGAGGGTTGCAACAAAATACCTGATCCTCTCACATCGTCTACTGATAGACAGGAAGAGAAATACACTCACATCGTCCAAGGATAGACGGAAAGACACCCGTACCGAAGGAACAAACCAATACTCACATCGTCTAAGGATAGACGGAAAGACACCCATCTCGAAGGAAAACACAATACTCACATCGTCTAAGGATAGACGGAAAGACACCTAAATCGATACTCACATCGTCTAAGGATAGACGGAAAGACACCCATCCCGAAGGAGAAATTCAATACTCACATCGTCTAAGGATAGACGGAAAGACACCCTGATCCATACTCACATCGTCTAAGGATAGACGGAAAGACACCCAAAAACCATACTCACATCGTCTAAGGATAGACGGAAAGACACCCTGATCCATACTCACATCGTCTAAGGATAGACGGGAAGACACCCTTAATCCATACTCACATCGTCTAAGGATAGACGGAAAGACACCCAAAATCTCCATACTCACATCGTCTAAGGATAGACGGAAAGACACCCAAAAACCATACTCACATCGTCTAAGGATAGACGGAAATACACCCTGATCCATACTCACATCGTCTAAGGATAGACGGAAAGACACCCAAAAACCATACTCACATCGTCTAAGGATAGATGGAAAGACACCCTGATCCATACTCACATCGTCTAAGGATAGACGGGAAGACACCCTTAAACCATATTCACATTGTCTAAGGATAGACGGAAAGACACCCTGATCCATACTCACATCGTCTAAGGATAAACGGAATGACACCCAAAAACCATACTCACATCGTCTAAGGATAGACGGAAAGACACCCAATATCCATACTCACATCGTCTAAGGATAGACGGAAAGACACCCAAAAACCATACTCACATCGTCTAAGGATAGACGGAAAGACACCCTTAAACCATACTCACATCGTCTAAGGATAGACGGAAAGACACCCAAAAACCATACTCATATCGTCTAAGGATAGACGGAAAGACACCCTATGATCCATACTCACATCGTCTAAAGATAGACGGGAAGATACCCTTAATCCATACTCACATCGTCTAAGGATAGACGGGAAGACACCCAAAAACCATACTCACATCGTCTAAGGATAGACGGAAAGACACCCATACGCACTTCAACACCATCCATCAAATTTCAGAATCCTTTCGTCTACGGGAACTGATGGAAGGAACAATATCCTTAAAGGGGCCACATCATCAGTAAGGACCGACGGGAAGAAAACCACCTTCAAAGAGCCATGTCGTCAATAAGAATCGACAATCAGGAAAACCGAACATTCTTCAAAGAGCCTCGACGTCAATAAGGATTGACGGTCAGAAAATCCCTCTTGAAACGTCATCTCATCCGATACACAGAAAGAAAACCACTATCCGAAAGATCGCTTTGAAACCTCTCAACATCTAAAGATAGCCGGAGAAGACTCGCTGGGGAAACACACCATCCATATGATCTGACGATAAGAAATCCGCTGAAAAATCACCTGAAACTTCACATCGTCTACTGATAGACGGGAAGAACACCATTTGCTAGAGAAACCCCATCTTGAAACCCCACTGAAGAAAATCACCCGAAACTTCACATCGTCTAATGATAGACGGGAAGAAAGCCATATTCGAACTCAAGACGTCTAATGATAGACGGAGAAATCCACTTATTGGAGGAACACATCGTCAATATGAATTGACGGGAAGAAAAGTCTGTCGATACCAGATGACTGATTGATCAAAGTATAACTGTTGTATGATCTGAAATACGATTGAACTGCTGAATTGCCTGAACACTGCTGCTGGATGAATGCCCCTGAACTGATCACAGCGTAGTTCACGTGCCATATGAGGCTGATAGAAAACCTGGCTTATGCTTCGTATGCATATGCATATGTTCGAATCTTTCTAGGGCGTAATGCTCCATTCAGGATGGAAATGCTACGCATTTTGAAAATGAAATGCAAGTATGATGCAAATATGATGATATATGCAATATGCTAATGCAGGCTCGGGCTGCTGGAGAAAGCTGGGTACAGAAAACCACTTCAGCAAAATAAATGCTGAGGACGAAGCCAACTCCGCTGGGGATAAACCGGATATCACAGAATTATTCCAGCAAAATAAATGCTGGAAGAGTGAAATCAACTCCGCTGGGGAACGACATATGTGCCAAGTATGATTGGACTTCTCTGGGGATAGCTTACCCGTGCCAATGAAAAATTGGACTTTGCTGGAGAAAATAGACGGAGTCTTCCTGCGTACTGATGAAGACTGGATTTGGAAACTGATGCGCCAACCCGGATGGGCCTCACAGTGATCGCCAACATGGATTTGGGTTTTTAGGCTTCCTATGATGGGTCAGGTACAACTGACGCTGGAAAACATTCTGCCTGAATACACAGTTTTCTGGTTGAAGAGTCAAGGGATAGTAACACGACTTCCCGACATTCGTCTCGCACTCGAAAATTGGCCGAATCTGCTCGAATAGCTCTGAATAACTCTGATGATACGGAGAAGAACAAATCCTTCGCTTCTGATATGCCCCAGCCTGCGGGACCTCTGTGGTGATGCTCCTCAAAAGGAAATCTGAAAATCTGTACCCTGATGGTCTGACATGAAATGCCCCAGCATTCTGAACTTCGGAGAGATACTTCACGTCAAATGCTTCTCGAATAAAGGATAACTTCTGCGCTCTTAAGATGGCCTGCCCCTGACTGCAATGACTTTGCCCCTGATTATCTGATTCAGAGTAGTGCCCCTGACTACGAGATATCCACCGAATCTCAACCTGATTGCCTCCAGGATAACTGACTTCGAAAGGCTGACCTGACTGGGGATCACTGGATGTAGCTTGCCCTGGCTTGCGGAGCATTCGGGCGTTCTGTATTCTATCCTGACCATACCTTCCATTGTAGAAAACTTTCCTGCTGTCAAGCGCTTACTCGCGAGTAAAACAAGTTGTTTTGCGTAAAAGACATATTAATGCAACGCATATGATAGTTTTGACATCCAATCTGTTCACTGGGAAAAGGAAAAACAGTTTATGGCATATAATGCACAAAACATTTATCAAGAATATCAACATCAGTACCAACATGGTAAGAAGAACCCTTTTAGGAGTCAGTTTCGACGTGACCTTTACCGAAGTATGCTTTCGAAACAAACCTGCTTCAATTAGGACTTTTGAAGGTTATAACGTGGTCAGGTTCACGGTTTTGAAGGAAAGGATAAAGGCTCAAAGTTTATTTTAACCCACCCATTGTCCTTGATGTTCTCCCATCCTACGTTCAGCTAATTCGACCTTAGCGCTCACCTCTCAGAGGCTGAAAGATAGGAGTGATAGTTCGAGAAACCATGAGTTTTTGGAGTGACAGCTACTCGCTCTTCGTCTTTGACACTTAGGGTCACACGACTCGTGTTTCATTTGAGGATTTTTCTTTTGTCATCCTTTCATCTTTTTTCTTTTCATATCCCTAACTTTTGCCTGGACTGACTCTTTGGAGTTTCTTTTAAGTCCAGCGGGATGCCCTCATTTTTGCCTAAGTCATTTGTTTTGAAGTTTTGACTTAGCGGGCTTTTGATTCTTTTTGCTTTCTCTTTTTCCGAACAAGTCGTGTGACACTGCTTGCCTGACTCATTGGAGAATGATGTGACTGTCTCACTCTTGATTTAACCGTTGCGGTTTTTTAGGCACGACCTCTAGAGGTGTGATTGATCCTCGAACGGACACTCCTTTTGCAATTTGAACGCTCGGCCAAATTAGTTAACACCTACCCTGCCCCAGGTTGAAGATGGAGGGTTTTTCGTTTTCAGAAAGAACTCCTACTACTAGGCTCAACGGGGTTGACAAGGGATTATCTTCCTTATATCACCGGTGTTTAGGGATTTGAAACAATGCCTGTACATCATCAGCAGGTTTCATTTCAAAAGCATACAATATCGGAAGTTGCATGTCGTTCATTTTCGTCATCCTCCTCAGATTCTTCTTAACCAAGCATTGGACATTTGTAAAAACAATTAGTGAACACAACTGGATTTAATCAAAACATGCATATTTATTTCATTATCATCAATTGAATGAAAACAACAAGTTTTACGAACAAGATTGCAATTTAAACAGGAAAGAAACTACAAACGTAAAGAAATGACAAGATAAAACAAAGAAAAATGCCAGCTTCCGAGAACCGGGCTTTCACATCTGTCCTGCTGCTGAACCAACCATCTTCACAATCAGTTATTAGAGGCAACTCGATATTGTCCTGATCTGCCTTCAGCAACCCAACCAAATTATAGAGCCCCTCCTCCTCATTCAGATGATTTTGGGCCCTTCCTGCCCGAAGTTGATAGCTGTACTATCAAGTAGATCCTGCACCTTGTGCTTGAAGGCCAGACAATCTTCAATGTTATGCCCCGGTGCTCCTGAATGGAAATCACAGTGCTCATTGATATCATAACCTGCTGGAGGCATACCTGTCGGTGGGGCTAACTTCCTCTTCTCAACCAACTGTAATCGTAGCAACACCTGAAGAAGTTCGGCATATGGCATCGGAGGCACACTAAATACCCTCACCGGCCTCTGATTTTGAGCTCTTCGCTGATTGGGATGCTGTTGCCTCTGCTGCTGTTGAGATCGTTGCTGTCGTCGCTGGTATCGGGTTGACTGTTGAACAACCTTCGTAGCAAATACAACATTGGTTTCTTGATTTCCACCGTACTGATTAAGGAACTCCTTATGCTTAGCCATTTTCTTTCTCAGATCTGCCCCAGGAATAGGCAACAGTTGTGGGCATGGAGATTCTGACACCATGGAGTCCAGGATACGTTTCTGACCTACTGCAGCTTTAGAAACATCCATCATCTTAGCATCAACTGGGACATGAGCAATACGTACAGCTGCACTGCTTGGCGTGAATTCAATATCTTTTGGGTCAATCAGGTCTTGAACATTGTGCTTAAAAGCATGACAACCCTCAATGTCGTGTCCGAGTGCCCCAGAATGAAATTCACATTGCTTACTGGTATCGTACCCATAAGGCGGTATCGTTCCCTTAGGCGGTTCCATTGTTCTTTTTTCAACCATTTTAAACCTCAATAAAGTCTGCAAGAGCTCAGCATACGTCAAAGGTGGCGCCTCAAATACCCTCTTTGGCCTCCCCTCTTGAATCCTCTGTTGAGCCGGATGTACCCCTTGTTGTTGTTGCTCAGGTTCCACAGGCACAGGTGGCACGAGCTTCTTCACTGCGGCTTCAAATAGTTGATCATCCCCTTTCCTAAGCACGTTCTTAACTACTTCCATGATCAAGCTCATTTGGGTCTTCAGCTGACTATTTTCCTCTTTGAGGATCCTTTGCTCCAGACGCATCTCTTGCATGTCTCTCATCATCTGCCCCAGCTGGCTTCAGACTTCAATCAATTCAACCTGATTCTGTTCCATATCTTTGAAGGAACTCCTGCAACAAACTGGACGATGAGGAAATAAGACCCACGGTTCTGATGTACCTGTTAAATGATAATGCAATGCAGAAAGCAAACACATATTCGTGACAAGACAAAGAGAAACTCAAGCTATAAGCACACAGACGAACATCTCCCACACATGTACAACCAACAAAAGCAGCACGTAAGCACGAATGAGTACGAACATAATGACCCCAGCCAACAATCCTGGTGATGGTCAGCCAACAATAATGCACAAAAGCTAAACGGGTTAGGCAGAGAAAACAAATGCGACACCCGACACAGAAACCTCTAGAAATTTCTCCCATAGCCAACTGAACTCTCCGTTTGACATTCTTCAGAACACACACTCCCCGTGGAGTCTTCCATGACATTAACTGACGAACCCACACAACTGGATGACGGAGAATCGCTAATCTGAACAAAACCCTGGGGCGCGATGAAAATCCGGTTAGAGTCTAACAGATCCTGAACCTGGCTTCTAAGCACCTTACAATCATTTGTTGAATGCCCCTGTGCCCCAACATGGTACTCACAGCGGGCGCTGGAATCAAAACCTGGAGGATATGGTGGAATCATTGGATTAGTCTCTTTCGGCACTATCAATCCACTTCTGACCAGATCTGGCAACAATTGACTGTACGACACCGGTAGCTGAGTAAACTGCCTTTCAGGTTTCCTTGGTCTTTGTTGGGCGTGCTGACGCGATCGACGACAGGATGACCGTTGACTTGAAGTGTCTGAAAACCGATCCTGATATGCTAGAGATTCTGAGACGACGTCATTTCCTTCTTCCCACTCTTCTTGAGAACTGACAACTGACTCATTCTTATCAACTGGGATATAAGGAGCATCTCGAAGCTTTCCACTCTTGAGTCCTCTCTCAACAAGCTCCCCCATTCTCATCAGGCCCACAAAGCTTGTACAACCGAACAATTTGTCATAATAATGGCCCTTCAGAGTACCCAAGAAGAGGTCAACCATTTCTCTTTCCTGAAGCGGTGGTTGAACACTAGCAGACAATTCTTTCCATCTTTGCACATACCCTCTGAATGATTCATTCTCCCCCCCGAGATAATTCTTGCAGATGTACGAGACTAGGAGCCATATCCAGGTTGTAATCGTACTGCTTCAGGAAAGCTCTGGCTAAATCCACCCATGATCGAATCTGATTACTCTCTAACTGCATATACCACCTCAAAGATGCCCCAGTCAGACTATCTTGAAAGCAATGGATCATCAATTTGTCGTCTCGCACAAACGAAGTTATTCTTCGACAGAACATCATCAAATGTTGCTTCGGACAACTATCTCCCGTGTACTTTTCAAATTTCGGCATTTTGAACTTATAAGGCAACACCAGGTCAGGAACCAAACACATGTCTGCAGCATTCAGGTTAACAACATCTTTGGCCTTCAAAGCTTTAACTCGTTCTTCCAATACTCGGAGCCTTCTATCACCTTCAAGAGCTCTTGAGTTTACAGTCCTGGCTACCGGGATATCTCTGCATGGATTCCTCTCAGGGAAAACAGCACCTTGATTGTTAACAGGAGGAGGACGTTCATTTCGGGCAACAAACTGCTCATGTCGATCTCGGTTCTCAACAGTAGGCTGTACAACCTGGTCTGCAGTAACGTTGTTCGCTTGCGGGAAGTCTTCCATAGAATCATACCGAGGGTTGGACGTCATAGTAAACCCTGTCAAGGTGTTAGGAGACTGGAAATTGCCTTCAGATATAGCTATCAATTACCTTTAACTGACTACACTGCTTGATTCTCAAATCTGCTCAAGTCTGCTCCAACCCCCTGGTCGTCTTCTGACAATCAACAGTTGCTCAATCCAAACTCCGGGTACTCACCTTCAGGAAACAAAGGCTGGATCAGAACTCTGGCTAACTGGAGAAATGCTATGCAATATGATGTAAAGATGCTTATGCAAATGCAATGCAATGCAACAAATACGGGATCGCAGCCCCCACAACACGCTTTAAATGCTGCTGCACAGCCGACGGGGTACGTTCTCTCTAAAAGAGAACGCCAAGATAGCGGGTAGGCTGGAAGTCAAGTTTCTCGCAAAAAACCCCCCACTCACGGGTATGGACCTAAGGCACGGCATCCTATGCGGTCATCAGCGTCACAGACTTTCATGAGGAATGATACGATTCCCAGAAGGAGTGGCATCGTCATCTCATGAAGAGGCCTCACTTAGCTGACTTCCAATTGATCGGTCCCCAGAGTCGACAATCCTCACGTCTGGACTCCCCTATGATCCTCAGGATCAGAAAGAAGCACCTCGGAGAGAACCTCGTCTGAGCGTGAATTTCGTGGGGAACTCTTGCCTGCTCAGCAAACAGGTTCGCCCACTAATCTCCACAACTACGTCTAAATGCATACTCAAGCAGCCCAGGTCCGGCTATCACTCAAAATATCACCCTCCCCAGCAAAACGGCAACAGATAATAGCGATGAAAAAAATAAACACCCAAAAGACAAGCAAACAAGCGCTAGGATTAACTCTCTTAGGGGACGTTGGATCCCACATGCATGGGGAACTATCGCATTCCCCAGCAGAGTCGCCAGCTGTCGCTACTACGAAAATCGGCGCCGGCTGACAGAAGAGTCGCCACAGTGCGTTATTTATCCCAACGGAGGGAAAGGAAACGCTCGAAGTAAACCTCGCAAAAAAACGGGAAAAGGTATGGTCATCGCAACCAAAACCTGGATTCGAGAGTCGGTTACGCAAGGGGAAGGTATTAGCACCCCTCACGTCCGTCGTACTCGACGGGATCCACGCTTGCTTGGGTTGTCTAAAGGATGCAAAACAATCTATCTACGGCTGCTAAATCTAAACGGAAGGGAATTGACTCGATAGAGCGTCACACTCTACGCCTACGTATTCTCAAGAGAGAAAGTCAGAGTCAGAGTCAACGTAGTTCGGGACTACGGGGAAATTGGCTCGCCAAGACCTCGCGTCTTGTGCCTACGTACTTCCACACAGCATGGAAGATCAGAGCTTACGTAGTTCAGGCTAACTACGGCTAGGCTGGGTGTTCTCACACAGGCGTGAGAAATCAAACTGGTTTTACAGGTACGGGAACCTATGGGAAAAACTACGGTCTGGTCTCAAATGCACTCGGGCAAGAGAAAAGGATAACATCAGTCGTCAGCGGGAAAGTCTCGATCGTACAGCAGCGAGAGAACAAAAGAGTTAGTTGTTAGTGTGCTCGCTAGGATATCGCATCCTATGCCTACATATTCTCGCCTGGTACGAGAAATCAGAGCAGCTGTAGTTCGGCTACTTTAGGGACCACAACTCAAATCTCGTTTTATTAATATTCTGAAAATGGGTTACAATGATTGAGAAACTGAAAAATAGACTCCTAAAAACCCTATCCTATTCATCATGAAAAATCAAATGGAAAATAGTCCCCTAACAAATGGACTTTTAAAACCATCCCTAAAAAGGTAAAAAGTCCCATAACAAATGGACATTTAAAACTATCCCTAAACAGGTAAAAAGTCCCCTAACAAATGAACATTTAAAACTATCCCTAAAAAGGTGAAATAAACTCTATGAAAAATTATCCTAAAAGAAATGAAGTGAAGCTGAACATTTTTATCTTCTTTTTCTCAATATTTCTTTTCTCTTTTCTTTTTCAAAATATTTTTCATATATTTTTTTACTATTTTTTCAATATTCTTTTTTACTATTCCTTTTTTTTCAATATTTTTTCCAATATTTTTTCATATATTCTCCTTCATATTATATAATAAAGAACTAAAAAACACAAAAAGAAAATATGAAAGGGGAAGGGGGTACAAAGTCCATACAGGGGGTGTAAAACCTAAAACTGAACCAGGGCCCATCCCACTAAACTAAACACACACATAGGGAGGGGGGTATACTACTGAAACTGGGAGATTGGGCCCAGCCCACTAAGTAATTCAGAAAAAAACAAGAAAAAAAGGGGGGGGGGTGTCGCTTGTGCGAAAATAAGGTGCCGGCAAAACAGAAGAGTCGCCACCTTTCGTTATTTATCCCTCAGAGCGGGAAAGGAAACGATCGGAAAAACCTGACGAAGAAGGATAAGACAAGGTCGTCGCAACCATTGTCTGGGTTCGGGAGTCGGTTACGCAAGGGGAAGGTATTAGCACCCCTCACGTCCGTCGTACTCGACGGGATCCACGCTTGTTTGTTTACTTGGACGGGTTGGTTTTATTCTATCTACCTATCAAGGCTGGCTGAAAAAGAAAAGAAAAATGACTCGGCAAAGCGTCGCACTTTATGCCTACGTATTCTCATCAGAGAATGAGAAATCAGAGTCAACGTAGTTCGGCCTACGAAGGATTACGGGGGAAAGGTTGCTCGCTAGGACATCGCATCCTATGCCTACGTACTTCCACACTGTATGAAAGATCAGAGCAAACGTAGTTCGGGAAACTACGGGTTATTTCCTGAAAGAAGTGTTTTTTATTGTGTTTGCGATTTCAACCGCACTAGAGACTATGACCTGAGAGTGAATGCGTCGCATGTCACCCAAAGGGTACCATACTAAACATCCAATCTCAGATAGCTTAAGGCTCGTAACGTACGAAAGAAATCATTCATGATTACTGTATCTTAAACTGTTGTGAGATGAGAAGAGAACAGGCCCAACTAGGAGGGAGACTATCAAGTCCTACTGTTATCATGCCATGGATTCATCCTATGGTTGAGGTTTGAACAGGGAACTCCTAGAAGTTGTCATGCATAGGTTTCAACCTAAAAGTCTATCATCAAATCCTTATCAAAGGAAATGAGAGTCCTAAGGGATCATGTCAATGATACACCAAAACAGACAAAGCATCAGCTTAACAGTAAAATGCATGCAATGCAAGTGAGGGAGGAAATGTGTGTGGGGCTTCAGCCTCCACAAGCTCGTCTCGACCTCAAGCCAGTCATGAAATAACAGTAATCATACTGAAAAATAAACAACATGCTATCAAGCAATAAACAGATAAAAGGAATGAAGTGCCATCAGGCAAACAAAACACATGCTTGAGAAAGGGATCATCTACATCTAATCTCCAATCCTAACCCTAAAACAGAACTCTAATCAGACGAAAGCAAAGCCCTACACAAGAGAAATCAATCCCAGTCTTCAAGCTTCAAAACAAGCTTACCAAAGAAAGGGAGCTAAGTAGGCAGACTCATAGTGCCTTCCTCAGGAAAGTACTAGGAGGCTTGTACTCAGGAATCATATCCTATGTGGCTCAACCACTGTGATCAGTTTACATTCCTCCTCAGGAGAGACTAAACTCACAAGCAGGCTCCAACATCACTGGATACTTAGGAAATCCTAGATGAACTAGTGGAACTAAGTGAATAGACTCATAGGACCTTCCTCAGGAAAGTACTAGGAGGCTTCCACTTAGGAATTGTATCCCATGCGGCTCAACAACATGTGATCAGTTTACATTCCTCCTCAGGAGAAATTAAACTCACATGTTGGCTCCAACATCATTGGATACTTAAGAAATCCTATCTGAACTAATGGAACTAAGTGAATAGACCCATAGGACCTTCCTCAGGAAAGTACTAGGAGGCTTCCACTTAGGAATTGTATCCCATGTGGCTCAACAACATGTGATCAGTTTACATTCCTCCTCAGGAGAAATTAAACTCACAAGTTGGCTCCAACATCCTTGGATACTTAAGAAAGAGGTGAGAAGAAAGAATGAAAGTCATTCATAGTGCCTTCCTCAGGAAAGTACCATGAACTTCCCTCAAACTTCAGGATCTCAAACCTCACAGACAGGGAACAATCCCCAAGCTCTGGGTCTCTGAGTCTTGATCTACAATCTTCTCTTCCATGCTCCTTCAACAAGCTCTTCAAAACAAACTAAGCCCCACAACAAATTCCCAAAATAAACCCCAGAGACAGACAAATAACCCACAGACAGTCAAAACCATCAGTCAATTTCAGAAAATATCTAAAAAAACTAAAACAAGGGGGAAAATTCTAACAATTATTCACAAGGGTCTATAACATCTACCCATATCATCCCTATATGCCTATCCCCAAAAATCAAATCAAAACTCTCCACAGAAAATGAATTATTTCACCTATGCATTCTTAAACCCTAATTATGATACCCTACTGCTAACCTAATTAAACTAATCAAATTTTAATCTGAAAATCATGAATTTAATCCTATGGGGAACTATGATTCATTATCTAATCACACCAAAAAGAATGAATTAAAAAGACTAAGGGAAGGTCCTAAAACAAATTCTACAAAATTGGGTATCAAACTAAACATTATAAAAAGCTACTTAAAAGAATAATATGCTAAAAATATTAAAAGAAAAATAAAATGGAATTTTATTTATTTATATTTTTGTAGACAGAATTATGAGCACATGAAAAAAACAAGCATTAAAAAATGATCATTTTTCTATTTTATGTGAATTTTATAATATGCAAGCAATAAAAGAAATTAAAAAATTAAAAAAGAATTAAAGGGGATGGGGGGTGAGAACAGCAAAGCGCCCTGGTTCATTTCATGAGATGGGCCAAACTGGGGGGTGCCAATAGCGCGCGCTCACTGAGCCCAGAATCCCTCAGAAAAACAATTGAAAAATTAAAAGGAAAATAGTTAAGGCTGCGGTGCAAATAGCATCAAAATTTAGTTCAAAATCTAATTGGGCCGCTGGTGCGGGTGTAGATAGGATATTGGTCTTAAGCCCACGTTTCAGAATAAATGAAACGCGGCGCTTTAAGGACACGCAGGTTTCCCTCTAAATTCATTTTAAATCTGGGCCGTGAGATTGGTCTCTGGTCAATGGTCTTGGGCGTGATCCAAGGGCTGGGAGGTTGTCTTCAACCTCCAGCCTAGGGTTTCATGGAAAACCAGTCTTCATGCGCTGATCTTTCTTTCCCTCGTTCTCCTTCGTGTGGCCATGAAAACAGAAACTTCCAAGACCAATATTGCGCCATTTCTTCCCAGGAATCTAACTATACCGATAGCTTCTCCTGAAACTTCCTAGGATTCGCAAACAGAATGCAAGAAAAGCATGGTTCCAACATTTTCTCTGTGATCGACTCGGTTAAAACTCAAATCTGATGGTATGATCCTGTTCTTGGCCTTGCCCTAATCAATCTAAACCATACCATATCCATTAATACCCTACATACAACCTGTTCTTGAAACTCAAAGAAATGGCACCCTGCCATGAAACTCCATAGATCCTCCTCTAATCCTCAGAACTTAAGCAACTAACCTAGTAGGTTAATTCTACACCTAGAAACTTGATTGAATGCGCATAAATAATGAGATATGGGGAGAATCACCAACCTGCCAAGTGATGATGGTGAGTGATGCTAGAGATGAATTCAGAGCTTGCAACCTTCCATGATTAATCTTTAATGGAAGATAAGAGTTCTGTTTGCACTATCTTGGATGATTGAAGCCTGTGATGAGCAACTCGAGCCTTGCTTGACTTTGAAGAAAGCTTTGAACACCTCACTCTTTCTCTCCCTTTCTCCACTGAATTCTCCAACCTTGACCAACCTCTCCTCACACTATGAGGTACTCTTTAAATAACAATCCATGGAAGCTTCTAGAATCATCTAGAATCCACTAGAAAAGCTTGGATTTTCTCCTTTGGTGACAAGTTGAACATACCATATCTTATGAGTTAGGCTTTGTAAACTTGTGTCAAAATCTCATTACAAGAGATATTGAGATCATATGTGCAAAAATCAGGCCAAACTTGCCTTGTGTAGAACCTTCCAAGGATGCCTTAAGGTACAAGTTACAATTTTTCAAAGCAACCTTCATTTTTGAGCCTTAAATCAAAATTCTGTTTAAACCAAAGTTTTTAGAATGTTATTTGCACTCAAAATGGTATATTGGATGACCTATTTTGGATTCATAGATCTCCCAAACCAAATTTCAACTTGACTTGAATTAACTTATATGCCTTTTTTAGTTCAAATTTACCAAACTTTGTCATTCCATGCTATGAGCTTTTCCAACAACTCATGACCTCTTTTCTAGGCTTAAAATGCCATTTTGAACAACTTTCATGTTTTGAGTTTTTCCATTTGAGGCTTGGAAATAGGAGATATGGCCTTTGCTTAAAATGACCTATAACTGCCAAATGACCAAAATACCCCTGTCTTGTTCAAACCATAAGTTGAGTTATACAAATCCTATCAAGGACTTATAGTACTCTCTAGAAAGCTAAGAAGATTCTCTTTAACATTCATGTTGACCAAGAGATCATAGGAATCATCCTACTAGGGCAAAAGTTGTCTGCAAGTTGGGTGACTTTCAAGGACCCAGATTCACACACCTCAGCTGACCTGTAATTTGTCAAAACCATAACTTGAGCTCTGCAACTCCTATCAAGGACTTCTACCACTCAAACTAAATCTAAGAACAAGCTATACAACATTCATGTTGTAGGGAAGATGAGATGTCAATCACATCTTGAGCTACAACTGCCTGGAAGATAGGGATCAAATTAGGGTTTTTTCACTAACAATCCTCAGAAACCCTGACTTGAAACTTCTCAAACTCCTCAATCATGATGAGTTGGTCTAGGAATCATCTTTATAACATCTCCATACATCATTCCATGATCACAAGGCCCTTGGATTAGGTCTCAACCTCCTCCAAATCTTCAGCTGATCTAGGATTGACCCAGTCAAAACCCTAATTCTACCATTCATGGTTGAATCTTCTGAATTCTTGCACAATGACCTTTCTGGGCTTCATGATGGCTATCAAGACATCTCATAAACTTTATCAAAGCTTCAAGCCTATCCTCATAGTCTCAGAATCATCTGAGGAGCACCCACAACTCTCAAGCTATGAGGCACACAACCTTGGTTTCAACCAATTCCTCTGAGGATCTCCTGAACTTTCTGGTGAAGGTATCAACCTTCAAACACTTGATGGATAAATAATTGTTGGTCAAATTTTGGGGTGCAACAGGGGGGGAATTGAGAAAACGGAGGGTGCATGTTTGGTAAGAATCCAACAGGGCCCAGCCCACTCCAACAAACACACACGGGGGAGGGGAAACGAAACGGAGGTGATGAATGGGAAAAACGAATTGGGCCCAAGGCCCACGTCTTCTGGGTCCAACACTCTCCCTCACTCTTATTTCCAATCTGAAACCCTAGCTCTTCACCCCTCACTGTTCACGCCGTTCGACCTTCTCTCCAACTTCTTCTCCCTCGTTCGTTCTTCACCAAACCCTCACAACAATCTCAGATTCTTCCTCTCACTCAAACAAACCACTAACCTTGCTTCCTCTGATTCAACTCCGTTCCACTCTATCACTATCTCTCGGTCTCAATCTCATCAGATTCATTTATACGGAAACGATGGTGGTGCGCTGGGAAGCGATTCATGAGGGTTTCTTGAAGAGTACTATTCCTGACGAAGAAAGCTCCTGACGAAGAACTATTGAAGATGCTATTCGCAAAAGGAGAAAACGAAGGATCCATGTTCGTAGACGAAGGCATGATGAAACACGGTCGATCTGGAAATCTCAGGAAGCTTCTGGAGAGATCTTGAACGCGATGGAGTATTCTTGAGGTCTTCGGTTGATGATTCTTCAGGGATCTTGACGAAGATGGTGAAGAAGTTTCTTGGAGTTGATGAATTGCTGGGAAGATTGAAGGAAATCTGGAGAACTGATGTTCTGATGATGATCTTGAAAGTTCCTGGTGATGTATGAAGATCTCTGGGAAAAGTTCGAAGATCGATGATGATGATGATGTGTTGATGAAACCTGGAGAATCTTGAATGGATCTTGAAGATAGTTGATGATTTCTGGAAAAGTTGGTGAACAAGGTTGAGGATTCTGGGGAAAATGATGAACAAGGTCGAAGAATCGCTGGGAAATGGATGAACATTGATGAAGAATCGCTGGGAAATGGATGAACATTGATGAAGAATCTGGGAAAATGATGAGGATCGCATGAATTTTCTGGTGGAGTTTGAGTTTTCCGGTGACTGTTGTGGTGGTCGGAGGAGGTTACGGCCGCCGGCGATTGGTAGTTGCGGTGGTTGCATGGCCGCCGGCCATGCAACCGGTGAGGATCAGGTGCAGACACGTGGTGGTGGGAGGTGGCAGGGTAGAAGATGCATGTGAAACACGTGGCCTGGGGGGAAAGATAGTGGGATTACGTGGGGGATTCTGGGATGAGGGTGAAAATGAGGTGGGGCCTTTGAATTCGCACGCGTGGCTGAATTATATAGTGACACATGTCACTGCACGGACAAAAAATGGCCAAAACGGACTGAAAAGATTTGGGCCTCCAAAGAGCACTCTTCTGGGCCCACGAAAAATGGCCAATTGGACTGGAAATTCTGAATGAAAAGGTTAATGACAATTAAAAGGATTAAAAACTAATTAGAGATTTAAACTTCAATTAACTAACAATTAAAACTACAATTAAATCTAAATGAAAATTAAACTATTCTAACAAACTCAATTAAAATCTAACTAATATTAAACTCTAATTAAACTAATTAAATCCTAACTAAATCTAAAAGATGATTAAAATCTAGTTAAACTCTATTAAACCAAAAAAAGAATTAACATCTAATTAAATTCTATATTAAACTAAAACTATTATCTATTAATATCTATATAAAAACTATTAACCTATATTAAACCTAATAAAGGAAATTAATATCTAACAAAAGATTAAATCTATATTAAAAATAAACTCTATTTATTCTATTATCCAAAAGATATGACTTAATGTCTAAAAAGAAATTTTATTCTAAAATCTATTTAAAACAATTTAAATTCTAAAAAAGATTTAATGCTATTAAAAAATATTTAAAAAATCTAATTACATCCTAAAAAATCTATAAAGCTTATTTAAAATCTACAAAAGGCTATTAAATCCTAAAAAATGCAAACAACGGCAAATAACCAACATAAAAGAGAGCGCGAGACCAGATCGAAGCAAAACAATAAATCCCGACACCAAGAAACAAAAATCACTGCATAAGCCGAAAACACCCAGGAAGCGCGCGACTTCTCAAAATAACCTCCGATTATCCGAACCGGTCTGAAACACCTGAAAAGCAACAGCAAGGCTGTAATCCCGATAAAATCACCATGATTGAAGAAATGCGCTACATGCAATGTGCAAATGCGAATGCGAAATGCGTCGAAGCATAAACCGAAAGAGGCACCGGTTGATCAAATTTTAGGGTGCAACAGCTGCCCCTATTCAAGCGACTGGGACCTGAAGGGTTGAAGAGCGGGCAACCTTCAAACATTCAGAGGTGCGAGACGGTTGAATACCAATAAACCCGAAAATTTGCCAACCGTGAGAATATACTGTAAAACTGCTTGGGGAATAAAATCCAGAACCGAACCCAGTCATCACGACAACAAACTGATCAATAATCTGATAAAGAACTCCTGATTTTAACGCCCGTTACCCGCGTGATACCACAAATACCAAACCCGAGGGTTGCAACAAAATACCTGATCCTCTCACATCGTCTACTGATAGACAGGAAGAGAAATACACTCACATCGTCCAAGGATAGACGGAAAGACACCCGTACCGAAGGAACAAACCAATACTCACATCGTCTAAGGATAGACGGAAAGACACCCATCTCGAAGGAAAACACAATACTCACATCGTCTAAGGATAGACGGAAAGACACCTAAATCGATACTCACATCGTCTAAGGATAGACGGAAAGACACCCATCCCGAAGGAGAAATTCAATACTCACATCGTCTAAGGATAGACGGAAAGACACCCTGATCCATACTCACATCGTCTAAGGATAGACGGAAAGACACCCAAAAACCATACTCACATCGTCTAAGGATAGACGGAAAGACACCCTGATCCATACTCACATCGTCTAAGGATAGACGGGAAGACACCCTTAATCCATACTCACATCGTCTAAGGATAGACGGAAAGACACCCAAAATCTCCATACTCACATCGTCTAAGGATAGACGGAAAGACACCCAAAAACCATACTCACATCGTCTAAGGATAGACGGAAATACACCCTGATCCATACTCACATCGTCTAAGGATAGACGGAAAGACACCCAAAAACCATACTCACATCGTCTAAGGATAGACGGAAAGACACCCTGATCCATACTCACATCGTCTAAGGATAGACGGGAAGACACCCTTAAACCATACTCACATTGTCTAAGGATAGACGGAAAGACACCCTGATCCATACTCACATCGTCTAAGGATAGACGGAATGACACCCAAAAATCATACTCACATCGTCTAAGGATAGACGGAAAGACACCCTGATCGCTACTCACATCGTTTAAGGATAGACGGAAAGACACCCAGAATCCATACTCACATAGTCTAAGGATAGACGGAAAGACACCCATAATCCATACTCACATCGTCTAAGGATAGACGGAAAGACACCCATAATCCATACTCACATCGTCTAAGGATAGACGAAAAGACACCCATAATCCATACTCACATCGTCTAAGGATAGACGGAAAGACACCCAATATCCATACTCACATCGTCTAAGGATAGACGGAAAGACACCCAAAAACCATACTCACATCGTCTAAGGATAGACGGAAAGACACCCTTAAACCATACTCACATCGTCTAAGGATAGACGGAAAGACACCCAAAAACCATACTCACATCGTCTAAGGATAGACGAAAAGACACCCTATGATCCATACTCACATCGTCTAAAGATAGACGGGAAGATACCCTTAATCCATACTCACATCGTCTAAGGATAGACGGGAAGACACCCAAAAACCATACTCACATCGTCTAAGGATAGACGGAAAGACACCCATACACACTTCAACACCATCCATCAAATTTCAGAATCCTTTCGTCTACGGGAACTGATGGAAGGAACAATATCCTTAAAGGGGCCACATCATCAGTAAGGACCGACGGGAAGAAAACCACCTTCAAAGAGCCATGTCGTCAATAAGAATCGACAATCAGGAAAACCGAACATTCTTCAAAGAGCCTCGACGTCAATAAGGATTGACGGTCAGAAAATCCCTCTTGAAACGTCATCTCATCCGATACACAGAAAGAAAACCACTATCCGAAAGATCGCTTTGAAACCTCTCAACATCTAAAGATAGCCGGAGAAGACTCGCTGGGGAAACACACCATCCATATGATCTGACGATAAGAAATCCGCTGAAAAATCACCTGAAACTTCACATCGTCTACTGATAGACGGGAAGAACACCATTTGCTAGAGAAACCCCATCTTGAAACCCCACTGAAGAAAATCACCCGAAACTTCACATCGTCTAATGATAGACGGGAAGAAAGCCATATTCGAACTCAAGACGTCTAATGATAGACGGAGAAATCCACTTATTGGAGGAACACATCGTCAATATGAATTGACGGGAAGAAAAGTCTGTCGATACCAGATGACTGATTGATCAAAGTATAACTGTTGTATGATCTGAAATACGAATAAACTGCTGAATTGCCTGAACACTGCTGCTGGATGAATGCCCCTGAACTGATCACAGCGTAGTTCACGTGCCATATGAGGCTGATAGAAAACCTGGCTTATGCTTCGTATGCATATGCATATGTTCGAATCTTTCTAGGGCGTAATGCTCCATTCAGGATGGAAATGCTACGCATTTTGAAAATGAAATGCAAGTATGATGCAAATATGATGATATATGCAATATGCTAATGCAGGCTCGGGCTGCTGGAGAAAGCTGGGTACAGAAAACCACTTCAGCAAAATAAATGCTGAGGACGAAGCCAACTCCGCTGGGGATAAACCGGATATCACAGAATTATTCCAGCAAAATAAATGCTGGAAGAGTGAAATCAACTCCGCTGGGGAACGACATATGTGCCAAGTATGATTGGACTTCTCTGGGGATAGCTTACCCGTGCCAATGAAAAATTGGACTTTGCTGGAGAAAATAGACGGAGTCTTCCTGCGTACTGATGAAGACTGGATTTGGAAACTGATGCGCCAACCCGGATGGGCCTCACAGTGATCGCCAACATGGATTTGGGTTTTTAGGCTTCCTGTGATGGGTCAGGTACAACTGACGCTGGAAAACATTCTGCCTGAATACACAGTTTTCTGGTTGAAGAGTCAAGGGATAGTAACACGACTTCCCGACATTTGTCTCGCACTCGAAAATTGGCCGAATCTGCTCGAATAGCTCTGAATAACTCTGATGATACGGAGAAGAACAAATCCTTCGCTTCTGATATGCCCCAGCCTGCGGGACCTCTGTGGTGATGCTCCTCAAAAGGAAATCTGAAAATCTGTACCCTGATGGTCTGACATGAAATGCCCCAGCATTCTGAACTTCGGAGAGATACTTCACGTCAAATGCTTCTCGAATAAAGGATAACTTCTGTGCTCTTAAGATGGCTTGCCCCTGACTGCAATGACTTTGCCCCTGATTATCTGATTCAGAGTAGTGCCCCTGACTACGAGATATCCACCGAATCTCAACCTGATTGCCTCCAGGATAACTGACTTCGAAAGGCTGACCTGACTGGGGATCACTGGATGTAGCTTGCCCGGGTTTGCGGAGCATTCGGGCGTTCTGTATTCTATCCTGACCATACCTTCCATTGTAGAAAACTTTCCTGCTGTCAAGCGCTTACTCACGAGTAAAACAAGTTGTTCTGCGTAAAAGACATATTAATGCAATGCATATTATAGTTTTGACATCCAATCTGTTCACTGGGAAAAGGAAAAACAGTTTATGGCATATAATGCACAAAACATTTATCAAGAATATCAACATCAGTACCAACATGGTAAGAAGAACCCTTTTAGGAGTCAGTTTCGACGCGACCTTTATCGAAGTATGCTTTCGAAACAAACCTGCTTCAATTAGGACTTTTGAAGGTTATAACGTGGTCAGGTTCACGGTTTTGAAGGAAAGGATAAAGGCTCAAAGTTTATTTTAGCCCACCCATTTTCCTTGATGTTCTCCCATCCTACGTTCAGCTAATTCGACCTTAGCGCTCACCTCTCAGAGGCTGAAAGATAGGAGTGATAGTTTGAGAAACCATGAGTTTTTGGAGTGACAGCTACTCGCTCTTCGTCTTTGACACTTAGGGTCACACGACTCGTGTTTCATTTGAGGATTTTTCTTTTGTCATCCTTTCATCTTTTTTCTTTTCATATCCCTAACTTTTTCCTGGACTGACTCTTTGGAGTTTCTTTTAAGTCCAGCGGGATGCCCTCATTTTTGCCTAAGTCATTTGTTTTGAAGTTTTGACTTAGCGGGCTTTTGATTCTTTTTGCTTTCTCTTTTTCCGAACAAGTCGTGTGACACTGCTTGCCTGACTCATTGGAGAATGATGTGACTGTCTCACTCTTGATTTAACCGTTGCGGTTTTTTAGGCACGACCTCTAGAGGTGTGATTGATCCTCGAACGGACACTCCTTTTGCAATTTGAACGCTCGGCCAAATTAGTTAACACCTACCCTGCCCCAGGTTGAAGATGGAGGGTTTTTCGTTTTCAGAAAGAACTCCTACTACTAGGCTCAACGGGGTTGACAAGGGATTATCTTCCTTATATCACCGGTGTTTAGGGATTTGAAACAATGCCTGTACATCATCAGCAGGTTTCATTTCAAAAGCATACAATATCGGAAGTTGCATGTCGTTCATTTTCGTCATCCTCCTCAGATTCTTCTTAACCAAGCATTGGACATTTGTAAAAACAATTAGTGAACACAACTGGATTTAATCAAAACATGCATATTTATTTCATTATCATCAATTGAATGAAAACAACAAGTTTTACGAACAAGATTGCAATTTAAACAGGAAAGAAACTACAAACGTAAAGAAATGACAAGATAAAACAAAGAAAAATGCCAGCTTCCGAGAACCGGGCTTTCACATCTGTCCTGCTGCTGAACCAGCCATCTTCACAATCAGTTATTAGAGGCAACTCAATATTGTCCTGATCTGCCTTCAGCGACCCAACCAAATTATAGAGCCCCTCCTCCTCATTCAGATGATTTTGGGCCCTTCCTGCCCGAAGTTGATAGCTGTACTATCAAGTAGATCCTGCACCTTGTGCTTGAAGGCCAGACAATCTTCAATGTTGTGCCCCGGTGCTCCTGAATGGAAATCACAGTGCTCATTGATATCATAACCTGCTGGAGGCGTACCTGTCGGTGGGGCTAACTTCCTCTTCTCAACCAACTGTAATCGTAGCAACACCTGAAGAAGTTCGGCATATGGCATCGGAGGCACACTAAATACCCTCACCGGCCTCTGATTTTGAGCTCTTCGCTGATTGGGATGCTGTTGCCTCTGCTGCTGTTGAGATCGTTGCTGTCGTCGCTGGTATCGGGTTGACTGTTGAACAACCTTCGTAGCAAATACAACATTGGTTTCTTGATTTCCACCGTACTGATTAAGGCACTCCTTATGCTTAGCCATTTTCTTTCTCAGATCTGCCCCAGGAATAGGCAACAGTTGTGGGCATGGAGATTCTGACACCATGGAGTCCAGGATATGTTTCTGACCTACTGCAGCTTTAGAAACATCCATCATCTTAGCATCAACTGGGACAGGAGCAATACGTACAGCTACACACCGCTTGGCGTGAATTCAATATCTTTTGGGTCAATCAGGTCTTGAACATTGTGCTTAAAAGCATGACAACCCTCGATGTCGTGTCCGAGTGCCCCAGAATGAAATTCACATTGCTTACTGGTATCGTACCCATAAGGCGGTATCGTTCCCTTAGGCGGTTCCATTGTTCTTTTTTCAACCATTTTAAACCTCAATAAAGTCTGCAAGAGCTCAGCATACGTCGAAGGTGGCACCTCAAATACCCTCTTTGGCCTCCCCTCTTGAATCCTCTGTTGAGCCGGATGTACCCCTTGTTGTTGTTGCTCAGGTTCCACAGCACAGGTGGCACGAGCTTCTTCACTGCGGCTTCAAATAGTTGATCATCCCCTTTCCTAAGCACGTTCTTGACTACTTCCATGATCAAGCTCATTTGGGTCTTCAGCTGACTATTTTCCTCTTTGAGGATCCTCTGCTCCAGACGCATCTCTTGCATGTCTCTCATCATCTGCCCCAGCTGGCTTCGGACTTCAATCAATTCAACCTGATTTTGTTCCATATCTCTGAAGGAACTCCTGCAACAAACTGGACGATGAGGAAATAAGACCCACGGTTCTGATGTACCTGTTAAATGATAATGCAATGCAGAAAGCAAACACATATTCGTGACAAGACAAAGAGAAACTTAAGCTATAAGCACACAGACGAACATCTCCCACACATGTACAACCAACAAAAGCAACACGTAAGCACGAATGAGTACGAATATAATGACCCCAGCCAACAATCCTGGTGATGGTCAGCCAACAATAATGCATAAAAGCTAAACGGGTTAGGCAGAGAAAACAGATGCGACACCCGACACAGAAACCTCTAGAAACTTCTCCCATAGCCAACTGAACTCTCCGTTTGACATTCTTCAGAACACACACTCCCCGTGGAGTCTTCCATGACATTAACTGACGAACCCACACAACTGGATGACGGAGAATCGCTAATCTGAACAAAACCCTGGGGCGCGATGAAAATTCGGTTAGAGTCTAACAGATCCTGAACCTGGCTTCTAAGCACCTTACAATCATTTGTTGAATGCCCCTGTGCCCCAACATGGTACTCACAGCGGGCGCTGGAATCAAAACCTGGAGGATATGGTGGAATCATTGGATTAGTCTCTTTCGGCACTATCAATCCACTTCTGACCAGATCTGGCAACAATTGACTGTACGACACCGGTAGCTGAGTAAACTGCCTTTCAGGTTTCCTTGGTCTTCGTTGGGCGTGATGTCGCGATCGACGACAAGATAACCGTTGACTTGAAGTGTCTGAAAACCGATCCTGAGATGCTAGAGATTCTGAGACGACGTCATTTCCTTCTTCCCACTCTTCTTGAGAACTGACAACTGACTCATTCTTATCAATTGGGATATAAGGAGCATCTCGAAGCTTTCCACTCTTGAGTCCTCTCTCAACAAGCTCCCCCATTCTCATCAGGCCCACAAAGCTTGTACAACCGAACAATTTGTCATAATAATGGCCCTTCAGAGTACCCAAGAAGAGGTCAACCATTTCTCTTTTCTGAAGCGGTGGTTGAACACTAGCAGACAATTCTTTCCATCTTTGCACATACCCTCTGAATGATTCATTCTCCCCCCGAGATAATTCTTGCAGATGTACGAGACTAGGAGCCATATCCAGGTTGTAATCGTACTGCTTCAGGAAAGCTCTGGCTAAATCCACCCATGATCGAATCTGATTACTCTCTAACTGCATATACCACCTCAAAGATGCCTCAGTCAGACTATCTTGAAAGCAATGGATCATCAATTTGTCGTCTCGCACAAACGAAGTCATTCTTCGACAGAACATCATCAAATGTTGCTTCGGACAGCTATCTCCCGTGTACTTTTCAAATTTCGGCATTTTGAACTTATAAGGCAACACCAGGTCAGGAACCAAACACATGTCTGCAGCATTCAGGTTAACAGCATCTTTGGCCTTCAAAGCTTTAACTCGTTCTTCCAATACTCAGAGCCTTCTATCACCTTCAAGAGCTCTTGAGTTTACAGTCCTGGCTACCGGGATATCTCTGCGTGGATTCCTCTCAGGGAAAACAGCACCTTGATTGTTAACAGGAGGAGGACTTTCATTTCGGGCAACAAACTGCTCATGTCGATCTCGGTTCTCAACAGTAGGCTGTACAACCTGGTCTGCAGTAACGTTGTTCGCTTGCGGGAAGTCTTCCATAGAATCATACCGAGGGTTGGACGTCATAGTAAACCCTGTCAAGGTGTTAGGAGACTGGAAATTGCCTTCAGATATAGCTATCAATTACCTTTAACTGACTACACTGCTTGATTCTCAAATCTGCTCAAGTCTGCTCCAACCCCCTGGTCGTCTTCTGACAATCAACAGTTGCTCAATCCAAACTCCGGGTACTCACCTTCAGGAAACAAAGGCTGGATCAGAACTCTGGCTAACTGGAGAAATGCTATGCAATATGATGCAAAGATGCTTATGCAAATGCAATGCAATGCAACAAATACGGGATCACAGCCCCCACAACACGCTCTAAATACTGCTGCACAGCCGACGGGGTACGTTCTCTCTAAAAGAGAACGCCAAGATAGCGGGTAGGCTGGAAGTCAAGTTTCTCGCAAAAACCCCCCCACTCACGGGTATGGACCTAAGGAACGACATCCTATACGGTCATCAGCGTCACAGACTTTCATGAGGAATGATACGATTCCCAGAAGGAGTGGCATCGTCATCTCATGAAGAGGCCTCACTTAGCTGACTTCCAATTGATCGGTCCCCAGAGTCGACAATCCTCACGTCTGGACTCCCCTATGATCCTCAGGATCAGAAAGAAGCACCTCGGAGAGAACCTCGTCTGAGCGTGAATTTCGTGGGGAACTCTTGCCTGCTCAGCAAACAGGTTCGCCCACTAATCTCCACAACTACGTCTAAATGCATACTCAAGCAGCCCAGGTCCGGCTATCACTCAAAATATCACCCTCCCTAGCAAAACGGCAACAGATAATAGCGATGAAAAAAATAAACACCCAAAAGACAAGCAAACAAGCGCTAGGATTGACTCTCTTAGGGGACGTTGGATCCCACATGCATGGGGAACTATCGCATTCCCCAGCAGAGTCGCCAGCTGTCGCTACTGCGAAAATCGGCGCCGGCTGAGAGAAGAGTCGCCACCGTGCGTTATTTATCCCAACGGAGGGAAAGGAAACGCTCGAAGTAAACCTCGCAAAAAAACGGGAAAAGGTATGGTCATCGCAACCAAAACCTGGATTCGGGAGTCGGTTACGCAAGGGGAAGGTATTAGCACCCCTCACGTCCGTCGTACTCGACGGGATCCACGCTTGCTTGGGTTGTCTAAAGGATGCAAAACAATCTATCTATGGCTGCTAAATCTAAACGGAAGGGAATTGACTCGATAGAGCGTCGCACTCTATGCCTACGTATTCTCAAGAGAGAAAGTCAGAGTCAACGTAGTTCGGGACTACGGGGAAATTGGCTCGCCAAGACCTCGCGTCTTGTGCCTACGTACTTCCACACAACATGGAAGATCAGAGCTTACGTAGTTCAGGCTAACTACGTCTAGGCTGGGTGTTCTCACACAGGCGTGAGAAATCAAACTGGTTTTACAGGTACGGGAACCTATGGGAAAAACTACGGTCTGGTCTCAAATGCACTCGGGCAAGAGAAAAGGATAACATCAGTCGTCAGTGGGAAAGTCTCGATCGCACAGCAGCGAGAGAACAAAAGAGTTAGTTGTTAGTATGCTCACTAGGATATCGCATCCTATGCCTACATATTCTCGCCTGGTACGAGAAATCAGAGCAGCTGTAGTTCGGCTACTTTAGGGACCACAACTCAAATCTCGTTTTATTAATATTCTGAAAATGGGTTACAATGATTGAGAAACTGAAAAATAGACTCCTAAAAACCCTATCCTATTCATCATGAAAAATCAAATGGAAAATAGTCCCCTAACAAATGGACTTTTAAAACTATCCCTAAAAAGGTAGAAAGTCCCCTAACAAATGGACATTTAAAACTATCCCTAAAAAGGTAAAAAGTCCCCTAACAAATGAACATTTAAAACTATCCCTAAAAAGGTGAAATAAACTCTATGAAAAATTATCCTAAAAGAAATGAAGTGAAGCTGAACATTTTTATCTTCTTTTTCTCAATATTTCTTTTCTCTTTTCTTTTTCAAAATATTTTTCATATATTTTTTCTATATTTTTTTACTATTTTTTCAATATTCTTTTTTACTATTCCTTTTTTTTCAATATTTTTTCCAATATTTTTTCATATATTCTCCTTCATATTATATAATAAAGAACTAAAAAACACAAAAAGAAAATATGAAAGGGGAAGGGGGTACAAAGTCCATACAGGGGGTGTAAAACCTAAAACTGAACCAGGGCCCAGCCCACTAAACTAAACACACACATAGGGAGGGGGTATACTACTGAAACTGGGAGATTGGGCCCATCCCACTAAGTAATTCAGAAAAAAACAAGAAAAGGGGGGGGGGGGGGGAATTGAGAAAAACGGAGGGTGCATGTTTGGTAAGAATCCAACAGGGCCCAGCCCACTCCAACAAACACACACGGGGGAGGGGAGACGAAACGGAGGTGATGAATGGGAAAAACGAATTGGGCCCAAGGCCCACGTCTTCTGGGTCCAACACTCTCCCTCACTCTCATTTCCAATCTGAAACCCTAGCTCTTCACCCCTCACTGTTCACGCCGTTCGACCTTCTCTCCAACTTCTTCTCCCTCGTTCGTTCTTCACCAAACCCTCACAACAATCTCAGATTCTTCCTCTCACTCAAATAAACCACTAACCTTGCTTCCTCTGATTCAACTCCGTTCCACTCTATCACTATCTCTCGGTCTCAATCTCATCAGATTCATTCATACGGAAACGATGGTGGTGCGCTGGGAAGCGATTCGTGAGGGTTTCTTGAAGAGTACTATTCCTGACGAAGAAAGCTCCTGACGAAGAACTATTGAAGATGATATTCTCAAAAGGAGAAAACGAAGGATCCATGTTCGTAGACGAAGGCATGATGAAACACGGTCGATCTGGAAATCTCAGGAAGCTTCTGGAGAGATCTTGAACGCGATGGAGTATTCTTGAGGTCTTCGGTTGATGATTCTTCAGGGATCTTGACGAAGATGGTGAAGAAGTTTCTTGGAGTTGATGAATTGCTGGGAAGATTGAAGGAAATCTGGAGAACTGATGTTCTGATGATGATCTTGAAAGTTCCTGGTGATGTATGAAGATCTCTGGGAAAAGTTCGAAGATCGATGATGATGATGATGTGTTGATCAAACCTGGAGAATCTTGAATGGATCTTGAAGATAGTTGATGATTTCTGGAAAAGTTGGTGAACAAGGTTGAGGATTCTGGGGAAAATGATGAACAAGGTCGAAGAATCGCTGGGAAATGGATGAACATTGATGAAGAATCGCTGGGAAATGGATGAACATTGATGAAGAATCTGGGAAAATGATGAGGATCGCATGAATTTTCCGGTGGAGTTTGAGTTTTCCGGTGACTGTTGTGGTGGTCGGAGGAGGTTACGGCCGCCGGCGATTGATAGTTGCGGTGGTTGCATGGCCGCCGGCCATGTAACCGGTGAGGATCAGGTGCAGACACGTGGTGGTGGGAGGTGGCAGGGTAGAAGATGCATGTGAAACACGTGGCCTGGGGGGAAAGATAGTGGGATTACGTGGGGGATTCTGGGATGAGGGTGAAAATGAGGTGGGGCCTTTGAATTCGCACGCGTGGCTGAATTATATAGTGACACTTGTCACTACACGGACAAAAAATGGCCTAAACGGACTGAAAAGATTTGGGCCTCCAAAAAGCACTCTTCTGGGCCCACGAAAAATGGCCAATTGGACTGGAAATTCTGAATGAAAAGGTTAATGACAATTAAATGGATTAAAAACTAATTAGAGATTTAAACTTCAATTAACTAACAATTAAAACTACAATTAAATCTAAATGAAAATTAAACTATTCTAACAAACTCAATTAAAACCTAACTAATATTAAACTCTAATTGAACTAATTAAATCCTAACTAAATCTAAAAGATGATTAAAATCTAGTTAAACTCTATTAAACCAAAAAAAGAATTAACATCTAATTAAATTCTATATTAAACTAAAACTATTATCTATTAATATCTATATAAAAAACTATTAACCTATATTAAACCTAATAAAGGAAATTAATATCTAACAAAAGATTAAATCTATATTACAAAAAACCCTATTTATTCTATTATCCAAAAGATATGACTTAATATCTAAAAAGAAATTTTATTCTAAAATCTATTTAAAACAATTTAAATTCTAAAAAAGATTTAAAGTTATTAAAAAATATTAAAAAAATCTAATTAAATCCTAAAAAATCTATAAAGCTTATTTAAAATCTACAAAAGGCTATTAAATCCTAAAAAATGCAAACAACGGCAAATAACCAACATAAAAGAGAGTGCGAGACCAGATCGAAGCAAAACAATAAATCCCGACACCAAGAAACAAAAATCACTGCATAAGCCGAAAACACCCAGGAAGCGCGCGACTTCTCAAAATAACCTCCGATTATCCGAACCGGTCTGAAACACCTGAAAAGCAACATCAAGGCTGTAATCCCGATAAAATCACCATGATTGAAGAAATGCGCTACATGCAATGTGCAAATGCAAATTCGAAATGCGTCGAAGCATAAACCGAAAGAGGCACCGGTTGGTCAAATTTTAGGGTGCAACACGCGCCTAGTAAAATTATTTTCTAATTAAATTGCGAAAAGAATGAACTCGTGAGGTCTAGCATCTCTTGGGTTCATGAGTGATCACTATTGAGGCGTACGCCTTAGGTAGTGCACCATTCAACTTTTCGTTTTTAAAATACGCGTTTTTAATTATTTGGAAACAAAATATCATCGGAGTCTAGCATTCCGTGTGATGTTTTCATTGTTCATTCAAACATTTTTTCATCAAATGAAAGAGGTGTCGTTGGGATCTAGCATCCAAATAACACCCCGATTAATTGGTTGTGAGGTCGACGTCTCATTTACCAAATAATCGTCATTTCTCCTAAATTTTTCAAATCCAATCTCGTATTTTCTCGTCTCACACAAAAAATTATTTTCATACCCTATTTCAATTTAAATTATTTCAAAACCATTTTCTCGATTAAACTTCGAAAGAAGGAGGTTCTTGGAATCTAGCATTCCTTGGATTTTCGAATGAATAGCTCTTGAGGCACACCCTTGAGTTGTTATTCATTCAATCTTTCGACTTTTTAAAACTAAATCATTTTCAAACGCTCTCCTAAGTCGAATGCTCATACGCATTCGCAACCCACATTTCGCACACACATTCATAATTCATCATGGTTTCGATATTAGGGGCGCCCTTAGGGACTAATATTGTTTCTCGCAACTTAACCCTTAACACGTTGTCAAGCCGGTTCTATTTTCGATCAAATCCTCGACTCATCGTCAAGACATTTTCAAACCAACTTCTTTTTTCCTCGCCTTTCACCTTTTCTCGCACCATTTTCGATTCAATCGTTTTGCAAACGTTTTTCTTAAACAATTTACGAAAGAAGGAGATTCTTGGAGTCTAGCAATCCTTGAATCTTCGAATGAGTAACTCTCAAGGCACGCCCTTGGGTTGTTATTAGTTCATTCTTTCGATTTTAAAACATCCAACCCTTTATCTTCAACCTATTCAACCCAATTTCCGAAAGAACTAAGTTCTTGGAATCTCGCATTCCTTGAATTCTTAAGTGACAAGCTCTTGAGGCACGCCGTTGGGTTGTTTGTCAGTCACTCTTTCGTTTCTCAACTTAACTTCAAACCAATTCAATCCCGTTTATTTTCGTGGTTGTTACCACGAACTACGGATGCTCTGATTCTTCATTTACTCTTGAATGTAAGATACGTAGGTACAAGATTACGATGATGTTGGCGAGCACATTTCCCTTTTCCTCCACTATTCCATATTTCTACCTTTCTCCATTATTCCGAGCACACTTCTACCTTTCTCCATTATTCCGAGCATACTTCTACCTTTCTCCATAATTCTATCCATCTTCCGTTTCCCTTATCCTTTCCCGTAGTCGAACTACGACGCTCTGATTTCTCATTCTCGTCTAAATGAGCATACGTAGGCACAAGGGCCCCAATCCTTGGCGAGCACCCTATCCTCTAACCACCCATTTTCCCTTAGCATCTTTGACCTGTTAACCTACCAATTCGCCTTTAACATCGAGAAGAAAACAAGCAAGCCTAGACAATGCCCATCGCAAAATTCCCTAAAAGGTTCCTGTTGAGTACAACAGACGCGAGGGGTGCTAATACCTTTCCCTTGCGTAGCCGACTCCCAAACCTAGAACATGGTTGCGACAACCTTGTTCCTATCCTTTCATTTTAAGAGGTTTTCTCGATATTTTCCTCTCCCGTTTATTCAGGATAAATAAAGTTCGGTGTCGACTCTGTCGAACCGCATTTCTGTGCCTTTCGCACTAGGGTCGTTTCTCCGAAATGTCTCCGTGATATTTCAAGGTGCGACAGATGGCGACTCTACTGGGGAATTTGCTCCATGCAAGAGAGAGTCGAGCCTATACTAGATTTTTGTGAGGAGTGTTGTTTTTATTTTTTTCTTCTTGTTTATGTATTTTGTTCTCTTGTGGAATTTGTTTGTGTTTGTTATTTTCCTTGCCTGTTGGTTCTTGGGATGACATCATGAGTAAAGCTCTACTCTCGAGCTTTAGTAAAAGCAGAGAGAACACATAGTTTAGAATTGGTAGTCGAGTAGTGTTAGTCTCCGAGGACTTGCTCCTTGTGTTCCTAGAATGAAAGCTCCTCTAGAGGAGACTTATTCGTAGATCTTGTTGTAACACAGCTAGCCTGTTGCACGACTTAATTAATAAAGGATCCGTGATTCTGGGAACCCTTTTTAGCACCGGTTCTAATATTGGTGGTCGTGTAGCGTTAGTCTCTAAAGACTCGCTCCTTGCGTGTCTAGCATGAAGACTCCGCTCAGGAGAGACCGTGTCGTCATTATCGTTGTAATACAACCAGCCTGTTGCGTGACGTTGATGTGATTAGTATCCGTGATCCTGGGAACTAAACGTAAGAAACCATCCCGTAAGTGGGTTTATGGGTAAATAATTTAGATCTTCCCGTATAGGGTGTACCTGTAAAGTTTCTTTGATCAGAAACTGTGGTTACGTACTTGTTACAGTTACCAACTTCAGGAGTTATTTGAACTGTCATCCTCGATCCTAGATCTTGCATCTTGCATATCATTTACATTGCATCTGTTGTGCATCTTGCGTTTTCCATCCTTCAACAGTACCTCATTTCTCCTTCCTTCCTCTCCAGTAAATCAAGTTGATTCCTCGACACCAGTATGCAACTTGAAGCCAATACTAGATGGAGCAGATTCAGCGAGAGCATGTTGCCATCCGAAAGGAGTTGGAATTCCTCAAAGGAAAGACTGATAAGATATTCGAAGCCATTGTCATAACTAGAAAGGAAGTAGAATAGTGATCCGCTCAACGACAACGTCAGTGAAATCAACAAAGGACGAGAAAGCCAGGTAGAGTCTTCGATCGACTACCAATGAACTATGCTCAGATCTTTGCTCAATTGCTGGAGAAAGAAGCCATTACTCCGAGATATCTAGCTCCTCTAACTATCATTCCTCCCAACTATGATACAAAAGCCTATTGCGAGTTTCATAAGGGTGCTCCAGGTCACACCATTGACAATTGCAGGGATTTCAAGCACAAAATTCAAGACCTAGTTGACAAGGAAGCTCTCACCTTTGATGGGAAGTATCTGAATGCCATCAACAACCCTATGCCACTGGCCAGCTAATGCCAGCATCAGATCAAGTCAAGTCAAGTTCATTCCTCGAAGAAGGCAGTCATGTTGCCATTTTATTATTTGCTTTCTTGTATTTTATCTTTGTTCATTTAAGTACCATATGCTTTGAACATTGCCATTCGTATTTGGTTTTCGTTAATGTGTTTCTTATGCATTATTTTGAATTAATTATGTCGTATTCACTCATTTTCACTATCACTGACACATTTCTTCACTTCACTCTATCAACTGTTGTTTAGCATGATTTGTGGGAGGATGACGAAAATGTAATACCCATAATTGCGAACCGTATGTTTTCAGATAGAATCTCGTCAATGATGTACAAGCATTGTTTCAATTCCCTAAACACTGGAGATAAAAGGAGTTAATCCCTAGTCAACCACTTCGAGCCTAGAAGTAGGAGTTTCCTTCGGATATTTAAACCTTTACACTCAATCTGGGGCAGGGTATTGTTCAGTTAAATCCAATCCCGCACTCAAAATTCAAAAGACATGCGGTTGTTCATCAATGACCCTTGACATGGCAGTCACAATCTTCCAACAAATTCCAAAAGAAAATCAAGAGTCTGCTAAGTCAAGTACCTCAAAGGGGACTTAAGGAAAAATCAAGGCAATCCCGATGGATCTGACAAGCGAAGTCAATCCATGCAAAAGTTAGGGATCGAAAACAAAATCAAAAGAGGTCTTCAAGCCCTCAACAAAAAAACAAAATAAGATTCAGTGGCTACCAAATTGGAATCAAAAGGGTCATTTACATCCATCAAAAGCCAAAATAAAGTGACTGCCATTTCGAGCATACCTTGAACCATCAAGCTTTCACCGCCAAGATATATATGCGCAAGATTAACTGAACGTAGGACTAGAGATCATTATGAAGAAGGGGTGGGTATAAATCATACTTTAAGCCTAATATCCTTTGTTTCATAACCATGAACCAGACCATGTTACAACCCTCGAAAGACCTAATTGAGGCGAGGTTTATTCTGAAATCATACTATTGTAGGCTTACGTAAACTAACTCCTCATTTGCTAATCATCAGCATTGGTGTCATTATCCTTGCTGTATCTTTCATACTAATCAAAATTAGCACAACGTCTGGACTAATAATCCATTCGTTTCACTCTATCACGACACTCTAATCAATAAATGACTTTTTTCAAAACTTGCATCAAACTTTGCATTAATATTACCATTTGTGAATGTACAATTTTATTACAAATCAGTGCTACACGTCAAAGACACTCCAACAAGGGGCAACTAAAGAAGAACTTGACTTTCAGTGGCGTACATGAAGCAAGGTTACCTCAAAACCCGCAGGCTAGGGCAAATTATTCAGCAGCTCGAGCAGGGGCAAGTCATCTCAAGTCATCCGAGTTCAGCTTCAACTTCAGAACTGGTTAATTTGGGGCAGACCATTAACATGTTCAGACTGGGGCAAGACCAGGTCACCCCGACTATCAAGCAGAGTTTCGATTTTCTCTGAATCAAGTTCACAACAAATCACTAAGCACCCAGACTTGGGACATCCAAAGTATCTTCGTCCACTCCAATCATGTCGTCTTTAGCGAACTGCGTGTCGAGGCAACCAATCCCTCTAACTACCAAAATTCCGCCACGTTGGCGTCTCCACTTGCATTTCCAATCACCCGTCTCCATCATATGAATCGCATTCGTTATCATAAGCATCTTGCATCATATGCATACCAACCATATCATACTTCCCCAGCTCTTGCATCTCCACACGTCAGCATTTGCATTTGCACTTCCATTTGTTATGGAACCTCATTTACACATCCAGCATTCGCACATGCAAGTCAAAGTCCAGGGTCAATCTCGAAGATTTCCAAGGCCATATATAACCCAGTCAGGGGCATTCTCTGCAAGACCATGGGCGTTTCCTGTCATACCCCAAATTTGTCCTACCTATCTATATCTATACACCCATAAAAAAAAAATCAAGGAAAATATGTCGCCTTTGCTTGTGGTTCAAGGTTGTGTAAAGTGACTTAGACAAGAGAAGAGTATTATTCAGTGTTTTTTGATCAGATCTCGGTTATGCAAAGTTTGGTTATAAGATCAAGGTCTGGATATGATTCAGTCAGGTGGTGCAGGCTTGAGTTATGAGTTGAGGTTTATGCTTATTCAAGACATATGTATGTCAATCAAGTTATCAGGTCATGTTGTGCAGGATATGAGTTGCTTCAGACTAAGTTCAAATTAATTCTAACCTTGGTCAAGTAAGCTGCGAGGCTAGTTGATTTTCAGGCAGTGCGTTTAGATTTGAGATCAAGGTGTTTAAGGGAATGTGCAAGATTGTTTTCAATTTGGAAATAGTTTTTACGTCATTCCTCTTAGAGATTATGGGCTGGTATACTTTAGGCGTGTGCGAGATACATGAGATATTGGCTTTGGTATACTACGACAGTCCTCAAAATGTAATCCCACTTTATGATCAGAGATCTGTTTTACCCTTAAAGGATGCAACGTGGATGGCGTTCTGTGAAAGCTTAATGAAACATTTTAAGAAAGCCTTCGCACTTAAGCAAGATTGGTTGCATGCATTTTACTTGGTTAAACCTAGCGAAAAGCTTGAATATTCATATGAAATTGCACTATCGTATTACGCAAAAGCTTTTGCTTTGAACACATTAGCTGTTGATCCTATCTACGGAATGCATGCCATGCGCTTGAAACTATTAATTAAATGCAGAAAACAGAATATGGGGGTATCTCCATGAACATATGTCATTATGGGAGATAAATGGAAAATTGGAAACTCTTGAAGCAATTCGAAAACTTTTTAAGAATCTCAAGCTCATGAATGGTAATTGTACAGAATTTTGTAGGCATGCTTCTGTTGCTTCAATTCCTTATATACAAGTTGGCATAAATCACACCTGTATCATGTGGATTCTCAAAAAAATGATGATTCAAGTCCATAATTTGAGTAATGATGAGATGAAAATAGTTAGTTGCTCTGTATTGATTTATAGCCATGTGAATTAATGATTACATCTATGGAGTCTCATTCTATCAAAAGTAAAAATATACTGATCAAGAAAGCTTCTGATTCAATTACTTTGAGCAAACATCACAATTTCCTTGTGATTTCATCTTCAGCGGAAATAACAACAAAATCCCAGCTGGTCCTGCACTTAGTTTAGAATAACAACGTCAACGTTTCGTGTAGCAAAAAGCGTCAACCATATTCACAGCTGGAATTGGCATTTGTAAGTCCTTGCTTGCAATACAAACTGAAACAAATAGATAGAAAGTGACATCAGTATTCATTTTTCAATTTGAAAAAACAACATCATCAGGGAATTCGTAAAGAAAAAAACTTCAATGCACACACTGTATTACAAACCTCTGTGATGTGTGTTACAGGCTGATGTGGACTTCCCTCAAGTTTAAGCCAAACATTGATTCAGTTTTATACAGGTAAGTTGAAGAGGTAGAAAACTTGTTGCGATGACAGTAATGTGGTAACAAAAGGAATGTGTTAATAATAGTTGAAGCGGAACGACAACACACACATAGAAGGAGATTCGAGATTCATACTGATTTGAGGCAAAAGAGAATCGCAGCGGAAGACCGGTTCAAAGCGAAACGGATCGATTACAACGGGAACACCGCGAAGCCAGTTGTTATCACGAAAATCCTCTTTCGAACCATAGCAGCGCAAACTTCAGGCCTGCAAGACATACACACACCAAACCGTACGGCAGCCCCTACACAGAGTAGTACAACAGTAGCACCTGCAATATTAAAAACCGTCACACCGATGCATGCTTTGCCTCATAATACAAGCTCAAAGTTCTATGCAACTACCGCATAAAACAGTGAGCAGCAGCGAACTTCCAAGTGATGTCACGCATAACCTGTTTCCTTTCAAGTACTGCAACAATGGCGCAATGTATGTTTCGCGTTCCGCGTGGCCACTAATTGCGCACATATGTACCACAACCTGCACAAGAGAATTAGAGGAACAACAAGCTAAAGGCCGTGCATGGGATGAAACTTGGTTGGCAAGCCTCTTCTACAAACCATGTAACTATGAGTTATTTGTGAAGCAATCTTTGAACATGGAAATGGCAATTGTCATGACAAGGGATTCTGGCATGGATTGGATCATCCATCTGGATACTGATGAACTGATACATACAAGCAATCCACATGACCTAAGAGTATTCTCAACCTTCAAGAAGTTGTAAGAAAAGCTTCATCTCCATGCAAAACATTGCATTATGTCCCAAATTACCCCACTGCCTCGTCCAAAGGCATTCTCAATCAAGTTCCATATCAAACCTTCCATCGAAGCGCAAGCACGTACATGAAAAGACAAGAGAAGAAATGTCAGCATGCTGCAGTACGTACGAGCTAAATTAGAATTGCAAGGAAAGGACTTTCCTGGTACATATGGGCAGCAACAAAGGATCCTTTTCTTCTGTACAGTTTATGCGGACATGTACCAAACAATATGGGATTTCAGCATACCAAGGCCTATCACAAGGTAAGGAGATGTTAATACAGCGTACTTTTGAATTGAGAAGCAACAGGCTAACACACGAAGATTAAAATAAGGATGGACCCTGCTCATATTCCATGTGACGACAATCCTTCTCCAGATTTTTGAAGCAAGTCATGAACCATCACCTGTGGAAAGAAATGGCAGCAACATGTCATTCTAACACAAATAAACTGGCATATATATGTGTAATACACCTGACTCAAGACGAGGTCGCAGATATGCAAAGCAGAAGGAAGTAAGATGATACCATAATAGAATCCTCAGTGCCCATCATCGCTTTCTTTATGCGGGAAGGAGTTGAGCATCGTCGTTCTCACTTTAATTGTTACCCGCATAAGTAACTAGGACAAGCCAGCCACCTAAAACTATGCGAACATGCTTGTACCTACGAGATCATACGCAACAATTACCAAGCCGTGATAATAACCGTAGTCATCACACAAAGCACCTATTGTGTACCCTTTGGACCTGCACATGAATTGGAAGACGAAATCAAAATTACATGAACAATCCAAGCGTCAAAATATACAGCAGCAGCAACAATACTAACAATCCCAACAGTGCAACAAACAACTTGACTGCCAGTGTTGATACCGAGTTAAGTGAATTCATGCCATTACCCATTTCTTTAGAGCCTGAACAAGTTGATTATAGTGCAATAGACAACTTGACTGATGCGGATGATGGCATAATACATGAGTTGGCACCACTACTGAATTCTTCAGACTCTGATCAGTCTGTTGTTAGAGAAACAACCCACCTAGCTGATGGAAAAGTGGCATGTTAGTGATGAAACTCCCAAAACAGAATAAACATGTCAGGATAATAATTCTAAAATCAAGCTAGCTTACATCAAGGAAATTTAAAAAGATTCATTACCCCATGGTCAGGTTTATGTTTGTTGCTCAAGATAAAGCTCCTTGAGCTCAATACCTGCAAGTAATGAGGGTGCAACATGTTAACGTTTAGACTTCTAACAATATGAACAAAATCAAGAATTTCATGGCAAAATTCAGAAGTCTTGCAACGAGTCAATAACACAGCAGCTGGTTTATAAAAATACTACACGGTGAAAGTTCAGTAAAAAAAATCACTTTTACTAGCAGTAAAATCAGAGTTTATTTGGTTGTAGTAAAATGTTTTACCTCACTACAGACAAAAAGGACTGAGTACATCGTACTACAGAGCAGAGCAGAGCCTCAATTCTTCAGACACTCCCTCCATATAAAACTGTGTGAGAGGCTACAAAGAGAACCCTAGCCACTCTCCTACATTCAAACCTAACCCTAGCCGCACTATTCACAAGCTCCATCTCCTTTCACACTCTCTGACCTTAGTAGACCATTAAACCTCAAAATCATCACCTTCAAACAACATCTATCACCATTTCGCAACCGAACAACGAACTCAAATTTTTACCTTCAATCTTCATCAACCCAAAATCAAACTTTTGAAAACTTCACCTTCTAAAAACCCAGAACTTCATCTTTCCAAATCTTCAATTCACTATTAACACTTCATCAACAACTTCATTTCCGGAGAACAGCCACCGTGAAAACCCTTTCCTTTCAAACCGAAAAACCCACTTCAATAACTTCTGAAAATATTCTCCCTCAACCCAACCCTCTTCTTCTTCAACCTCACTCAAATAACAAATCCAACCGCTCACCAAACAACTTCTTCAGCCAAACAAAAATCTTCAATTTCTCCTTAACTGTCAAAACCCACCATGACCAAAACGATTCCCAAAACTATTTTCTCAAACTAATAAACCAAATCACCAAACAGAAGCTCGAATCCGAGGCGGAGAATAGAAGAAGAAGAGAGGGGTCTAAAACCGAAACAAGGTCAAGAGGGGTTAAGATCCAAACCCGAGCCATGAGTCCAAACGAAGTCAAATGAAAGGGAGGGTAAATCGAGATCCATTCAGAAGCTGAGGGTGAGGTTCACTTGTCAGCGTCGAGCGATGACAATGAGCCTGAGCGTATTTCTTTTTTATTATTCATATTGTTATTCTGAGTTCAATGTTTGTTTTTACGGGCGTTTGTGTTGGTGGTTTACTCTGGGCTAGTTCTGAGTCTTTTATTTATTGTTTTTAATTCGTTTTTTTATGATTGTTGATGGCCCCCCGGCCTGTTATTTTGTTTACAAGTCCCATTGGACTTTCACACCCCTCCCCTGTTTCCATTTATTTATATATCTTAAGTTTTTTTTATTATTTAAATAATATCACTATATATTATATATTTTGATGTTTTTGTATATATATTTTATCTAGAAGTTTTATTCAATATTTTAGAGACAACTTTTATTTCACATTTATCATTGGACATTTTGTCCCCTTTTGTTTTTTTGGATTGATGACGAGGTTTCCGGCGTTTAACCGTCACATTAGTGGCGTGAAACAAAGGATCTGAGACCACCCTTTTTTTTCTTTCGATTTTATTTCATTGACCACTAACTTTAATTTCCGTTAAATATTATTGTGGATATTATTGTTATATTATCTTACTATATTATTGTCATATTATTTATTCATATTATTATTATCATATCATATTTATTCATATTTATTCACCCATATTCGAAAATACCTAATAAAATATCGAAACCGCTAAAAGCTGAATTGGTGGGCTGTTGGATCTTTGGTCATTTGCAGGTATCTTAATTTTAAGTCGTGCTCGACTTTGCTCAAGGCGTAGTTTAGGACACAAATGCACACACACGGCTTTCTCTTGGGCTACCTGACAATGAGACCCCTTTATTTCGTGCAATCCCGTGTAACTTACATGTATCGCTTCCCTATTCCGATGTATGTTTCGCGTTTCTTTGATTATTAGTTTATCTCCTAGGAGCACCCATAGGGACTAGAGCGGATTCAAACTGTTTTCAAACTAATTCTCGATTCATCATCGAGCCACTTTCAAACAACCCGTAAGTCGAGTGCTCATACGCATTCGCCATCAACCTATTACAACTCGACCCTTGATGCGTAAGTCAAGCCGGTCTCTTTTTTTTCAAACAATTTCATTTTCAACACGCTTTGCACGCGATAATGAGTCAAACCCTTGATCCAACGTCAAGCGGATTTTCGAAACAAATCATCAATCAATTAACAATTATTCAATTCTTTTCAAGGTGTAAAGAGTAGGCTCAAGTCTTTGATCTTGCTTTCCCTTGTTTATATGCGAGTTATCTTATTCGCGTATGAGCAATTGACGCCTTTAAATAATATTAACAAACTCGATAGTACTCAACCATCTCCAATTACTCATCCTTTCACTCACCTTTCAAACAACTTCTTTTACGATGAAAAATAGAGTGTCCCAAGTCTTTGGTTCGCTCTCCCGACTACTTGGATCCGAGAAGCCTTTCTCAAAGCTTCAAGAAGTCGTCATCTGACCGATTTCAAACAACCTTCTTTTATGATGATAAAGAGAGTGTTCCAAGTATTTGGTTCGCTTTCCTGATTACTTGAGGTCTGTGAAGTCTTTCTTAGGCTTCAAGTGATCGTCATCACTTCAACCTTATCCTTTCAAATATATCATCCCTTCATGATGAAAAAGAGAGTGTTCCAAGTCTTTGGTTCGCTCTCCCGATTTCTTGGGTCCGAGAAGTCTTTCTTAAACTTCGAGTAATCGTCATCCGTACCCACCTTCAAACCAATTCAATCCAGTTTCCTTCGTGGTCGTTACCACGAACTACGACTGCTCTGATTCTTCATTCATTCTTGAATGTAAGATACGTAGGCACAAGATTGCGATAATCTTGGCGAGCACAATCCCCTCCATCTTCCATCTTCCCTTATCCTTTCCCATAGTCGAACTACGACGCTCTGATTTCTCATTCTCGTCCGAATGAGCATACGTAGGCACAAGGGCCCCAATCCTTGGCGAGCACCCTATCTTCTAACCACCCCCTTTCCCTTAGCGTCTTTAGCCTTTATAGTACCGTTTTAGCATTTAGTAGTGAGAAGAGAAGAATTAAGTTTAGCTAACATCCATTAACTCGAATTAAGAGGTTCCCGTCGAGTACGACGGACGTGAGGGGTGCTAATACCTTCCCCTCGCGTAACCGACTCCCGAACCCAGGAATATGGTTGTGACGGACGTGTTCCTTCCGCATTTATGAGGTTTTCTCGATATTTTCCTCTCCCGTTCATTCGGGAAAAATAAAGTTCGGTGGCGACTCTGTCGAACCGCTTTTCCGCGCCTTTCGCGCGAGGGTCGTATGTTCGAAATGAATTTTTCGAGGTGCAACAGGTGGCGACTCTGCTGGGGATTTGCTCCATGCAAGAGAGAGTCGAGCCTATCTTAGTTTGAGTTGTTAGCTTTTTGTTTTTATTTTTCTTCTCGCTTATTTATTGGTATCCTTATCTTGGCTACCTGTTCTTGTGGCGTTATGGGGTTGTTCTGCTTATGGTTATTTTGTGAGATGGCTCTACACCCGAGTCTGAGTATAACCCTAGGATTAGGATGGTGGTTGTGTAGTGGAGACTTGCGTGGAGTCTTTCACGTTAAGTTGAAGCGAAAACCCCGCTTGGAGTAGATTCCTTGGAGATATTGTTGTTGTGGTGAGTCTTCGCCATAACAATAATGTTTTTGAGTCTGAATCGCTGATCCCAAGGACCATAAACCGTTTTATCCATGGTGGTTGGTAATGTTAATTCTTTGTGAATTAATACGAACGCCCCAATCAGATGAGATCCCTTGAACGTATTACTTTCTTACAGTAATATTTTCAACCTCGATCTATGACTCTGAGAACCTTTTCTAGAATCCGTGTGTCGATGGTTGTGTAGTTGATGCCCCGAGAAGTCTTTCTCGCGTGGAAGATACGAGAACCTCACCTAGAGGAGATTCTATTAAGGATATTATCGTCGTGATGAGGCTTCGTCATGGCAGTAATATCTTTGAAAGATGTCCATGACTCTAGGCACCTACCCGTTTTAGAATCCTACCCGTGGGGGTTTTCTTTGAGCAGTGACCGTGATCCTTGAACCGTCCACCCGACTAATCTCAGAATTGTTTGAATTTGTGATCCTGTGATCCTGGATCTTGCATCTTGCATTGCATATCATTCGCATTGCATATCATTTGTTGTGCATCTTGCATTCTCCCTCCTTCATCAGTTTCTCATGTTTCTCTTTCCTTCATATCCAGTAAATCAAGCTGAGTCCTCGACACTAATACGCAACTAGAGCTAATACGAGACGAATGATGGAGCAGATTCAACAGGAGCAAGCTACCTTTAGGGAAGAGTTGGATTCTATGAAAGGAAAGATCGACCAGATCCTCGAAGCCATCCTCGCGGCCAGGAGAGAGGAAGAACAGCGTGAAGCCGCTGCTGTCGTCAACAACAATGGTCAAGGACAAGGGTCTACTGCCATCCCTTTGGTTCCAATTCCAAATCCTCATGGGATATCGTTGAACTTCAATAACGCAGCCGAAGGGAATACTTCTCATCCAACCCCAGCGCCCGGAGTTACCGTTGGAGCTATCCCGCAGGCCCCGCCTACTGCTGTGCAAATCCCAGCTCCCCATACCGAAGATACTCTGATGGATCATTATGACGACGTTCAAAACTATCATGCTGCTATCCCCATTTCCATTCCTGTTGATGTTCAGGATTCAGAAGCCATGAAGATGTGTCGAGATCTAGCCGAGAAACTCCGAGCCATGGAGGGGCACAATTCAAATTCCTTCAGTGCTTTGGAATTATGCTTGGTGCCTGATGTTGTCATTCCTCCCAAGTTCAAGGTGCCAGAATTTTCGAAGTACAAAGGTCTTAGTTGCCCAAACATTCATTTGAAGATGTACTGTCGCAAGATGGCTGCCTATGCCAGAGACGAAAAGCTCATGATTCATTGCTTCCAAGACAGTTTGTCTGGGGCATCACTCGAATGGTATATGCAGCTGGAACGTAACAGTGTGCGCACTTGGGCCGAGCTAGCCGATGCATTTGTCAAGCAGTACAAATACAACACCGATCTTGCTCCAAATCGTACTCAGCTTCAGAGTATGACTCAGAAGGATAGTGAATCCTTCAAGGAGTACGCGCAACGATGGAGAGAGCTAGCTGCAAGGGTGCATCCACCTCTGGTTGACCGTGAATTGATCGACATCTTCATGGGTACCTTGCAAGGCCAGTACTACGAAAAAATGATCGGTAGTGTCTCCGCTGGATTTTCTGACTTGGTGATCGTTGGTGAGAGAATTGAAGAAGGGCTGAAGAGTGGAAAGATCCCAGGAGGTTCTAACAACCAGGCCAATGCCAAGAAGCCTTTCAATGGATAAAAGAAAAAGGAAGGCGAAACAAATGCCATCTTTTCGCAGAAAGGGCAAGCTTCTCAACAAGCTCTTGCTCCTATGCCTTATCAAGTTCCCTACTATCAGTATCCATATGTTACTGCTATGCAATATGCTCCACTGCCTTATCAGCCAGCTGTTCAAGCAGCGCAAGCTCAGATGCCACGGCAACAAGCTCCTCAGCAACAAGCATACAACCAGCAAGGATATCAGTATCCTCCTCAGCAACAACAGATGCAAGCTAATCAGCAACGACAAGGTGTTCGCCCACAGCGTCCGCAGAGAACATGGAGACCAGATAGAGTCTTTGATCGTCTACCAATGACATCTGCCAAAATCTTTGCTCAGTTGATGGAGAAAAAGGCCGTTGTTCCAAGAGATTTAGCTCCTCCAACTGTTATTCCTTCCGATTACGATGCAAATGCTCATTGTGAGTTTCATAAGGGCGCTCCGGGTCATACCATTGAGGACTGCAGGGCTTTCAAGCACATAATTCAAGACATGATCGACAGGGATGCTATCAACTTCAATGGGAAGTCTCCAAATATCATCAACAATCCGATGCCACCAGTCAACTAGTGCCAACATCAGATCAATTTTAGTCAAGTTCATTCTCTGAAGAAGGCCGTCATGCTGCCATTTCATATTTCGCATTTCTTATGTTTTGTCTTTGTTTATTTAAGTATTGTATGCTTTGAACAATTGCCATTCGTATTTGGTTTTCATTAATGTATCGTTTATGCATGTTTTGAATTAATTATGTCGTATTCACTCATTTTCACTTATCACCGACACATTTATTTACTCCACTCTATTCACTGTTGTTTAGCATGATTTGAGGGAGGATGATGAAAACGAGATACCCATAATTGCAAATCGTATGCTTTCAGACCGAATCTCGTCAATGATGTACAGGCATTTCTTCAATTCCCCAAACACCGGAGATATGAGGAGTTAATCCCTAGTAAACCACTTCGAGCTTAGAAGTAGAAGTTTCCTTCGGATATTCAAACCTTTACACTCAACTTGGGGCAGGGTAGTGTTCAGTTAATTCAACCCCGCACTTGAATCAAAAGCAAAATCCATAAGACGGTGGTTCATCAAAGACCCATGTTATGGCAGTCACGACCTTCCAACAAAATTCAAAAAATCAAAAGCCTGCTAAGTCAAACACCTTAGAGGGGACTTAGGCAAAATCAAGGCAATCCCGATGGATCTGACAAGCAAAGTCAATCCATGCAAAAGTTAGGGATCAAAAACAAAAGTAAAAGAGGACCCCGAAATCCTCAACAAAAACAAAAAAAACCAAAATAAGGTGACTGCCACGTCGAGCCAACCTTGAACCCTCAAGCTTACACCGTCAAGACAAGTGTAGAATTAATTGAGCGTAGGACTGGAGATCATTAAGAAGAATGGGTGGGTGCAAATCATACTTTGAGCCTAACATCCTTTGTTTCATAACCGTAGACCAGGCCACGTTACAACCCTCGAAAGACCTAATTGAGGCGAGGTTATTTCTGAAAGCATACTATCGCAAGGTTGCGTAACCTGACTCCTCACATGATTGTTAATTATCAGCATTGGTGTCATTATTCTTGCAAACATCTTTTCGCACCAATCATACAGCACAATGTTTGGGGCTAGTGGTCCATTCATCTCATTTTCACGACACTTCAATAAAACGATACTTTTTCAAATCTTGCATCGAACTTTACATTAATTATTACCATCTGTGAATGTACAATTTTAATTGCAAATCAGTGCTAGGTATTCAAGGACATCTCAACTAGGGGCAATCAGGGAGGAACCTGGCTTCCAGTGGCTGTCACGAAGCAAGACTACCTCAAAATCCACAGGCTGGGACAAATTACTCAAGAGCTCGAGCAGGGGCAAACCATTAACAAGTTCCGACTGGGGCAAGACCAGGTCGTCCTGACCATCAAGCAGAGTTGCAACCTTCTCTGAAGGAAATTCACAACAAATCACCAAGTACCCAGACTTGGGACATCTAGAGCATCTTCTGCTTTAATCATGGCAAACTGCGTGTCGAGGCAGTCAATCCCTCCCACCACCCGAAGTCCAATCCGCATTGGCAACTACCAAAGTCCACCACGTTGGCGTCTCCACTCACCTTTCCAATCACCCGTCTGTATCATGTGCATCATACGCATCGCATTCAACATCATAAGTATCCTACATCATACTCCAACCATATCATACTTCCCCAGCTCTTGCATCTACGCGCGTCAACATTTGCATTTGCACTTCCACTCATATGGAATATCATATCATCAAACATTCACATATGCAAGTCAAGGTCCAGGACCAATCCCAAAGATTTCCAAGACCATCGGCAGCCCAATCAGGGCATCTTCCACAAAGGTCGTGGATTTCTCCCATGAATTTCAAGAGCTTCAAAGGAATCATCAGCCCGGTCAGGGGCAACCTTCTGCAATTGTGGGTTTCTCCCACAGAATCCGAAGTTGTTTAAAGCAAGATTCAGCCCAGTCAGGGGCATTCTTTTCAAAGACCATGGGCGTTTCCCATGACGTATTTCAACCTTGTGGTTGATCAGATCTTCAAATCAACATTCATCCCAGTCAGGGGAATACCATTCAAGACCGTGGGCGTTCCCTACGAAGTTGTTCAACCTTTTGTTGGGCAAATCCAAGAAGTTCAGTGTAAGATCCAACCCGAGCAGGGGCATCTTCAGCAAAACCATGAGCGTTCCTCATGAAGTTGTTCAATCTTTTGTTGAGCAAGACAAGACATCAAGGCCAACTCAGTCCAGTCGGGGCATCCTCTTCAGAATTCATGGGCGTAACCATGATATCATTTCAACAATTACGAACTCCAAGCAAGTCAGTGGTCGTCCCCATTGATTCAGTTCAACCCAATCTTCCTCTTGGGTATTCCCCAATGAGTTGTATTCAGCAAGCGTGTCCGTTGTCAATTGCCTTACTATCATCCTTTTGGTGATAGTCGAACCTCGTCAGTTCAACCCAGCCTGCATCCTTTTGGTGTTGGTAAACTTCAGATCTGTGTTGTCCTATCATCCTTTTGGTGATAGCGACCTGTGTTTTGTGTTTCGCTCCGTCATCCTTTTGGTGGGAGGTCTATCATGGTCATTAATGATAGATTGTGCGATATGTTTGGTGTGTGTTTCGCTCCGTCATCCTTTTGGTGGGGGGTCTATCATGGTCATTAATGATAGATTGTGCGATATGTTTTGTGTTTCGCTCCGTCATCCTTTTGGTGGGGGTCTATCATGGTCATTAATGATAGATTGTGCGATATGTTTGGTGTGTGTTTCGCTCCGTCATCCTTTTGGTGGGGGGTCTATCATGGTCATTAATGATAGATTGTGTGATATTGTTTGGCGTGTGTTTCGCTCCGTCATCCTTTTGGTGGGGGGTCTATCATGGTCATTAATGATAGATTGTGCGATATTATTATTTTGTTTGTCTCGCTCCGTCATCCTTTTGGTGGGGGGTCTATCATGGTCATTAATGATAGATTGTGCGATATGTTTGGTGTGTGTTTCGCTCCGTCATCCTTTTGGTGGGGGGTCTATGATGGTCATTAATGATAGATTGTGCGATATTGTTTGGCGTGTGTTTCGCTCCGTCATCCTTTTGGTGGGGGGTCTATCATGGTCATTAATGATAGATTGTGCGATATTATTATTTTGTTTGTCTCGCTCCATCATCCTTTTGGTGGGGAGTCTATCATGGTCATTAATGATAGATTGTGCGATATGTTTGGTGTGTGTTTCGCTCCGTCATCCTTTTGGTGGGGGGTCTATCATGGTCATTAATGATAGATTGTGCGATATTGTTTGGCGTGTGTTTCGCTCCGTCATCCTTTTGGTGGGGGGTCTATCATGGTCATTAATGATAGATTGTGCGATATTATTATTTTGTTTGTCTCGCTCCGTCATCCTTTTGGTGGGGAGTCTATCATGGTCATTAATGATAGATTGTGCGATATTATTATTTTGTTTGTCTTGCTCCGTCATCCTTTTGGTGGGGAGTCTATCATGTTCATTAATGACAGATTGTGCGATGTGTGTTTCGCTCCGTCATCCTTTTGGTGGGGGGTTTATCATGGTCATTAATGATAGATTGTGCGATATTGTTTGGCGTATGTTTCGCTCCGTCATCCTTTTGGTGGGGGGTCTATCATGGTCATTAATGATAGATTGTGCGATATAGTTTGTTTGTGTTTCGCTCCGTCATCCTTTTGGTGGTGGGTCTGGCATTTCGTCAATGTCAGATTGTGCGATTGTGTTTGTCCTATCATTCTTTTGGTGGTAGTGACTGGTGTGTGTTTCGCTCCGTCATCCTTTTGGTGGTGGGTCTGGCATTTCTTCGATGTCAGATTGTGTGATTGTGTTTTGCTCTATCGCCCGTTGGTGGTAATAGCCGTGTTCATTTCTTTCCATCATCCTTTTGGTGATAACGACCTTTTACCTGTTATTTACAGCTTACTCAGAGGCACACCTCATCCAGCATCCTCAATTCCCAAACTTTCCTTTTCTTTTTGGACAAATTCAGGGTCTTCTTTATATCTAATTGTCTTCTACCTAGAAAGAGTGAGTGTCATAGCCATTCATCTTACACGGTCTAAGCCAATTAGATAGGGGCATCTGTCATACCCCAAATTTGTCCTACCTATGTATATCTATACACCCATTAAAAAAAAATCAAGGAAAATATGTCGCCTTTGCTTGTGGTTCAAGGTTGTGTAAAGTGACTTAGACAAGAGAAGAGTATTATTCAGTGTTTTTTGATCAAATCTCGGTTATGCAAAGTTTGGTTATAAGATCAAGGTCCGGATATGATTCAGTCAGGTGGTGCAGGCTTGAGTTATGAGTTGAGGTTTATGCTTATTCAAGACATATGTATGTCAATCAAGTTATCAGGTCATGTTGTGCAGGATATGAGTTGCTTCAGACTAAGTTCAAATTAATTCTAACCTTGGTCAAGTAAGCTGCGAGGCTAGTTGATTTTCAAGCAGTGCGTTTAGATTTGAGATCAAGGTGTTTAAGGGAATGTGCAAGATTGTTTTCAATTTGGAAATAGTTTTTACGTCATTCCTCTTAGAGATTATGGGCTGGTATACTTTAGGCGTGTGCGAGATACATGAGATATTGGCTTTGGTATACTACGACAGTCCTCAAAATGTAATCCCACTTTATGATCAGAGATCTGTTTTACCCTTAAAGGATGCAACGTGGATGGCGTTCTGTGAAAGCTTAATGAAACATTTTAAGAAAGCCTTCGCACTTAAGCAAGATTGGTTGCATGCATTTTACTTGGTTAAACCTAGCGAAAAGCTTGAATATTCATATGAAATTGCACTATCGTATTACGCAAAAGCTTTTGCTTTGAACACATTAGTTGTTGATCCTATCTACGGAATGCATGCCCTGCGCTTGAAACTATTAATTAAATGCAGAAAACAGAATGTGGGGGTATCTCCATGAACATATGTCATTATGGGAGATAAATGGAAAATTGGAAACTCTTGAAGCAATTCGAAAACGTTTTAAGAATCTCAAGCTCATGAATGGTAATTGTACAGAATTTTGTAGGCATGCTTCTGTTGCTTCGATTCCTTATATACAAGTTGGCATAAATCACACCTGTATCATGTGGATTCTCAAAAAAATGATGATTCAAGTCCATAATTTGAGTAATGATGAGATGAAAATAGTTAGTTGCTCTGTATTGATTTATAGCCATGTGAATTAATGATTACATCTATGGAGTCTCATTCTATCAAAAGTAAAAATATACTGATCAAGAAAGCTTCTGATTCAATTACTTTGAGCAAACATCACGATTTCCTTGTGATTTCATCTTCAGCGGAAATAACAACAAAATCCCAGCTGGTCCTGCACTTAGTTTAGAATAACAACGTCAACGTTTCGTGTAGCAAAAAGCGTCAACCATATTCACAGCTGGAATTGGCATTTGTAAGTCCTTGCTTGCAATACAAACTGAAACAAATAGATAGAAAGTGACATCAGTATTCATTTTGCAATTTGAAAAAACAACATCATCAGGGAATTCGTAAAGAAAAAAACTTCAATGCACACACTGTATTACAAACCTCTGTGATGTGTGTTACAGGCTGATGTGGACTTCCCTCAAGTTTAAGCCAAACATCGATTCAGTTTTATACAGGTAAGTTGAAGAGGTAGAAAACTTGTTGCGATGACAGTAATGTGTTAACAAAAGGAATGTGTTAATAATAGTTGAAGCGAAACAACAACACACACATAGAAGGAAATTCAAGATTCATACTGATTTGAGGCAAAAGAGAATCGCAGCGGAAGACCGGTTCAAAGCGAAACAGATCGATTACAACGGGAACACCGCGAAGCCAGTTGTTATCACGAAAATCCTCTTTCGAACCATAGCAGCGCAAACTTCAGGCCTGCAAGACATACACACACCAAACCGTACGGCAGCCCCTACACAGAGTAGTACAATAGTAGCACCTGCAATATTAAAAACCGTCACACTGATGCACGCTTTGCCTCATAATACAAGCTCAAAGTTCTATGCAACTACCACATAAAACAGTGAGCAGCATCGAACTTCCAAATGATGTCACGCATAACCTGTTTCCTTTCAAGTACTGCAACAATGGCGCAATGTATGTTTCGCGTTCCGCGTGGCCACTAATTGCGCACATATGTACCACAACCTGCACAAGAGAATTAGAGGAACAACAAGCTAAAGGCCGTGCATGGGATGAAACTTGGTTGGCAAGCCTCTTCTACAAACCATGTAACTATGAGTTATTTGTGAAGCAATCTTTGAACATGGAAATGGCAATTGTCATGACAAGGGATTCTGGCATGGATTGGATCATCCATCTGGATACTGATGAACTGATACATACAAGCAATCCACATGACCTAAGAGTATTCTCAACCTTCAAGAAGTTGTAAGAAAAGCTTCATCTCCATGCAAAACATTGCATTATGTCCCAAATTACCCCACTGCCTCGTCCAAAGGCATTCTCAATCAAGTTCCATATCAAACCTTCCATCGAAGCGCAAGCACGTACATGAAAAGAAAAGAGAAGAAATGTCAGCATGCTGCAGTACGTACGAGCTAAATTAGAATTGCAAGGAAAGGACTTTCCTGGTACATATGGGCAGCAACAAAGGATCCTTTTCTTCTGTACAGTTTATGCGGACATGTACCAAACAATATGGGATTTCAGCATACCAAGGCCTATCACAAGGTAAGGAGATGTTAATACAGCGTACTTTTGAATTGAGAAGCAACAGGCTAACACACGAAGATTAAAATAAGGATGGACCCTGCTCATATTCCATGTGACGACAATCCTTCTCCAGATTTTTGAAGCAAGTCATGAACCATCACCTGTGGAAAGAAATGGCAGCAACATGTCATTCTAACACAAATAAACTGGCATATATATGTGTAATACACCTGACTCAAGACGAGGTCGCAGATATGCAAAGCAGAAGGAAGTAAGATGATACCATAATACAATCCTCAGTGCCCATCATTGCTTTCTTTATGCGGGAAGGAGTCAAGCATCGTCGTTCTCACTTTAATTGTTACCCGCATAAGTAACTAGGACAAGCCAGCCACCTAAAACTATGCGAACATGCTTGTACCTACGAGATCATACACAACAATTACCAAGCCGTGATAATAACTGTAGTCATCACACAAAGGACCTATTGTGTACCCTTTGGACCTGCACATGAATTGGAAGACGAAATCAAAATTACATGAACAATCCAAGCGTCAAAATATACAGCAGCATCAGCAATACTAACAATCCCAACAGTGCAACAGACAACTTGACTGCCAGTGTTGATACCGAGTTAAGTGAATTCATGCCATTACCCATTTCTTTAGAGCCTGAACAAGTTGATTATAGTGCAATAGACAACTTGACTGATGATGCGGATGATGGCATAATACATGAGTTGGCACCACTACTGAATTCTTCAGACTCTGATCAGTCTGTTGTTAGAGAAACAACCCACCTAGCTGATGGAAAAGTGGCATGTTAGTGATGAAACTCCCAAAACAGAATAAACATGTAAGGATAATAATTCTAAAATCAAGCTAGCTTACATCAAGGAAATTTAAAAAGATTCATTACCCCATGGTCAGGTTTATGTTTGTTGCTCAAGATAAAGCTCCTTGAGCTCAATACCTGCAGGTAATGAGGGTGCAACATGTTAACGTTTAGACTTCTAACAATATGAACAAAATCAAGAATTTCATGGCAAAATTCAGAAGTCTTGCAACGAGTCAATAACACAGCAGCTGGTTTATAAAAATACTACACGGTGAAAGTTCAGTAAAAAAAATCACTTTTACTAGCAGTAAAATCAGAGTTTATTTGGTTGTAGTAAAATGTTTTACCTCACTACAGACAAAAAGGACTGAGTACATCGTACTACAGAGCAGAACAGAGCCTCAATTCTTCAGACACTCCCTCCATATAAAACTGTGTGAGAGGCTACAAAGAGAACCCTAGCCACTCTCCTACATTCAAACCTAACCCTAGCCGCACTATTCACAAGCTCCATCTCCTTTCACACTCTCTGACCTTGGTAGACCATTAAACCTCAAAATCATCACCTTCAAACAACATCTATCACCATTTCACAACCGAACAACGAACTCAAATTTTTACCTTCAATCTTCATCAACCCAAAATCAAACTTCTGAAAACTTCACCTTCTAAAAACCCAGAACTTCATCTTTCCAAATCTTCAATTCACTATTAACACTTCATCAACAACTTCATTTCCGGAGAACAGCCACCGTGAAAACCCTTTCCTTTCAAACCGAAAAACCCACTTCAATAACTTCTGAAAATCTTCTCCCTCAACCCAACCCTCTTCTTCTTCAACCTCACTCAAATAACAAATCCAACCGCTCACCAAACAACTTCTTCAGCCAAACAAAAATCTTCAATTTCTCCTTAACTGTCAAAACCCACCATGACCAAAACGATTCCCAAAACTATTTTCTCAAACTAATAAACCAAATCACCAAACAGAAGCTCGAATTCGAGGCGGAGAATAGAAGAAGAAGAGAGGGGTCTAAAACCGAAACAAGGTCAAGAGGGGTTAAGATCCAAACCCGAGCCATGAGTCCAAACGAAGTCAAATGAAAGGGAGGGTAAATCGAGATCCATTCAGAAACTGAGGGTGAGGTTCACTTGTCGGCGTCGAGCGATGACAATGAGCCCGAGCGTATTTCTTTTTTATTATTCATATTGTTATTCTGAGTTCAATGTTTGTTTTTACGGGCGTTTGTGTTGGTGGTTTACTCTGGGCTAGTTCTGAGTCTTTTATTTATTGTTTTTAATTCGTTTTTTTTTATGATTGTTGATGGCCCCCCGGCCTGTTATTTTGTTTACAAGTCCCATTGGACTTTCACACCCCTCCCCTGTTTCCATTTATTTATATTTCTTAAGTTTTTTTTATTATTTAAATAATATCACTATATATTATATATTTTGGAGTTTTTGTATATATATTTTATCTAGAAGTTTTATTCAATATTTTAGAGACAGCTTTTATTTCACATTTATCATTGGACATTTTGTCCCCTTTTGTTTTTTTGGGTCGATGACGAGGTTTCCGGCGTTTAACCGTCACATTAGTGGCGTGAAACAAAGGATCTGAGACCACCCTTTTTTTTCTTTCGATTTTATTTCATTGACCACTAACTTTAATTTCCGTTAAATATTATTGTGGATATTATTGTTATATTATCTTACTATATTATTGTCATATTATTTATTCATATTATTATTATCATATCATATTTATTCATATTTATTCACCCATATTCGAAAATACCTAATAAAATATCGAAACCGCTAAAAGCCGAATTGGTGGGCTGTTGGATCTTTGGTCATTTGCAGGTATCTTAATTTTAAGTCGTGCTCGACTTTGCTCAAGGCGTAGTTTAGGACACAAATGCACACACACGACTTTCTCTTGGGCTACCTGACAATGAGACCCCTTTATTTCGTGCAATCCCGTGTAACTTACATGTATCCCTTCCCTATTCCGATGTATGTTTCGCGTTTCTTTGATTATTAGTTTATCTCCTAGGAGCACCCATAGGGACTAGAGCGGATTCAAACTGTTTTCAAACTAATTCTCGATTCATCATCGAGCCACTTTCAAACAACCCGTAAGTCGAGTGCTCATACGCATTCGCCATCAACCTATTACAACTCGAACCTTGATGCGTAAGTCAAGCCGGTCTCTTTTTTTTCAAACAATTTCATTTTCAACACGCTTTGCACGCGATAATGAGTCAAACCTTTGATCCAACGTCAAACGGATTTTCGAAACAAATCATCAATCAATTAACAATTATTCAATTCTTTTCAAGGTGTAAAGAGTAGGCTCAAGTCTTTGATCTTGCTTTCCCTTGTTTATATGCGAGTTATCTTATTCACGTATGAGCAATTGACGCCTTTAAATAATATTAACAAACTCGATAGTACTCAACCATCTCCAATTACTCATCCTTTCACTCACCTTTCAAACAACTTCTTTTACGATGAAAAAGAGAGTGTCCCAAGTCTTTGGTTCGCTCTCCCAACTACTTGGATCCGAGAAGCCTTTCTCAAAGCTTCAAGAAGTCGTCATCTGACCGATCTCATCCTTTTATACACCATTTCAAATTCAAACAACCTTCTTTTACGATGATAAAGAGAGTGTTCCAAGTCTTTGGTTCGCTTTCCTGATTACTTGAGGTCTGTGAAGTCTTTCTTAGGCTTCAAGTGATCGTCATCACTTCAACCTTATCCTTTCAAATATATCATCCCTTCATGATGAAAAAGAGAGTGTTCCAAGTCTTTGGTTCGCTCTCCCGATTACTTGGGTCCGAGAAGTCTTTCTTAAACTTCGAGTAATCGTCATCCGTACCCACCTTCAAACCAATTCAATCCAGTTTCCTTCGTGGTCGTTACCACGAACTACGACTGCTCTGATTCTTCATTCGTTCTTGAATGTAAGATACGTAGGCACAAGATTGCGATAATCTTGGCGAGCACAATCCCCTCCATCTTCCATCTTCCCCTATCCTTTCCCATAGTCGAACTACGACGCTCTGATTTCTCAATCTCGTCCGAATGAGCATACGTAGGCACAAGGGCCCCAATCCTTGGCGAGCACCCTATCTTCTAACCACCCCCTTTCCCTTAGCGTCTTTAGCCTTTATAGTACCGTTTTAGCATTTAGTAGCGAGAAGAGAAGAATTAAGTTTAGCTAACATCCATTAACTCGAATTAAGAGGTTCCCGTCGAGTACGACGGACGTGAGGGGTGCTAATACCTTCCCCTTGCGTAACCGACTCCCGAACCCAGGAATATGGTTGCGACGGCCGTGTTCCTTCCGCGTTTATGAGGTTTTCTCGATATTTTCCTCTCCCGTTCATTCGGGAAAAATAAAGTTCGGTGGCGACTCTGTCGAACCGCTTTTCCGCGCCTTTCGCGCGAGGGTCGTATGTTCGAAATGAATTTTTCGAGGTGCGACATTTCCCACAAAGTTGTTTAACCTTTTGTTGGACAAATTAAAGCACTTCAAAGTAATCATCAGCCCAGCCAGGGGCATTTTCTGCAAATACCGTGGGCTTTCCCCACATTCAAGAATATCAAAGCAAGAATCAACCTTGTCAGGGGCATCTTTTCAAGACCATGGGTGTTTCCCATGACGTTATTTCAACCTAGTGGTGGATCAGATCTTCAAATCAACATACAACCCAGTCAGGGGCATATCATTCAAGACCGTGGGCGTTCCCCATGAAGTTGTTCAACCATTTTGTTGGGCAAATCCAAGAGTTTCAATATAATATTCAGCCCACACAGGGGCATCTTCGGCAAAGCCGTGAGCGTTCCTCACAAGGTTGTTCAACCTTTTGTTGACCAAGACAAAACTTCAAAGACAAACTCAGCCCAATCAGGGGCATCCTCTTCAAAGTTCATGAGCGTTCCTCATGAAGTTATTTCAACAAAACTATAACCTCCAAGCAAGATGGTGGGTGTACCCCGTTGATTCGTTTCAAATCCAATCTTCCTCTCGGGCGTTCCCTAGTGAGTTATATCCAGCAAACATGATCGTTGTCATTTGCCATACTATCATCCTTTTGGTGATAGCCGAACCTCGTCGGTTCAATCTAGCCTGCATCCTTTTGGTATTGGTAATCCTCAAATTTCGTGTCATTCTATCATCCTTTTGGTGATAGTAACATGTGCGTATGAGTTTCGCTCCGTCATCCTTTTGGTGGGGGGTATGTCATCTTGTTAATGTCAGATTATGCGATAGTGTTTTGCTCTACCATCCTTTTGGTGGTAGTAGCCGGTGTGAGTTTCGCTCCGTCATCCTTTTGGTGGGGGGTCTATCATCTTGCTAATGTCTGATTGTGCGATAGTATTTTGCTCTATCATCCTTTTGGTGGTAGTAGCCAGTGTGAGTTTTGATCCGTCATCCTTTTGGTGGGGGGTCTGTCATCTTGTTGATGTCAGATTCTGCAATAGTGTTTACTCTATCATCCTTTTGGTGGTAGTAGCCGGTGTGAGTTTCGCTCTGCCGTTCTTTTGGTGGGGGGTCTGTCATCTTATTGATGTCAGATTATGCGATAGTGTTTTGCTCTACCATCCTTTTGGTGGTAGTAGCCGGTGTGAGCTTCACACTATCATCCTTTTGGTGAGGGGTCTGTCATCTTGTTGATGTCAGATTATGCGATACTGTTTTGCTCTACCATCCTTTTGGTGGTAGTAGCCGGTGTGAGTTTCGCTCCGTCATCTTTTTGGTAGGGGGTCTGCCATCTGATTGATGCCAAATTGTGCGAGTGTTTTGCTCTATCATCCTTTTGGTGGTAGTAGCCAGTGTGAGTTTGCTCCGTCATCCTTTTGGTGGTGGGTCTATCATCTTATTGATGTTATATTGTGTGATAGGGTTTGCTCTATCATCCTTTTGGTGGTAGTAGCCATGTGTGTTTCATCCCATAATCCTTTTGGTGATGACAACCTTTTGCCAGTTATTCACATTTTACTTAGAGGTATAACTTATTATGTATTTCAATTTCTGAGCATTTATTCTCTTTTCGGACAAATTCAGAGCGTTCTTCATATCTAATTGACTTCTACCTCGGGAGAAAGAACAATGTAGCAGTTCATTTCCCTAGGTTTAAGTCGATTAGATAGAGGCATCTGTCATACCCTAAATTTGTCCTACCCTTTTTCAAAATATTTTCGCATTTTTGATTCCATTTTTTTATTTTGCATTGCTTGCATAGTATCATGTCATTTAGACACGTGTCCACCCATAATTGGGCGTTTTCCAAATTTTACCATTTTTGTCCAGTAAGAGTGTGACACGTGGCCTAAAGTTTTTTAGAGAATTTTAATTCTATTTTGTGTTCATAATTTTTTCTTTTCTAAAATTTTAATAATTAGTAATATCTTAGTTTATATTTTTAAATATATTGGTTTATAATAATAATAGTAATTATATTTTTTTTGTTTTTATAAATTTTAGTTTGTTTTTATATAGTTTTAATATTTATTTAATAGTTATTATTAGTAGCTGTTAGTATATTAGTTAGTTAAGATTAATGAGTTAATTAAAATTGGGATGGCTAGAAAATCAGAATTAATTAATGAAAAGAAATTAATTGAGAAAGAATGAGAAGTGGATTTGAGAAGAAGGGCCCGTGGTTTTTTTGGCCCATTAACGAATTGGAGAGAGAGAGGATGTTTGGCCGTTAAAAGCAGATGCCTCTTCTTCTTCAAAAGGAGAAAATCCTAATCATCACTGTTCATTATCTCCCTCAGAAAAACGGCGCCCCCCAAAACCTAAATATTCATTGTTCATTATCTTCCTCCTCTCAAACCCAATCCGCCACCCCTTTCTAAAAAACCCTAAAAAAACCTAGATATACACTGTTCATTATCTTCCTCCTCTCAAACCCAATTTTCCGCCCCTTTCTAAAAAACCCTAAAAATAACCTAGATATCCACTGTTCATTATCTTCCTCCTCTCAAACCCAATCCGCCGCCCCTTTCTAAAAAACCCTAAAAAAAGAACCCTATTGTTCATCATCCCTTAAAATTGAAATCAGCTGCCACCCCCAACCCTCAAACCCTAATCTCCCTCTCTCCCAAAACCGGTACCGCCTCACCATCTCACATCACCAAACCCTCTCCTTTCACCTCCATCAAAATCTACCACCATCACCTTCGAATCACTTCCTTTCTGTGACCCAATCACCCTCATCCACCATTACATTCGTCTTCTTTCTTTCACTAATGGACTCCCTCAAACTCCTTCCAATCCATCATTGAGGCACCAACTTATGGCTCTTCACGCTCATGATGCAAATTCTGACGTTTACGACATATGCGACAACAATAATAGAACATGCAACATCGACGTTTTCCGTGGCCCAGATCTTTGTTGAGCAACATGGTTCGTTTTCAAGGCAGCGTTTCGACAACTCCGACTCAACAGCTCTTCAGCTCGCGACATTGACTCTGTGGCAACGACGAAAACAGCTTGTCAAAAGGGGCTTCCGATTTCAACTCAACAAACTGTATTCAAATCTCGGTTTTTACCGTGACCTCAGTTTTTAGTGTTTTGTTGTCTATTGTCTGATATGAGCATTAAGAAAGCGTAGCAGGGTGTACTGTGTTTTGGGTAGGTTGAACTTAATCATATTACAATATGTTGCACTATTTATGTTTCGTATATGAAGCTTATTGGCAGTGTTAGGATTTATTTATTTTGATTTGTTGTTACTGGTTTTTTGTTCTTAAGTTTATGTTTAAGCTCTGATTATTGTTTGAATTTAGTGTTTAGAAGAAACACGATAGATCACTGATTTGTTTTTAGCGTGGCGGTTTTGGTAAGTTTCTAATAAGGTTGCAGAGTTTTGAAAAATTGAATAACAAATCGATTTGGTTGATAATTTTTGATGAAGCCGCGATTTTCTCCTCTTTTGTTATATGATGGTTGATCCCATGGGCCAGTGTATAAAGCCCAATAATTCTAGGTCAAGCTTGTTTTTCTTTGGTAATTTGAATTTTAAACAATTTTCTTTTCTTTTTTTAATTAGTTATTATTACTTTTGTTTTATTAGTAAATGAATCAAATAACTATTTTTTTGTATTACTTGATAGCTAAAATGAGTTTTTTTCTACTTTTACTCTAGTGTTAATCATTTTAATACCGGTTAAAATACTTAGCGTGCCTAGTAAAATTATTTTCTAATTAAATTGTGAAAAACGCGCGAGATCTAGCATCTCTTGGGTTCGTGAGTGATTACTATTGAGGCGTACGCCTTTGGTAGTGCACCAATCGACTTTTCGTTTTTAAAATACGCGTTTTTAATTATTTGGACAAAAAATATCATCGGAGTCTAGCATTCCGTGTGATATTTTCATTGTTCATTCAAACATTTTTTCATCAAATGAAAGATGTGTCGTTGGGATCTAGCATCCAAATAACACCCCGATTAATTGGTTTTGAGGCCAACGTCTCATTTACCAAATAATCATCATTTCTCCTAAAATTTTCAAATCCAATCTCGTATTTTCTCGTCTCACACAACAAATTATTTCCATACCCTATTTGAATTCAAATTATTTCAAAACCATTTTCTCGATTAAACTTCGAAAGAAGGAGGTTCTTGGAATCTAGCATTCCTTGGATTTTCGAATGAATAGCTCTTGAGGCATGCCCTTGAGTTGTTATTCATTCAATCTTTCTACTTTTTCAAACTAAATAATTTTCAAACGCTCTCCTAAATCGAATGCTCATATGCATTCGCAACCCACATTTCGCACACACATTCACAATTCATCGTGGTTTCGATATTAGGGGAAACCTTAGGGACTAATATCGTTTCTCGCAACTTAACCCTTGAAATGTTGTCAAGCCGGTTCTATTTTTTATCAAATCCTCGACTCGTCGTCATGCCATTTTCAAACCAACTCCTTTTTCCCTCGCCTTTCACCTTTTCTCACACCATTTTTTATTCAATCTTTTTACAAACGTTTTTCTTAAACAATTTACTAAAGAAGGAGATTCTTGGAGTCTAGCACTCCTTTAATCTTCCAATGAGTAACTCTCGAGGCACGCCCTTGAGTTGTTATTAGTTCATTCTTTCGATTTTAAAACATCCAACCCTTTATCTTCAACCTATTCAACCCAGTTTCCGAAAGAACTGAGTTCTTGGAATCTCGCATTCCTTGAATTCTTGAGTGACAAGCTCTTGAGGCACGCCCTTTGTCGCATCACTGCAAAGAGAGGCCGGCAAAGAAAAAAGAGTCGCCACCGTTCGTTATTTATCCCAAAGAGAGAGAAAGGAAACGATCAAAGAAAACCTACGAAAAAGGGAGAACACAGGTCATCGCAACCAAATCTCGAGTTCGGGAGTCGGTTACACAAGGGGAAGGTATGAGCACCCCTCACGTTCGTCGTACTCGATGGGATCCACGCTTGTTATCTATCTAAAGGGTGTTTAACTATCTAAGCTACATGCCACAGGATAAAAGAAAAGAAAAGAGACTCGATAGAGCATCGCCGCTCTATGCCTACGTATTCCCTCGTGCAATGGGAAAATCAGAGTCAACGTAGTTCGAAAAACTACGGGTGAAGTTGGGGGAAGGTTGCTCGCCAAGACATCGTGTCTTGTGCCTATGTATCCTTGTCTGGTACGAGAAATTAGAGCAAACGTAGTTCGGGCTGACACGACCACATATTGGTTCAAGTGTTTTAACCGAGTAAGGTTAAACTTCCGTTCTAGCAGTTAGGTGTATTACTGCTCGACCATTGGAGGCTAAGGCGTTACCTGTTTGCGGTAGAACCAAGAGTTAATAACACTCTTTTATGAAAATGGTTTTCAATTAATCCCGAAGGATGAAAAAGGTTTGATGTTTGTTTTTGAGTCTTTTATGAAGAAGTGAATTGAATTGTGTTTGTAATTCATGTTGCACTAAAGACTATGACTTAGGAGCGAATGCGTCGCATATCGCCCAAAGGGCATACGCTAAACACTCTAGAAAATTGAGAGGATGCCCCCAAATCATCATTTCCCAAATGCTTAAGGCTCGTAGCGTACAACACTCATTATCCTTTATTACATGTTTTGAAGAAGTTTTGAGATGAGAAGAGAGGACACAAGACTTAGGGGAAATTAACTCAACCCTAATTTTATCATGCAATGTGCTCCTAAGATTGAGATTAAGAGGGGAAAATATACCCTAATGTTAGCATGCTTGGATTGAACACTTAATGTCTCTCCTACTCCCAAAGGGACTAGGAATCCTAAGGGATCTTGGCAAATAAAACCAAGAAAACACAAGATAAATCAATCACAAGTGAAAAGGAAGAAATAGATGCAAACATGAAATGCAACACAAAGAAAAGAGGGAGGAAAAAGTGTGGGGCAGCGACCACCACAAGCACATCTCAACCTCTTAAATGTAGGCAAAGAGATGCAAAACAAAAAGGAAATGCAAGCAAAAAGATGAATACTCATCACTTTGAACAACAACTACAAAAGTATGCGTTCAAGTGGAAATGGAACATGCGTGTCGAAGAAATCATGATTAAACAATCAAGAACAACAACACAATATCCAAAACATCTCACTCAAATGCATCATACTGATCCATGAAGACTCAAAGTGAAATGATACCCAAAACAAGCTAAAAAACAACAAACATGACACCCTGGTTCAGTGTTAATCGGTTAACACATTGTCGCTACTGCGAAAATCGGCGCCGGCTGACAGGAGAGTCGCCACCGTGCATTATTTATCCCAACGGAGGGAAAGGAAACACTCGAAGTAAACCTCGCAAAAAACGGGGAAGGAATGGTCATCGCAACCAAATCCTGGATTCGGGAGTCGGTTACGCAAGGGGAAGGTATTAGCACCCCTCACGTCCGTCGTACTCGACGGGATCCACGCTTGCTTGGGTTGTCTAAAGGATGCAAAAACAATCTATCTACGGCTGCTAAATTTAAATGGAAGGGAATTGACTCGATAGAGCGTCACACTCTACGCCTACGTATTCTCAAAAGAGAAAGTCAGAGTCAACGTAGTTCGGGAAACTACAGGGAATTGGCTCGCCAAGACTTCGCGTCTTGTGCCTACGTACTTCCACACAGCATGGAAGATCAGAGCTTTCGTAGTTCAGGCTAACTACGGCTACACAGGGTGTTCTCACACAGAAGTGAGAAATCAAACTGGTTTTGAAGGTACGAGAACCTATAGGAAAAACTACGGTCTGGTCTCAAATGCACAAGGGCAAGAGAAAAGGGTAACATCAGTAGTCAGCGAGAAAGTCTCGATCGCACAGCAGCGAGAGAACAGAAGAGTTAGTTGTTAGTGTGCTCGCTAGGATATCGCATATTATGCCTACATATTCTTGTCTGGTACAAGAAATCAGAGCAGCTGTAGTTCAGCTACTTTCGGGACCACAGCTCAAATCTCGTTTTATTAATATTCTGAAAAGGATTACAATGATTGAATACGGGAAATAAACTCCTAGAAAATACTATCCTATCCATCTATCATGGAAAAAATCAAATGGAAAATAGTCCCCTAACAAATGGACTTTTAAAACTATCTCTAAAAGTGTAAAATAAACTCTATGAAAAATTATATCCTAAAAGAAAAATATTAAATTTACAAAGTAATATTTTTTACTATTTTTTCACTATTTTTTCCTTCCATTCTTTTTCCTTCTTTTTTCAATATTCTTTTTCTCATTCTTTTTTAATATTCTTTCACATATTCTTTTCTCTTTTTTTTTAAACTAATCAAATGAAAAAAAATAAAAAAAGAAAAGGAAAATACAAGAGGCGGGGGGGGGGGGGGGGGGGTACACTAGTTATTACAGGGGGTGTGTAAAGTAATAAAAAAACAGAACAGAATCCACATGGGCGCAGCCCAATACTTCAGCCAAGCAACAACAAAAAATGGGGAAGGGGGTGCAGAAATGGAAACGGGGGTGAGGTTAGCGAAGGGCGTTGGGCTTGGCCCATGTTCAGCAAAGAACCATCACAAAAAAAACAAACAATGGACACGGAGGGTGTATGCAGAACGGGGGGTGCTAGTCTGAATTGGACATTGGGCCCAAGGCCCATTACCCCACTCTGAGGAGTCCAACGAGCTTCTCCCTCTCCTCACTCCTTCTGAGGCAAACCCTAACCTCTCATCCTTCTGTTCTCCAACTCCGCCGCCGCCAACGCTATTCCTCCCTCTACAATTCACCTCTTCTTCTCCTCAAATCTTACACAAAGACCTTCATCCCTCTCTGTTCAATCTTGCTCCCCAACTTCTCGTTCAGATGACTCCATTAGAGGTGTTGAAGCCATACGTTCTCGCGAGGGCGCTGCTTGAAGCTTGAAGATCTTGACTGAAGAACACGACGGATGAATCTGGACAATGAATCTCGAAGACGTTGATGGACCTTGGAAGATTCTGGAGGTTGCGAAGATCGCGAAGACGATTGTTGATGAACAATCTGGAGATCCGTTGAAGATTGACGAACATTCGTCTGGAAAATGATGCGGCTCTCTGAGATCTATCGGTGACAACTAGCGATGAATCTTGGATAGATCTCCAGAAGATAATCAAGAACATGGTCCAAGTGTTTCCCTGGAAAAATCTCTGACGGTGGAGAATCTTCAAGAACGGATGATGATCTTGGATGATGTTGATGATTTGAGGTTTTCTGGAGACTGTTCTTATGTTGTTGATGAAGATCTGATGATCTTGTTGATGATCGCCAGAAGAATGATGAACAATGGATGAACCCACACGTACGCGTTCTTGAGAGTTTGTTGGTGATTATTGATGATCGTTCTGGAAAAGTGATGAGCACACGATGAAGAACTTGATGCATGTTCTTGATTCTGGAAACGATGATGAAGATGATTCTAGGGATTCAGTTGAAGACTATGAATGTGACGAACGGTTCTTGCGCAAGAGGTGAAGATTAACACGTTGAATCTTGGTGAATATCTGGAAAAATCTGTTATGAACAGGGATGAAGGTCCATGGGCGTTTATGGGAATCCTGATGAATGGTGATGAATATGCATGTTGACGATCGGAGAAGATAAATTTATGGAGAAAGAATTATTGGTAATGAAGATTGGCTCGGAGGAGGTGATGAAGATCATGTGAAAACGATGAAGATTCTGGGTTTTTTGAGTTTTCCGGCGACGTTACGGCGGCCGGAGACGGTTGTAGGGTAGTTAGGGTGGCCGGAGGGAATCAGGTGCGGTGGTTGCATGGCCGCCGGCCATGCAACCGGTGATGCTCAGGGGTTGCCAAGTGTCATGGTTGGGTGGCCTGCATGTGTGTCGCGTGTTATGGGAGAGGGAAGTGGGAAACACGTGGTGAAGTCTGGTGAATTAGAATTATGAGGTGGCTTTTCTGGACTTGCACGCGTGGACGATTTATATAGGGGACACATGGCACTGCAATTCTGGACAAAAAATGGACAAATAAAGGACTGAAAGGATTTTGGGCCTCCAAAAACACTACTCTGGACCCACAAAAAGTGATACAATAAACCCAAAAAATCTGAATTAAAATGATTAAACCCAATTAAACTAAACAAAGACTAAACCTAATTAACTAGTTAATACTCAACTAATTAATTCGAAAATTAAGGCTAATCTAATCTAATTAATTCTAACAAACTCTAATTAAAATCTAAACAAAAGATTAAAATCCTAATTAATCTCTATTAAGTCCTAATTAACCCTAATAAGGAGAATTAACATCTAATTAAATTCTATATCTATATTAAAAATAAACTCTATTAAATCTATATCTAAAAACTATTAAATCCCATAATATCTATTAACTATTAAAAAGAGAATCTATTAAACTATTAAAAAGAGAATCTATTAAAATTCTATTTATTTATTCTATTAAAACCCTATAAAAAAATCTATATTATTTCTATAAAAGAAAAATCTATATATTTCTATTAAAACTATTTAAAAGAAATATATTCTATTTCCATATTAAAAACTAAACTATTTATTAAAAGGAATTCTATAAAAGAAAAACTATTATATTCTAAAAATCTATTTACAAAATAGCAAAAGACCATTAAACCCTAATAAGACTACAAAATGCAATTTATTCAATTAAAAAGGAGATTGAGACCGGAGCAGAACCAGCGATAAACCCGGACACCTGAATGTCCTCAAAAACCACAGTGTGAGCTGAAAACACCCGGGAAGCGTGCGACTTCCCACAAATAACCTCTGATTATCTGAATCTGTCTGAAACACCTGAAATGCGACAGCAGGGTTGTAATCCCGATAAAATCACCCTGATTGAAGAAATGCACTATATGCAGTATGTGAATGCGAATGTGAAAATGCGTCGAACCATAAATCAGATGTGGGACCCGGTTGGTCAAATTTTAGGGTGCAACAGCTGCCCCTATTCAAGCAGTTTGGACCTGAATGGTTGAAGAGCGCCCAACCTTTAATTATTCAAAGGTAGAAGATGGTTGAATACAAGTGAATCCTGAAATTTGCCAACCGTAAAATAACTGCAAAGCTGCTTGAGAAATAGCATCTAATAAACTGAAGTCTGATTGTCACGGCAACAACTGGTCAATTATCTGATAAATTTTCTGTTGTTTTTTCTTCAACATCAATCACCTGCGTGACGCCACAGGTACTGATTCTTCGGAATAATGCTTCAAAAAAAGCAAACACCTTCCCATCTACCATGGGATCTTTTCTGTCGACTCATGGTTCCTGGCGAACCTGAGGAAACTCTCCTGGGGAATTCTGAATTGAACTGCCTGGCACCTATTTCGACGAAGGCGGCAGCTTCAGAAGTTCGATATGTGTCAATCTTTCTTTCTTTTTTTCAGTGTTGACGTAACAACCAGATGTGAAGAATCACTCCGTTGGGGGAGAAGAGAAGCTTAACCAAACAACTCTGCAGGTGAACAAATTCGAAAGCCAATAGGTAACCACCCTGGTCTACGTTTCGACATGCGTATGCTTGAAATGATGCAATGCCCTATATGACATGTAAATGTTATGCGTTTGTAACTGCAATGCCCCGTACGACATGAATATGCTATGCGTTTTGATAGATGCAAATCTGACGATATATGCAAATGCTAATGTAAGCTCTAGCTGCCAGAGAACACCAGGTCTACAAACCGTCTGGAAAAATAAATGCCGGAGGCAAAGACAACTCCACTGAAAGTAATCGGTTATCACATAATCATCTCGACGATATTCTTTCCAACCACTGTCAAACTGCATTCTGTGGGGATTAACCAAATAGGGGTTGATTGTGAACGACTCACTGCTGGAGAATGCCCCTTCTGTCAAGGATATCAATCTTTTGATCTGCTGAGGATACTCCTGATCCTACTCTGATGCGGGGTAAAATACAATCTCAATTCTTCCGGGAATAATATGCAACTTTCATCTGCTGAAGAGGAGTAATTATGATTTAACAACGTCCATACAATATTCAACATTAATCGGGGAACTGATATCCATTAAGCTTCATATCGGGGAACGTGACAATACTACTGTATCGGGTATTTACACATTTTTTTGGTTTTTCTAGATAAAAGCGGGTTATTAACAAGATGGAAAATACTAGACGAGAACTAGCATTCAAAGGTAGACTACCAGGCGAGAACTGATAGCAAAATAGATTAGGAAAATTGAGCGAAAATTGGTTTTTATGTTTTGAACGTCAAACGGGGCTGACTGGATATAGGTAAAGAAACAGACAACCAGGCGAGAACTGGCTGAAAGCTGACATGTACCAGACGAGAACTGATACAACAATAGGTTAAAGAAAAGAAAACAACCAGACGAGAACTGGTTGGAAGTTGACATGCATAAGGCGAGAACTGGTATTTACGGAAGCATGGGCCAGACGAGAACTGGTTACTGGTTTGCCAGGCGAGACCTGGGCTTTGGAAGCGACTTGGTTACGAAGTTCTGACACGTAACAGATTTAAACTGTAGGATAACAATCCACCGACAACACGGCTCTTTCTCAGGTTTTTTGGAAGGGTATTGACACGATTCCTCGATATTCAACTCTTGCTGGGGATAAACAGGCTGGCTTGAATAACTTGCCCCAGTACAATACAATTTGCCCCAATCCAACTTTTGGGAATACTCTGAACAACTTGCTACGAGGCGACCTCGAGATTATTTGCCCCGGTATCTGTGCCACAAAAGGATTCAACCTCAATCAAACAATTGTCAACCCAGTTGGTCTTCACTATCTCTGAAGTGACTTTGCCCCTGAATGAGCGTATAAGCGACTTAACCTGATCTGATTACCCACTGGAAGGTTCTGCTTTCAAGACACAACATTCTAGATGATTGCCCCTGATCGGGTCTCGAGAAGACTCACTTCTGACCAGCTGATTCTCAAACAAACTGCCCATGATCAACTGCTGCTTCAGGACTTGTCCGCAGACTAACTGATACTGAACTTATGGCAAATTAATGCCCCTGATTTACAGGGTTTCACAGCATACACCATTCTGGTTCAGACTACTGTATTATTTAGTCCTGTTTGATTATTCCCTGTTGGAATTTCCTTCGTGTCAACTACTATCCTGCAAGTACAAATCGTCTATTCACGAATGGTAATTTTAATGCAATGTTTATGCAGATTTTGAAAATTTTTGCCTTGTCACTCATTTATGTGTCATGATTGTGAGTGACGAATGAACCAAAGTTCAAACGCAGTGCTGATTTGATCAGTGAAAAAAATACAACAAGGATATGATTAGCAAATCAAGAAGGAGTCAGGTTACTCACCCTTATCGTAATGCGCTTTCGGAATAAACCCTACCTCAATTAGGTCTTTTAAGGGTTGTATCGTGGTCGGGTTCACGGCTCGTGAAACAAAGGATATTTGGCTCAAATTTTGATTTGTACCCACCCCTTCTACGTGATGATCTCCGATCCTAACGTTCAGGTAACTTAGCACGAGCGCTCGCCTCTTCGAGAGGTATGTTGAATGGTAAGAACCATAACTAAGGAATTCACAAGGTTTTTCGGAGTGACAGTTACTCCTTCTTCGTTTTGGTGTCTGTATGCACGACTTTGTGACTTCACGGGGGATTTATATTTTTTTCTATCCCTTCTTTTTCATTCTTTTTGATTCCCTAATTTTTGCCTGGACTGACTCCTTTTGAGTTCTTTTCGTTTTTTCGTTTTCTTTTGAAGTCCAGCGGGATGCCCTGATTTTTGCCTAAGTATTAGCTTTCCAGCTTTTTCTTTCTTTTTACTTAGCGGGCTTTCTTTTTCTTTCTTTTGGAACACAGTCGTGTGACACCGGTTGTCTTGATTGCTCCGAAAGGATTGTAACTGTCTCACTCCTGATTGATGAGTTTTAACCATTGTGGTGGACGAAGTACGACCTCTTGAGAGGTATAGACTGTTATTGGTCCTCGAATGGAAACACTCCTCTGTGGGATTTGAATGCTCGGTCAAGCTACTGACAACTACCCTGCCCCGGGTTAAAATGTGAGGGTTAAAAAGTCCGAAAAAACTTCTACTTCCTGGATCGAAGTGGTTAACAAGGGACTAACTCCTTATATCTCCAGTGTTTGGGAATTCGAAACAATGCCTTGTACGTCATCGGTAAGGTCTTATCTGAAAGCATACTATCATCGGTCATGAGTTTATTTCGTCATCCTCCCTCCAATCTTTGCTAATCATGTGACAAAATGGAGTGAATAAAATGCAAGTGTCAGTGCAATACAATAAATGAGCGACAGCGACATGATTAATTCAGAAGATGCATAGTCACCTTACTAATATCACCATTCGGAACATACAATGTTTACAACAAATAGTAACTGACAGAAAGAAAACTACAAATGCAAATGATATAAAAGTCTGAGGACTGCCAATGTCGAGGCGCCCGCCTGTCTGAATCACTGGCTCCTTTGAAAACAACCTTCTGAATCTACGAGCTTAGACAACTGAACGGTTGGTATGAACAAACAGAAATCCTTCTCGAAAGGAAATGCGGTTTTGGTCAATCAACTGTTGTACTTTCGCCTGAAATGCTTTACAATCTTCTGTCGAATGCCCTGGAGAGCCACCATGGTAACCACACTGAGCGTGGGGATTGTACCCAGGAGGGTAAGGTTTTGGAACTGGCTTAAGAGCTTTAGGTTCCACCAAAGAACTCTGGATCAAAGATGGTAGCAGCTGGCTATACGGCATAGGCACTGGGTGAGAAGGAGCTTTCCTTCGTTCCAAATTGTTGTGAGGTCGATTCTGATTCTGACGCTGATTCTGATAACCTCGACCACGAGTTCGCTGCTTTGCAATGGAGGCGACATAAGATTTCTGATATGGTACCCTAGGCACGGCTGTCTGTCCAACATAACAAGCCACAGGAGGTACTGATCTCTGATAAGATGAAGAACCAACAAAATTCACTGATTCGCTTCGAGGATATTCAACCTTTGGCATGACTGCATTGATCACAACTCCTTCTTCATTCTGATAGTCACAAGGGTATTCAGTTTCACCAGCTTGATCATTTGAAGTAATCTGGATTTTCCCAATTCTTATGGCATACTCAAGGCATTCTCCTAATGTTACCACGTCAGAGAAACTTAACGGAAGTCCAAGCAATCTTTCGAAGTACGGATCTTGTAGGGAATCTACAAACATGCTTGTCAACTCTCGGTCTAAAAGCGGTGGGTGCACTCTAGCAGCAAATTCTCTCCATCTCTGAGCATACTTCCTGATAAGTTCATTGTTCTCTTGAGACAGTTCTTGCAACTGCATGCGATGGGGAGCTATGTCTAAATTATAATCGTACTGCTTCAGAAAAGCTCTGGCTAAATCCACCCATGATTGGATCTGATTTTTCTCTAACTGCATGTACCACCTCAAAGATGCCCCAGTCAGACTATCCTGAAAGCAATGGATCATCAATTTGTCATCTCGCACAAACGAAGTCATTCTTCGACAGAACATCATCAAATGTTGCTTCGGACAGCTATCTCCCATGTACTTCTCAAATTTCGGCACTTTGAACTTATAAGGCAACACCAGGTCAGGAACCAAACACATGTCTGCAGCATTCAGGTTAACAGCATCTTTCACTTTCAAAGCTTTCATTCCCTCTTCCAACGCTCGGAGTTTTCTATCCGTCTCAAGAGCTCTTGGATCTACGGTCCTGGCTATTGGAATATCTCTTCGTGGATTCATCACAGGGAAAACAACATCCTGATTGTTAACAGGAGGAGGACGCTCATATCGGGCACCAAACTGCTCATGTCGATCTCGGTTCTCAACAGAAGGCTGTACAACTTGGTCTGCAGTAACGTTGTTCGCTTGCGGGAAGTCTTCCATAGAATCATATAGAGGGTTGGACGTCATAGTGAACCCCGTCAAGGTGTTAGGAGACTGGAAATTGCCTTCAGACATAGCTACCAATAATCTTCAGCTGACTTCAATGCTCGATTCTGCTCAAATCTACTCAACCCCTAGGTCGTCTTCTGACAATCAACAGTTGCACAATCCAAACTCCGAGTAATCACCTTCAGGAAACAAAGGTTGGATCAGAACTCTGGCTAACTGGAGGATGATATGCAATATGATGCAACACTGTTATGCACATGATATGCAAGATGCAACAAACAACGGGACCACAGCCCCCACACAATCTGAACACTGTTGCGCTGCTGACGGAGTACGTTCGCTCTGAAGAGAGACCAAAATAACGGGTAGGTTGGAAGTCAAGGTTCCTGCAAAAAAACCCTCCCACTCACGGGTATGGACCTAGATCTGTCAAGGTACGGCATCCTATGCGGTCGTCAGCGTCACAGACTTTCAAAACTGACGATACGATTCCCAGAAGGAGTGGCATCATCAAGTCTTGAAGAGGCCTCACTTAGCTAACTTCCAAATGATCGGTTCCCGGAGTCGACAATCCAACTAACCAACAACCCCTTCGACCCAAAGGGTAGAAAAAGAAGTCAACCAGAAGAACCTCGTCCGAGTGTGGATTTCATGAGACACTAGTACAAGCAAAGCCGGTACGCGCCCACTAATTTCCACTCTAAGTCTAAGGTGCACTCAAGCCCAGGTCCGACTTATCTCTCAATCATAGAACACCCGTCACACCCCAATAGCACAACAGCAACAGATAATATCAATAAATAAACCAAATAGACAAGCAAACAAGCGCTAGGATTGACTCTCTTAGGGGACGTTGGATCCCACATGCATAAGGAACTATCGCAGTCCTTAGCAGCCAGGGGACGTTGGGTCCCCAGCAGAGTCGCCAGCTGTCGCTACTGCGAAAATCGGCGCCGGCTGACAGAAGAGTCGCCACCGTGCGTTATTTATCCCAACGGAGGGAAAGGAAACGCTCGAAGTAAACCTCGCAAAAAACGGGGAAGGAATGGTCATCGCAACCAAATCCTGGATTCGGGAGTCGGTTACGCAAGGGGAAGGTATTAGCACCCCTCACGTCCGTCGTACTCGACGGGATCCACGCTTGCTTGGGTTGTCTAAAGGATGCAAAAACAATCTATCTACGGCTGCTAAATCTAAACGGAAGGGAATTGACTCGATAGAGCGTCGCACTCTACGCCTACGTATTCTCAAAAGAGAAAGTCAGAGTCAACGTAGTTCGGGAAACTACAGGGAATTGGCTCGCCAAGACTTCGCGTCTTGTGCCTACGTACTTCCACACAGCATGGAAGATCAGAGCTTTCGTAGTTCAGGCTAACTACGGCTACACAGGGTGTTCTCACACAGAAGTGAGAAATCAAACTGGTTTTGAAGGTACGGGAACCTATAGGAAAAACTACGGTCTGGTCTCAAATGCACAAGGGCAAGAGAAAAGGGTAACATCAGTAGTCAGCGAGAAAGTCTCGATTGCACAGCAGCGAGAGAACAGAAGAGTTAGTTGTTAGTGTGCTCGCTAGGATATCGCATCCTATGCCTACATATTCTTGTCTGGTACAAGAAATCAGAGCAGCTGTAGTTCAGCTACTTTCGGGACCACAACTCAAATCTCGTTTTATTAATATTCTGAAAAGGATTACAATGATTGAATACGGGAAATAAACTCCTAGAAAATACTATCCTATCCATCTATCATGGAAAAAATCAAATGGAAAATAGTCCCCTAACAAATGGACTTTTAAAACTATCTCTAAAAGTGTAAAATAAACTCTATGAAAAATTATATCCTAAAAGAAAAATATTAAATTTACAAAGTAATATTTTTTACTATTTTTTCACTATTTTTTCCTTCCATTCTTTTTCCTTCTTTTTTCAATATTCTTTTTCTCATTCTTTTTTAATATTCTTTCACATATTCTTTTCTCTTTTTTTTTTAAACTAATCAAGTGAAAAAAAATAAAAAAAGAAAAGGAAAATACAAGAGGGGGGGGGGGTACACTAGTTATTACAGGGGGTGTGTAAAGTAATAAAAAAACAGAACATAATCCACATGGGCCCAGCCCAATACTTCAGCCAAGCAACAACAAAAAATGGGGAAGGGGGTGCAGAAATGGAAACGGGGGTGAGGTTAGCGAAGGGCGTTGGGCTTGGCCCATGTTCAGCAAAGAACCATCACAAAAAAAAAACAATGGACACGGAGGGTGTATGCAGAACGGGGGGTGCTAGTCTGAATTGGACATTGGGCCCAAGGCCCATTACCCCACTCTGAGGAGTCCAACGAGCTTCTCCCTCTCCTCACTCCTTCTGAGGCAAACCCTAACCTCTCATCCTTCTGTTCTCCAACTCCGCCGCCGCCAACGCTATTCCTCCCCCTACAATTCACCTCTTCTTCTCCTCAAATCTTACACAAAGACCTTCATCCCTCTCTGTTCAATCTTGCTCCCCAACTTCTCGTTCAGATGACTCCATTAGAGGTGTTGAAGCCATACGTTCTCGCGAGGGCGCTGCTTGAAGCTTGAAGATCTTGACTGAAGAACACGACGGATGAATCTGGACAATGAATCTCGAAGACGTTGATGGACCTTGGAAGATTCTGGAGGTTGCGAAGATCGCGAAGACGATTGTTGATGAACAATCTGGAGATCCGTTGAAGATTGACGAACATTCGTCTGGAAAATGATGCGGATCTCTGAGATCTATCGGTGACAACTAGCGATGAATCTTGGATAGATCTCCAGAAGATAATCAAGAACATGGTCCAAGTGTTTCCCTGGAAAAATCTCTGACGGTGGAGAATCTTCAAGAACGGATGATGATCTTGGATGATGTTGATGATTTGAGGTTTTCTGGAGACTGTTCTTATGTTGTTGATGAAGATTTGATGATCTTGTTGATGATCGCCAGAAGAATGATGAACAATGGATGAACCCACACGTACGCGTTCTTGAGAGTTTGTTGGTGATTATTGATGATCGTTCTGGAAAAGTGATGAGCACACGATGAAGAACTTGATGCATGTTCTTGATTCTGGAAACGATGATGAAGATGATTCTAGGGATTCAGTTGAAGACTATGAATGTGACGAACGGTTCTTGCGCAAGAGATGAAGATTAACACGTTGAATCTTGGTGAATATCTGGAAAAATCTGTTATGAACAGGGATGAAGGTCCATGGGCGTTTATGGGAATCCTGATGAATGGTGATGAATATGCATGTTGACGATCGGAGAAGATAAATTTATGGAGAAAGAATTATTGGCAATGAAGATTGGCTCGGAGGAGGTGATGAAGATCATGTGAAAACGATGAAGATTCTGGGTTTTTTAAGTTTTCCGGCGACGTTACGGCGGCCGGAGACGGTTGTAGGGTAGTTAGGGTGGCCAGAGGGAATCAGGTGCGGTGGTTGCATGGCCGCCGGCCATGCAACCAGTGATGCTCAGGGGTTGCCAAGTGTCATGGTTGGGTGGCCTGCATGTGTGCCGCGTGCTATGGGAGAGGGAAGTGGGAAACACGTGGTGAAGTCTGGTGAATTGGAATTATGAGGTGGCTTTTCTGGACTTGCACGCGTGGACGATTTATATAGGGGACACATGGCACTGCAATTCTGGACAAAAAATGGACAAATAAAGGACTGAAAGGATTTTGGGCCTCCAAAAACACTACTCTGGGCCCACAAAAAGTGATACAATAAACCCAAAAAAATCTGAATTAAAATGATTAAACCCAATTAAACTAAACAAAGACTAAACCTAATTAACTAGTTAATACTCAACTAATTAATCCGAAAATTAAGGTTAATCTAATCTAATTAATTCTAACAAACTCTAATTAAAATCTAAACAAAAGATTAAAATCCTAATTAATCTCTATTAAGTCCTAATTAACCCTAATAAGGAGAATTAACATCTAATTAAATTCTATATCTATATTAAAAATAAACTCTATTAAATCTATATCTAAAAACTATTAAATCCCATAATATCTATTAACTATTAAAAAGAGAATCTATTAAACTATTAAAAAGAGAATCTATTAAAATTCTATTTATTTATTCTATTAAAACCCTATAAAAAAATCTATATTATTTCTATAAAAGAAAAATCTATATATTTCTATTAAAACTATTTAAAAGAAATCTATTCTATTTCCATATTAAAAACTAAACTATTTATTAAAAGGAATTCTATAAAAGAAAAACTATTATATTCTAAAAATCTATTTACAAAATAGCAAAAGACCATTAAACCCTAATAAGACTACAAAATGCAATTTATTCAATTAAAAAGGAGATCGAGACCGGAGCGGAACCAGCGATAAACCCAGACACCTGAATGTCCTCAAAAACCACAGTGTGAGCTAAAAACACCCGGGAAGCGTGCGACTTCCCACAAATAACCTCTGATTATCTGAATCTGTCTGAAACACCTGAAATGCGACAGCAGGGTTGTAATCCCGATAAAATCACCCTGATTGAAGAAATGCACTATATGCAGTATGTGAATGCGAATGTGAAAATGCGTCGAACCATAAATCAGATGTGGGACCCGGTTGGTCAAATTTTAGGGTGCAACACACATATGGTTAACCAATTAACCAGTTGAAAATGTTTGAAAATTTGAAAATTCGCACTGGTTAATCGATTAACCAGTTTGCACTGCAACAGGTTAACCGATTAACATTGTACCAGAGGTAGAAAACAGCAGCTCAAAAGCACTTTTCAGCAATTAATCACTTCTCTAATAATCTAGATGATTATATAATCAATTATGCAGAAATTTAAACCAAAAATCAGTGATCCAATCAACATGTAAACACATTCAAACAGCAAGATCTCAAATCACATGGATCAAATCAATCAAAAGTCAATCAAAAATGAAGATCCACATCGAATATGCAAATTAAGCTCAAAAACAGAATTGGATCTAGAATTCCAACCTACAAATCAGAGATTTGCTTTGGTAATTGTTGATTCAACTTCAATTGAGCAGATCCAAGCAAGAAACCCAGAGATTCTTCAAGATCCAAGTGAGTTCTTGTAGTAGAAATGAAGATCCACCAAAATTAAGCAAATTTGATCCAAATAAGCTCATCAAAATCAACTCCCAAGTTCAGATCCACACTAGCACGAAAATTGAATGGAGAAATGGAGATGATAAGGATGAAGGGTGAAGGTTTTAGCTCTAGAATTCCATGATTCCAATGGAGAATAAAAGAATTCAAGGCGAGAAGAGCTTTAATGGAGTTTGGGAGATGGAAAAGTTGAGAGCAAAATTCAAGAGTGAATGAATTCTGAAAATTATATGGAATTACGAGGATTGTGTGTGTGAGGTTTGGAGCAAATCATTTAAATATGCTCTTGGTTAGGATCCAAACATGGTTTGGAGTGTGGTTTGTGAAAATCGGAATGAGATTAGGAATGAGAATTTGGAGGGAATGTGAATTAATTTGAAAACTAATCAAAATTCAAAGTGGTTCTAGATCCTTCTTCTGGTGTAAAATCAAATTCTCATGTGATCAAAATGGACCCCAAAGTGACCTCTATTGAAAATTCACGTGTAGAGCTGAAATTTGCCTTGGTTAATCAATTAACCATTTGGGTTAATCAATTAACATCTTCAAAAATTCAAATTTGACCTGATTTTGCATTGGTTAATCGGTTAACACCTTAAAAATTTGAATTTTGGCGCCTTTTGGAGGGAAATATGCACATTTGTCCATTTTCATCCGTTCTAAGCCCTGTTCAGCCTCTGAAACCTACTCTTGAATACTACAACCATGAGAATGCTTGAGATAGCTTGAATGCTGCCTCTTGATCTGAAAATATCCTGCAAAATAAAATAAAATCGACCGCTCGATCGCTAGGCAAAATAAATGCCGGAGCCTCTGATGCTCGATGTCTAGTCTCTTGCACAAAAAGGAAACCTGAGTTGCAGAAAACCTTGATCCCCTGCCTCAAGAACAACTGCTATACTATGCAAAAATGAAATGAAACATAATCCAAATACAAGAAATGGTTGGTCAAATTTTGGGGTACAACACCCTTGGGTTGTTTGCCAGTCACTCTTTCGTTTCTCAACTCAACTTCAAACCAATTCAATCCCGTTTCTTTTCGTGGTTGTTACCACGAACTACGGATGCTATGATTCTTCATTCACTCTTGAATCTAAGATACGTAGGCACAAGATTGCGATGATCTTGGCGAGCACATTTCCCTTTTCCTCCACTATTCCACATTTCCCTTTTCCTCCACTAGTCCACATTTCTACCTTTCTGCATTATTCCGAGCATACTTATACCTTTCTCCATTATTTCGAGCACACTTCTACCTTTCTCCATAGTTCTATCCATCTTCTGTTTCCCCTAGCCTTTCCCGTAGTTGAACTACGACGCTCTGATTTCTCATTCTCGTCCAAATGAGCATACGTAGACACAAATGCCCCAATCCTTGGCGAGCACTCTATCCTCTAACCACCTATTTTCCCTTAGCATCTTTAACATGTTAACCTACCAATTCGCCTTTAACATCGAGAAGAAAACAAGCAAGCCTAGACAACACCTACCGCAAAATACCCTAAGAGGTTCCCATTGAGTACAACAGACACGAGGGTTGCTAATACCTTCCCCTTGCGTAACCATCTCCCGAACCCGAAACATGGTTGCGACAACCCTGTTCCTATCCTTTCGTTTTAAGAGGTTTTCTCGATATTTTCCTCTCCCGTTTATTTGGGATAAATAAAGTTTAGTTGCGACTCTGTCGAACCGCATTTTCGCGCCTTTCGCGTGAGGGTCGTATCTCCGAAATGTCTCCATGATTTTTCGAGGTGCGACAGTTGGTGCAGGGTTTAGTTCATGATGTCAAACCTGATATCCTAACATTTGTGAACATAACATTCTATGAGAATGTGTTTGTTTGTTTGTTACCTTTTGTGCAACTCTTTGCGCTGTTATGATCAGTCATTTATGGTTCAGATCTGCATGGAAATATTCCTTATTTGTATAAGAGTTTTTGGTGCATATTTTGTGGATTTTTTATGGAATCGTGTGAGCTATTTTCTGAAGGAAATCTTTAAGATCTGAAGAGTGATTTGATTAGAGTTGATTGGATCAAATCAAATATGTTTTGGTTTTACTCATTGATACTAATAATTTAAATTGATTATATTAAGATTAGTTGCTATTTTTACCAAAGCCCAAGCCCGTCCAAGAGTTACTATTTAAAGTCTTCACAATCCTATTTTGAAGAGCAGAGAAGCTAGGGTTAAGATAATGCATTGCGTAAGGATTAGAGCTTTTTAGTTTCGTGTGTTTGTGTTAGTTTGTGAGTCATTCACTCATTACTTTAACGTGTGAATTGGACTAAGTTTTTGTGTTATAAGTTGTTCACTCAAAGCTTGTAAGCAAGAGTGTATTGTCCTTGATTGAAGCTTTTAAGCAAGATCAAGTATTGTCTTTGAAGAGTGTCTTCTAAAGTTTATTCATTTGTTGTTATCACTGCTGTGATTGAGGGGAAGTGAGAGGTATCTCTTATCTAGGGGTGTCCTAAGTAGAAATTGCAAGGATAGAGATTAGGTGCAAATATAGTAAACTAGAGAGAGTCTACTGTGTATCTTCAAACTAATTCTACTTAGTGAATTTCCTTCCTGGCTTGGTAGCCCCTAGACGTAGGTGTGTTTGCACCGAACTGGGTTAACAATTGCTTGTGTCTATTTACTATTTTTAACAGTTTATCTTTGTTCGTATATTAGTGATAGTTCAGATATTAGTGTCGTGACATCGCCTTCGACATCTTATATCTGATACCAGAATTTCAATTAGTATCAGAGCATGCATCCTGCTCTGGTTCTGGGTGAGATCTAGGGACGATACTTTCTGGTACTATGGACAAAGAAGGAGTATTTATGAACAAACCATTTGTTCTGGATGGGATTAATTATGATTAATGGAAAACACGTATGGTTTCCTTCTTAAAATTGTTGGATAGTAAGGCCTGGAAAGCTGTTATAAAAGGATGGGAACATCCTGTGACTGTTGGGAAAGATGGAAAGGCTACAACTGACTTTAAGCCTGAGGAAGAATGGAAAAGGAAGAGGATGAGCTGGCTCTTGGTAACTCCAAATCCTTGAATGCCCTGTTCAATAGAATTAATAGAAACATATTCAGATTGGTGAACAACTGTGAAGTGGCTAAAGATGCATGGGAGATACTCAAGACTACCCATGAAGGTACTTCCAAAGTAAAGATGTTAAGACTTTAACTGCTGACTACAAAATTTTAAAACCTAAGGATGAAAGGTGATGAAAGCATACATGATTTTCATATGAATATTATTGAAATAGCCAATGCTTCAAGTGCCCTAGGTGAAAAGATGTCAGAAGAAAAGCTGGTAAGAAAAATTCTCAGATCTCTTCCCAAGAGATTTGACATGAAAGTAACTGTCATAGAAGAAGCTCAAGACATTTTCAAGATGAGGGTTGATGAACTCATTGGATCTCTTTTAACCTTTGAAGTGGGAATAAGTGACAAAGCTGATAAGAAAAAGAGCATATCTTTTATGTAAAATACTGAAAATGGAGAGGATGAATCTGATGGGGATACTAATGAAAGTTTATCCAATGCCATAATGCTTCTTGGAAAACAGTTTAACAAGGCGATGAAGAGAATGGATATGAAGTCAAGACCTAATTTCAAGAACAACTCTCATGACATCAATAGGTCCAATGATGTAGGTAGAAGAACCAGGACTGAAGAAAAAACCACCAATCGCAAAGGGATTCAGTGCCATGGATGTGAAGGATTTGGTCACATTAGAGCTAAATTCACAACCTATCTTAAGAAACAAAAGAAAAGTCTTGCTGTCTCTTGGACTGATGAGGATTCTGACAGTGACCTTGAAGAAGAATCTACTAAACATGTGTTATACCCCAAAATTTGCCCAACCTTTTCTTTACTTGGTTTATGTTTCATTTCATTGTTCTAGCATATTGCATTGCATAGCATTTTGCATTCTACAGGGGATAAAGAGATGTGTGTATAACAAGAGGAATTTTCCAAGGGTTCTAAGTCTAATCAAGAGTTTGTATTCAAGTCAACAGGAGGGTTATCATCATCAGAGACAAGTCAAAGCCCTTTGGATGGGCAGATAAGTGTGTGTGGTTCACCTCCTGTCTAGGAGGCCCTTTGAAGGTCATCTGAGGATCACAAGCCCATGGTCATGGAGGGAGATGATCATTTAAGCTCATTGGAGGCCTTGTAGGTCATTGTGGAGTTCATTCAAGTGTTTACACCAAGTGTGAAGAGCTACAGTTGAAGGTGTTGCATCTAGGGTTTTCATCTGGTTAACCCTCAGTCAATTGTGAAATTGAAGGAGATTAAGACTCAGTTCCAAGTCTTTATGGTCATGGAATGTGTGTTGAGATGCCTAATATATCATTTCAAGATCAAATAAAGAAGAATCAAGAGTGTGAGAAGTTACTAAATTAGGGTTCTCAGTGTAAAATCCCCTATTTAGTGCCTAACTTCAAGACCACCTATCTCAAGATACAAGTCTCATCTCATCTTGACCCTAACATGAAACTTGTAGATCATGTTTCTAGATTTATTTGGAGTACTAGAAGTCATTCATCTATTTCTAGAACTCAAGTTATGATGCTGGCAAGTTACAGGTCCTCAAATGAATGTGATTTTGGTCAACAAAAGTCAACCAACTTCCAAACCCCTTTTGACCTAGAAGGATGTTTCTCCTCGCCTTGACCAAAACATGAAAATTGTTTCTCATGATCTTAGCTTTCCAAAGAGTACTAGAAGTCCTTCATCTGATTTGTATAACACAAGTTATGAGGCTTGCAAGGCAGTGGTATTTTGGGAAAGTAGGATTATAGGTCATTTTCATTATAGGTCCATTTCACCACTTTGCACACTTCAAATGGAAATATTTCCAACTTCAAACTTGCTCCAAATAGGGTCATTTGCTCAACCAAACATCAAGGCATCATGGGTTTGGCTTGTATTGAAGAATCCCTAAAGAAATTTCCATGAAAAAGGCCTTAAAAGGGGAAAATCAAATTAAATTCATTTGGGATCATTTTGTACCAACCTTATGCATTTTTTGAGTGCCAAATACATTTCAAGCACAATGCCAATTTTGGATTTGATATTTGAGCTCAATTTGGTTGCCATTTTCATGCTTACTTCAATTTTAAGTAACACATACAAACCATGCCATAGGATTAAATTGAGGAGCCATTTTCAGCCCTTGGATCAATTTACCTCAGGTGTAAGCTAACTGAGCCATTTTTACAGCTTGGCAATGCCATTTTCATGCAATTTTGGAGGTGGCCATAAGGAGAAAATTTGAATTTCAATTGGGCTTAAGAAGCATAGAATTAGGCCTTCTTGGTATCAAAATCCATCATACTTATTCTCAACATTGTTCACAAGCTCTCAGGGTGGACATAGAGTGAAAATTGGTCAAGAACACATTGAGACAAAGTAAGAGAAAAGTCAAAATTGTTTTTTTCCCTTTCATTGAGTTTCAATCCAAACCAAGCATTTAAAAAGTTTCCTTGAGGTTTATAGAACGATTCTGGGTGGTTTCCTTTGAGCTTTACCAAAGAACCAAGCTCTGTGGAAGCTTTTCATTAGGTTTCTTTTCAATCCATTTTTATCTCTGTTTAAGTATTGTTTACAAGCCATTTTTATATATTTGTGATCCTTGCATATCATAGTTGATTTCTGGATTGGACTGATGGCTGTTTGTGAGCTTTTGTGTTTTGAGCTTATTTCTTTTCCTTTTCGTTTTGGCTTATTTAGGCATGACCAATGAAAATGGTTTATGGATTTGAGATCTACGTGACCTGGAGACCATTTTTGGCTTTTAATTTGTTTGATTTGGTTAAGTTTCGAAGCATCTGCGTTTTTGGCCGTGAACTGGTTTGAACTTTCGCCAGAGAAGACGACCGGAACAGTGGTTCCGGCCGTCTGGTTTTTCCCTCCAAGTTTGAACATTGCCTGAGCCACGTGTGTATGTTTGTAGCCTTTGGATTTAATTAATTTTCTTTGCACGCTCCAGATTAAGACGTATGATACACACCTTTTGACTGCGCCACACACAATTACTTGGAGCACACCGTTTCACTTAAGTTTTGGCCTGGGCCACGCGTGCTTTCTTTTGGCCTTTGGATTTGATTACTTTTTGATCTGACTTCCCAGAGCGTGTTTCACCATGGTCCTATGTTGACTCCTCACACACAATCCACAAGCACTCACGTTTTTGTTTCTTGGATTGGGCCTTTTTTCTTTCTGAACCCCCATCTCATGTGCAGCCCATTGTTTTGCCTGTTTTGCCTTGCTATTCACACCACTGGTTTATTTATTTTACTTTTATTTTCTTTTTAGTTTAGTTTTGTTGTTGTTTCAATTTTAATCATTCTAAAATACTTCCAAAGGTTATAAAATTCCCCAAAAATATGTTTTAGACAATTTGGAGTGTCTTTTATTTTATAAAATTTTTATTTTATTTTTTTGGATTAGTTTTCAATTAAAAATGGAGTTTAACATTGGAAGTGTTTTGTTTGGATTAAATTTTGACATTGCTTTGTTTCTTGATTTGTATTTGCATTTCCCTTTTGATCCAATGATTGAAAATCAATCCTCATATCCATGATAAGTTGATTGATTTTTGAGGACCATTTTCCCCCTGTTTTGTTGAGTTTTGGTTTGGTATTGATAGCATTCATTTGACCCTCGACAATCCTCCTTCACAATGGAGCACCCTTGTGAATCAATTTCTATGGTGATGTTATAAAGTGACTTTGATTTTAATATCTTAGCCTCTGGTTTCCAACATGTTTATGTGCCTTTTGCATTTTATTTGGTTATTTTTGAACCATTTTCCTAATTTTAGAGTAACTTGCAAGTCAAGTTACCCCAAAGGGAGGTTCATACAAACACATTGACCTAGTTTGCCTTGGATATGACATTTATGGATCCTTTAAGACTTCAATGCCTTTTGATTCATGTTTCTAACATGTTAAGGATGATGCTTGCTCATTTTTAGGTCATTAAATTATGTATTGCTTGTTCATTTGGTTGTTTACTTTTGATTTCCCAATTAGGGTTTCTATGTGAAACATGTTTGCTTTCCTTTGGGAATTTGCTTGCATTTCCTTGTGGTTTATTTTCTTTTGCTTTTGATCACTTTTATTTCATTTCCCTAGCTGTCCAATGACTTTGGAATCTCAATTAAGGTGGCTTGGTCCCTCCTTTGGAGGTACTTGAAGCATGCCTAAAATGATGAATCCATAAGGACTCCTTTGTGTTTTCTTTTGCACCTTTCTTGTGATGCTCATGGTTGAGTGCGTATTATGAGTTCCTTGTTGTCCTCATATAGCCTCCCATCCTCACTTTGTTTTAGGACTTCTTTGCCTTTCATTTGTGTTTGGGTTTTGGCATTATGGTTGATGTTTGAATGGCTTAGGCCATTTCATCCCATTTTAGTGCACTTGTGTGTTTCTTTTGATGCATTTCTTTTTCCTTTTCTCTCTTGCATTTGTCATATTGTTGCTTGAGGTTGAGATGAGCTTGTGGAGGCTACTGCCCCACACCAATTTTCTCCCTCACTTGCATTCCATGTTTGCATTCTTGCATGTTTATGTTGTTTCTTTTTGCTCTTTTGTCTCCTTTCCCTTAGGATCTCTAATCTCTCTTGTTCAAGGGAGGTTATGATAGACATTAGGATCTTAAACATGTATGATAACATTAGGTAGCATTCCCTTATCTCAATCTTAGGATCACCATTGCATGACAACTTTAGGTTTGAGTTTAGTCCCCCTTTAGTGTCCTTTCTCTTCTCATCTCTAAACAATCATAAAACACCTTATAAAGGTTAATGATTATTGTGCGTTACGAGCCTTAAGCACTTGGGAAAGGGTTGTTGAGGGGTTTCTCTTAAATGGCTTGGATGTTTAGTGTAGCACCCTTTGGGTGATATGCAACGCATTCACTCCTAAGTCATAGTCTCTAGTGCGATATGAATTGCAAACACTTCAAAAACACTTCTTCTCTAAAACACACAAAAACAAATCATTCAAACTTCTTTTTTCCCTTTTAGGGCCTTTAATCTTGAAAAATCGTTTTCATAAGGAGAGTTTTGTTAACTCTTAGTTCTACCACAAAGGATAACGCCTAAGTCTCCAATGGTCGAGCTGCATACACCAACTGCTAGAACTACTTGTTAACCCTACTCGGGTAAAACAGTTGAACAAACCTATGTTCCCTTTTATCCCGAACTACGTCTGTTCTGATCATTCATACCAGATGAAAGTACAGAGACACAAGACGCAATGTCTTGGTGAGCAACCTTCCCTCCTTTCACCCGTAGTTAGCCGAACTACATTGACTCTGACTTCTCCCTTCAGATGAGATACGTAGGCACAAAGCGCCGTTTCTTTGCCGAGTCATTTCTTTTTCTTTTGTATTTTACCAGTAGTTAGATAGTTTCAATCACCCTTTTAGATAGACAACAAGCGTGGATCCCGTCGAGTACGACGGACGTGGGGGGTTCTAACACCTTCCCCTTGCGTAACCGACTCCCGAACCCAAGATTTGGTTGCGATAACTGATCTTATCCCTCTTTTCGTTAGGTTTTCTTTGAGCGTTTCCTTTCCCTCTCTTGGGATAAATAACGCACGGTGGCGACTCTTCTGTCATTGTCGGCCCCTCTTCGCAGCGATGCGACAACATGCAATTGCTTTGACTGGAAGATACTATTCTGATGAAGACTCTAGTGAATATGAATTAACATTTAAAGAACTTGCAGCTTCCTATAAAGAGTTGTGTCTTAGAAGTGAAGAAGTGTGCATCAAGGTGAAAAGCAGAAGAAATTCATAATCAAACTAAAGGCTGAAAATGAAGAACACCTTAAAACTGTCACTGAGTTGAATGATGAAGTTGCTCAGCTGACTTCCCAACTTGATCAAATGAGGAAGTTTGTTAGAATGATGAATAGTGGCACCATCACCCTGGATAAGATCCTTCAATCTGGAAGAAGGGCAGGAGACAAAACAGGGTTAGGGTTTGATGAAGAAAAGAAACCACCTTCTGACTGTAATCCTTCTTCACACCACAAGCCTTCTGGATCCAAGCAAAATATGTTCCATCCGATGTCTCAACATCATGACATAGGTTAACCCAACCAACCAAGAAGAAGATCCCAAAGATGGAAATGTCACTACTATGGCTGTTTCGGTCATATAAATCCTTTCTGCTTCAGACTGCATGGATATCCTAAACCTATACCTCAAACCAGACCAAATTAAAATATTCATTCTGCTAGGAAGCAATAGGTTCCTAAAGCTCCTGCTACAAAGCAATGGATTCCTAAAGCTGCTGCTACTAGCTTGATAGCTCACATGTCCCTCAAAGTCTTTGCTAATGAAGATTGGTACTTTGACAGTGGGTGCTCCAGACACATGACATGGATTAAAATTCTCTTAGTAGACATCAAACCCCATATACTAGATATGTGACTTATGGAGATGGAGCCAAAGGTGAAATTAAGGGAGTTGGAAAATTGAACTGCTCAGAAGCTCCTCACCGTGACAATGTGCTGCTGGTTAAAGGATTAACTGGCAACTTAATTAGCATCAGTCAATTGTGTGATCAAGGACTCAATGTCAACTTCACTAAATTTGAATGCTTGGTTACAAATGAAAAAGGAGAATTGATCATGAAGGGAGTTAGATCTAAGGACAATTTCTACCTATGGGTTTCTCAAGACTCCAGATGTGCTCTAGCCAAAGAAGATGAAGTGAAATTGTGGCACCAGAAACTTGGTCATCTACATTTAAAAGGAATGAAGAAAATCATCTCTATAGAAGCTATCAGAGGAATTCCTAAGCTGAAGATTGAAGAGGGAAAAGTCTGTGGTGAATGCCAAATAGGAAAGTAAACAAGGATGTCACACCAGAAGATCCAACATCTCACTACTTTAAAAGTATTGGAACTTCTCCACATGGACTTAATGGAACCTATGCAGGTGGAGAGTCTTGGTGGAAAGAAGTATGCATATGTGGTGGTGGATGATTTTTCAAGATACACTTGGGTGAATTTTATAAGAGAAAAATCTGAAGTGTTTGATGTGTTCCAAGACCTCTATCAAAAGAGTCAAAGAGAAAAGGAAAATAAGGTTGTTAGAATCAGGAGTGATCATAGGAAGGAGTTTGAAAATAAAACATTTGCTGAATTTTGTTCTTCTGAGGGAATTAGCCATGAATTCTCTTATCCCATTACTACACAGCAAAACGGAGTTGTGGAAAGGAATAATAGAACTATCCAAGAATCTGCTAGAGTAATGATCCATGCAAAGAAGTTGCCCTACCACTTCTGGGATGAAGCCATGAACACTGCCTGCTATATCTATAACAGAGTGACTTTGAGAACAGGAACCATGACCACCTTGTATGAAATATGGAAGGGAAGAGAGCCTACTGTCAAATACTTCCATGTGTGTGGAAGAAAATGCTACATACTTACAGACCGTGACCAAAGAAGAAAGATGGATCCTAAGAGTGATGAAGGAATATTCTTGGGCTACTCTACTAATAGCAGAGCCTATAGAGTGTTTAACTCCAGAACTAAAACCATGATGGAGTTTATCAATGTTGTTATAGATGATGTGCATAAGGAGATTGATGTCCCAGAAGACGTTGGAACATCCCTTGATATCTCAGCTGAGTCTGCAAATAAAGACAATGATCCCAATCCTGCCATTACTGAACCTGAACCAGTTGAAAAGGACCCTCTATCAGAATTCAGAAAGACCATCCTATGAATCTCATCATAGGTGATCCAAATAAAGGGGTTACTACTAGATCTAGAGAAGTCATCTCAAGTTCTTGTTTTGTATCTAAGGTTGAGTCTAAAAACATCGAAGAAGCATTAACTGGTGAATTCTGGATAAATGCCATGCAAGAAGAGTTGGGGGAATTCAAGAGAAATGAAGTATGGGATCTTGTGACAAAGCCTGAAGGAACAAATGTAATTGGAACTAAATGGGTTTACAAGAATAAGTCTGATGAAAAGGGAGTGTTCACTAGGAACAAAGCCAGACTTGTTGCACAGGGATACACTCAGATTGAAGGGGTTGACTTTGATGAACCTTTTGCTCCTGTAGCTCGCCTTGAATCTATCAGACTTCTTCTGAGAGTTGCATGCATTCTGAAAATCAAGCTGCTTCAGATGGATGTTAAAAGTGCCTTTTTAAATGGTTACCTAAATGAGGAAGTCTATGTGGAACAACCCAAGGGATTTATTGATCCAACTTTTCCTAATCATGTGTTTAAGTTGAAGAAAGCTCTGTATGGACTGAAGCAAGCTCCTAGAGCATGGTATGAAAGACTAACAGAGTTTCTTGTTGATAATGGTTATAGAAAAGGTGGCATAGATAAGACATTGCTTATTAAGGAAGAAGGAGGAAAACTCATGATTGCTCAAATATATGTTGATGATATTGTGTTTGGTGGGATGTTTGATGAGATGATTCAACATTTTGTGCAACAAATGCAGTCTAAATTTGAAATGAGCCTTGTTGGAGTATTAACTTATTTTCTTGGGTTGCAAGTCAAACAGATGGAAGAATCTATATTCCTATCTTAGAGTAAGTATGCCAGGAATATAGTTAAGAAGTTTGGAATGGAAAATGCCAGCCACAAGAGGACACCTGCACCTACCCATCTTAAGTTTTTTAAAGATGAAAAAGGAGTTAATGTGGATCAAAGTCTCTACAGAAGCATGATAGGAAGCTTGTTATATCTTACAGCAAGCAGGCCTGACATTGCCTTTGCGGTGGGTGTTTGTGCCAGATATCAAGTTGAACCCAAAGTGAGTCATATCAATCAAGTCAAGAGGATTTTGAAATATATTAATGGGACAAGTGAAAATGGGAATGTTGTACACTCATGGATCTGGTTGTGTGCTGTTTGGCTATTGTGATGCTGATTGGGTTGGAAGTGCTGATGACAAGAAGAGCACATCAGGAGGCTGCTTCTTTTTGGGGAACAATATCATATCTTGGTTTAGCAAGAAGCAAAACTATGTCTCTCTATCTAGTGCAGAAGCTGAATATATAGATGCTGGGAGTAGTTGCTCTAAACTTGTGTGGATGAAGCAAATGCTTACTGAGTATAATGTCACACAAGATGTCATGACATTATACTGTAACAACCTGAGTGCCATAAACATATCCAAAAACCTTATTCAACACAACAGAACAAAACATATTGATATCTGTCATCATTTTATAAGGGAGCTTATTGAAAATAAAATCATTACCCTAGAGCATGTTACTATAGAAAAACAGCTGGCTTATATCTTCACTAAAGCATTGGATGCCAGTCAGTTTGAAACTTTGAGAGGAAAATTAGGGATTTGTATTTATGAAGATTTATAGCAATTTTTGCTGAGTAGGAATATCATTCATGAGGGATGGTATTTTCCAAAAATAAAGATGTCTCAACATCACTCATTATTACATAACACGTTTAAGGAGACTACCACACGCTACCCTAATCATCTCTTTCTCTCCAACTACCCATTCAACTCATATACCCCCAGAACGTTTATGCCTGATTACCACTCTCTATTTGAATCTCTAATTAAAACCTATTCTCCTACTCTCAAAAACCTAAAAATGTCTCCTAAACATGTCTCAACTTCGTCAAAATATTCTAAGTCTGTTTCCAAAACAAAGGCTCAACCCATGAGCATCTCGTTTGAGGAAGTTCTTGATGTTACCCCTCTTGCCATGGTTCCATGCCACGACATTGAAGCGTCCAAGTCTACACCCACTCATGCAAGCGACTCAAAACAAACGTCTAAAGGTAAATATTCTGATACCTTTGCTGATTATACTACTAAAATAAAGAACAAAGAGGGCAGTGCTTATGTAGATAGAACCATTAGGGAGCTAGTGACTAAGGTTCTATATGGTGGGAATAATGTACCTGGGATTTCTACCCCTCTATCTTGCATGGATGTTACTTCAAGTTCTGCTGCTGGCCAAGGAGAAGAAGATAAAGATGTTAATGACTCCTCTTCTGATAAGAACCCTAGTACAGATAATCTGCACAAGCTTGCTATCTCTGTGCTCAAGGAAGGAATAGTTGAAGATGGTGCAAATAAAGATGTTGGTACCCCTGGTATGAAGACAAAACAAACAGTTATGTTCAATACAAGGAGAAGGTAAATATTTTTGATAATGTGGTGGACCTTGAGGGTGTTCCATCTGATGATGAGTTAATAAAGAATGTGGCTCCCGGTATTGTAAAAAGGCTGAAGTTTAGAAAAGGAAAATCTGTGATTGAACAATCCCCTTCTAAGAGTCAGAAGAAGAAAACTGTTGTTGGTCCTCCTAAAGCTTGGAGTAAAGTCACTCCTACTTCCAAGAAAAGAAAGGTTAGGTTAGAGATTGATTCTGATGATGATGCTGAGGATGATTTCCAGGACATCACTCATGTTAAGAGATCTGTTGCCAAGAAAACCACAAGTACTGTTCCTGCCGCCCCTCTGGATAATGTGTCTTTCCACTCTATTGATAACGTGTCAAAGTGGAAATTTGTGTATCAAAGAAGGATTGCCTTGGAAAGATAATTAAGAAAGGATGCACTTGAAATCAAGGAGGTCATGCAATTGATTTCTGATGCTGGGCTGACCAAAACATGTATCTGGGTTCTTAAAATGTTATGATATGCTTGTGAAGGAATTCATAGTGAATATCCCTGAAACCATTACTGATAGAAAGAGCAATGATTTTATGAAAGTGTTTGTAAGAGGAAGGTGTGTTTATTTTTCTTCTAATGTGATTAACAAGTTCTTAGGTAGGAATGAGGAAGGGGATGGTGAAATGGAAGCTACTGACAATCCGGTTTAATCGATAGAATCGATGTTTGAACGGTTAGAAGTTGGATTAAATGGTGTAGTTTAGTCGAAGATTGTTAGGCTAAGACTTTGGAAACTCGTTGGAATTGAATCGGGAGATTATATGGTAGCAAAGAGGGGAATAGTTGGTGAAAATACACTTTTCTGCATAATTTTTCAAAAACGCACAGTGAGCAATCGATTGCACTAATACAACAATCGATTGCACATTTAACAAAACTGCTGGAAAACTGAATTTTTAGCTGAGCAATCGATTGCACTAGTACAGCAATCGATTGCACAACAAAATAGTGGCTAAAATGTGAAAATTTGGGTCAAGCAATCGATTGCACTAATACAGCAATCGACTGCATGCGGTATCAAAGCTGAAAATTGAAAATTTCTGTTCCGACGATTTTGGCCATAACTTTTAATCCGTAAGTCGGTTTTAGTCCCCGTTCAAAGTGTTGGAAAGCTAATGAATAGATCTATAACATAGTATAGATAATATAATTAGTTGCCAAATATTTTTAAATCCAATATGTTTGGGGAGTCATTGCTTAATTAAATCTTAACTAAAACATGGTTTAATTGAGATGATTTATAGATTAATTACTTGAGTATTAATTGATTGTAAACCTTCGGTTGGTTATTGAGATATCAATTGTTGTTTAACAAGTTGATTGTGTATTGAACATTGAATTCAATTATTGGTGATGGATTAACTGTCATATGTGTAATCGTTGAATTGTGTTGTGAATTGTGAATATATGTGCATTGCTTGGTAAATGTGATGATGATGTTGAAAGTATGAATACTTTGATTAATATGGAATATGAGTTGTGTGTGAAATCATGATATAATTCTTGTTTGATGAATTATTTGAGTATGCATGAGATTAAGATGCGAGAACGGTCTTAAGTGCATATGATTGTTTTAGAAAATATGTGTATGTGCAAAAACTCGTACTCACTGGGGTAGAATAACAAGATGTTATTCCTAGTGGAGTAATAACTGGGGTAGAATAACAAGATGTTGTTCCTAGAGGAGTAATCACTGGGGTAGAATGACAAATGTTGTTCCTAGTGAGGTAGAGTGGCATGGTCGTATACACTGGGGTAGAATGACTAAGATGTCTTTCCTAGTGGAATAATCACCGGGGTAGAATAACTGAGATGTTGTTCCTGGTGTGGTGCTCCCTGGGGTAGAATAACTGAGATGTTGTTCCTAGTGGAGTATGTTAGAACACAGATTGGTTCTTAATAATTACTCTTTGTTTTGATGATAACTGTTAGGAAATTTATATTTAAGAATTATATACTCTAAAATTTGTTTGAGAGTTTTACTGCAGATTAAAATTATATTAACTCTCTAGAAGCAAATATGCCTTGAATACAAGAAGCTGTTCTGACTCTGAAGCGCCAGATGCACCTTATAGAAGAATCTGCTTGATCCTTACAGAAGATCCTGAGCGTAGTCTCCAGAAGGATCTGAAGCAAGAAGCTCCAGAACATTCTGAGTCAGAAGCATATGAAGATAGTCAGAAGCATCTGAAGATAATCAGATGCATCTGAAGATGAAGCATCAGAAGGATTGAAGAATATTGATTGAAGAGTTTCTCAAAGCATAAGTCTACAGAAGTTTCTGAATGTACTTACGCTGCCAAGTACTGAAGTTCTGTGTCAAGATGCTCTGATAATCAACACGCTAGAAGCACACAAGCTGTAGAAGACTCTGATACAACATAGTTCTGAAACTCATCAGAAGACTCTGATCCATTCAGACTCTGAAGAACTTGCTGAAACTGAAGAAGTATTTTCAAGAATATATCCGTTGTGTTGTACCCCAAAATTTGACCAACCTCTTTGGCTTATGTTATATTGCATCATCAGCATTAGCATTGCATAACATTTTGCATTCCACAGGGGATCGAGGTATGTGTGTCTAGCAAGAAGAATTATCAAGGTTTTTTTAACCTGATCAAGGAGGTTATATTCAAGTCGTCAAGCAAAGTGATCAAGTCAAGGGTAGCAATGGTTGGAATTCAAGTGAAGTTTGCCCTCGTCTTGGACAAACAAGTATTTTACTTGTTCCCACTTCGTGAAGGCCATGACAAAGCCAGGTGTTTCATGGTTACAGATTATCAAGATTCAATTCGTTTTCTAATCAGGGTTGGGATAAATTGTTACAAGATTTCATGTGAAGTTTGTCAAGACAGGAGCATGTACAGTATGGATTGATGATCGTTTTCTGATTCCAAGGCTTTGAGAAATCCAGTTTATGAGGAATGATTATGGCTCAGCTACAATCTAAGTGACGTCAGATCAAGAATCATATTTCGAGTGTTTTAAAGAAACTGAAGATGCAGAGAAGCTGTTGGATGAATTGCCTGTGAGAAATGTTGTGTCCTGGAATATTATGATTCGCGGTGTTGTTGGATCACACGACAATGAGAATTACTCGAATGTTTCATGATGCTGAGATGGGAATTCAATTACGTTGTTTTATAGTGAAAGTTGGATTTGATTTGGACTGTTCTGTTGATTGTGCTCTTGTTGATTTATACGCAAAATGTGGTTTCGTTGAGAATGCAAGGAGTTTTTTTTTTTTTATTATCTGTTATCAATTCTTTGATCAGTACATACTCTAAGTGTGGTAGCATTACTAGTGCATTTAAATGTTTTGAATTAATTTCACAGCTTGATCTAGTTACAAGGACCCCACTATTTCAAATTAATGACCAATGTGTATCAAATTGGTCCTGACAACAGAACATTGCATGCGTTGTTGACCTTCTAGGGAGACACGGTCTCAAATGAAGCTTTTGAACTCTTGAAGTCAATGCCAATTCAAGCTGAATCAGATACCTTAGGAGCATTTATTGGATCTTGCAAACCACCTTCAAATGTAGATCTTGCTAAATTGGCTACAAAAAAAAAAAAACTCTTCATCAGTGAGCCAGAAAAGAGTGTAAACCATGCAGTGATGTCGAACATTTACGTTGCACCGAGACATGGGTGTGATGTGGAAAGAGTTCAAAAAAATAAAAAATGATGGAAGACTGTGTGAGAGATGCTCCCCAGGGATAACAGTTCGCAAGGATCGGTCTACTGACAACAAAATTGCAGCTCCAAAAGAAGTTTTGGTTGTTGAATATAAAAAGAAACCAGAAGTTGTCTTTAGCTAAGTTGGATGTTTCCAGACGGGATGCCATTATTAAAACACTGAAAGATACTTCACATTATCCTTCCGGTAAATTTGCAGACTCTGAAGTAGCCTTGCTACTGGATATGCTGTCTTCATGGCCAAACACAATGATATTTCCTGTCATTGATATTGTAAGAATGTTAGTTCTTCGCCCAGAAAGGGACTTTTGCACTTCACAAGCAATTTGAATCTGAAAAAGACATTTCAATGGAAGTGATTAAGAAGGATACCATAAACCCAGCCGCCCCACTCTCTTTTTTTCTCACATATTTTCTTCTCTCCATTCTCATTTTTAACACAATTTTTTTTCTTGCTAATATCACCAAACTCACCACTGAAACTCTTCACAGCAGCAATTTTGCAGTGTAGTCCAAATAAGCCATGCCTAAACATTACAAGGGATACTACTAATTTGTGGCCTAATGGTAAAGCTAGAAAAACAAAATAATGAGTGTCTAATGTTGGTGGTGCTTTCATATAGGCTCTCCTGCGGCGACGAGCATGTTGCCTGGTTCACCATCTCCAATATCTGTTATGTCTCCTTCATCATTCGTTCTACCCACACCACCTTCCAGAAAGGGCCTTTCACACGATTAACCTGACAAATTGAAGAATAAAAAAAAATCGTCGAGTCAAGAAAAAATAGGAAAAGAAGATGAATTAAATTGAATTCCACATCATTCAAATATAAACACCATCCCAAATTTCAGAAAATGTTGTTAGCAGAAGCTCTGCATTTGCGGACAAGATTCTACAACCCAAACAAACCCAACACCAACTCGAAACTTTCTCGTTTTCTCCTTCAAATAGCCGCAATCCCCACTAATTCTTCTTCAACCTCATGTTTCACCATCCAAATCTTCAAACCCAAAACCATTTTCATCAAACCCAGAAAAATCACAAACCATGTTTCGACAAAGCAGGATAGAACCCCTCCTTCAGACCCATAATTTTCTAACTTCAACTCAATTTTCTTCTCCAACCCACAACAAAGTTCCAGCCCTTTCAAACACCAGCATTGATGTTATTGTTGGCATCACAAACGAACAGGCACTCAGAATTGGAGAATCTCCTTCAGCAGCTGCTGCGTGGATAAATAAAAATTTATAATCAATTGAAAAAGTGCGGATGAATCAGATGCTGAAAAGATTATTGAAAAAAGCCGGTAATACCTCTTTTGCTGATCAAGCAATACAAGTACAAGAAAATGTCCACTCACAAATTAAGACGTTTTGTGCATTCGTGGATGAAATTCTTCTTCCAAATGAACAGACGATGAAGGATCCTCTTGGACTATCTCAACAAGCAAGTGTTTTGCCTTGTCAAAGTGGACTTAGTTTGGCTGTGGGTAGGAACGGTTCATCTCCCGATAAATCCGCCGTTGTCATTGATATGCTTTTGGAGCAGCTGGCCCTCAGACAAGACCATTAAGCCAAGCCGAAGTTTCCCTGAAGTTAAAAGATCAACTTGGCTATACACTCAATATTAAACCTTCTCAGATATCTCACAAGGATGCAGGTCAGGGTCTTTTCTTAGACGGTGTCGTGAATGTTGACTCACACATCTTGTGCACTCCGGTCATTGCAGATATTGACAATGACGGTGTAATGGAAATGGTTGTTGGTGTTTCTTATTTCTTCGACCATGAGTATTATGACAACCAGGAGCATAAGAAAGAACTGGGTGACATTGACATTGGGAAATATGTTGCCGGTGGTATTGTTGTTTTTGATCTGGATACAAAACAAGTTAAGTGGACTGCAGAGCTTGACATGAGTACAGATACAGCAAACTTCCGAGCATTCATATATTCTTCTCCTACTGTTGCAGATTTGGATGGTGATAGGTATCTAGACATTCTTGTTGGAACTTCTTATGGCCTATTCTATGTGTTAGATCATCATGGTGAAATTAGAGAAAAGTTCCCTCTTGAAAGGGCCGAGATTCAAGGAGGTGTTGTTGCAGCTGATGTTAATGATGATGGGAAAATTGAGCTAGTTACAGCTGATACACATGGAAATGTTGTTGTATGGACCCCCAAAGGAGATTTGATATGGGAAAAGCATCTGAAGAGTCTTATTCCACATGCTCCAACTATTGGTGATATCGACGGGGATGGCCACACTGAGCTTGTTGTGCCAACACTATCTGGGAAGATTCACGTTCTTGATGGAAGGGATGAATCATCTATCGGACGGTATCCATTTATAACTCACGGAAGAGTGATGAATCAAGTTCTTCTAGTTGATTTAAGTAAACAGAAGGAAAAGAAAAAGGGGTTGATTATTGTTACTGCTTCATTTGATGGTTATTTGTACCTCATTGATGGACCTACAGGCTGTGCTGATGTTGTTGACATTGGTGAAACTTCATATAGCATGATTTTGGCAGACAATGTAGATGGGAGGATGATCTTGATCTGATTGTCTCAACAATGAATGGCAATGTCTTCCGCTTCTCAACTCCCTCTCCTCACCATCCCCTCAAGGCATGGAGAGTGCCTAACCAAGGAAGAAATAATGTTGCAAGTCGATACGGTCGTCAAGGCATCTACGGCATTCCGTGATGAAGAAGGCAAGAGCTTTTGGGTGGAAATTGAAATTGTAGATAATTACAGATACCCATCTGATCATTAAGGACCATGCTATGTCACTACAACCTTGCTTGTCCCTGATAATTACCAAGGAGATAGAACAATAAAGCAGAACCAGACCTATTCTCAACCTGGTAAATATCAAGTTAAGCTGCCAACTGTGGGAGTAAGGACCACAGGAACAGTTTTAGTTGAGATGGAGGACAAAAACAGACTATATTTCTCCGACGAATTCTCACTTACAGTCCACATGTACTACAATAAATTGTTGAAATGACTTCTTGTTCTTTCAATGCTTGGGATGTTTGGTGTGCTTGTCGTCCTTCGTCCACAAGGTGCAGTGCCATTGCCATCATTTTCAAGGAACAATGATTAATGGTGATCATTTTTGTTTCGAGCTCTAGGATCACTGAGCTCTGAAAAATGTGAAAAATCATCAGAAGTTCTGATTTGTGCGCTATTTGATTCAAATAAATCTGCAACTGAAGTAGCTAATGTTGCTGCCGCATTAGTCAAACAAGGATTTTCTGCAATTAAGCTGAAGGTAGCACGTGGCCGTGATCCAGTGCAAGATGCCACATTAATACAAGAAGTAAGAAAGGAAGTTGGTTGCCAGATTATTATCCGCGTAGATGCAAATCGAAACTGGACTTTTGAGGAAGCTATGAAATTTGGCTCTTTGGCTAAAGATGATAAACCTGCAAAGAAATTAAATGTATCAGTAAAATTGTTGTGATACCACAGTGAAAATGCAGGTTAAAATATATCAGATATTTTCAATTTAAATGAATAAATTCAGGGACATGAAAAATAAGACAGCAGAAGCACATTCACAAAAATGGAAAATACAGAGCAGCTGTAGGCAATTACAGCACCACAGTCTTAGCACAGAAATGGTAATAGGACAGGTTAGTAGCAGACCAAACCTAAAGCCTAAGGTGCAGAGGGTTTCAGGGCCTCAATGGTTGGTCTGCTAAACCTAATTGACCTCACTATAAAAGCTTAAAGGAAGAGACTACAGAAGGGATACCCTAGCTGCTTTCACTCAAAAGAACTGAAAAAAAAGGGAGATTGAGGAAGAAGCTCACCTGTGTTCTGCATCAACAATCTGGTGGTGTTATTCTGTAAGTATTCTGTTACTCCTACTGTCTTCATAATCTTGATCTGTTTGGTTTGGTTTGTCTTGTTTCCTGGCATTGAGTATAACAACCCTCACGAATCTCCCATGAACAACAACCCAAAACGCTACCGCAAAACTCAAACTCCTTCAACCTACTTCCATTGAAACACCTTCTTCAGATCCCAACAACAAACTCATTAGCTTCAAAACAAACTTCAAAAAAAACAGACCTTCGCCAAACCGTAAACACCCCTTCGCAGCAACACAATAACATCCTCCATCCAAACTTATTCCTCCAACTGAAACCTCCATTAACGACATTTAACCCTCATCATCAAACATCTTCCAATACCCAGAACTTCAACAATACCCAGAACCAACATCAAACTTCCCAACCCACATTAACTTCAACCATTACCGCTAATCTCCTTCATCTTTGCACCCAGAAATTGAACGAACCCATACTGTCACCTCCAAATCTCCGCTCTAACTTCAATCCGCCATTTTCGAACAACCAAACACCTTCCAACTTCATCACCGTCTTTCGATTTCACCAAATCCAAACTCCTTCAAACACACCACACATCCTCTCCCAGACCCATTTTCGCTTTCCTCTGAATCTCCATTCCCAATCATACAACACCAAAAACAACCACAAAACCAAACGAAGACAGAAATAAATGAGATGAAGATATTTCGCGATTCACGAACCCATACGGCGATTAACAGAGATGAGTGTGATGAACAGAAGGATCTTACGTTTGAAACAGGGGAGTTTGAGGGCGCCCCATTTTTGATCTGTCGAAACTTGTTCGTGATCGTGTTCCGAGTACATGAGAAGTTATTCTTTTATTTTTTATTTTATTTTTCTGATGGTTGGATCTTGGGCTTAGGCCCATTCAGTTGCTGGATACATCCTCGTATCTACATAATCCCCCTTTCTGTCTCATTTTTATTTTTCATTATATATTATTATTATTATTTTGTTTATCATTGTGCCGGGCCTTATAGCCTGTGTTGGTCTGATCACCTTCTTACTCCCCGTTTTAATTTTGACCCCCCTCCTTTCTCTTCATTTTGTAATTAAGTAACATACTAATATATATATATTTAGATTAGTTTGTTTTAACCTTTTTTCTAAATAATTTCTTTAGTTTATATTTGATTTTTTATATATTATAGTTAGAAGTTTTTTATATATTTTATTTCTTTTAGAAGTTTACATTTTATATTTTAAAATTAGGTTTATTTCTCACTTGTCATTGGACATTTTGTCCCATTTTTTTTTGTCCTTTCGGTCGATGACGAGACCTCCGTAAACCGTCATTAAGTCAAACTACTGATAAATGACGTTGGATCTGAGACCACCTATTTTCTCTCTTCGTCACCTGTCCCGCCTCGATTCAAAACTTTGTCAAACAATTTTCAAAATCAACTTATCTTTGTATTGAATTAAAAGAGGGGATTAAGTGTAGACTTTCTTCCTCTCCGAATGTTGGGATGCCCACTGTAGTGAGGGTGGTTTCGACACTCGTCTTTCAATACGAAGACGCTTCCCGTCCATTTTCAAATCTCTTCCTTAAAATCATTTCTTTGTGTTGAGCTAAAAAGAGGATTGGGTGTAGACCCCTTCTTCTTCGAGCGTAGGGATGCCCACTGTAGTGAGGGTGGTCTCGATGCTCGTCTGTCAATACAAAGACGTTTCCATACCATCTCTTCTAAAACCTCGGTCTCGTACCGAGTCCATCTTCAGACCATAATAAATTGTTTTCTCTTTGTATCGAATTAAAGAGAGAAGATTGGGTGTAGACCACTTCTTCTCCGAGTGTTGGGATGCCCACTGTAGTGAGGGTGGTCTCGATACTCGTCTTTCAATACGAAGACACGCCTTTATCCTACCTCTCCTTTTACAACTTCCTTCCACAATTTTTCACACCTAAAACCTCGGTCCTGTACCGAGTGCATTTTCAAATCCTTTTCGTAACAAAAACTTGAATGGTCGTGGAGTGGTTAGGCGTAGACCTTCTCCTATCCCGAGTGCTGACGTTTACCGTAGGGTTCTCTGTCGCAAAGCACTTACCATTCAAAACCTAAATCATCATTAATAAAAGGATGAAGTTCTCTTCGCATTGAATTAAAGAGAGAGGATTAAGTGTAGTCTTCTTCCTCCCCGAGTGTTGGGATGCCCACTGTAGTGAGGGTGGTTTCGACGCTCGGCTTTCAATACGAAGACGCCTTGTTCGCCACACCTTTTTATAACAAAAACTTTGAGACAAAGAATTGGGTACTACCCGTAGGGGTTACTATCCGAGGACCTGTCTCGCCCCCTAAAAAAACAATCCAATCAATCAAACGTGACTTCTTGCCCCGCGTGGCGAAAACTAATCAATCTTTCAAAAAGGACATGTTACGTCCGTTCTACCGCAAACAGGTAACGCCTAAGTCTCCAACGAGCGAGCAGCGAAACACCTAACTGCTAGAATGCGCACGATAGCATCATCCATAAAAAACATCAACACACCGTAGGCCGAACTACGGCTGCTCTGATTCTTTACTTCGTTCAAGTAAAGATACGTAGGCACAAGGGCCACAATCCTTGCCGAGCATATTCCTCCCATATCTGTAGTTTCCCGAACTACGTCGACTCTGACTTTCTCATATCTGTTGAGAATACGTAGGCCTAGGACCGCGAAGTCCTATCGAGTCCTTTCTTTCCCTCGTCACCCCTTGTTTCCCGTTTCTAAACCTTTCCCTTAACCCTTTTGAAACACACTTTTTATAGCATAATGTTTAAGCAAATAAATTCACACATCGACAAACAAAAGGTTCCCATCGAGTACGATGGATGCGAGGGGTGCTAATACCTTCCCCTCGCATAACCGGCTTCCGAACCCGTTCTTGGTCGCGAGACCATCTTATCCATTGCTTTCTTAAGGTTTTCTCGATATTTTCCTTTCCCCTCATGGGATAAATAAAGTTCGGTGGCGACTCTTCTGTCTATCTTTTTCGCCTCCTCGTCGTTGCGCGATGCATTTTTTCGAGTAGCGTCAGCTGGCGACTCTGCTGGGGATTACCTAGCGAGCCACGCCTATTTTGTTTGTCGCATTTGTGCTTTATTTGTTTTGCTATTTATTTTATGGTTATGTTCTTTCTAACTTCTTGGGTTCATTTGGTTTGGTTTGTGAGGATAAAGCTTTCTACCCAAGCTTTCGAGTATGCACTAAGTTAGGAGGTGGTTTCTTTCTGATTTGCGAGACTTAGGACTCGTTGAGTTGGATCGAATTCCACCGCTCAGATGAGACCCCGTTGGAATAATTATGTCTTACGTGTAGTCGTAATGACGTTCTTATCTTCAACTTGGGAGTCCGCGATTCTGAGGACCTTTGTAGAACCTTATTCCAAAGGTTACTAAAACATGACGCTGTGTTCATCCTTTTTGAAAGGAGTACCGTCTTACGAGTAGTCGTTATGATGGGAAACTTTTGAGGGTTAGTGCATAGGACTTTGTTTGAAAAGCCTTTTGGAACGCCCTCTCGAACCAATAGATTGCTCACCCGATGGAAAGATACCTTGTGTTCTTGTCTTGCAGGATTTGTGATGTTGATCTTATTATTGTTCCATTGTCATATGCATTCATAAGACATTGCATTACATATCATTTTGCATATCAAGAGATTTAAGAAGCTATGATTATCTCAGGTATTGGTGAACTCAATGGCTGATATAAGAAAGAGAAGCACAAATTCCATAAAGTTTAGGGAACCAAAATTGGAATCAATTCAAAACCTTCTGATTGACGTGCCGAAAGTTATCAAGATCAACTTTCAAGGGGAATATGGGAAACTGCTCGATCTTCTCCACTCCAGAGTTGATACCTGGGCCCTGTACGCTATGGCTCAATTTTATGATGCGCCTCTCCGGTGCTTCACTTTTCAGGACTACCAGTTGGCTCCCACCTTGGAAGAATATTCCCACATTTTGAACATTAAGATTAAGGACCAACCTGTCTATACAGGTTTGGAAGAAGAACCAAAACCTGCTGTCATTGCTCTTGCTCTTCATATGACCAAAGAAGAGGTCAAGAAGGGTCTAACCAGTAAAGGGGGTGTTCAGGGTTTTCCATTGAAGTTTTTGCTAGAAAAGGCCGCTCAGTACAAGGTTGATGAAGATTGGGAAAAATTCGGTACAAGTGTTGCTCTGATGATTTACGGGATTGTCCTCTTTCCAAATGTGGACAATTTCATAGACATCACTGCCGTTGTTCTCTTTATGCAGAAGAATCCCATCCCCACACTCCTCGCCGATGTTTATCACTCTATTCATTGGAGGAGTGAAAAGAAGGCGGGAACGATCCAATGCTGCTCTCACCTACTGTACAAATGGTATGCTTCTCATTTGCCCAAGAAAGGACCGTTTGTGGAAAACAAGAAGGAGTTGAAATGGTCTCAGCGCATCATGTCTCTGGAAGCTAGTGATATTGCTTGGTACTCTCATGAGTACTATGATGTGGAAATCATCTTCAGTTGTGGAGAATTCAGTAATGTACCTTTGATCGGTAGGGCCGGTTGTATTAACTATAACCCAGTCATGGCATTACGTCAGTTGGGCTATGCTATGGAGGATGAGCCCGAAGCAGAGAAGGTTCAGAGTTTCTTTCTGCTAGCCACATCAGAAGACCCTGCGTTTGTCAAGAAGATTGCTAAGGCTTGGGGCAAGATTCATACAAAGGGAAGGAAGGAGTTAAAAGCGAAGAACTGTGTGGCAAAGGAGCCATACAACCGGTGGTTATTAGCCAGAGTAGCTGAAAAGTCGTTGCCATTTCCCTTAGAGCCCTCTATGCGAGAAGCACCTCCTGCTCCCACTCATGTACCCATAGAAGAATACGAAAAGCTGAAGCTAATAGTGGAGAGATTGACTAAGGAGAATCAGGACCTTCAGAATGAAGTCCACCAAGCAAATGTGGAGAACGGTCAGTACAAAAGAAAGGTGGAGTTTGAACAGGATCAAGCGGCTGAGAGTAGCAAGAAGCTAAAATTAGAAACGGATCTGAGAGTCAGGTACCAACAGGGTTACGAAGGGGCTGACGCATCATTAACAACTCTCCGGCAGCGCCTGAAGGACACCAAAGCTTCTTGTGATAGGGCATGGCATTTCTTTGAGATTGCCTCTGCCGAGAAAAAGGAAATACGAGAGAACCTTGAAGCTGATATTGGGAATCTTGAGGAACAGCTAAGAAGTGCCTTGACCCTAGCAGAAAGTGAACGAAGACTCAAAGAGGAGGCCTTGAGGGGTTCATATGTCACATCTGACGTGTGGAATAACAAGTGTCAAGAATTGGAGACCGCCCAAGAGACAGCCCTTCTGTGGAGGAATCGTTTTGAGGCCTTGCAAAGAGACGGTGCGCAGTGGCTCGAGAAAGAGGCTCAGCTTAATGAGTTGCTGGACACCCATGTGGATTCTATTTGTTATTACCAGTCGACTCTAGATACGTGCCGTGCTAGGTACAACAATTTGGTGGAGTATTGCAACCTTATGATCCGTGATATCCCATGGAGGTTAGAGAGCGCCATTCAAGATTTGGAAGGAAATGATATTCCCCCTTCTGTTCACCACTTTATCCAGCTCTGTGACCAAATGGTCAGGAGGTTCATGTTCGAGACGAGGAAGCTTGAAGAGCGTCTCCAAAAGGAGAAATTCTAGTTTTTAGTACTCTTGATTTTCGGTCATTTAGTGTTTTCCTTGTAATGAGAATTGTTATTCGACATAGTCAGCAAATGTTTGTATTAAATCTTCCCAAATTAATGAGAATTTGCTTTTGGTCTAATTGTGTTTTCTTTATTATTTATTCATTCGCAATTCCATAATACCGGTTATAGTCATAGGTTTCGAAAGTCTCTTGAGCATTCGCATAACTGGCGCATCATTTTGCATTCCCTGAAACTCGACCTCACACCGCTTGCCGTTTCAGAGAGGGAGAGAGAAAGAGATAAAGAGGAAGAGCAAGCTGACTTCTCAACACTCATACAACACGCGGGGAAATCAGCAGAGAATTATGGATCAGGTTCAAGCCGAGCTTTTGGAGTTCCGTGAGAAGATGGCACAATTCATGGAGATGATGCAGGGGGTGGCCAATGGACAGGACCAGTTAAGGACATTAGTTCAACCCTTAATAGCTCAGGTGGATGGAAGTGGCGTCTTGCACGGCGGGGCTGCTGTTGTTCCCCCTCCTGCTAATGGCGGAACCTCGCAAGCCAACGGTGGCCCAACTGTAGTCAACCTTCCAGGCGGAAGAGAACAAACTGGGATCCCCATCCCAGTTGTGGCAGGTGCCATACCTACTAGCGTGAATCCTCAATGGGACCAAGATGAACAAGATGACATCTTCTCCATGAGAGACCTTGGGGGAGGGTTACGATCCGACACTAATAGAAGGTTTGACGAAATAGAAGAAAAGATGAAGAGCATTCTGGAAAGCCAGAACACTATGGGACTTGACATGTCCAATCTGGGACTAATTCCAGGACTTAGGATTCCTCCAAAGTTCAAGGTGCCAGATTTCGATAAATACAAAGGAACGACATGTCCAAAGGTGCATATCCGCTCCTATTTTCGAAGGATGTCGGCATACTCTGATGACGAGAAGTTGCTTATGCACTTCTTCCAAGATAGTCTGTCAGGACCTTCTCTGGAGTGGTACATGGGTTTGGAACCTGCCAATATTCGAAGTTGGAAGAATTTAGCAGAGGCCTTTGTCCAGCATTACCAGTATAATAGTGACCTAGCACCAAATCGCGTGCAGTTGCAGAATCTATCCCAAAGAAGCAATGAGTGTTTTAAAGAATACGCCCAGAGGTGGCGAGAGCTTGCCGCTAGGGTGCAACCTCCCATGGTGGAAAGAGAACTGATCGATCTATTCGTGGCCACGTTGCCCGGAATCTACTACGAGAAGTTGGTGAGTAACATGTCAGGAAGCTTCTCGGACTTAATTATCACGGGCGAAAGAGTTGAAAACGGTATAAAATTGGGGAAAATTCAAGCAGCGGAAGGGACCTCATCTGGAGGTGGGAGAAAGTTTTTTGGTGCGAAGAAAAAGGATAATGAAACAAATGCAGTGTACGGCTTTAACAACCGAAAGAGATACTTGGATCAACGTCAGCAACGACCATATTACCAGCAACCGTCACAAGTAGCGAGTATTGCCATCCCGGCGACACAGCCTCCACAACAACAGCCGCGACAACAACAGGAGCAGCGACCTCAACAACAGAATTATGCACCAAGACAGTTCCAGGACAGGAGAAGGGTGGCGGATAGACACTTTGACACACCGCCAATGCCATACGCTCAGCTGCTACAACACTTAATTCAACTGCAGTTGGTCCAGAAAAGGACAATGGCACCTCTAACTGGCCAACCACCTCCTGGATATGACGCCAACGCTAGGTGTGAATTCCACTCTGGCGCCCCCGGCCACAGTATTGACAACTGTAAAGCCTTCAAACACAAGGTACAAGACCTTATCGATAGTAAAGCTATCAATTTCAATCAGGATGCGCCAAGCGTGGATCGAAATCCCATGCCTAACCATGGTAAGGGTGGCGGTGTGAATGCTATTGACAGTAAAGAAGGCCTGAACTTGGTATCCAGGGTAGAGGACTTGAAGACGCCGTTAAGTTTCGTGAAGAGCAAGTTGTTAGAAGGAGGGGTATTCCCAGGCTGCGGAAAGGATTGCGAAGACTGTATGATCTGTCCGGTAGGATGTCGGAACCTAAGGAACCATATACAGCACATGATGGATGACGGTTTGTTACAATTTGATAGAATCTGTGAGAAAAATGCTGAAGAGGTAGTCATCGAAGATAAGGATGAGGTGGCCACCATATCCATCCCATACAAAACAATTACAATTTCTGCGCCTCCGGCGAGGCCCACTATTATATTCACAAAGGCGGGGCCCGTACCCTATGAAAGTTCAAAAGCAATTCCTTGGAACTATGGGGCCGAGGTCTACTGCAATGGCCAAAAACAGGAACTGAGAGGTTCACCGTTGGATTCTGTGGATAATTTGGTAGGAACTGGAGGAATGACACGGAGCGGGAGAGTATTTGCACCTCCCGAAGTAAGCACAGAAAGGGCTGATAAAGGTAAGGGTAAGGTCGTAGCAGAAGAGAATTCTCAGGCCAGAGGAGAGGAAGCGTTGCTGAAGGATGCGGAGGAATTCATGCGCTTAATAAGAAAAAGTGACTATAAAATTGTGGATCATTTACAACAAACCCCTTCAAAGATTTCTATCTTGTCACTGCTATTATGTTCTGAGGCTCACCGGAATGCTTTGCTCAGAGTTTTGAATAATGCTTATGTACCTCAAGAGATATCCGTGAATCAGTTGGAAGGCGTGGTGGCCCATGTCAATGCAGGTAACGGGTTGGGATTCACGGACCGCGACTTGACGCAAAAAGGGAGGAACCACAACTTGGCTCTGCACATTTCACTTGAATGCCGAGGAACAATGATGTCACATGTACTTGTTGATACAGGGTCGTCTTTGAATGTGTTGCCAAAGAAGGCATTGATGAAGATCGATCATCAAGGTCTATATTGTACGCCCAGTGATTTGGTGGTGCGGGCTTTCGATGGAACCCGAAGATCTGTCTTTGGGGAGATAACTCTGCCTATCCGAGTAGGCCCAGAGGTGTTCGAAACAGTTTTCTACATCATGGATATCCAGCCTGCTTATAGCTGCCTTTTGGGTCGGCCTTGGATACACTTAGCAGGCGCTGTAACGTCAACTTTGCACCAGAAGTTGAAATATATGGTGGATGGGAATATTGTGACCGTTTGCGGGGAAGAAGACATCATGGTGAGCCATCTGTCTTCGTTCAAATATGTGGAAGTCGACGGCGAAATCCAAGAAACGCTGTGTCAGGCTTTTGAGACTGTCCAAATCAAGGAGAAGGCACCGGTCGAGGTCAAAGCTCCAGAAGTTGCCATGTCATCATACAAGGAAGCACGGGCCGTGGTGGAATCCGGGTCAACACAAGGATGGGGACAAGTGGTGAGCGTCCCAAACAAACAAGATAAGTTCGGATTGGGATATAGCCCACATGGATCATCTTCACAAAGCGCTCCACGTTACAAAGGTTCTGTCCAATTTACTAGCGGTGGAGTCATTTTCGATCAAATTAATGCCATATCAGACGAAGAAGGGGACAGCGACTGTGATATGGATGCGTGGATCCAGCCATGCGTCCCCGGCCAGGGCTTGAAGAATTGGAGCATGGAGGAAGTTATCACAGTGACTTATGAAGAGTAATTGATTTGTCTTGATTAATGTATTTCCATATGCTCTGCCTAAGGCATAATGGACTTTATTTGTAGGGCCCTATCTTTATGCATGTGAACAATCTTTTTATCATCAATTAAAAGGCGTCTTTTCATTCAGAATTTTGTGATCCTTGTTGTTCTTATTTTTATCTTTAAACAATAAAATGGCAATGTGGTTTGTGTTTTTGTTTGCATATCATTTAAGAGCATAAAATCATCATCATCGCAGGTTGCACATTTCAGATGCCACCGACTCAGACTCGCCTATGACTCGGTATGACTTTGACAATCCGATCTTTCAAGCCGAAGAAGAGATCGAAGAAGACGAAAACCTGCCTGAGGAGCTTGCCAGATTGTTAAGACAAGAGGAGAAGGTCATCCTGCCTCATCAGGAGGAAGTTGAAGTTATCAACCTGGGAACAGAAGAAGACAAGAAGGAGGTCAGAATAGGGGCTACACTGCAAAATAATGTCAAGCAATGTTTGGTAGAGTTACTCCAAAAGTACAAGGATGTTTTTGCTTGGTCATATGAGGATATGCCAGGACTCGACACGGACATCGTGGTTCATCGTCTGCCTCTTCGTGGAGAATGTCCTCCTGTCAAACAGAAATTGAGAAGAACAAGGCCAGATATGGCAGTGAAGATCAAGGAAGAAGTTCAGAAACAGTTAGATGCCGGATTTCTTGCTGTGGCCAACTACCCTCCTTGGGTCGCTAACATCGTGCCCGTGCCTAAAAAGGACGGCAAAGTTAGAATGTGTGTTGATTATAGGGACTTGAATAGAGCAAGCCCAAAGGATGATTTCCCGCTTCCCCATATTGACGTACTTGTTGATAACACCGCACAATTCTCGGTGTTTTCCTTCATGGACGGTTTTTCCGGATACAATCAAATTAAGATGGCGCCGGAAGATATGGAGAAAACGACTTTTATCACACCTTGGGGGACCTTTTGCTATAAAGTAATGCCTTTCGGGTTGAAGAACGCAGGGGCAACTTATCAACGAGCAATGGTCACACTCTTTCACGACATGATGCATCACGAAATCGAAGTTTATGTCGACGATATGATTGCAAAGTCCCAAACGGAAGAGGGGCACTTGGTGAATCTTCTAAAGTTGTTTGAGAGGTTGAGGAAGTTCAAATTGAGGTTGAATCCAAGCAAATGTACTTTCGGCGTACGATCAGGAAAGCTGTTGGGGTTCATCGTTAGTGAGAAAGGTATTGAGGTTGATCCCGCGAAGATCAGGGCGATTCAAGAAATGCCAGCGCCGAAGACCGAAAAACAGGTTCGTGGTTTCTTAGGTAGATTGAACTATATTGCAAGGTTCATATCTCATCTCACCGCCACCTGTGAGCCATTGTTTAAACTTCTAAAGAAGGATCAGGCGGTCGTTTGGAACGAGAATTGTCAGAAGGCATTTGAGAAAATAAAGGAATACCTACAAGAACCCCCAATACTGATGCCCCCGGTGGCTGGGAGACCGTTGATAATGTACTTAACCGTTCTTGAAAATTCTATGGGTTGTGTTCTCGGTCAGCACGACGAGACTGGAAGAAAGGAGCATGCAATTTACTACTTGAGTAAAAAGTTCACAGACTGTGAATCCAGATATTCAATGTTAGAAAAGACTTGTTGCGCACTTGCTTGGGCCGCTAGGCGCCTAAGGCAGTATATGCTAAACCACACAACCATGTTGATTTCAAAGATGGACCCAATTAAGTACGTGTTCGAAAAGCAGGCGCTATCAGGAAGGATCGCTAGGTGGCAGATGATTCTGACAGAATATGATATTCAATATATATCTCAAAAAGCTATTAAAGGTAGTGTTCTGTCAGAATACCTTGCAGAGCAGCCAGTCGATGATTATCAGCCAATGAAGTTTGACTTCCCTGACGAAGACATTATGTACTTGAAAATGAAAGATTGCGATGAACCATTGCCGGGCGAGGGACCGGAATTGGGTTCCCAGTGGAAATTAATCTTTGACGGCGCTGTTAACTCATACGGTAGTGGGATTGGGGCAATCATTACAACTCCCCATGGGTCCCATATACCATTCACCGCGAGGTTAACATTCCCATGCACCAACAACGAGGCCGAGTACGAAGCATGTATCATGGGTATTGAGGAAGCAATCGACTTAAGAATCAAGAACCTTGATATCTATGGAGATTCAGCCTTAGTGGTCAACCAAATCAAGGGAGAGTGGGAAACGCGCCAGCCAAATCTGGTCCCATACATGAATTACGCAAGGAGGTTGCTACCTTTTTTCGATCGAGTAGAGCTTCACCATGTGCCGAGGATAGAAAATCAGATGGCTGATGCTTTGGCTACTTTATCCTCAATGTACAAAGTTAACTTCTGGAACGATGCTCCAATAATTGTCATTTCACGGCTCGACAGACCAGCATTTGTATTCGCAATAGATGAAGCTCCTGATGGTAAACCATGGTTTTATGACATCCGAAACTTTCTTAAGAACCAAGAGTATCCGCCTGGGGCATCTACCCAAGATAAGAAGACTTTGAGAAGATTGTCCGGCAATTTCTATCTGAATCCAGACGGTGCGCTCTATCGGAGAAACCATGACTTAGTGCTACTAAGATGCGTGGACGAAAAAGAGGCAAACTTGCTTATGGAAGAGGTCCACGAAGGTGCCTTCGGAACACATGCAGGTGGGCATGCCATGTCTCGGAAATTGTTGAGGGCGGGATATTATTGGTTAACTATGGAGTCAGATTGCTTCAAGTACGCCAAGAAATGCCACAAATGTCAAATTTATGCCGACAAGATTCATGTGCCGCCGTGTCCTTTGAATGTCATGTCGTCGCCGTGGCCTTTTTCCATGTGGGGCATTGATATGATTGGAAAAATCGAGCCGACCGCATCCAACGGACACCGTTTTATCCTAGTGGCTATTGATTATTTCACCAAATGGGTCGAAGCGGCCTCTTATGCCAATGTCACAAAGCAGGTAGTGGCCCGATTCATCAAAAGAGATATCATCTGTCGATATGGGATACCCGAAAGGATCATTACTGACAATGGTTCTAATTTGAATAACAAGATGATGAAGGAACTGTGCCAGAGTTTCAAAATTGAGCATCACAATTCTTCTCCCTATCGCCCGAAAATGAATGGCGTTGTGGAAGCAGCCAACAAGAACATTAAGAAGATAGTACAGAAGATGGTGATAACTTATAAGGATTGGCACGAGATGTTGCCCTTTGCCTTACATGGATATCGCACTTCGGTGCGTACTTCAACTGGGGCAACTCCCTTCTCGTTGGTGTATGGCATGGAAGCTGTTCTGCCATTAGAGGTCGAGATCCCTTCTCTAAGAATACTGGCAGATGTCAAACTAGATGAAGCAGAATGGGTAAAGAACAGGTTGAATCAACTTAGTTTGATGGATGAGAAAAGATTGGCGTCTCTTGCGTACGGTCGTTTGTATCAAAAGAGGATGAAGAGCGCCTATGACAAGAAGATACGTCCTCGGAACTTTCAGGCAGGCGACTTGGTGTTGAAGCGAATTCTCCCACCGCAGAACGATCACAGAGGCAAATGGACTCCCAACTACGAGGGTCCTTATGTTGTAAGGAGGGTTTTCTCAGGAGGAGCCTTGCTGCTTTCAACTATGGATGGCGAAGATTTTACATCCCCGGTGAACGCAGACGCGGTCAAAAAATATTTTGCTTAAGAAAGCTCGCTGGAAAGAAAAGAGTATCCAGGCAAGAATGAGGCATCCCGGCGAACCATAAAAGGATAGGTTCGGGCAAAAATTAGGGATATAAGAAAATGTGAGCCCGCAAAGTTGAAAACCTGAAAGGGCAACTTTGGCAAAAATGGGTATCCTGGTGAGTCGAAAACCCGCAAGGGCGATTCAGGCAAAAATTAGGGATTTTAAAGCAAATGACTGTGGTCTGCGCATTGATTATCACAAGCATAGTGGATTCTAGGGAGAACTCGAAGATCGACCATTCAGGTCAATCTCTTCGGAAGTTAAAGCATCGGAAAGCGTCAAAGCCACGCGAGTCATGGATGAGTCGTCACATGGTGCTTGTCTGTACCACGTTGCCGACATTTTGTATATTTTCCTTGTGATTGTCTTTTTGCGCGACTTTCTCTTTTCAGGAGTTGCATCCAATGTAAAGTTGCCTATTTTCAGGCCTTTTATCAATAAAATATACTATTCAGAAAAAGCTTTTGTTCTGGTTTTAAATTTTTACCGTTTTGTTTGCAAGAAACGCCTGATATTTTTTTGATAAAAAACCTTATATACATAAACTTGTGGGCATTGCTAACTATTAATCAAGACATTTGTTTTAAATAAGGTCATAATTGATAAACTTGGTGTCAGCTGTATAACACATTTGTCTAGCTGTTGTCATTTTCCCCAAGCAGAGATTGATGTTGATTCACTCCTTATCTAATCTCTAGCCAAACCAGCGGAGTTAATTTTTCCTCCCCGCAAAATAGGGCTGACTCAAAGATCGTTCATTTCCATCCTCAGCAGAGAGAGTGTGGGATAATCTCCCGGTAAATCTTATTCAAAATCCCTAGCAGATAGCGGATTCAATCTCCGACAGAATGGAGCTATTCCTCAGCAATCTGTTGTGTTTCCCCAGTAGAGTTATTCTGGCTAATCATTCATAACGGATTTCCCCGGTGGGGTGGAGTTGTTGCCTCCAACCAAGTTGCTTGATCCCCAGAAGAGTTGTAGGATGATAGGCCATCCGGGACGTTCTCCGCAGCAGAGTTTGATTTGGATCCCCAGCGGAGTTGTTTTGTTCTTAGCAGAGCAGTCTTTACCCAGAAGTTTTTCTCGGAGGCCACCCAGGGCTTGTATTCCCCAGCACGAGTTTGTTTGCGCTAGGCGTATCTAGCTCTGACTCAACGGAGTTGGCTCTTTCTCTTTAGCATTTATTTTGCTAAAGTTGGTTCATTTGCATCTACATACATGCATAGCATCCACCCAAACGCGAAGCATTTCCATTTCGTATGGAGCATTTCGTCACATCCAAACATATGCATGTGAAACATAAGCCAGGTCGTTACCCTTTTGTTTCAAGTGAATCTCGCAGATGATTAGTATCTTTGCCCGTGTGTTGGCTAGACCCCAGCTTATGGCGTTTCCCCAGCAGAGTTATTTTGCGACTATCACCAATGGATGGTCTTAATTTCGTTTGAATCTTGTTGCTCGCTTATATTTAGCGAAGGGCTGACGGCGATGTTAGATGGTTTAGTATTCTTCAACGGCGATGTTGAGAAGTTTGTTCTGACGGCGATGTTAGATGGTTTAGTATTCTTCAACGGCGATGTTGAGAAGTTTGTTCTGACGGCGATGTTAGATGGTTTAGTATTCTTCAACGGCGATGTTGAGAAGTTTGTTCTGACGGCGATGTTAGGTAGTTTAGTATTCTTCAACGGCGATGTTGAGAAGTTTGTTCTGACGGCAATGTTCTTCAACGACAATGTTGAGAAGTTTGTTTGGACGGCGATGTCAAATGATTTAGTTTTCAACGGCGATGTTGGGTGTTTGCCTTGGCGGCGATGTCAAGTGATTTAGTTTCAACGGCGATGTTGGGTGTTTGCCTTGGCGGCGATGTCAAGTGATTTAGTTTCAGCGGCGATGTTGAAAGTTTGTTTCTGGCGGCAATGTCAGAGTGATTTGTTCGTTCAGCGGCGAGGTTGAAAGTTTGTTTTGACGGCGATGTCGGAGGATCGTATCTTTGGATTCAATATCTGTTTGTATTTAACAGAGGACTGACGGCGAGGTTAGATCTTTTTACCGACTTAATGTCGAGGCCTGACCGTGAGGTCAGATGCTTCTACCAATTGTTTTAAGGATTGACGGCGAAGTCAAAACTGTTGGAAATGACGGCGAAGTCAGAAGATTGTTTTAAGAGATGACGGCGAAGTCAGGTTATGTGAGAATTGACGGCGAGGTCAGATGTTTACTTGATTTATGATTGACGGCGAAGTCAGAAGACGATTTTGAAAAAATTGACGGCGAAGTCAGAGTATATTGAAGACTGACGGCGAAGTCAGGTGGTTTACCAATTGGATGTTGAATTCTGACGGCGAAGTCAGCTGACAGCGAGGTTAGATGCTGTTAAAGGAGCTGACAGGGAGGTCAGACCTTTCATTTAATATGGGCGCCTGGCGGCGATGTCAGAAGTTCGTATCACGGTTGTCAAATTTCCGGGTCCTTGGGTATTCAACCGTCTTTTACCTTGATTGTATGAAAGTCGCTTACCTTTCATCCCTTCAGGTCTAAGTCGCTTGAATAGGGGCAGCTGTTGTACCCCAAAATTTGACCAACCTCTTTGGCTTATGTTATATTGCATCATCAGCATTAGCATTGCATAACATTTTGCATTCCACAGGGGATCGAGGTATGTGTGTCTAGCAAGAAGAATTATCAAGGTTTTTTTAACCTGATCAAGGAGGTTATATTCAAGTCGTCAAGCAAAGTGATCAAGTCAAGGGTAGCAATGGTTGGAATTCAAGTGAAGTTTGCCCTCGTCTTGGACAAACAAGTATTTTACTTGTTCCCACTTCGTGAAGGCCATGACAAAGCCAGGTGTTTCATGGTTACAGATTATCAAGATTCAATTCGTTTTCTAATCAGGGTTGGGATAAATTGTTACAAGATTTCATGTGAAGTTTGTCAAGACAGGAGCATGTACAGTATGGATTGATGATCGTTTTCTGATTCCAAGGCTTTGAGAAATCCAGTTTATGAGGAATGATTATGGCTCAGCTACAATCTAAGTGACGTCAGATCAAGAATCATATTTCGAGTGTTTTAAAGAAACTGAAGATGCAGAGAAGCTGTTGGATGAATTGCCTGTGAGAAATGTTGTGTCCTGGAATATTATGATTCGCGGTGTTGTTGGATCACACGACAATGAGAATTACTCGAATGTTTCATGATGCTGAGATGGGAATTCAATTACGTTGTTTTATAGTGAAAGTTGGATTTGATTTGGACTGTTCTGTTGATTGTGCTCTTGTTGATTTATACGCAAAATGTGGTTTCGTTGAGAATGCAAGGAGTTTTTTTTTTTTTATTATCTGTTATCAATTCTTTGATCAGTACATACTCTAAGTGTGGTAGCATTACTAGTGCATTTAAATGTTTTGAATTAATTTCACAGCTTGATCTAGTTACAAGGACCCCACTATTTCAAATTAATGACCAATGTGTATCAAATTGGTCCTGACAACAGAACATTGCATGTGTTGTTGACCTTCTAGGGAGACACGGTCTCAAATGAAGCTTTTGAACTCTTGAAGTCAATGCCAATTCAAGCTGAATCAGATACCTTAGGAGCATTTATTGGATCTTGCAAACCACCTTCAAATGTAGATCTTGCTAAATTGGCTACAAAAAAAAAAAACTCTTCATCAGTGAGCCAGAAAAGAGTGTAAACCATGCAGTGATGTCGAACATTTACGTTGCACCGAGACATGGGTGTGATGTGGAAAGAGTTCAAAAAAATAAAAAATGATGGAAGACTGTGTGAGAGATGCTCCCCAGGGATAACAGTTCGCAAGGATCGGTCTACTGACAACAAAATTGCAGCTCCAAAAGAAGTTTTGGTTGTTGAATATAAAAAGAAACCAGAAGTTGTCTTTAGCTAAGTTGGATGTTTCCAGACGGGATGCCATTATTAAAACACTGAAAGATACTTCACATTATCCTTCCGGTAAATTTGCAGACTCTGAAGTAGCCTTGCTACTGGATATGCTGTCTTCATGGCCAAACACAATGATATTTCCTGTCATTGATATTGTAAGAATGTTAGTTCTTCGCCCAGAAAGGGACTTTTGCACTTCACAAGCAATTTGAATCTGAAAAAGACATTTCAATGGAAGTGATTAAGAAGGATACCATAAACCCAGCCGCCCCACTCTCTTTTTTTCTCACATATTTTCTTCTCTCCATTCTCATTTTTAACACAATTTTTTTTCTTGCTAATATCACCAAACTCACCACTGAAACTCTTCACAGCAGCAATTTTGCAGTGTAGTCCAAATAAGCCATGCCTAAACATTACAAGGGATACTACTAATTTGTGGCCTAATGGTAAAGCTAGAAAAACAAAATAATGAGTGTCTAATGTTGGTGGTGCTTTCATATAGGCTCTCCTGCGGCGACGAGCATGTTGCCTGGTTCACCATCTCCAATATCTGTTATGTCTCCTTCATCATTCGTTCTACCCACACCACCTTCCAGAAAGGGCCTTTCACACGATTAACCTGACAAATTGAAGAATAAAAAAAAATCGTCGAGTCAAGAAAAAATAGGAAAAGAAGATGAATTAAATTGAATTCCACATCATTCAAATATAAACACCATCCCAAATTTCAGAAAATGTTGTTAGCAGAAGCTCTGCATTTGCGGACAAGATTCTACAACCCAAACAAACCCAACACCAACTCGAAACTTTCTCGTTTTCTCCTTCAAATAGCCGCAATCCCCACTAATTCTTCTTCAACCTCATGTTTCACCATCCAAATCTTCAAACCCAAAACCATTTTCATCAAACCCAGAAAAATCACAAACCATGTTTCGACAAAGCAGGATAGAACCCCTCCTTCAGACCCATAATTTTCTAACTTCAACTCAATTTTCTTCTCCAACCCACAACAAAGTTCCAGCCCTTTCAAACACCAGCATTGATGTTATTGTTGGCATCACAAACGAAGAGGCACTCAGAATTGGAGAATCTCCTTCAGCAGCTGCTGCGTGGATAAATAAAAATTTATAATCAATTGAAAAAGTGCGGATGAATCAGATGCTGAAAAGATTATTGAAAAAAGCCGGTAATACCTCTTTTGCTGATCAAGCAATACAAGTACAAGAAAATGTCCACTCACAAATTAAGACGTTTTGTGCATTCGTGGATGAAATTCTTCTTCCAAATGAACAGACGATGAAGGATCCTCTTGGACTATCTCAACAAGCAAGTGTTTTGCCTTGTCAAAGTGGACTTAGTTTGGCTGTGGGTAGGAACGGTTCATCTCCCGATAAATCCGCCGTTGTCATTGATATGCTTTTGGAGCAGCTGGCCCTCAGACAAGACCATTAAGCCAAGCCGAAGTTTCCCTGAAGTTAAAAGATCAACTTGGCTATACACTCAATATTAAACCTTCTCAGATATCTCACAAGGATGCAGGTCAGGGTCTTTTCTTAGACGGTGTCGTGAATGTTGACTCACACATCTTGTGCACTCCGGTCATTGCAGATATTGACAATGACGGTGTAATGGAAATGGTTGTTGGTGTTTCTTATTTCTTCGACCATGAGTATTATGACAACCAGGAGCATAAGAAAGAACTGGGTGACATTGACATTGGGAAATATGTTGCCGGTGGTATTGTTGTTTTTGATCTGGATACAAAACAAGTTAAGTGGACTGCAGAGCTTGACATGAGTACAGATACAGCAAACTTCCGAGCATTCATATATTCTTCTCCTACTGTTGCAGATTTGGATGGTGATAGGTATCTAGACATTCTTGTTGGAACTTCTTATGGCCTATTCTATGTGTTAGATCATCATGGTGAAATTAGAGAAAAGTTCCCTCTTGAAAGGGCCGAGATTCAAGGAGGTGTTGTTGCAGCTGATGTTAATGATGATGGGAAAATTGAGCTAGTTACAGCTGATACACATGGAAATGTTGTTGTATGGACCCCCAAAGGAGATTTGATATGGGAAAAGCATCTGAAGAGTCTTATTCCACATGCTCCAACTATTGGTGATATCGACGGGGATGGCCACACTGAGCTTGTTGTGCCAACACTATCTGGGAAGATTCACGTTCTTGATGGAAGGGATGAATCATCTATCGGACGGTATCCATTTATAACTCACGGAAGAGTGATGAATCAAGTTCTTCTAGTTGATTTAAGTAAACAGAAGGAAAAGAAAAAGGGGTTGATTATTGTTACTGCTTCATTTGATGGTTATTTGTACCTCATTGATGGACCTACAGGCTGTGCTGATGTTGTTGACATTGGTGAAACTTCATATAGCATGATTTTGGCAGACAATGTAGATGGGAGGATGATCTTGATCTGATTGTCTCAACAATGAATGGCAATGTCTTTCGCTTCTCAACTCCCTCTCCTCACCATCCCCTCAAGGCATGGAGAGTGCCTAACCAAGGAAGAAATAATGTTGCAAGTCGATACGGTCGTCAAGGCATCTACGGCATTCCGTGATGAAGAAGGCAAGAGCTTTTGGGTGGAAATTGAAATTGTAGATAATTACAGATACCCATCTGATCATTAAGGACCATGCTATGTCACTACAACCTTGCTTGTCCCTGATAATTACCAAGGAGATAGAACAATAAAGCAGAACCAGACCTATTCTCAACCTGGTAAATATCAAGTTAAGCTGCCAACTGTGGGAGTAAGGACCACAGGAACAGTTTTAGTTGAGATGGAGGACAAAAACAGACTATATTTCTCCGACGAATTCTCACTTACAGTCCACATGTACTACAATAAATTGTTGAAATGACTTCTTGTTCTTTCAATGCTTGGGATGTTTGGTGTGCTTGTCGTCCTTCGTCCACAAGGTGCAGTGCCATTGCCATCATTTTCAAGGAACAATGATTAATGGTGATCATTTTTGTTTCGAGCTCTAGGATCACTGAGCTCTGAAAAATGTGAAAAATCATCAGAAGTTCTGATTTGTGCGCTATTTGATTCAAATAAATCTGCAACTGAAGTAGCTAATGTTGCTGCCGCATTAGTCAAACAAGGATTTTCTGCAATTAAGCTGAAGGTAGCACGTGGCCGTGATCCAGTGCAAGATGCCACATTAATACAAGAAGTAAGAAAGGAAGTTGGTTGCCAGATTATTATCCGCGTAGATGCAAATCGAAACTGGACTTTTGAGGAAGCTATGAAATTTGGCTCTTTGGCTAAAGATGATAAACCTGCAAAGAAATTAAATGTATCAGTAAAATTGTTGTGATACCACAGTGAAAATGCAGGTTAAAATATATCAGATATTTTCAATTTAAATGAATAAATTCAGGGACATGAAAAATAAGACAGCAGAAGCACATTCACAAAAATGGCAAATACAGAGCAGCTGTAGGCAATTACAGCACCACAGTCTTAGCACAGAAATGGTAATAGGACAGGTTAGTAGCAGACCAAACCTAAAGCCTAAGGTGCAGAGGGTTTCAGGGCCTCAATGGTTGGTCTGCTAAACCTAATTGACCTCACTATAAAAGCTTAAAGGAAGAGACTACAGAAGGGATACCCTAGCTGCTTTCACTCAAAAGAACTGAAAAAAAAGGGAGATTGAGGAAGAAGCTCACCTGTGTTCTGCATCAACAATCTGGTGGTGTTATTCTGTAAGTATTCTGTTACTCCTACTGTCTTCATAATCTTGATCTGTTTGGTTTGGTTTGTCTTGTTTCCTGGCATTGAGTATAACAACCCTCACGAATCTCCCATGAACAACAACCCAAAACGCTACCGCAAAACTCAAACTCCTTCAACCTACTTCCATTGAAACACCTTCTTCAGATCCCAACAACAAACTCATTAGCTTCAAAACAAACTTCAAAAAAAACAGACCTTCGCCAAACCGTAAACACCCCTTCGCAGCAACACAATAACATCCTCCATCCAAACTTATTCCTCCAACTGAAACCTCCATTAACGACATTTAACCCTCATCATCAAACATCTTCCAATACCCAGAACTTCAACAATACCCAGAACCAACATCAAACTTCCCAACCCACATTAACTTCAACCATTACCGCTAATCTCCTTCATCTTTGCACCCAGAAATTGAACGAACCCATACTGTCACCTCCAAATCTCCGCTCTAACTTCAATCCGCCATTTTCGAACAACCAAACACCTTCCAACTTCATCACCGTCTTTCGATTTCACCAAATCCAAACTCCTTCAAACACACCACACATCCTCTCCCAGACCCATTTTCGCTTTCCTCTGAATCTCCATTCCCAATCATACAACACCAAAAACAACCACAAAACCAAACGAAGACAGAAATAAATGAGATGAAGATATTTCGCGATTCACGAACCCATACGGCGATTAACAGAGATGAGTGTGATGAACAGAAGGATCTTACGTTTGAAACAGGGGAGTTTGAGGGCGCCCCATTTTTGATCTGTCGAAACTTGTTCGTGATCGTGTTCCGAGTACATGAGAAGTTATTCTTTTATTTTTTTTTTTTTTCTGATGGTTGGATCTTGGGCTTAGGCCCATTCAGTTGCTGGATACATCCTCGTATCTACATAATCCCCCTTTCTGTCTCATTTTTATTTTTCATTATATATTATTATTATTATTTTGTTTATCATTGTGCCGGGCCTTATAGCCTGTGTTGGTCTGATCACCTTCTTACTCCCCGTTTTAATTTTGACCCCCCTCCTTTCTCTTCATTTTGTAATTAAGTAACATACTAATATATATATATTTAGATTAGTTTGTTTTAACCTTTTTTCTAAATAATTTCTTTAGTTTATATTTGATTTTTTATATATTATAGTTAGAAGTTTTTTATATATTTTATTTCTTTTAGAAGTTTACATTTTATATTTTAAAATTAGGTTTATTTCTCACTTGTCATTGGACATTTTGTCCCATTTTTTTTTGTCCTTTCGGTCGATGACGAGACCTCCGTAAACCGTCATTAAGTCAAACTACTGATAAATGACGTTGGATCTGAGACCACCTATTTTCTCTCTTCGTCACCTGTCCCGCCTCGATTCAAAACTTTGTCAAACAATTTTCAAAATCAACTTATCTTTGTATTGAATTAAAAGAGGGGATTAAGTGTAGACTTTCTTCCTCTCCGAATGTTGGGATGCCCACTGTAGTGAGGGTGGTTTCGACACTCGTCTTTCAATACGAAGACGCTTCCCGTCCATTTTCAAATCTCTTCCTTAAAATCATTTCTTTGTGTTGAGCTAAAAAGAGGATTGGGTGTAGACCCCTTCTTCTTCGAGCGTAGGGATGCCCACTGTAGTGAGGGTGGTCTCGATGCTCGTCTGTCAATACAAAGACGTTTCCATACCATCTCTTCTAAAACCTCGGTCTCGTACCGAGTCCATCTTCAGACCATAATAAATTGTTTTCTCTTTGTATCGAATTAAAGAGAGAAGATTGGGTGTAGACCACTTCTTCTCCGAGTGTTGGGATGCCCACTGTAGTGAGGGTGGTCTCGATACTCGTCTTTCAATACGAAGACACGCCTTTATCCTACCTCTCCTTTTACAACTTCCTTCCACAATTTTTCACACCTAAAACCTCGGTCCTGTACCGAGTGCATTTTCAAATCCTTTTCGTAACAAAAACTTGAATGGTCGTGGAGTGGTTAGGCGTAGACCTTCTCCTATCCCGAGTGCTGACGTTTACCGTAGGGTTCTCTGTCGCAAAGCACTTACCATTCAAAACCTAAATCATCATTAATAAAAGGATGAAGTTCTCTTCGCATTGAATTAAAGAGAGAGGATTAAGTGTAGTCTTCTTCCTCCCCGAGTGTTGGGATGCCCACTGTAGTGAGGGTGGTTTCGACGCTCGGCTTTCAATACGAAGACGCCTTGTTCGCCACACCTTTTTATAACAAAAACTTTGAGACAAAGAATTGGGTACTACCCGTAGGGGTTACTATCCGAGGACCTGTCTCGCCCCCTAAAAAAACAATCCAATCAATCAAACGTGACTTCTTGCCCCGCGTGGCGAAAACTAATCAATCTTTCAAAAAGGACATGTTACGTCCGTTCTACCGCAAACAGGTAACGCCTAAGTCTCCAACGAGCGAGCAGCGAAACACCTAACTGCTAGAATGCGCACGATAGCATCATCCATAAAAAACATCAACACACCGTAGGCCGAACTACGGCTGCTCTGATTCTTTACTTCGTTCAAGTAAAGATACGTAGGCACAAGGGCCACAATCCTTGCCGAGCATATTCCTCCCATATCTGTAGTTTCCCGAACTACGTCGACTCTGACTTTCTCATATCTGTTGAGAATACGTAGGCCTAGGACCGCGAAGTCCTATCGAGTCCTTTCTTTCCCTCGTCACCCCTTGTTTCCCGTTTCTAAACCTTTCCCTTAACCCTTTTGAAACACACTTTTTATAGCATAATGTTTAAGCAAATAAATTCACACATCGACAAACAAAAGGTTCCCATCGAGTACGATGGATGCGAGGGGTGCTAATACCTTCCCCTCGCATAACCGGCTTCCGAACCCGTTCTTGGTCGCGAGACCATCTTATCCATTGCTTTCTTAAGGTTTTCTCGATATTTTCCTTTCCCCTCATGGGATAAATAAAGTTCGGTGGCGACTCTTCTGTCTATCTTTTTCGCCTCCTCGTCGTTGCGCGATGCATTTTTTCGAGTAGCGTCACGTTGGAACTATTCAACGTCTCTTTCCTTATTTGTGCTAGACACACTTACACAGACAAAAAGGATTTATCTGTGCCATCTATTTCAAGGAAAGGTCAGTGCATGTGAAGACAAAAAGGCTCAGACCTTTTGAGACTCTCTTTCCAACGTGCATGATTCAGCTGCCTATAAAAGGAGTTCCTCACTTCATTCTTCAGTTACACACTTACTGAAAAGAAATCACAATATTCTATAAGCTCTCATTCTTATTCTTCAAAGAATCTTATTGTACTTAAAACTTAAGAGAAAAATCACTGTTGTGATTATAGCTTTATAGAAGCATTAAAAACTCTTGTTATTTAATTTACATTGTTTGTAAAGGATATTCCTTAAGAGGATTCAGTGTGAATCAGTAGCTCTTGAGAAGACTAAGAACTGTAGTTCTTAGGTGATACTATTGTAATCAGTTTGATTTAATAGTGGATTAAGTCCTTGTTGAGAAAGGCAAATCACTCTGGAAGGGTGGACTGGAGTAGTTGTTTAACGAACCAGGATAAAAATAATTGTGTGATTATTTTCTAGTATTAATTTTTCATACTTATTCAACCCCCCCTTCTAAGTATTATCTCACCTTCAGAGTATACGTGATACAGTCGTACGCACTGGGGTAGAATGACTATGATGTTGTTCCTAGTGTTGGTGTTCACTGGGGTAGAATGACTATGTGTCGTTCCTAGTGAAATGATCACCGGGGTAGAATGACCGAGATGTTGTTCCTGGTGGGGTACAAATGATGTACCCATAATCTCAAATGGAGATTGGTGAGAATTAATGAGTTTTATATGAGTCACATGGCATAGATATCATTGTTATATGAAAGTATGCTTGTGCGTGAATTGTTGAATTGAGAACCTTGGATATATGCATGATAAATATGCTTGGTGTTATATATATATATATATATATATATATATATATATATATATATATATATATATATATATATATATATATATATATATATATATATATATATATATATATATATATATATATATATATATATATATATATATATATATATATATATATATATATATATATATATATATATATATATATATATATATATATATATATATATATATATATATATATATATATATATATATATATATATATATATATATATATATATATATATATATATATATGTGTGTGTGTGTGTGTGTGTGTGTGTATATATTTATTTTATGATGAATTGTGATGAATAAACATAATTGTAAATGTTTATGTGCAATGATGTGAATTGTGAACGTGTAATTGTGAATGATATTGACTGAGGAATTAATGAATAAACATGATCGTATATGTTTATATGAATTGTGGTGAATTAAACATAATGTGTATGTTTAGGTGAATTGATTGAAAATGTGGAGGTATGTATGAGGAAATTTCTTGGTGATTATCCATATATATTGTATATACATTTTGACGTATATGGATGACTTGTGGTGAGAAATGCGGAATGTGTGTATTCTCTGCTTGTCATATTATATGCATTGATTATTATGATAATATTTCTCACCCCTCTGCTGGAATGATGTCCTATCTGGCATCGTGCAGGTATCGAGAGTAGAGCTGCTTGTAGTTGCGAAGTCGCTATTGGTGTAGCCATTTAGTAATTTAATTATATTGGGTTGAGTCATGCTCTGGTCATGTAACACTGGGATCGTTTGGGTTATATTTTAGAGATACATTATGTACTCTATGATATGTTTTTATATTCATTGGAATATTGTGATGTTGGCCTTGGTGCCTAAGAAATGTTGAATTATATGATGAGCATGGTTATTTTGTTAATAGAATTATGTTATAAAATGAATCCGCTGCTGCATGCAAAGTGAATTGTGAGAAGCATGATTATTTATTATAAGTGTTAATGAGCATGACAGGTGATTTTTGATGTTTGAAAGTTATGTGTGACGCCCTTTTGTAAATGCATGATTATTTACTCTGATTATTCATATGTTTTCTGTAGGGTTTAGAAGGGTATTACATTAGTGGTATCAGAGCAGGTCGGCCCGTCCGACCAAGTTGTCTACTGTTGTTTGTTCCCTTGTATGCGACATGTGTGTGAAAACACTGTCGGTGCGTGTTTGTTGCCTAACCTTTGTCTGCATAAGTGGGAATGATTCAAGTGGGGGAGAAACTTGTGCTTCTCCAGGATGCTGCAAGTGTGGAATGGAGGAAATTTAAAGTACATAAGAGAGAGATTATATGACATGTGATCTAGAGTTGGTTGTTGTTGTGTTTGTGCCGGAGTTGGAGACTTCAATTGGTTAGTGTGAGATTTGAAATGGTTGGTGGATCTCAAGAGCTTAAGGTATTTGTTTGATTTGGAAGAGTTGAATATGAGACAGAGAAAATAATTGGGACTCCAGAAGAATTATGGTTTTGGGGTGAATTACCATCCGGGTGAAGAAAACGTGGTAGCTTATGCATTGACTTGAAAATCTTTGCATATACTGATGATGAGGGTAAAAAGAGTTAGAACGGATTGAGCGATTTTGTGATATGATTTTGGTTGTTAAGAGACTTCTTATGGAGTTAAGCTTAGTATGTTGGACTTTACTAATGGTATTCTTGATGAGATTTGATAAGGTCACAACTCTGGTTTGAGTTGGTGGAATGGTTGAATTTGATGAATTAAAGTCGAAGGGCTGACTTTCGGATATATGGAAATGGTATCATGAGATGTCGTGATAGAGTTTGTGTTCTAGATATTATTAAGTGGAATAAGAGTATTGAGGTAGATGGAGTATCCATCCCGGTGCTATGAAGACGTAACTGGATTTGAGGAGATTATTTTGATGGCCATAGTTGAAGAGAGAAGTGGTTGAGTTTGTATATGCTGGTTAGACTTGTTAGAAGTCGAAGAATAAACGTCAGAGACCGTTGGGTCCGATGCAACCGTTGAATATTCCAGAGTGGAGATCAGATAGTACTCCCATGGATTTTGTGTTTTCTAGAGAATTTGAGGGATATGATTTTACTTGGGTGATTTTGGATAGAATGACTAAATTGGCTTTTTCCTAACAAGGAAGATTAATCATTATATGTTGAAGCTAACTGAGATTTTGCAAGAGACGACTGAAAAGATCAAAAGGATCCAAGAAAGACGTGTTTTGAGAGTTACGATAGTAACTGGTGTTGGTCGAGCTTGAGGTCTCGGAAGCACACTATGTTTTGTTGATCTGTATCAGAGTGGCGCAGCGGAAGCGTGGGGAAAATAGAAGGTTAGACTGTTTTACCGCTGTCGCTTGTGAATTTACATGATTTGGTATATGTCTAAGCTGAGGAGGTACATTGATTCAGATGGATGGTGTACAAGTGAGAAAGGATTTGACTGTTGAGGCATTGCTAGTTCAGGTTGATGAACGAGGGGCAACTTTGAAGTGAAGGAATTCCTTTGGTAGAGGTAATTTGGGAGATTAGGATGCGAGAGTAGTATCCAGAGTTGTTTGAATCAGGTACGATTTTCGAGGACGAAAATTCCTAAAGTGGGGGAGGGTTGTAACAGCCCAATTTTCATTAATTAATTATTTATGTTAATTAATTGATTTATTGAAATTATTGGATGATTATTTAAGTGATTTGGTAGATAATTGGGGAGAAGGAAATATAATGGAAAGAAAAGAAATAGAAGAGAAAGGGATATAAGAGAAAGTAGAAGGAAAAGGAAATAAGAAAAACATAAGAGAAAGAGAAAGAGAAGAGAAAGAAAGAGGAAGAGGAGAAAAGAGAAGGAAAAGAAGGAAAAGCTTGGAAAGCTCAAGACCAGCTTCTAGCTTCCGATTAATCAAGGTAAGGGTGTGAAATATTGTTATTCTTTCAAGGTATATGATCATGTATTTGTGTGTTTGGATTGTTTGGATGTTTTCCATCTTTTTCTATTTTCGGGCAAGAATGGGTTTAATCAATAGAATCGATGTTTGAACGGTTAGAAGTTGGATTAAATGGTGTAGTTTAGTCGAAGATTGTTAGGCTAAGACTTTGGAAACTCGTTGGAATTGAATCGGGAGATTTTATGGTAGAAAAAAGGGGAATAGTTGGTGAAAATACACTTTTCTGCATAATTTTTCAAAAACGCAAAGTGAGCAATCGATTGCACTAATACAACAATCGATTGCACATTTAACAAAACTGCTGGAAAACTGAATTTTTAGCTGAGCAATCGATTGCACTAGTACAACAATCGATTGCACAACAAAATAGTGGCTAAAATATGAAAAATTGGGTCAAGCAATCGATTGCACTAATACAACAATCGACTGCATGTTGTATCAAAGCTGAAAATTGGAAATTTCTGTTCCGACGATTTTGGCCATAACTTTTAATTCGTAAGTCGGTTTTAGTCCCCGTTCGAAGTGTTGGAAAGACAATGAATAGATCTATAACATAGTATAGATAATATAATTAGTTGCCAAATATTTTTATATCCAATATGTTTGGGGAGTCATTTCATAATTAAATCTTAACTAAAACATGGTTAAATTGAGATGATTTATTGATTAATTACTTGAGTATTAATTGATTGTAAACCTTCGGTTGGTTATTGAGATATCAATTGTTGTTTAACAAGTTGATTGTGTATTGAACATTGAATTCAATTATTGGTGATGGATTAACTGTCCTATGTGTAATCGTTGAATTGTGTTGTGAATTGTGAATATATGTGCATTGCTTGGTAAATGTGATGATGATGTTGAAAGTATAAATACTTTGATTAATATGGAATATGTGTTGTGTGTGAAATCATGATATAATTCTTGTGTGATGAATTATTTGAGTATGCATGAATTTAAGATGCGAGAATGGTATTAAGTGCATATGATTGTTTTATGAAAATATGTGTATGTGCAAAAACTCGTACTCACTGGGGTAGAATAACAAAATGTTGTTCCTAGTGGAGTAATAACTGGGGTAGAATAACAAGATGTTGTTCCTAGTGGAGTAATCACTGGGGTAGAATGACAAATGTTGTTCCTAGTGAGGTAGAGTGTCATGGTCGTATACACTGGGGTAGAATGACAAATGTTGTTCCTAGTGAGGTAGAGTGGCATGGTCGTATACACTGGGGTAGAATGACAAATGTTGTTCCTAGTGAGGTAGAGTGGCATGGTCGTATACACTGGGGTAGAATGACTAAGATGTCGTTCCTAGTAGAATAATCACCGGGGTAGAATAACTGAGATGTTGTTCCTGGTGGAGTGCTCCCTGGGGTAGAATAACTGAGATGTTGTTCCTAGTGGAGTATACGTGATACATTCGTATGCACTGGGGTAGAATGACTATGATGTTGTTCCTAGTGTTGGTGTTCATTGGGGTAGAATGACTATGTATCGTTCCTAGTGAAATGATCACCGGGGTAGAATGACCGAGATGTTGTTCCTGGTGGGGTACAAGCGATGTACCCATAATCTCAAATGGAGATTGGTGAGAATTGATGAGTTTTATATGAGTCACATGGCATAGATATCATTGTTATATGAAAGTATGCTTGTGTGTGAATTGTTGAATTGAGAACCTTGGATATATGCATGATAAATATGCTTGGTGTTATATATATATGTGTATATATTTATTTTATGATGAATTGTGATGAATAAACATAATTGTAAATGTTTATGTGCAATGATGTGAATTGTGAACGTGTAATTGTGAATGATATTGACTGAGGAATTAATGAATAAACATGATCGTATATGTTTATGTGAATTGTGGTGAATTACACATAATGTGTATGTTTAGGTGAATTGATTGAAATTGTGGAGGTATGTATGAGGAAATATGCTTGGTGATTATCCAGATATATTGTATATACATTGTGACATATATGGAAGACTTGTGGTGAAAAATGCGGAATGTGTGTATTCTCTGCTTATATATATATATATATATATATATATATATATATATATATATATATATATATATATATATATATATATATATATATATATATATATATATATATATATATATATATATATATATATATATATATATATATATATATATATATATATATATATATATATATATATATATATATATATATATATATATATATATATATATATATATATATATATATATATATATATATATATATATATATATATATATATATCATTGATTATTATGATAATATTTCTCACCCTTCGGCTGGAATGATGTCCTATCTGGCATCGTGCAGGTATCGAGAGTAAAGCTGCTTGTAGTTGCGAAGTCTCTATTGGTGTAGCCGTTTAGTAATTTAATTATATTGGGTTGAGTCATGCTCTGGTCATGTAACACTGGGATCGTTTGGGTTATATTTTAGAGATACATTATGTACTCTATGATATGTTTTTATATTCATTGGAATATTGTGATGTTGGCCTTGGTGCCTAAGAAATGTTGAATTATATGATGAGCATGGTTATTTTGTTAAGAGAATTATGTTATAAAATGAATTCGCTGCTGCATGCAAAGTGAATTGTGAGAAGCATGATTATTTATTATAAGTGTTAATGAGCATGACAGGTGGTTTTTGATGTTTGAAAGTTATGTGTGACGCCCTTTTGTAAATGCATGATTATTTACTCTGATTATTCATATGTTTTCCGTAGGGTTTAGAAGGGTGTTACACAATTAGCTTTTGACCTTTGAAGCAAACTTGTAGAAGACATCTTAAATGACATTGTGAAAAAAGAATCAGCCTCAAACGTTGATAGTTGAAGAAGTTATGATCCTTGAAAGTTTGGGAAAATCCACTTGGAATTAGGTCAAAATTTCACTAAGTCCACAAATGACGTATAATTTCTTCAAACGTTTGATGATCCTCCAAGAAAAATTGGATCTTGTCATGAAAGATAAGTTGTAAAGGATGTTGAGAAGATTCATATGCAAAAAGAAGCATTCAAGAATGTTGAGAATTTAAGGAGTTGTGATGTTTTGAACTTAGGCTTAAAATGTTGACTTTTGAGATCAAACCTCTTGGAATCAACTTGTGATCTTGAAATTTTATAGCATTTCAAGGTACATGGATGATCATATGAACTTAAAATAATATTCTCTTGAATGTCCTTTGATTGAATTTACTAATGCTTGAGGTAACTTGTTGATGAAGGCATGAAAATAAACACATGAACCTTTGACTTTTCTTGAGGAATAAACTACTAAAACTTGGGAGATCCTTTATAAAAAATGAAGTTGAATGATGCTTGAGGCCTTATACTTTGAGATTAGAGGTCATGCCTTGATGAATGGGCCCTTTGAGACTTAATGGTAGACCATACTTTGACTTGAGGAACCATGTTTGATGTTCTTGATACAAAACCTTATCTTACAAAGAAATGAAAGGGACAAAGCATATTTTTGACATTTTGATTAGTGGTTATTGAAATATAAAACATATAAACATAAAGGTAAAAGATACAAAGAAAGGTGCTTGGTGATTGTTGCACCCCAAAATTTGCCCAACTTTTCTTTACCTAGCTTATGTTTCATTTCATTCACATTAGCATTATCATTTGCATTTCATTGACATGTGTGCAGGAGATCAAGAGGTATGATTACCAATCAAGGGCTACACAAAACTATGAAGCTAGCTAAGAAGGTCATTCAAGTATTCAAGGGTTGATATCCTTGTCAGAGAAGTTAAAAGATCCTCAGAGAGAGTGATTGAAGCCAAGTGTGCAGGTATCCTAACTTGAGAGTTGTGGGAAGTCCTCATATGATTCTGAAGCCATGAAGTTAGACTTGAGGTCTTGAGAGATCTCATGAGAAGTGTTGAAGATCACTTTGAAGCCTAGACAGGTCATTGTGCAAGATTAAGAAGACTCAGCCATGAGTGGTGTAATTAGGGTTTGACTGGGTCAACCCTAGGTCAACTGATGATTTGAACAAGGTTGAGACCTAATTCAAAGGCCATGTGATCATGGATTGATACATTGAGATGTTATAAGGATGATTCCAAGGTCAACTCATCATGATTGAAGAGTTTGAGAGGTTTCAAGCTAGGGTTTCTAAGGCTTAACAGTGTAAAATCCCCTAGTTTGACCCCTATCTTCAAGACAGTTTAGCTCAAGATGTGATTGTCATCTCATCTTGCCCCCAACATGAATGTTTTATAGCTTGATCTTAGCTTTAATTTGAGTGCTAGAAGTCCTTGATAGGATTTGTAGAACTCAAGTTATGACTTTGACAAGTTACAGGTCATCTGAGGTATGTGAATTTGGGAGCTTGAAAGTTATCCAACTTGCATGAAACTTTTTCCCTAGAAGGATGATTCCTATGAACTTTTGGTCAACATGAATGTTGTTCCTTATTCTCTTAGATTTCTAGAGAGTACTAGAAGTCCATGATTGGATGTGTAGAACTCAACTTATGGCTTTGACAAGTCAAGGGCATTTTGGTCATTTAGAGATTACAGGTCATTTCAAGCATAAGGCCATAACTCCTATTTCCAAGCTCCAAATGGATTTTTGTTCAACATTAAAGTTGTTCAAAATGATGTTTTTAGCTTGTCTAAACATCAAGTCTCCATTGATATGGATTGTATCAAGCATTGGTTGAAGAAACTTCACATGAAAGCCATTTTAATGAATTAAAATGAGAAAATTCAAAATAAATGAGATTAACATGTTTCCAAGTCAAATTTGTGGTCATTTTGAATGGAATTAATGTTTTAGAAAGATTGGCATTGCCACATTTTTGATTTGAGGTCCATAACATGGTCATTTGGATGGTTACTTCACAATTAAGAAACATATCATATACATTCCATATGTTAAAACCAAAGGAAGAAAACCATTACATCATACTCCTTAATGATTAAGTGAATGTTTTGGATTGAGTTTAGAGCATGAGTAAGGCTTGAAGGCACGCATCCATGTTGAAATTTGGAAGGAAAAGTGAATATCCAAAATCCACAATTGGGCCTAGTTTGGGCTTGATATCCATCTGAACATATTATAAATATGAATTAGAACGAATTTGGAAGGTTCTGGAGCAGAATTCTGTTGAGAATCCATTGATGTGAAGTGAAGAAAAAGCTTGAAAGTTGAAAATGCGTTTTGGAGAATCAAGAGGTTTCAGCAAGAATTGAGCATCGAGAATTGTCCACCATTACTCCTTGAAGGATTCTGCATAGTTTGGGAGAGAATTGAGGCGCATAACTACTGCAATCCAAGCTTCAAGGTTGGTTATAAGTTCTTGAGATATCTCTTTGATTATGCACTTTTAATCCATTAGAAGCATGTGGTTAAGTTCCCCTTAGCATGTAGATGAATTCTGGGTGGTTAATTTGATGGTTAGAGACAAGTTAGGGTTCCTTCCATTTTCGGTTGAGATCTTGTTTTGGCGAGTCTTGCGTTTTTAGCGTAAACTAGTGGCATGATTGAGTTCCTGAGGAAATTCTGGTCAACTTTCATCAAGACATCGTGTGAAATGGTGGAGCGTAGAGTGAGTTAGGGTTGAGCAGGGCTGGACGGAGAAGTCGCCGGAGATGGCATGGCCGCGCGCGAGTTTCCCAGCTTGCAGAGAATTCAAAACGAAGAAGATGAAATATCCTCCGTTCGTGTGTGATGAGGACTTTGACTCAGGCATCAATCCAAGCGTGTGTGTGGCGCCATGTACCCCCCTCCCCTCAACGCTGCGTTTCACTTATGAGAGGCGTGCATCCAAAGAAACGTGGGTTCGAGACTTCGCTTGGCTTCTTTTTCTTTTGATCAATTTGTGAACTGAATTGAGAATTGGAGCGTGCGCTTTGGACTGGTTGATACCTGCACCCCCCTTTTGGGCCCAGCATTGAAATGAACTGGGTTTTCTTGCTATTTGCCACACACGCCTATTAATTTCCATTATTTTCTTTTAATTTTTCATTTTATTCATGGTTCTTGATAAAATCATATAAAATTGAAAAATGATCCAATTAATCCTATTCTTTTTGCATTAGATTCATGATAGGGTCTAGTTTTTTTTAGATAAAAAATATTTTTATTTCATGCATTTTCTGATTTTATGGGAATTTTTACATTTTAATTGATATTAAAATAGTTATGTTTGATACTTGATTTTGTGGAATTTTGTGTGATCATGTGATGATGATTTTGATCCTGATTTTTCGTGAGTTGTTAGCATAAATATGCATGCTCCCCATAGAATTTTCTCACATTTTTGTGATGAACATAGGTGGTAGTTTAGGTTGAAACCTTTAGAAGCTCCCTTTTTAGGGTTTATGATTGATACCTTTGGATTTAGGACTTAATTTTAGGACTTAATAGATGGTTTATTTCCTGGTTTTTGTATGAGGCATTCTTAATTGAATTAGGATCCCTTAGGAATTTTGGTAGAAATTTATAAGATAGTTTACTATTTTTGATTGATTTTAGCTTAGGTGCTAGTTTTAGATGATTCTAAGGCACTAACTCAACTAGATTAACTTCTTTAGTTCCCTTAGATTAGGGTTTTGCTTTGCTTGTTCTTGGGTGATGATGAAGACAAGTTGAAGATGCATTGGATTGCTTGAAGAGGCTTGGATTTTAAGATCTTCCTTCTTGTGGTGTAGTTTTGATTAGGTTAAGATTAAGGTTTTATAGGCAGAGCTTCTAGATAGTTCTCTTCCTTCATAAACATGGAATATGTTGATCAATTCCATTCTTCCCTATGATTTAAGGTCCCTTGTAAAGGCCTCATCCCTCCTTTGGTAGGATGTGTGGCTCTTTGCAAATTGGTATAACCTTTGAGGGTCCCTTTCTCTGATGTCAGGATGCTCAGTGGTGACCTTTGGTCTTCACTCTGCTACCAACCATCCAAACTTTGCTCTTGATAGATGCATCTTTCTCCCTTGATTAGAGGATGGAGTTCCTTGCTTGAAGAAGATTGAAGAGTGAAGTTGACACTTCCATGTGATTGAAGATTACTCTGAGAAGCTGAAGCTTGTAGATGAAGAAGACCAAGTAGATACTGGTGAAGCAAAGGGAGATGAAGCAAGAAGACCAAGTTGATACTTGTAAAGAAGATCCAATTGAGATTGAGTGAAGAGCTAAGGCTTGAGGAATGAAGGATAAAGTTGACACTTGCATTGATGCATTGAGAGCCTGAAGGAATCAAGTTGATACTTGTAGTTAGGAGTGAAGCCTGAAGGTGGAATTTACTGTAAAGCTGAGGCTTGAGGAAGAAGGAACAAGTGGATACTTATGTTTGAAGTATTAGAAGCTTGAAGAAGCAAGTTGATACTTGCTATGGAAGATGATAGCCCTGAAGAGCTGTTAAAGGATTGCTTTGCGGTGAAGCTGTGGAAGTTGTTGATCTGCTTTCTTTTCTTGTCTGCTTTCTTTTTTGTATTGTTGTGACTTGTTTGACTTGCTTGATGCATTAGAACAAGTCCATATCTAGGCTGATGTAAGCTAGGAGCATGATTGCACTAGAGGTTGAGTTGCTCCCTCTGCTTGTATTTTTACCGTATGGCTTTGCTTGCGGGTATTCGGTAGAGCCCTGCTCCCTTGTCTATGTGGTTTGTGATTTGCTTGATGGCATATTATTTCATTTCTTTTGTATGATTGCAGTTACTATATCTTGCTTGACAGCATGTTATTTCCTCTGTATGATTGCAGTTATTCATATTTGGCTTGAGGTTGAGATGAGCTTGTGGAGGCTGATGCCCCACACACATTTCCTCCCTCACTTGCATTACATGCATTTTACAGTCGTTTACTGTTTACTGTTTCAGCTGATGCTTTATGTGTTTCTGTTTATCCTTGACATGATCCCCTAGGAATCTCACTTCCTTTGACAAGGAAGTGATGATTAGAACTTTAGGTTGAAACCTATGCATGATAACTTCTAGGAGTTCCATGTTTCAAACCTCAACTGTAGGATGAATCCTTGGCATGACAACATTAGGACTTGATAGTCTCCCTTTAGTTGAGCATGTTCTCTTCTCATCTCAAAACAAATTAAAATACAGTAATAAAGGTTAACTGATGTCGTACGTTACGAGCCTTAAGCTATCTGAGAAAGGGTTGGCGGAGAGTTTCTTTTCGACAGCTTAGATGTTTAGTATGGCACCCTTTGGGTGGCATGCGACGCATTCACTCTCAGGTCATAGTCTCTAGTGCGATATTGGTTGCAAACAACCATAAAAAACAGTTCTTCCCTAAAAGACAGAAAACAAACTTCAAACCTTTTTGCCCCGTGGGCCCATAATTCAAAGGAAAGCTTTTCTGAAGAAAAGAGTGTCGTTAACTCCCAGTTCTACCGCAAACGGTAACGCTTAAGTCTCCAAAGGTCGAGCTGCGTACATCCAACTGCTGGAACTGCTTGTTAACCCTACTCGATAAAACAGATGAATTTGAATCCCCGTAATCCGTATTATCCCGAACTACGTAAGCTCTGATCTCTCATATCCGTTGAGAGTACATAGGCACAATACTGATGTATTGGCGAGCCACCTTCCCCCGTAACCCGTAGTTAGCCGAACTACGTTGACTCTGATTTCTCATTCTCTGATGAGAATACGTAGGCATAAAGTGCGACGCATTGCCGAGTCACTTTTCTTTTCTTTTCAGACCAGCCTTGATAGGTAGATAGATAAAACCAACCCGTCAGATAAACACAACAAGCGTGGATCCCGTCGAGTACGACGGACGTGAGGGGTGCTAACACCTTCCCCTTGCGTAACCGACTCCCGAACCCAGACAACGGTTGCGATGACCTTGTCTTATACCTTTTCGTCAGGTTTTTCCGATCGTTTCCTTTCCCGTTCCGAGGGATAAATAACGAAAGGTGGCGACTCTTCTGTTTTGCCGGCACCTTATTTTCGCGGTAGCGACAGCTGGCGACTCTGCTGGGGACTTGATAGTTTCCTGGGATCCAACGTCCCTTATGCGAGTCAGTTTGGGGATCCAACATCCCCTGCGAGAGTCAATCCTAGCGCTTGTATGATTACTTGTTGGGTTGTGTTTATTTATCGCATTTTTATTTCCCGTACTTTATTTTCAGTATGTTATGATTATCCGTGTTGTTGTGGGAGGGGCATTCTGATGAGTGAGAAGCCAGACCCAGGCTTGAGTGAACATAGCATTAGTTGTGGAAATTAGTGGGCGCGTGCTTGCTTGGCAGGCACTAGTGTCTCATGAAATCCACGCTCAGACGAGGTTCTCCCGGTTGACTTCTTTTTCAACCCTTTGGGTTGAGGGCGTTGTTGGTTTGGAGGATTGTCGACTCTGGGGACCGATCATTTGGGATTCAGCCGAGTGAGGCCACTTCATGAGCTGGTGATGCCACACCTTCTGGGTATCGTATCACCCCTCTTGAATGTCTGTGACGCTGATGACCGCATAGGATGTCGGACTTGTGTCAGTTTAGGTCCATACCTGTGAGCAGGGTTGGGTTTGTTGTAGGAAACCTTGACCTTCAGACTACCTGGTTTTCTTGATAGTGAATCAGTTTTGTTGGTACCAGAGGTTCTCATCATCAGATATGATTGTTCTTGACAGAACAGATTTATGGTCCTGTGACAGAGGATCTCATCAGCAGATGGGTATTTGTTCTTGACAGAGCAGGTTTTTGATTGGGATCAGAGGATCTCATCAACAGATGTATGTTCTTGACAGAGCAGATTTATGGTCCTGTATCAGAGGTCCTTATTATCAGATGTTTGTTCTTGACAGAGCAGATTTATGGTCCTGTATCAGAGGTCCTTATTATCAGATGTTTGTTCTTGACAGAGCAGGTTTTTGATTGGGATCAGAGGATCTCATAAGCAGATGTATGTTCTTGACAGAGCAGATTTATGGTCCTGTATCAGAGGTCCTTACTATCAGATGTTTGTTATTGACAGAGCAGATTTATGGTCCTGTATCAGAGGTCCTTATTATTAGATGTTTGTTCTTGACAGAGCAGATTTGTGGTCTGATACCAGGGTTTTCTTTTTATTAGATATAGTGGTTGTTCTTGATGGAGCAGGATTATGGTTTTGTTGATACAGAATCTCCACAGCACAGTCGTCTTGATCTCCTGCTGCATGATTGCATTTTACATTGCTTTGTATACCCATTTGCATTTCATTAACGTGTGTCTGTGTTGCAGGTACCGTTCCCCCCGATCCAGGTTTTCTTGCCTCCTATTGTATTGTTATGGGTTCTATGAGGAAGACCGTGGCTTACAAGCTTCCTGCTCCTGATGTTGTTTAGCTGACTGGTTTGATTGCTTTAGCAGATGATTCTGTGAGAGATGAATTCAGAAAGTCTTACGGTAAACTGCTCAGTTTGGTTCGTAAACCCTCCGTGTTTGAGTTGAATGGGTTGCACGCCTTGCTGCAGTTCTACGACCCTCCGTTGAGATGCTTTACTTTCCAGGATTTTGTTCTCGCACCCACGCTAGAGGAGTATGTTGATTTGTTAGGTGTGCCTATCAAGAGTCAGATGCCCTTTGTTCATATGGATGCTGAGCCTAATATGGCTAGTCTAGCTCCGTCACTTCATCTGGATGCCTCCGAGTTGGTATTGTCTAGTTGGAACAAGGTTCCCGGTTTCTCCTTGCAGCTCTTGGTGGGAAAGGCTCAGCAGTGCGCCAAAGACGAATGTTGGATCGTGTTCAACGCCATTCTCGCTCTGTGCATATATGGCATCATTCTGTTCCCCAATATGCCCGACTTTGTGGACTTCGACGCCTTCCACATCTTTGCATCAGGGAATCCAGTCCCTACCTTGATAGGAGATGTCTACCATTCCATCCACTACAAAAACGAGAACAGAAGGGGCAAGAATGTCTCATGCTGTGTGCCCCTGCTTTATAGATGGCTTGATAGTCATCTACCCAAGAGGGGTCCCTTTGCTGCGTCTGCAGCCACAACTGAGTGGTCTGAGCGTTTGATGAGTCTATCAGCGGAGGATATTGACTGGTTTGATTGGGGTAGCTTGGGTACCGAGATTATCTTCAACTGCAACGGGTTTCCGAATGTGCCTTTGATAGGCAGGAAGGGCTGTATCAACTATAATCCGTCTTTGCTGGTCCGACAATTTGCCTACGCTTTGAGAGCTCCGCCGAAGGATGAAGAGGTGCAGGAATCTCTGTACCTCACTGGTCTTCTAGAGGGGGATATGTTATCTAAGCTTCAGCGCGCTTGGAATGGTATCAGTAAGAGGGGAAAACCATTGCTGGGGAAAAGTAATAGTCAAGCCTACGCTCCATATGTGACGTGGATCAGAGCCAGAGCAGACGCTATAGGGATGTCGTTCCCACCTGCCAAGCCAAAAAGCCCTCCAGTGATCGGAGAGCCTACCACCGTGCCTATTCAGCAGCATAATCAGGTGCTAGCTGAGAGAGATGAATTGAAGAGGGCAAATGAAGAAATGGAGAAAGAATTGGCTCAGCTTCGAAGCGAGAGAAATGTGGACGTTCAGTCCTTCAAGAGGCAGACTGAGCTGGTGAACCAGCTGGGGACAGACTTGACTAAGCAGATAGCTGAGTGCGAGCGCATGGGTCGAGACTTCAAAGCTGTCAACGATGTACTGGCCACGAAGAAGCAGCACTTGGGCGGAGCGTATCAGAGGATATCCAAGTTTAACCAGCATTGGAAGACCACCCTAGCCAACAGGAAAGAGCGGGAGGATAAGCTGATGCAACGGATCTCCAAGCTGAAAGCCCAGTTGGAGGCTAGTGAGAAGAGGTTTGATGAAGAAACCGCTCGCAGATATGCCGCTGAAGGCCAGCTCAACAGGGCTCTTGCTAACCTGAAGGAGCACAAACTGACGTTTGAGTCCAAGAAGCGGAAGCTAGAAGATTGTTTCGGCGAAGGAGCATGGGAATATTCGGTCGAAGGTCTTCAGTACACCATTATGCAGAGAGAGTTACTCGTCGAAGGGTTGCTCACTCGGCCTGGTCATCCAGAAACGAAGGGGTTGTTAGAAGAGTTTCGCGCCCGTGGCCGTGCTTGACTATTTGTATTCCTTTTGTTTTGATCATTGTTGTATGCTGACCATCACCAGGCTTGTTGGCTGAGGTCATGCTATTGATTCATCTTGTACTCACTGACGTTGTGTACTGCCTTGATGGGCTTTCTTCGTATATATGAGATGTTATTTCCATGACTGGACTCGGACTTCTTATTATCAGCACTGGCACTCAGGCACTAGGGTCGGGGGAAATCTCCCTAACACACAGACACACGTTTGCATTTGCATGAAGCATTTGCAGGATGAGCACTTTGTCGTTTTTTCCTAACCCTTTTGTGTTTTCAGGTTGTTTCAGGTTGTTCCAGGATTGATCAGAGACCCATCCACCGCTATCCGACCAGAGCAAATCAAACCAGAATCATGGAGCAAGTGCAAACTGATGTTCAAGAACTCCGCGAAAGAATGGACCGCTTCATGGAGCTCATGCAAGCGGTCGCCAATGGCTAGGATCAGCTCAGAACCTTGGTTCAGCCTCTGATTTCAAGGGTCGATAGCAATGGCGTACTCCATGGTGGAACCGTGCATACCCCTCCACCTGTTGAAACTCCTCAGAATGGCATCCCCGTGACTGGGGGGAATGGCAGTGCCAACGGCAATGTGATAGCTAACACGGGACTCAACGGCAATACGACAGGCGTCGGTAATTGGAATTTTGAAGCTAACGTCAAAGTTGGGCTGGGCAACGGCGCTTTGGGTATTGGAAATCTACTTGGACCTCAGCCATGGTTAGAAGATCTTCAGGACGATGTGTTCTCTCAGAGAGGTGCTGAAGAGGAAATGACTGCTGAAGCACGGCTTAGGTTCAAGGCACTCGAGGACAAGATGAGGAGTATCGAGAACCAGAACACCCTGGGTGTTGATATGTCCAAGTTGGGATTGATTGTTGATTTCAAGGTGCCTCCCAAGTTCAAGGTACCTGACTTTGAAAAGTACAAGGGCACCACTTGCCCTCGCGTCTACCTGAGATCATATTACCGGAAAATGTCGGCTCATTCTGAGGACGAGAAGTTGCTGATGCACTTCTTTCAGGACAGTCTGTCCGGACCCTCCCTCGAATGGTACATGAGTCTGGAACCTACTAGTGTGCGCACGTGGAAGGAACTTGCTGAAGCATTTGTGCACCACTACCAATACAATAGCGACTTGGCTCCGAACCGAGTCCAGCTGCAGAATCTGTCGCAAAGGAACAACGAGGGGTTCAAGGAATACGCCCAGCGGTGGCGTGAATTGGCAGCCAGAGTTCAACCGCCAATGGTTGAACGTGAGCTTCTGCAAATGTTCGTAGCCACCCTCCCAGGGGTTTATTATGAGAAATTGGTCAGCGGTATGTCTGGAACCTTCTGAGATCTCATTATCACGGGTGAGCACATTGAAAATGGGATCAAACTGGGGAAAATTCAAGGCGATTCATCCTCAGCTGGAGGAGGAGGAAAGAAACCTTATGGTGGAAAAAGACGGGAAGGAGAAACGAGCGCCGTGACCAACACTCGAAGGAAGGGTAAAGGCCCTCACCAACAGGTGGCCAGCATAACTATCTCGGTAGTCCCACAGCCACAGCAGCAGCAGCAGCCGAATCAACAAGGGTACAGAAAGTACCAGAATCGGGCACCTCTGTCGAGCCGTCACCTCGAGACACCGCCCATGTCGTACGCGCAGCTGTTACAGACTTTGCTCCAGCTACAGTTGATCCAGAAGAGAACCTTGGCTCCCTTGACAGGGGCACCTCCGCCAGGTTATGACGCGAATGCAACTTGTGAATTTCACTCAGGGGCACCAGGCCACACGATAGAAAATTGCAAAGCCTTCAAGCATAAGGTGCAGGACATGGTGGACGCTAAGATCATCAACTTCTCTGATAATGTGCCAAACGTCACGAAGAACCCTATGTCGAATCATAGGGGAGGTGGAGTAAACGCCATTATTGAAGATGAGAGTTTGGATTTGTTGACTGACGTCAGAGATCTGAAGACGCCGCTTAGCTTCGTTAAAGCTAAGCTGATGAAAAGGGGTTTCTTTCCAGGTTGCGGAGAGCTGTGTATGGGCTGTGCGACAAGTCCTGATGGATGTGAACCGTTGAGAGAGGGGATTCAAAGTCTGATGACCGAAGGAATCCTGCAATTTAGCCGAAGGGCCGAAATCGGATCAGGAGAGGTAATGCTGAAGCAAGATGACGAGGTTGCCACCATCACCATCCCTCGCCAGACGATAACTATTTCTGCACTCAGGCCGCCCACGATTACCATCACCAAAGCTGGGCCAATACCGTTCGAAAGCACTAATGTTGTCCCATGGCATTACGGGGCAGAGGTCTACTGCAACGGACAGAAGTTGGAACTAGAACCGTTCGGGTCGTCTGTGGAGAACCTAGCAGGCGTTAGCGGAATTACTCGCAGTGGAAGAGTGTTTGCACCACCCGAGGTCGTGGCGGATAAAGCGGACAGAGCTGATGCGACTGATAAAGGGAAGAGTAAAGTCGTTGAAGAGATCCCTCGTGGGGTAGAAAAAGACTTACTTGTTAAAGACGCCGAGGAATTTATGAAGTTGATTAAAAAGAGTGACTACAAGATCGTGGATCATCTCCATCAAACACCCTCGAAGATTTCCATCCTGAATTTGTTGCTGTGTTCTGAAGCACACCGCAACGCACTGCTGAAGGTGTTGAACGCTGCATATGTGCCGCAGGAAATATCGGTAAACCAGTTGGAAGAGATCGTAGCCCACGTGAATGCTGGAAATGGGTTAGGGTTCATGGACCTGGAGCTGACGCCGAAGGGAAGGAACCACAATAGCGCCCTGCACATCTCGATAGAGTGTAGGGGAACAATTATGTCGCACGTATTGGTGGACACGGGGTCGTCACTCAATGTTCTTCCGAAGAAGGCATTAATGAAGTTAGATACTCGCGGAGTGATTTGCACACCCAGTGATCTGGTTGTGAAAGCGTTCGATGGAACCAAACGCCATGTTTTCGGGGAGGTGACGTTGCCAATCCAAGTCGGGCCGGAAACATTCGATGCGGTCTTTTACATTATGGACATCATGCCTGCCTACAGCTGTCTCTTGGGCCGGCCATGGATCTATTCTGCGGGTGCCGTAACCTCCACGTTGCACCAGAAACTCAAGTATGCTGTCGGAGGTAGCATCGTGACTGTATGTGGCGAGGAAGATATAATGGTGAGCCATTTTTCGTCCTTCAAGTATGTTGAGATGGATGGGGAAATCCACGAAACCCTATGCCAAGCGTTCGAAGCTGTTAAAGTCAAGGACGTAGCTCCTATAGTCACTGAAAAACCAGAGATGACTCTCTCTTCCTTCAAGGAAGCCCAGGCCGTTGTTCAAGCCGGATCTACCCCAGGCTGGGGACGAATTTTGGAGATACCTAACAAGCAAGACAAGTTTGGGTTGGGATATTCTCCTGGAGCTGAAGCCCCCTCTTCTAGCAGTGCGTCGCGAGGTAAAGGGTCGATCCAGTTTACTAGCGGCGGGGTGATATTTGGAAGCGTCAACGCGGTGTCTGAAGACAGCGGGGATAGCGACTGTGACTTAGACTCTTGGATCCAGCCAAGCAAGCCAGGCGAGAGCCTTGGCAACTGGTCCGTCAAGGATATCATCCAGATGACAAGCGAAGAGTAATGATTTACTTTTTCCAATCATTGTACAACCCTATGTCCTACCCGGGGCATAGTGGTTTTATTGTCAGGGCCTCGTTTGATTATGTACATGCATTTTACCAATAAATCAAAAGGCGTTTTTCTTCGTATTCAAATATTGTGATCTCTGTTATTCCTGTTTTATATTTGTTTTGAAAAATAATAAAATGGCAATGGGGTTTGTGCTAACCTGCATATCCTTGTCTTAAGCTTAACCCTTGTTATTGCAGGATCCACATAGCAGATGACATCGACTCTGGACCTTCTACGGCTCACTTCGACTTCGATTGCCCGATCTATCAAGCCGAAGAAGAGATTGATGAAGACGAAGACCTTCCCGAAGAGTTGGCCCGCTTGTTGAAACAAGAAGAGAAAGTTATTATGCCTCACGAGGAGGAAATTGAGATTGTGAATGTGGGTTCTGAAGAACTCGTCAGGAACGTCAGGATAGGGGCTGCATTGCAGAGCGATGTCAAGCAGAGATTGGTCGAGATGCTGAGAGAGTATAGTGACGTCTTTGCTTGGTCATACGAGGATATGCCCGGACTTGATACTGACATCGTGGTCCACCACTTGCCGCTGCGAGAAGATTGTCCTCCCGTTAAGCAGAAGCTTAGGAGGACGCGACCAGATATGGCCGTTAAGGTCAAAGAAGAAGTGCAAAAGCAGCTTGATGCTGGCTTCTTAGCGGTCACTACCTACCCTCCGTGGGTCGCCAACATAGTGCCTGTACCGAAGAAGGACGGTAAGGTGCGAATGTGCGTCGATTATCGGGATTTGAATAGGGCGAGCCCTAAAGATGATTTCCCACTGCCTCATATCGATGTGTTGGTCGACAATACAGCTTAGTTCTCCGTGTTTTCGTTCATGGATGGCTTCTCCGGCTATAATCAGATCAAGAAGGCGCCGGAGGACATGGAGAAAACTACGTTTATTACACCTTGGGGAACATTTTGCTACAAGGTAATGCCTTTCGGTCTGAAGAATGCAGGGGCCACTTACCAACGAGCAATGGTTACTTTGTTTCATGACATGATTCATCATGAGATGGAAGTCTATGTTGATGACATGATTGCGAAGTCCCAAACGGAGGAGGGACATCTGGTCAATTTGCTGAAGCTTTTTGAGAGACTTAGGAAGTTCAGGTTGAGGTTGAATCCTAACAAGTGTACTTTCGGAGTACGGTCTGGAAAACTACTGGGGTTTATCGTGAGTGAAAGAGGCATCGAGGTTGATCCTGCGAAAATAAAAGCGATACAAGAGATGCCAACGCCAAAAACAGAAAAAGAAGTTCGTGGTTTCCTGGGCAGAATAAACTACATTGCAAGGTTTATTTCTCAGCTCACGGCCATGTGTGAACCGATGTTCAAGCTGCTAAAGAAAGATCAGGCGATTATCTGGAACGAGGATTGCCAGAAGGCATTTGATAAGATAAAACAGTATCTGCAGGAACCTCTGATCTTGATACCCCTAGTGGCCGGACGACCCTTAATCATGTACTTGACAGTTCTTGAGAATAGTATGGGGTGTGTTCTCGGTCAGCACGACGAGACAGGCAGAAAAGAGCATGCCATTTACTACTTGAGTAAAAAGTTCACAGACTGTGAATCTCGCTACTCGATGCTGGAGAAAACGTGTTGTGCACTAGCCTGGGCCGCCAAACGTTTACGACAGTACATGCTCAACCACACGACCATGCTAATTTCGAAGATGGATCCGATCAAGTACGTCTTCGAGAAGCAAGCACTTTCGGGCAGGATTGCCAGATGGCAAATGGTGTTGACAGAATATGACATTCAGTACGTTTCCCAGAAGGCCATCAAGGGAAGCGTATTGTCTGAATACCTGGCCGAACAGCCGATCGAGGATTATCAGCCGATGAAATTTGAATTCCCTGATGAGGATATCATGTTCCTTAAAGCGAAGGATTGCGAAGAACCGTTGCCCGACGAGGGGCCGGATAGGAAATCCCAATGGAAATTGATATTTGATGGGCGGTTAACTCTTACGGAAGTGGCATCGGGGCGATCATCACCACTCCCCACGGATCCCATATCCCGTTTACTGCGAGACTGACGTTTCCAGTCACCAATAACGAAGCGGAGTACAAAGCATGCATCATGGGTCTAGAAGAAGCGATTGATTTGAGAATCAAGAACCTAGACGTATACGATGACTCAACGCTTGTGATTAACCATATTAAAGGGGAGTGGGAGACTCGTCAATCAAATTTGGTGCCGTACATGAACTATGCCAGAAGGCTGCTTCCGTTCTTTGATCGAGTCGAACTCCATCATGTGCCCAGGGCCGAGAACCAGATGGCTGATGCCTTAGCCACGTTGGCTTCGATGTATAAAGTCAATTTTTGGAATGAAGCTCCAAGAATTGTCATATCTCGTCTTGATAGACCTGCATTTGTCTTTGCGATCGAGGAAGCCTCCGACGGCAAGCCATGGTTCCATGATATCCAGACCTTCCTTATGACTAAGGAGTATCCTGCGGGAGCGTCAACCCAGGATAAGAAGACTCTGAGGAGGCTGTCCGGAAATTTTTATCTCAATCCTGATGGAGTTTTGTATAAAAGAAACCACGATCTCGTGCTACTCAGATGTGTAGATGAGAAAGAGGCGAGTATGCTCATGGAAGAAGTCCATGAAGGCACATTTGGTACGCACGCTGGTGGGCATGCCATGACGAGGAAGATCCTGAGAGCAGGGTATTACTGGCTGACGATGGAGTCAGATTGCTTTAAATTCGCAAGGAGATGTCATAAATGCAAGGTTTATGCTGATAAAGTTCATGTGCCGCCGTGCCCGTTAAATGTCATGTCCTCCCCGTGGCCGTTCTCCATGTGGGGCATCGACATGATAGGCAAGATCGAGCCCACTGCATCTAACGGTCATCGTTTCATTCTAGTAGCTATCGACTACTTCACCAAGTGGGTGGAGGCAGCCTCATATGCTAATGTGACCAAGCAGGTGGTGGCTAAATTCATAAAGAGGGACATCATCTGTCGTTACGGAATTCCCGAGCGGATCATTAATGATAATGGTTCGAATCTGAATAACAAGATGATGAAGGAGCTGTGCCAGAGTTTCAAGATTGAACACCACAACTCATCTCCTTACCGGCCGAAGATGAATGGCACCGTTGAAGCGGCCAATAAGAACATCAAGAAGATTGTTCAGAAGATGGTTGTGACCTACAAGGATTGGCACGAGATGTTGCCATTTGCACTGCACGGTTATCGTACCATGGTACGTACATCAACCGGGATCACTCCTTTCTCCTTAGTGTATGGTATGGAGGCTGTCCTACCGTTAGAAGTGGAGATCCCTTCTTTACGAGTTTTGGTTGACGTGAAACTCGATGAGGCAGAATGGATTAAGAACCGACTAAACCAGCTCAGCCTGATGGACGAGAAGAGGTTAGCATCGATTGCATATGGTCGTCTGTACCAGAGCCGAATAAAGAAATCCTATGATAAGAAGGTGCGTCCTAGGAGCTTTCAGACGGGTGATCTCGTCCTGAAGAAGATTCTTCCTCCACACTCCGATCACCGGGGCAAGTGGACTCCTAATTACGAAGGTCCGTACGTCGTCAGCAAGGTCTTCTCGGGAGGAGCCTTGTTGTTATCCATGATGGATGGCGAAGATTTTGCATCCCCGGTGAACACGGACGCAGTTAAAAAATACTTTGCTTAAAGAATGACCCGCTGGAAAGAAAAAGAATATTCAGGCAAAAATGGGGCATCCCGGCGAACCATAAAAAAGGAAAAGGGTTCGGGCAAAAATTAGGGATATAAAGAAAAGAATGTACACCCGCAAAGTCGAAAACCCAGATGGGCGACTTTGGCAAAAAAGGGTATCCCGATGAATCGAAAACCCGGAAGGGCGATTCAGGCAAAAGTTAGGGATTTGAAAAAGCAAATGACTGCGTTCCGCGTGAGGATTTTCATTGTTTAGTGGTTTGGAAGACCTGAGGGTTGTTTATCTGAATCAATCTCTTCTAAAGCTGAAGCGTCGGAGAAGTATCGAAGTCGAGTGGGTCATAGAGGGATCAACTCATGGTGTTCATCTACGCCCCCTTGCCGACATTTGTATATACTGATGTATATTTATGTTTTATTTTTTTGCGCGGCTTCCTCATTCCAGGAGCTTGCCTCTGTTGTAAAACATTTTTGCCCATTCAGGGGTCCGTTATCAATAAAATGTATACTATTCAGCAATTGTTTGTCTGTTTAGCACTTATCTGTTTTGTTTGCGAAAAAGAACGCCGATGTTTTTGATAAAATGCGCATACATAAACTTACTGGCCTAGGCCACTGATTGTTGAAACAATGAATTACTGGAACATTATCACCAGATGATAACCTTGATAGGTCCCTTTGAGAAGGGTATCTTGTCTGTTTGTTTGTGTTGTTGCAGGTATGGCATACTCCAGGCAGTGCGCCATATGCGTCCCCAAGCAGGATGGTTCCTTCTTCTCCAGCAAAGTTCAGCAGCCTCTCCCCACAGAGTCTGAACGTGAGATCGTAAGGCATTGATATGTCTCCCCAGGCAGAGAAGATTCTCTCCCCAATCAGATGCATCCTGAAGGAATGTCATCTCCCTAGCTGAGTCATACACTGGAGTGTGTAACAATTGATAGTTCCAGACTGAAGTCTCCAGGAGAATTGGAATTCCCCACAGAGTCGTACTCTCCCCAGTAAGCAGGACGATTCCTTCTTCCCCAGCCGAGTTTGTAGATCCCCAAGAGAGCCGAGTCCTTGGAAGCCGTTTGGGCCATGATTGGTTTTCCCCAGTAGAATGTTGAATAGCTGATGCTGTGTTTCCCCACCGGAGTCGTTATCTCCAGGAAGGTTGGCTGCGAATGCCATGCAGTTTATTTCTGCGATTGACATCGCTTTCCTCAGCAGGTCCAGGTTCTCGTTCCCCTGCAACAGTCGACTGAGGTTCAGTTCCCCAGGCGGAGTCCGATTGAGATTGGCGTGACTTCTTTTCCTTGGCAGGATGATTCCTTCATTCACCAGAGTGGTTCTTTCTCCTTGACAGGAGGATTCTCCCTTCAGCATTTATTTTGCTGATCGGGTCATAGCATTTTACATGATTTCATAACATTCACCCAAAAAACGCGTAGCATTTCCACCGTGTGGAACATTGCGCCGTTGTCAAAGCCTATGCATATGAAACCTGAGCTAGGTCGTTACCATTCTTGTTTTGCAGGTGTTCCCCAGCAAAAGTCGTTTGCCCAAGATGATTCTTGAATTCTCCCGCAAAGGCGTTCGTTTAAGACGATTCTTAAAATCCCCTGTGAAGTCGCCAGAGAGGGTTGCTCAAGTTGCCGCTTGGAGTCCCCGACAGAGTGTTTGCTCAGGATGATTCCTGAAATCTCCAGCAGAGTTATTAGTCCAGGATGATTCTTGAAGTCCCCACGGAGTTATTTGTTCAAGATGATTCTTGATTTCCTCAGTAGAGATGACTCACCCAGAATGATTTCTGGATCCCCGAAGCAGAGTTACTTAATAGTTCTCCAAAATCCCCAGCGGAGATGCGTCATCCCCAGCAGGTTTCTGAACAGCGAAGTTGAAACTTCCCCTGAAGACTTGATGATTGAAGTCTAACCGTATTAACGAAGCAGTTCTCCCAGCTGATGCGGAGTGCCTGATGGTAGAAGTTTGGATATCCCCAATTGGTTCATGATTGACTGAGAATTCTATTCCCGACTTAGTGATGAAGTCCGGCTGACACCCAAAAATTTCATTTAAGGCCCGATGGCATGATTAACTTGATTGTTGATCTGATAAGTCCCGAGGAATCCTGATGCCTGACGGCGTGATCGACCATGTATCACCGGTTACCGTGTGACCAATTCCCCAGCTAGTTGTCGTGCGGCTAATATTTCAGTTTTCAAATATTTGTTCCCATCAGAGTACCGTGTACTTGTGCAGTTGGAAAATTTCCGGGTTTGTTGGTATTCAACCTTCTTTTACCTTGATTGTTTGAGAGCCGTTCGCTTCTCACCCAGTCAGGTCCAAGCCGTTTGAATAGGGGCAGCTGTTGCACCCCAAAATTTGCCCAACTTTTCTTTACCTAGCTTATGTTTCATTTCATTCACATTAGCATTATCATTTGCATTTCATTGACATGTGTGCAGGAGATCAAGAGGTATGATTACCAATCAAGGGCTACACAAAACTATGAAGCTAGCTAAGAAGGTCATTCAAGTATTCAAGGGTTGATATCCTTGTCAGAGAAGTTAAAAGATCCTCAGAGAGAGTGATTGAAGCCAAGTGTGCAGGTATCCTAACTTGAGAGTTGTGGGAAGTCCTCAGATGATTCTGAAGCCATGAAGTTAGACTTGAGGTCTTGAGAGAGCTCATGAGAAGTATTGAAGATCACTTTGAAGCCTAGACAGGTCATTATGCAAGATTAAGAAGACTCAGCCATGAGTGGTGTAATTAGGGTTTGACTGGGTCAACCCCAGGTCAACTGATTATTTGAACAAGGTTGAGACCTAATTCAAAGGCCATGTTATCATGGATTGATACATTGAGATGTTATAAGGATGATTCCAAGGTCAACTCATCATGATTGAAGAGTTTGAGAGGTTTCAAGCTAGGGTTTCTAAGGCTTGACAGTGTAAAATCCCCTAGTTTGACCCCTATCTTCAAGACAGTTTAGCTCAAGATGTGATTGTCATATCATCTTTCCCCCAACATGAATGTTGTAGAGCTTGATCTTAGATTTAATTTGAGTGCTATAAGTACTTGATAGGATTTTTAGAACTCATGTTATGACTTTGACAAGTTACAGGTCATCTGAGGTATGTGAGTTTGGGAGCTTGAAAGTTATCCAACTTGCATGAAACGTTTGCCCTAGAAGGATGATTCCTATGAACTTTTGGTCAACATGAATGTTGTTCCTTATTCTCTTAGCTTTCTATAGAGTACTAGAAGTCCATGATTGGATGTGTAGAACTCAACTTATGGCTTTGACAAGTCAAGGGCATTTTGGTCATTTAGAGATTACAGGTCATTTCAAGCATAAGGCCATAACTCCTATTTCCAAGCTCCAAATGGATTTTTGTTCAACATGAAAGTTGTTCAAAATGATGTTTTTAGCTTATATAAACATCAAGTGTCCATTGATATGGATTGTATCAAGCATTGGTTGAAGAAACTTCACATGAAAGCCATTTAAATGAATTAAAATGAGAAAATTCAAAATAAATGAGATTAACATGTTTCCAAGTCAAATTTGTGGTCATTTTGAATGGAATTAATGTTTTAGAAAGATTGGCATTGCCACATTGTTGATTTGAGGTCTATAACATGGTCATTTGGATGGTTACTTCACAATTAAGCAACATATCATATACATTCCATATGTTAAAACCAAAGGAAGAAAACCATTACATCACACTCCTTAATGATTAAGTGAATGGTTTGGATTAAGTTTAGAGCATGAGTAAGGCTTGAAGGCACACATCCATGTTGAAATTTGGAAGGAAAAGTGAATATCCAAAATCCACAATTGGGCCTAGTTTGGGCTTGATATCCATCTGAACATATTATAAATATGAATTAGAACGAATTTGGAAGGTTCTGGAGCAGAATTCTGTTGAGAATCCATTGATGTGAAGTGAAGAAAAAGCTTGAAAGTTGAAAATGCATTTTGGAGAATCAAGAGGTTTCAGCAAGAATTGAGCATCGAGAATTGTCCACCATTACTCCTTGAAGAATTATGCATAGTTTGGGAGAGAATTGAGGCGCATAACCACTGCAATCCAAGCTTCAAGGTTGGTTCTAAGTTCTTGAGATATCTCTTTGATTATGCACTTTTAATCCATTAGAAGCATGTGGTTAAGTTCCCCTTAGCATGTAGATGAATTCTGGGTGGTTAATTTGATGGTTAGAGACAAGTTAGGGTTCCTTCCATTTTCGGTTGAGATCTTGTTTTGGCGAGTCTTGCGTTTTTAGCGTAAACTAGTGGCATGATTGAGTTCCTAAGGAAATTCTGGTCAACTTTCATCAAGACATCGTGTGAAATGGTGGAGCGTAGAGTGAGTTAGGGTTGAGCAGGGCTGGACGGAGAAGTCGCCGGAGATGGCATGGCCGCGCGCGAGTTTCCCAGCTTGCAGAGAATTCAAAACGAAGAAGATGAAATCTCCTTCGTTCGTGTGTGATGAGGACTTTCACTCAGGCATCAATCCAAGCGTGTGTGTGGCGACACGTACCCCCCTCCCCTCAACGCTGCGTTTCACTTGTGAGAGGCGTGCATCCAAGGAAACGTGGGTTCGAGACTTCGCTTGGCTTCTTTTTCTTTTGATCAATTTGTGAACTGAATTGAGAATTGGAGCGTGGGCTTTGGACTGGTTGATACCTGCACCCCCCCTTTTGGGCCCAGCATTGAAATGAACTGGGTTTTCTTGCTATTTGCCACACACGCCTATTAATTTCCATTATTTTCTTTTAATTTTTCATTTTATTCATGGTTCTTGATAAAATCATATAAAATTGAAAAATGATCCAATTAATCCCATTCTTTTTGAATTAGATTCATGATAGGGTCTAGTTTGTTTTAGATAAAAAATATTTTTATTTCATTCATTTTCTGATTTTATGGGAATTTTTACATTTTAATTGATATTAAAATAGTTATGTTTGATACTTGATTTTGTGGAATTTTGTGTGATCATGTGATGATGATTTTGATCCTGATTTTTTGTGAGTTGTTAGCATAGATATGCATGCTCCCCATAGAATTTTCTCACATTTTTGTGATGAACATAGGTGATAGTTTAGGTTGAAACCTTTAGAAGCTCCCTTTTTAGGGTTTATGATTGATACCTTTGGATTTAGGACTTAATTTTAGGACTTAATAGATGGTTTAGTCCCTGGTTTTTGTATGAGGCATTCTTAATTGAATTAGGATCCCTTAGGAATTTTGGTAGAAATTTATAAGATAGTTTACTATTTTTGATTGATTTTAGCTTAGGTGCTAGTTTTAGATGATTCTAAGGCACTAACTCAACTAGATTAACTTCTTTAGTTCCCTTAGATTAGGGTTTTGCTTTGCTTGTTCTTGGGTGATGATGAAGACAAGTTGAAGATGCATTGGATTGCTTGAAGAGGCTTGGATTTGAAGATCTTCCCTTCTTGTGGTGTAGTTTTGATTAGGTTAAGATTAAGGTTTTATAGGCAGAGCTTCTAGATAGTTCTCTTCCTTCATAAACATGGAATATGTTGATCAATTCCATTCTTCCCTATGATGTAAGGTCCATTGTAAAGGCCTCATCCATCCTTTGGTAGGATGTGTGGCTCTTTGCAAATTGGTAGAACCTTTGAGGGTCCCTTTCTCTGATGTCAGGATGCTCAGTGGTGACCTTTGGTCTTCACTCTGCTACCAACCATCCAAACTTTGCTCTTGATAGATGCATCTTTCTCCCTTGATTAGAGGATGGAGTTCCTTGCTTGAAGAAGATTGAAGAGTGAAGTTGACACTTCCATGTGATTGAAGATTACTCTGAGAAGCTGAAGCTTGTAGATGAAGAAGACCAAGTTGATACTGGTGAAGCAAAGGGAGCTGAAGCAAGAAGACCAAGTTGATACTTATAAAGAAGATCCAATTGAGATTGAGTGAAGAGCTGAGGCTTGAGGAATGAAGGATAAAGTTGACACTTGCATTGATGCATTGAGAGCCTGAAGGAATCAAGTTGATACTTGTAGTTAGGAGTGAAGCCTGAAGGTGGAATTTACTGTAAAGCTGAGGCTTGAGGAAGAAGGAACAAGTGGATACTTATGTTTGAAGTATTAGAAGCTTGAAGAAGCAAGTTGATACTTGCTATGGAAGATGATAGCCCTGAAGAGCTGTTAAAGGATTGCTTTGCGGTGAAGCTGTGGAAGCTGTTGATCTGCTTTCTTTTCTTGTCTGCTTTCTTTTTTGTATTGCTGTGACTTGTTTGACTTGCTTGATGCATTAGAACAAGTTCATATCTAGACTGATGTAAGCTAGGAGCATGATTGCACTAGAGGTTGAGTTGCTCCCTCTGCTTGTACTTTTACCGTATGGCTTTGCTTGCGGGTATTCGGTAGAGCCCTGCTCCCTTGCCTATGTGGTTTGTGATTTGCTTGATGGCATATTATTTCATTTCTTTTGTATGATTGCAGTTATTATATCTTGCTTGACAGCATGTTATTTCCTCTGTATGATTGCAGTTATTCATATCTGGCTTGAGGTTGAGATGAGCTTGTGGAGGCTGATGCCCCACACACATTTCCTCCCTCACTTGCATTGCATGCATTTTACAGTCGTTTACTGTTTACTGTTTCAGCTGATGCTTTATCTGTTTCTGTTTATCCTTGACATGATCCCCTAGGAATCTCACTTCCTTTGACAAGGAAGTGATGATTAGAACTTTAGGTTGAAACCTATGCATGATAACTTCTAGGAGTTCCCTGTTTCAAACCTCAATCGTAGGATGAATCCTTGGCATGACAACATTAGGACTTGATAGTCTCCCTTTAGTTGAGCCTGTTCTCTTCTCATCTCAAAAAAAATTAAAATACAGTAATAAAGGTTAACTGATGTCGTACGTTACGAGCCTTAAGCTATCTGAGAAAGGGTTGGCGGAGAGTTTCTTTTCGACAGCTTGGATGTTTAGTATGGCACCCTTTGGGTGACATGCGACGCATTCACTCTCAGGTCATAGTCTCTAGTGCGATATTGGTTGCAAACAACCATAAAAAACAGTTCTTTCGTAAAAGACAGAAAACAAACTTCAAACCTTTTTGCCCCGTGGGCCCATAATTCAAAGGAAAGCTTTTCTGAAGAAAAGAGTGTCGTTAACTCCCAGTTCTACCGCAAACGGTAACGCTTAAGTCTCCAAAGGTCGAGCTGCGTACATCCAACTACTGGAACTGCTTGTTAACCCTACTCGATAAAACAGATGAATCTGAATCCCTGTAATCCGTATTATCCCGAACTACGTAAGCTCTGATCTCTCATATCCGTTGAGAGTACGTAGGCACAATACTGATGTATTGGCGAGCCACCTTCCCCCGTAACCCGTAGTTAGCCGAACTACGTTGACTCTGATTTCTCATTCTCTGATGAGAATACGTAGGCATAAAGTGCGACGCTTTGCCGAGTCATTTTTCTTTTCTTTTCAGACCAGCCTTGATAGGTAGATAGATAAAACCAACCCGTCAGATAAACACAAAAAGCGTGGATCCCGTCGAGTACGACGGACGTGAGGGGTGCTAACACCTTCCCCTTGCGTAACCGACTCCCGAACCCAGACAACGGTTGCGATGACCTTGTCTTATACCTTTTCGTCAGGTTTTTCCGATCGTTTCCTTTCCCGTTCCGAGGGATAAATAACGAAAGGTGGCGACTCTTCTGTTTTGCCGGCACCTTATTTTCGCGGTAGCGACAGTGATCTCTGCAAAGGCAAACTCAATGATGATAGGATAGGGAGAGAACCAAGTTGTGATTTTGTTGCATTGCAAAGATGCAAAAGAGGATGAGATCTTATGATTAAAAATTAGAATATAACACACATATGAATTTTAGATTAATTTTAATCATAACCGTCCAAATAAATCTAATGATCGATCTCCTAATTAGGGGATCTAATTATGGAATGTTACAAAATCTCGTTACTGTAACGACAACTTTAGAGATAAAATTTTAGTATCAACCAAATTCTATAATAAATAAAATTAATAAAAACAATTTGTTTTTGAATATATTTTTGACAAAGACACACGTTAAATCTTTATAAGTAAAATAAAAAATTTTTTTTAATAATTTTTTTTATTTAAAATTTATTAAATCAACTTCAAGAAATTCTTAACACTATTCTTTAAAGAATGAAATAAATAAGTGATACATTGGATTTTGATAAAAATTTATATGTGTAAATATTTTTCTAGAATTCATTCAAATGGTTGAGTTGATGTGAAGAGTGACAATTCCGCGAAATACATAAGATTAAAATTTTCAAAACAAAAAATAAATAAGAGTCTAACTCGTAAATTTTATTTCAATTATAATTAATATGTCTTTCAAAGCATAAACAAAGTTTTGAAGTATTCCTATCCTTATCCTTAGAACAAAATAGAAAAATGACAATAAAAAAATTCAAACACAAACATTTCAACAAATTACTAATTATTTTTTATAGCTTTTAATTGATAAAAATATTATTTTAACAATACCTTAATCCTCCATTATAAATTCCCAATCAAATTTTTTCTCATCAAAGTTGAATGCACTAAGAAGATCAAAGTCATCGTCCATTCCTTTAAATCTGAACTTATTGTCAGGATTAAAGTAATCATCCAATCCATCGAAGTTGAACTCGATAGAAGGATCGAAGCTAGTAGAAGCGTTGTCTGAGAAATCGACACCCTTGTTCTTCAATTCTTCCCAAAACGCATCCATGCCCATTGCTTCATTTATTTCAAAAAATGTGTTTGGCATGACATCAATAGGTGCTGGTGGTGGTAATAAAATGGGATGAGAAATACCAAATGCTGGTAAAAAGGGCTTAGGAATCTCAATGGTCAAATTAAGTTTCCTTCTTTTTGTAGCAATTTTCAAAGGTGAGATATTTCTTCCTCGCACAATGTCATCTATTTTTGGAGAAACTAGATTTGCAACTCCATTAACTTGTTGAAACATAGATGTACCTGAATCAATTCAACACTGTTATTTTAATACTCAAAGAATACTACATTTTATGTACATAAATAACAACTTGGAGAATACAATGATATGTTTAGTTTCCATATAAAATTATGAGAAATAATCAAAATTGAATATTTGAAATTTAAAATTTAAATATTTATTCTATATAGATTATTTTTGTAATTTTTTAAAGAAAATATAAATACATTGAAATGTTATTGTGAAATTACAAAAAATTATATAATACATTTATTCTCGGCGCGTGCCTCAACATGTGTATTTTATCTTTTAATTTTTTTTAAAACTCAAAATTTGGCTATAATACCGACTATCAAAGAGATAAATTTCATAAGACACTAATTATTAATTCAATTGATGCCAGAACAAAATTTTATATGAAATAATTTAACAAAGAAATTGTTGACACCTATAGATTTTAAACCAAAGATCTTGAGAAGATCACACTTTTATGTCTCAAGCCTTCACCACCAAGACAATTTGTATAGATTTTAATATGAAGGGGGTGGAAAACGGGCAATGTCCGTCCTGGTTAAACCCTCCTTGCAAAAGCTCCTAAAAAATAGGGCGGAGTAGAGTGTGCATAAGTGAGGATGCAGACCTGAAATCTAGGTCCATCCCACAAAATAGTTAGGGTAGGGTAGAAAAAATCCGCAATGACTGTACCTTTTAAATTTTAAAATGAAAAAATTTCTGTAAATACTTGCGCCTAAAATTTTGCAAAAAAAAATAGGACGGAGTAGGATAAACATATTAAAGAGTGAGGATTTAAACCCTTGACCGACTATGCATTAAATTGCGAGCAATATAGATATGTCCAACAGACCGAGTCTATTTTGCCCCCTAGTAATATGTTTATCATGTACCCAAATATTATAATGACATAATTTGATATCTCCTATGTTTATATAATAGAATAAATAACTATGGTTAGAAATCATTGTAAATGTGAAGAAAGTTTTGTAAGAAAAATACACATAGATTGCATGAAATAAATTAAATAGATAAAGTAGATAAAAATCAAATCTTTAATTGAAAGTGACTTAAGACCTGAAACTCTATCTCCCTTATTATGAAAGATAGAATCTCCATCCTCCATGCTTACTACTAACACCTCAATGGATATTACTCTCAACCCAACTTTGAATTTATAGTAGAAGAAAAAGTACTACAAGTACTATTTTCAATTAAAAAAAAGACTTTTGGTAATATTTTAGAGTATATTTATGCTCAATTTTGAATATCTTCATTAATATAATATTTTTCTCCTTTGACTATAAATTATATAAAAGTTACAAATTACTTTTAATATCATTAAATATTATATTTTTTACAATTTTTTTTCATTTGGAATATTAATTTTAGAGAAAAAAATTTAGAGTTCGGTAATAAAGTATGGAAAGTTTGTTCAATGTTTGTTCTTGTAACAAATAAAAATTAGATTCTAGTAAAACTATTAGGTTTTAATTGAAAAAAAAAAAGGAAAAAAGTGGATCTATTTAAGGGGTGTGTGAGGTAGCTTAATTAGTATCTGTTAGTTAAGATAGATGAATATAAATTATTGATCCATGTTTCAATCTATAACAACAACATTTATTTAAATTTTCATTATATAAAGTTGTAAATAAATTGTTAATACTTATATATCAACTTTAAAAAAATAAAATTCATAAATATTTTTCGTCAAACTACTTTATTATTTTTTTATTGACAAAAATATTGTTTAGGTCTTTTAAGTTATTTTAAAATATCAAATTAGTTTTAGAAAAAAAAAATTATAATGATTTGATCTTTTATGTTAAGTAACGTTTGTGTCGTTGACTTTTTTAAAAATTTCCGTTATAATAAATTGCAATCTCATATACCATTTGAACTAGTTTTTCCCGCTGATCACGAATATGCAATCAAATTTATTAAACAAGTTACGAATCATGAGAATCAGAGAAAAAAAATGGACAAATACATAATGAAAAATTGTTTGATATGACCAAAATACACAATCAAATGCAAATTTAATTACATATTCGTGATCAACGCGAAAAAACAGTTTAAATGATATATGAGTTTGCAATTTATTGTAACGGAGATTTTATAAAAGTCCAATTACACAAATGTTAATTAACATAAAAGATCAAAGCGTTAAAAAAATAAATTGAAAGACTAACTTAATATTTTAAAATAACTTAAAAGACTAAAATCGTATTTTTTTTCTTTTTTATTTAAATATATTTTGATTAATTTTAAGTAAACGCGGTCAATTAAAAAGATAATTTTAGAAAAAAAAATAGTTAATTTTGCACTTAATGTTTAAAATATAAAAAAAAAACGGTTTGACTAGCATGTATATAATGACTAATTAAGTTCTTACTATTTTTAATTATACTAATAATTAAATTTGTATATTACTTGTATATTAAGTAATTGTATATTAAATAACATATTAGTTGAGTGAGTGAAGTAGTAAAACTGATATTTGTTAGTTGGATTAGATGAGTGTATGAAGTTAATCTAAGGTTCAATCCTTGAACCCTAAGATGAACATTTCTTTGTAGTTTCTCATATTTTATTAATGTAAATAAATTGTTGATACTTATAAATAAATAATTTTTAAAAGAAAAAAATAATTCATATATTAATATATTCATTGTATCTCTCTCTAAATTTAACAGTAAAATCATATTAATTTTAATAAGTTTTTTATGGCAATAAAAGACAATTATTTGTCAAACAAAAGATATAAGACTCGAATGTGGGGAAGATGGAATCTAAAATTTTGTGTGAAGAAGATAAACTTTTTTAATGTGTTTTTATGAATCCGGAATACTCAATTTATAGGTTAAACTAGTGTTGTTCCATAAAGTTGCGGTCCTTGATGAAATGCACACTTTCAGCAACACTTTTGATAAATATTGCATTGTTCCGCCTACAATAGTATTTTTTAAATGTTGCATTGTTTCACCTACAACAACACTTCTACCAAATGTTGTACAGTTTCACCTACAATGACAGTTTTCAAAGGTTGTACTATTTCGCATTCTGCAACACTTCGAAGTGTTGCCTATTTCTGAATTCAAAATACAAACTTTTTACTGCAACACTTCATAAGTGTTGCTTATTTCTTAATTAAAAAATTAACTTTCACTTGCATATTTTCTTGTCATTTTGGAACACACTCAAGATTACTAATTGTTAATAATTTATAATATTCCTCATTTATTCTAATAATGACAATACCATTTCTAGAAAAAGAGAAACAAATAATGATAATATAGTTAAGTATCATTTGATTTGAACTTAACGTTAGTAAGGATAATCCAAAGTCTAATCAGGATGTTAGGTAGCAATGCTTTGAACCATTATCCCTTGTGATCAAACTGGTGTTACCTTACACACACTCTTTAGTGGTTATTCGGCTACCTCTCTCGCTTAGCTCAATTTATGGTCATGTGCTTTTCCTGTTTTCATGAATTTTTCATGAGAGAAACGCCAAATCTCACTTTGAGAGGGGACCATCTCGAAAATCATATAGGTGAAGTTCATTTTGTATCTATTTCTTGAGATACATGTCTTTGATATAGAACTTCATTAAAAGTTTGAAAAAACTCAACCCTCAATATGTAATAGTCAACATTGTCATAGAATGTTGCAAAAAAGTCCAAATCAATGACTTGTTCTTACCTATTTAATCTTAGGTTAAGGTTTGTTAACTTTAGATTGGGTTGCTACCATTGTCGGAACCATTATTCAAGGAGTTTCAATCCCATACCTCTCGAGGTAGTCTTTACTAATCTCTGGCTAGTGGTTTAGTAAATGGACAAGAAAATTATAGCTCGTTCGTGAAAGAATGTCTAAGTCCCACTTGTCTAGACTTTCTGTTATACACTATTTTTGTATACTCTAGGTAAAGTGGCTTGACTACCGCAATGTGACAATACGTTTGAAACCTTGTCTTTAGCCAATGAAACTTTCAACAAAAGATCCCTTAACCATTGAGCTTCTTTACCAGTGGAAGCAAGAGCCTCAAACTCAGATTCTATGGTTGAGAGAGTGATCCACATTTGTTTCTTACTCTTCCAAGAAATTGCACCCCCGACTAGTGTAAATATCCACCCAAATGCATATTTATGATATTCAACACCCGATATCCAACTCACATCGGTATATCCTTCTATTATGACAAGAAATCTACCACGATAGAGACCAATATCTTTGGTTTTCATAAGATAGTTGAGAATCTTAATGATGTCCTTCCAGTGCTCATCATTTAGATTTCCAGTAACATATACTCATTTTATTAATTAAAAATGCTATGTCAGGTCTAGTACATAGCATGCACTTACATGTTCCAATTGAGCCACAAATCTTCCATCATTCTTTTAAAGTTTGACACTAGGATCAAATGGAGTGATCACTTCTTTAAAGCATAAGTGTTTGAACTTATCAAGCAATTTTTCAACATAATGTGTTTGATTAAGTTCATAACCCCTATTATTGTGTTTTACTTTGATCCTCAAAAGTGTGTCAACTAGTTCAAGATCATTCATCTTGAATGTGGAAGTTAGAAAGCTTTTTGTTTTTAAAATTCCATTCATTTTGTTGCTAATGATCAATCATATAATTAACATGGAGACAAGTGAATATCACAATATTCTCACATGACTTTGTGTACAAACTCTTGTCAAGAATTAGATGAAGAAGGTTTTAGATGATCATGCATGATTATGCAAGAGAATTTTTAGATGAAGTAAAAGAAGAAATTATGAGCAATTTAAAGTAGCATAGTATAAATTGTAATGAGCACCTTAGTTATGTTCACTTCTCTTAAATCTTCACTTGAATTTCTATGTTCGACCTTCTTGATCAACTTCATCATTGAAGCACATGACGCTTTTGATCCTTTTCTTCTTTGATAATATTTGTCTTCATCAAAATTGAACTAGATATAAGATGTATTCTTCACAATCTCCTCCTTTTGATAATGACAAAATATTTGAATTTTTGTTTTTATAATGATTGAAAAATCTTCTCATAAGTTGTGTATTTCCCCATAATTGGTGAATCTTACAATGATATATTCATACATTTTATGTCATTGTTTCGGTGCGTATTTTAATCCATACAAAAATTTGTCAAACTTGCACACCTTTTTTTCATTTCCACATAACCTTTTAGTTGCTCTATGTAAATTTCCTCATTAAAATCTTTATTTAAAAATATTATTTTGACATTCATTTCAAAAACTATAAAATTATACAAAGAGAATCATGTTGGCGTTAAAATCTAATATTGATGATATGCCGGTAAGTTGAATGCTAAAGCATGAAAAATCTCCAACAACGACAATTGTTCCTAAAAAAATGTAAGATCCTACACATACAGGACATACATGGTGGTTGGTAGTGTTTATTCCTTGTGGATTAATGCGAATGCCCCAATCAGATGAGATCCCTTGAACGTATTACTTCTTTACGGTGATATTTTCAACCTCGATCTATGACTCTGAGAACCTTTTCTAGAACCCGTGTGTCGATGGTTGTGTAGTTGACGCCTCCGAGAAGTCTTTCTCGCGTGGAAGATACGAGAACCTTGCCTAGAGGAGATTATTTTGAGGATATTACTGTCGTGATGAAGCTTTGTCATGGCTATAATATCTTTGAAAGATATCCATGACTCTAGGCACTTACCCGTTTTAGAATCCTACCGTGGGGTTTCTTTGAGCAGTGACTGTGATCCTTGAATCGTTCACCCGGCTAATTTCAAAACTGTTTGAATTTATGATCCTGTGATCCTGGATCTTACATCTTGCATTGCATATCATTTGCATTGCATCTCATTTGTTGTGCATCTTGCATTTTCTTTCCTCCAGTGGTTTCTCATTTCTCCCTTCCTTCTTATCCAGTAAATCAAGCTGATTCCTCGCCACCAGTACGCAACTAGAGCCAATACAAGATGAATGATGGAACAGATTCAGCAAGAGAAATTTTCCATCAGAAATAAGTTGGAATACCTCAAAGGAAAGATTGATCAGATCTTTGAAGCCCTCGCCATAACTAGAAAGGAAGCAGAATAGCGAGCCGCTCAACGACCGCGTCAGCGACGTCAACAAAGGACATGGAGGCCAGATAGAGTCTTCGATCGGCTACCAATGACCTATGCTCATATTTTGTCTCAATTGTTGGAGAAAGATGTCATCACTCTAATAGACTAGCTCCTCCAGCCGTCATTCCTCCCGACTATGATGCAAATGCTCATTGTGAGTTTCATAAGCGTGCTTCAGGTCACCACATTGAGAACTACAGGGATTTCAAGCCCAAAATTCAAGATCTGGTTGACAAGGGAGTTCTCGCCTTTGATGGGAAGTACCTCAATGTCATCGACAACCCGATGCCTCCAGCCAGCTAGTGCCAACATCAGATCAAATCAACTTAAGTCGAGTTCATCTCCCGAAGAAGGCCGTCATGTTGCCATTTCATATTCTGCATTTCTTAAATTTTGTCTTTGTTTTTTTAAGTACTGTATGCTTTGAACAATTGTCATTCATATTTGGTTTCATTGATGTATCGTTTATACATGTTTTGAATTAGTTATGTCGTATTCACTCATCTTTCACTTAACACCGACACATTTTTTTCACTTCATTCTATCAACTGTTGTTTAGCATGATGTTGTCATACCCTAAATTTGCCAATACCTTTCTATTAATCAAAGGCATTGGTACAAACCATCAGAGGGTTGTCAAGAAATTTTAAGTTTTTTATTGGTGTGAGCATGAGGTAGGAGCTTGTTGGGTACCTCAGAGGTCATGGTAGAGTTGGAATGATCATCCAGTTCATCTGCACAATGCCCAGGCAAAAAGGGTGAAATTAGGGTTTCAATTTTAATTAGGATAAATTTGTTTTTAAGGGCAAGAATTTTTTCCATGGCCTTCCATATGTCCTAAGGTGTGTGAGGAAGGGAGATCGACCATCAATTTTAATCAGAAGAGCTTCAATTGATCAGTCAATTGAAAATTAGGAGATTTGGGAAAAAGTCAACTGTAGTTTGACTTTTGATTTAAATGGTGCTCCAATGGTGGTAACATGATCCATGAAGTTCATATGGCTTATTGAAGTCCACTCAAGAAGTTTCAAGGCCTCAGAAGACCCATAACATCAACAACTGACTCGATAGTCATCGATCGATCGTTTCGTTGACCAAAAAGTCAACTCTTCAACCATAAGGAATTTGACCTTAAAGTGTGAAGCAAAAATGTTCCTAATGTCATATTACACATATCCATGAAGTTTCATGACCATTGGATTAAGGATTGATGAGTAATTGAAAAATCAGGAAATTAGGGTTTTGAAAAGGGCAAGACCATAACTCCCTAACCACACATCCAATTGAGTTGGTTCAAAGCTAATTATAAAGGTCATGACAAGTCCTACAAAAGTCCCACATTGGTCCATGAGCAGAAAATGCATAGATTTGGAGTTATGGCAAAAATCATTACAAGAGGGAAAAATAACTTAAATTCTAAGTTATTGGCCTTTTTAGGCATGTTTTTTAGCAACTTTGAGTGGATATTTGACCTAGTTCCACTTGGAATCTAAAGATCATGAAAGCATGAAAGTTGTAGAGCTTCATGAGGGCTTTTCAAAATGTACTAGAACTCCTCCATAGCCCTTATGTGTTGAGAGTTATGAATTCAGCAAGTTGAGGTTTCAACACTTGAGTCCACCATTTTCATTTTTTCACAAACTCACCTTTTGATCACTTGAACCATTCTCAGCCCATGGATCATGTTTCTTTCTGATATTTAGAGAGTATGATGAATGAAAATGAAGAAAACTAAGGGGTTTGATGGATTTGGCAAGTGGTAGACAAGTTGCATTATTTTAATGAAAGAAATGAGGAAAGAGAAAACTTTATGGAAGAAGTCTTGCAGCTGCAGTTCTCCTACTCCCTAGCCATACTTCAGTCACTTCTATGTCATCCTCACCACTTGATTTATGCATAAACTTGAGCCAAGAGCCTGAATTTGTAGCTGTCCACAATCTTGAACAAAATTGTATTTTACAAAACTCCCTCCAAAATGCAAAAATACCAATCTGCCCCAAACCATTCCTTGCCTATAAATAGAGGTTTCCTCTATGTTGAAAAATACACCAGAGCTCTCTAAAACCCCAAGAGAAAACCATTGCGCTCATCCTATCTTGCATTTTCTTACAAGTGAAGAAAACCATCCCAAAATATCTCAAAAATCTGCCTTAAGCAAAACATCTTCCAAAACCATTTTCACCCACTCAAAATCACCACAAACCATCCACACAATCCACAAATGATGTGTGGGAGGTCTTCAAGCCTTTAAGCCATTCAAAACCCTCATTTTCCCAAAAGTCAAATTTCAACCAAGCAAAGTTTGACTTCACATACAAAATTTGCCAAATCACATACCAGGCCCGTTTTGATCATTGTAAACCTCCAAACACCTTAGGTTTATGATGTACCAACTGTCCATGACCTGAAATATCATCATCATCACTTGTTTCAAGTTCTGGTCCAAGATTGACTTGTTTACTTCAAGTGCAAGAAAAGATGTCATCTTCATCAAGGCATTGGATTGGATCTTATTTGGAGGCTTCAAGGTTTTCCATACTGCACAAACTTGCTTGGAGGTCTACAAGAGGTTGGTAGTCACTATCCTCATCTCAAATCATCATGATATTGTTTGATGTACATTAGTTTGGTTTGAGATTAAAAGCACTGTGTTTTGAATACAATGCAGTTCATGTTTGAATCTGTCATATTTTGCTTGTTTGCTCATTAATGTATATTGCTTTCATAATCATCATACCATGTCTGTATTTCTATGTGATAAACCTTGAGATCCTCTTAAAATGTCCTGTATGAACATGTGAGAAATTATTTGCAACTGTTATGTCTTGATGCTAGCTTGATGTTGTTCAATTTGTGCATATTGTTGGTTTATTTCTGTTGCAGCAGTTTTCTTTAAGTCTTGATCTTATTTGTTGGAATTTTTAAGAATAGGTCCTTATATGTTTGTTTTACTTGGTATTGATTGAAACTATATCATGTTTGGCTTTGATACCATTCTGTTTTGGCCATTTTGTCAGCTCATAGGCATTCTTCAACTCATAGGTCATTTTTAGTGCTAGCTTCCTTTTGGATCATTTGTGTGCTTGAACTTGGTCTTTAACATATTTTGAACATGCTTGTAAGTTGTTCAGCCTCATTGAACTTGTCAAAGGTCATTGGAATGACTCATGTGAATGTTGAGGACCAATACCTATTTTTGCTGTCTTAATGTTTGTAACCATCATGATATATGCATTGACACTTGATACTTGCCATTGTTATGTTAAGTATGCCTTTATGATACTATTACTTTGTGTTTGGCCTATGTTTGTTAACATGAGAATCTTGTACCATTGAATCTTGTTAATTGGCATTGTCATGTTTCACCTTTTGCATCGACTGCTGTCATCCTTAGGTTTATGTAGTAGGATTGTTTCAATGATAGCATATGCATATTTGGTCTGCATTTGTCAACTGTGATAAGCCTATGTGTATTGTGTTGATGTTTTGAAAAGCATTGTGTGCATTCTGTCTTAAATTGCTTGTAGGCACCTTTGTCCATTTGTTTTAATTGTTTGCACCAAGATACCATGTTTTTTCTGTTGTGACTCCAAACTGCCTTAGCCCTAAGTGATTTGAATTGCTAATTGTCATTGGCCTGAGTTGTTTGGCGCATGTAGCATTAGGGATATCTGTTGACTATGCTAGCATTGCCATGTTATCTCACCTGTTGCTGTTATGACTGTCTAAACCACTTCCATGCTGCTATGCCTTGTTTCCAACCCTTGCCAATTTTGTTGATCGTTTTTGTTTGTGAACAGAACATGTTGTTTATGCTAATTAGCATGCTTGAACTAGGTTTTTTGTGCTAAACTTGTTAGTGTTCATCACCATGAAGTTGTAACTTTCAGTGCAAGGCGTGATTGGATTGATATGTTTTGACTTGGTATTATGATAACCAAGACTGGCTGTTGTTTCTGTTGATATGTTGCTGTGCAAAACCATTTTACCATGATTAGCTTGTTAGGCTATTTTGCTCAAGGTCAAGTTGTCTTAATTTGAAAAACCATATGTGTATGCATGCTGTTGTGATAACCAAGATTGGTTGTTGTCTTGCTATGTGATCTGCTGCAAACCATTGAACCATGTTTAGTTTGTTAGGCTATTTTGTTTGAAATCACTTTGTCATGGTATGAGTTTGTATGTATGTGTGTAGGGTGCATTATGCATGATTTGTTGATGTCTTGGTTTGGCAAGAGTATGTATGCTATCAATTACTTTGTTGAGTTCTTGCAAGCTGTTTTGAATCCATGTTTTGACATATGAAAAACCATATATGTGTGTATGCTGTTTTGGCCAAGAAGCAGGCTTGCTGCCAGTTTATGTTTTGCCTCATGTGTTGTTATCTTCATAGTGAGCCTTCTTGCATTTTGTGTTTTATTCATGTTTGATATGTTGAGAATCATCTATGTGTATTAATGCTTTGAATTATGTATGTTGTACCATGAACTGCCCTAATTTTCCCAAGATAGCATTTCAAGCATTTTGTCCAAATTGCAGTCCACATACCAGTTTTTGATTAGGATTGTTTTTGTGTGATCTTTGCATGTAGAATCCATGAATAACATATTTGAAAGTTGTGCATACTTTCATTTGACCATAATCAATTCTGTTTGGAATCACAGCCACCATAATGCATTTCCAAGCTTCACCTTGCAACTTGCATGATAGATTCTGTTTGGAGTTGTTCGTAACTGATCTTTGCATCTAGAATCCATAGATAATGTATTTGAAAGTTGTGCATACCTTCACTTGGCCATAATTACTTATGTTTTGAGTTGTGGCTGTCAAAATGCATATCACAAACTTCCATTTGCAACTGCTATCGGGTTTTAATTTGTGCACACTATTTTTGAAAACTAATATTTCCATTGTATTCCTTGTTAAATTTCACATAAGTTAGACCTAAATTTTGTCAAAAATGGTTGAGTTTTGAGTGAGTTGTGATGTTCTCGTTTTCATGCTATTGCCTTGTTCTTGCTTGCTTGCCTTGGCCCAGAATACCAACATTTTTAGGCTTATGTATTATTTGGGGTGACATAATACTTGGATGTATCGCAACCCCAGTGGTTATGCCTTTACTTTCACACGCCTTGCCTTGCTACATGTCATGGGTTCGATTCATGTGGGGATCAACCCTTTTGCTTATTTTTCATTTTTCATGTTTTCACTATTTTTCCATCTCTTGCCTTCAAATTTCACGCGTGCGCCTCCAGTTGGTTTGGCTAGGTTTTGGGCTGGTAATCATGAGGTGGTGGGTTCAACACCCACCAAGCGCATTTCCTTACTTTTTATCATAAAAATGTTTATTTTTCTTTTGAAATTCCAAATTTCATAACTTCATCAATATTTATTATTTTTAATTGATTCTTTTTGCATTGATCTTGTACTTTTGCATATTTTCACATGGTATTTTAATATCCTAAGAATTTTCATTTTTTAAAACACTTTGCATTAAAAAATTGTCATGCTTCTTTTAGGGTTTTTACCCTCCTAATCATTCAAAAATTTTGATTCATTTTTCTTAAGTTTGTTGTTGTGCTTGATGTGAGTTTTTGTTTGTCAATCATTTGTGTATGTGATTGTAATTGTTTTTGCTTGTAAGCATCATGATTGTTTCATTTAAAATCCCCATGAAATTTTTAAACTTCTCACTTACATTTGTTGTGACATTGCGTAGGCATGATGCCTGTAAGTACACGTCATCTTGTAACCCCTTTTAAACCTCATCTTTGATAAGATCCCTTTCCATCTTTATTAAGATGTACCCCTTTCTTCGTTAAGATATGCTTTGGTTTTCATCTTTCATTAGGCCTGGATAGGACCTTCCCTCCTAAAACCTCGGTCCCATACCGAGTGCCTTTTCAAAACACTTCCATAAAGCAATCAATATCTCTTTGTATTGAATTAAAAAGAGAGGATTAAGTGTAGACTTCTTCC